>CM037877.1:116305303-116905303 GCA_021292165.1 Shinisaurus crocodilurus
AACAAAGTGCTTTATCAGCAAGTGCTTCATCAGCAAGTGCAAGTTAACCCTTTGGTGATGCCATCTATCCAGCTTGGCGGGGCAATACTGGAAAATGTCAATCATTTTCTCTATCTTGGCAGCTATCTTTCTGTTACAGCGAACATTGACACTGAAATCCAGCATCGTTTGAGCTCCGCAAGTGGAGCATTTTCTCGAATGAAACATAGAGTGCTCGAGGATCGGGATATCTGTAGGGAGACCAACATGCTGGTTTATAAAGCCATTGTATTTCCAACTTTATTGTATGCCTGTGAAACATGGACTATCTATAAACGTCATTTCCACCTCCTTGAAAGATTTCATCAACATTGCCTCTGGAAAATCCTGCGAATTACTTGGGAAGATAGGCGAACAAATGTCAGTGTACTGGAAGAAGCAAAGACTACTAGCGTTGAAAAAATGATCCTTCAACGCCAACTTCAGTGGACCGATCATGTTGTTCGAATGCCTGACTGCCATCTCTCAAAGCAGTTACTTTATTCCCAATTCAAGGATGGAAAGCGGAATATCGGTGGTCAGTAGAAGAGGCTTAAAGATGTTCTTAAGGCTATTCTAAAAAAATGCAATATAAACATTGAGAACTGGGAAGCTCTGGCCCATGAACGATCTAACTGGAGGTTGGCCTTTCACAAAGGTTCCATGGACTTTGAAGAAGCCCGAGTGCAAGGTGAAAGGGAGAAATGTGCTAAGCGAAAAGCATGTCAAATTAATCCTTTACAGGACCATCTTCCATCTGGTAACCTGTGTCCTCACTGTGGGAAGCAGTGTGGATCTAGAATTGGCCTCCACAGTCACTTACAGACCCATCGCTAGAGTCTACACAATTTTTTTTTACAATTTCCTCTTTTTATAATTTTCTTCTTGTAATTTTATCCTGGAAGACAATCTTACTCGGTCACGAGTGATCGCCTACTACTACTAAAGCACATGCTGCTGTGCTTGCAGATGGTCCCAGGTTCAATCCATGGCAACTCCATTAATGGAACTCAGGTAGTAGGACTGGGAAAGACTCAGCCCAAGATCCTGGAGACCCATTGCCAGTCAGTTTAGCCAATACTGGGCTCAACTGACCCATGGTCTGACTCAAGATAAGGCAGCTTCATATGCTCCCCTCAGAATATCCTATTCAGTCAGCTTTTTTTAATTAACACAGTAAGTTGTTTATACTTTACCCGAAGACTCAATATTTAACAATAAATATTCATTCCCCAACAAGGATGTAAATCAGAGTGTTGAAGTTCTCCTTACCAGTTGTGGCATTTGGCAGAGACTCTGAAATCTGAAGGGTCTCTTCACACCAAGGTGAATCACCTGTCTTGATGCTACTGCGCTCTGTTTTAATGTAAAAGAGGTGTGAGATGTTAAGGGCTAGTGTAGACAAACCCAAGGCACTGTATGTCCAGCAAATAGATATATAGATATATTTGTTCCTGACTGCTAATAGAAACAAACAAACAAACCCCCTCCCCACCCCGCAATCCATGTCTGACTCAACTTTGCAAAGGGCAAATGGAACTCCAAACTCAAACTGTTATGAGGCAAACTGTTATATGAGTCTTTTTGTTATTTAAAATATCCTTCATCCCACCCTGTTTAGAGGGAGAGACATACAAATGCCAGCTTTTAAAAAACAAAATCATGTAAACTGAAGACTTGACCACCACCCCCAGAACCGAAAGTGGTATGTGTGAGGTATTGCTGCCTGTGGTGTGTGACCAGAGGCAACAGTGAGACAAAAGAAATGCGTCTGAACATCACGGGCAATGGTGCCTCCCTCATACCATTTACAACTCTCTTAAAAACGGTGCTCTTTCTCAAGTCAAAATGTTTTGGACTACATCTGTACCAAGTTCCAGGTCTCTGAGGGAGGGAGGGAGGATTTGCAAGACAAAACAAAGGCATGAAGTGTAGCCCCAAAGTGGGTAAGGTTCTTCCACAAGCCAGAACAAACCAAGTTGTACACGTGATGGAACTGTGAGTGTCCCGTTGCCGCTTCACACACTTGAGTCAGTCTTGGATTGGGGAGACCTGCAGTGAGCTGACCTCCTTCACCAACAGTGGAGATCTACTCCTACAATGCCAAGCATCCCAGTTCGCCTCCTAACTACTAGCATCTGTGGTACAGTTTACCTGTTCCCATTGGCTGAATTATGGCAACATCTGCGGTGGCTCTCTGCAGTTTTCTTTCCCTGTTTGCGCTATCGAGGATGTAGCAGAAGCAGACAAGGACGGGGTTTGAGTGGTAGTGGTCCAGGAACAGCATTTGAACCCAGGTGCTGAATCCTGCAGTGAAATATGGGTCATTACTTTGTGCACATCAGGTGCAGTTTTCTCTGTTCCCCCAGGGTTGAAGCCAGAGTCATTTTGTTTCTGGCCCATGGATGGAAATGACAGGCTGTTCTGTCTGGAAAGCTCCCTGCAAAGGTTTTGAAAGCCGCCCGCGTAAAGCCTTCTGCATTTTCCAGGCACTTACCACTGTCCCATGATTCAAACCCCATTGGCATTACCGGCCTGTCTATCCGTCCAACCAGCCAGGCTCCCAGGATGACGCCGCGGAAGAGTCTCATCAGGCAGGACGTCAGGCCAACCACCACCGAGTGGAAGAACAGAAAATAGCTGAAGTTGATGTAGGCTTTCCTGCAAGGGGAGAGGTCACTGCTGCTGAAGCGTTTCACAGTCATCCCACCTCCCACCCCAAATTTGGGGGCAAAACTAGGTGAATTTGTTTTTCAACTGAACGAAACATAGTCGAGGCTGAAGTATCAAGATTCATTCATTTTAGACTTGAAGACAGATGCCTCTGCAATCCGAGTGTACTAAAATATTCAGGAATGCGTAGCGATTACTCCCAGTGGTAGTTTAAGGAGAGAGATATAACACAAGGTGCAAATTACAGTATCGACTCCTGGCTTCAACTTCTCTAAGTTGAAGAAGCCTTTTTGCATTTTTCCTGGAGATAGGGAACTAAATTTGAGTGAGAGGCCGGATGACCCGACTCCCCACCCAGCCCTCCGTGGGAAGAATGATGTCACCCGAGGCATCGTCCAGGATACTTCACCTGCCCTGCGCCTTCTCCCACTGGGTGAGGACACGAGGTAGGGGAAACCTCCTTAAGTCCCACGGGAAGGAACTAGGCTGGCACTTGCAGAAGTGTGCAGCCGGCTTCGCTCCTGCTTGTCATTCCCCACATGGTGAACGAGGAGGAGGAAAGTGTACTCGGCCGGCTCTTGCAAGAGCTACTGCAAGCAGTGACTGAATGCGCAGACGCTGCTCCCCCAGGAGACGCCCCTCGTTATATCCAGAGGGAACACGGGGATTCCTCTGCCCGCCTCCTACCCAAGCCCCAAGTAGCCTCCAGGCCAGGGGGTGGAGCTTGGGGAAGGGAGTGGGCGGGGCCGACAGAAGATCTCCCTGACCTTAGTCTCCCACTCTAACCGCTACATCACACTGCTTGGCTTTATTGCCACCTCGTCTACAGTTCAGTGCTGAATCACTGACAGTGAGTGTTTTACAAATACCTTTCAGGTTTATAGCCTGACTCTCAACTAAGAGATTCCTGGGACAGTTAACAACAAAACCCAATATAAAACAAAACAATGATAGACAATAAAACAATAGAAATCAATAGAGGGGCTGTTTCTGTGGGCTGGCAGTTTTCCCATGAGCCAGTTTCTGAGTCCACCTGCAGCCCCTTCATTCCCATCTGTCCGGTGGCATGAGCCTGGAACCTGGACTATATATCCCTTTTACAAGGGCAGGGAACCAATGGCCCTATATATATATTGTTGGACTACAACTCCCATCATCCCTGACCACCTGGCCATGCTGGCCCGGGACTGATGGGAGTGGGAGGGCCACAGGTTCACCCTCCCTGCCTTCTTACGAAAAGCACTGCTAGGGTCAGACCACCAGGTGCGGGTCCCAGGCCCCACAACCCTTGAGGGCCTCTAAACATCCACCGCAAGAGCCACCCACACCACAACATCGATTTAATGGAGGAGAGGTCAGGTGCACTGCAGAGTGACGCTGCAGCCACGCCTGGCTTCTTCACTTCCCCCAGAGGGCCTCCCCACGTGGACCCAGGGCCGGATTAACATAGGGGCGATTGGAGCGCCCACTCCAGGCCCAAAGCAGACAATAGGCCCACAATATAGGGACACGCGGCAAAGTACGGGCTCGAAAACGGTAAGTGGTTGGAGCAGGACTCGGGTAGCTACTGCACGCACGCACGCACACCCCCAACGAAGTGCCGTGCAAGGAATTACCTGGAGGGCTAGCCTAAATGACGGGACAGCGCTGAAAGGGAGGCAGAAGCAGGCAGAGTGTGCAGCGCGACCGAGCCCACCTCAACGGAGGCAAAGTGCGTCGGCGCGTCTCACCTCTATGCTACTGCGAAGAGCTATGCTCCTCTCGGGAAGCAGACGCTGCAGCGTCCCGCGGCGAGAGAGCAAAGGCAGAAACAAAAGCAAGGAAAACAAAGGTAGGATCACAAAACAAGCATCACTCCCCAGCGAGCCCAAAGAAAAGATATACAAGGAAGGCAAGGTTGTTGCTGCAGACTCCCTCCTCCAGACCGCAGAGGGACCCACGGAGCAGGCGCTACCCGGCGAGAGCCGCAGGCACCGAACACGCCGCCGCGGCCGCCGCAAACACACACCCTCACCAAAACAAAAGTAAGCCAAAAGCGCGCCCTTAACAAAAAAAACAAACTCCCGAAGCCCCCCTAATCAAGGCAACTTCGCAAGCAAGCCACCCCCAGAAGCCCCCAAACCGTGCGAAGGCACAGGACGCAGTCCAAGACGAAGGAGATCTGAGGCTCCGGTCTTCTCCCCGCAGCTGCACGATTTGAGTTAGCTCTGATCGTTATCATTCAGCATAATTAATGATTTTTTCAAGATTAGAAAGGTGTTCTAAGCACATCTCATCATCATCATCAGGCGATCACTCGTGACCGAGTAAGATTGTCTTCCGGGATAAAAAGGAGGAAATTCTAAAGAAGATTGTGTAGACTCTAGCGATGGGTCCGTAAGTGACTGTGGAGGCCAATTCTAGATCCACACAGCTTCCCACAGTGAGGACACAGGTTACCAGATAGAAGATGGTCCTGTAAAGGATTCATTTGACGTGCTTTTCGCTTAGCACGTTTCTCCCTTTCACCTTGCACTCGGGCTTCTTCAAAGTCCATGGAACCTTTGTGAAAGGCCAACCTCCATTTAGATCGTTCATGGGCCAGAGCTTCCCAGTTTTCGATGTTTATATTGCATTTTTTTTAGATTAGCCTTATGAACATCTGCATTACAGGCTTGAGGCAAGACCTAGCAAGAACTGTTGTTCTCAAATTAGCATGGTAGGTTTTTGCATTTCAATCACTGTTACTACATTTCTTTGAAGCACATGGGGGCTTGCTAGGGTCTGTAATATTCAGATTTAGAAGGGACCTCTCTCTCCAGCCTCGAGCAAAAGATCTTTCTGATTCGCAGCTCAATTGTTCAAATGCTAGTTTAACAAAAAAACAAAAACAAAGCAACAAGAACAACACAATTATTCTTGGCTTCCTGGCTTTTTGTTGTGGCTGCTTTTTCTTTTTTAATAAATAAATTTGGGGGAAATTGGGAAGACCCTTACTGATGAGCTGCAGGAGTTTTTGAGTTTTGGCACTTTAATGGTAATTAAAATATTTAATTTGTTTTAATATAAAATTGCATCTTCATTTTATTTATTTCCATAAAAAGGCCCACCAAAATCCACAGCACCAGGCCCATAATGCTCTTAATCCGGCCCTGTGTGGACCCAGAGGCGCTCTGCAAAATCAAGATGCCGGGTGCAACTGCGGCTTTGCTGTGCGGTGTGCCCAAACTCTTCCTGAGCTAGAGGGGGAAAGAAGGTGATTCTGGCTCTGTGACTGTATGGTACGGGACGGAGAGCAAGCTGGGGGAGACGGAGCATGGGCGGGGGGAAAGGAGCTCGCTACAGAGCTTCCAGAGCTTAAAATGCAGGGGTGGAAACCAACGTACCAGAGCCGGTGTTCCTTCAGATAACCAAGGCCCAAATCATTTTGAGTTTTAAAAGGTTGAAACCAACATGTTGGACAGGGCCAGCCTGTGCACGCTTACCTGGGAGTAAATTCCATTAAACACAATACAATAGAGCTTACTTCTGATGAAACATGCACAGGATTGTTTTGTAAGTAAATGCGTGTACACATGAGTAATGCTAGCCTTACAAGGGTGGCAAATCTTCCCAGCCTGCGCAGTTTTCCTAAGTATCCTTCAACTATGAGTTCCGGGCAGTGGAAAATTATTTGAGGAACTGAAGAGCAGGAAGAGTATCACTTCCAGGCACTAACCTGTTATCAAGTGCCAGAGGCTTCTGCTTGTCTTTCGGTGACATCTTTGGCTGAAGAAAAAACGTACCAGCAACGATAACCTGCAGCTTCCTGATAATCATGACGATGAAGAACGAAAGACTGAGGGACAGAAGGCAAAGAAAAATCACTATTTTATAGTCAAAATAAAAGGAAGTGGAGGTAAAGCCTATCAGAAGCTACGGTATATAAAGAGAATTAGGAGATTGTATTTAGCTGCCAGCTCCTTACGCTGGGACTTCAAAGTCCTGTGCTTGTGCAGCTTGCAGGAGGCATGCTATCCAATGATCAATTTCTTTAAAAAGCTAGGATCAAAAGGGAGATTATATTGAAATGATAGAGAATTGTTGGTTCAGCCAGAGCCTTCCATGATTTTCTCCTTGCAGGATTTCCTGCTGTCAAAGAGACAATCTGATCTGAAAAAGGAGCAGGAACTCATCTCTCCCTACGGAAACTTCTGAAGTGGGAAACTGAAGTTGTGTACACAGTTGTTTCCTGCACTTTCTTTCTTTGGGTCCTGGCATACAAGCTTATCTTAGAAAATCTCATCTACTCATCAGCACAGAAGGGATTTGCAGTCCATCCACATCCACAAGGCAGTTTTAAAAGGCAGGCGGATGATGGAGACAATTGTCCAACGCTCCCCAGTCTACAATGATGGGGCACTGCATTTTGTGCAGCTTGGTCTCTAGACAGGCTGCCTTGCAGGCAATGGCAGTTAGGCCCACGCCAGTCAGTCACGCACGTCTTGTGGCCGTGCCCAAAATTATCAGCCTGGTAGCATCTTAAAGGGAGGGAGAGCGAAACTGTTCTTGTGACAGCTGGCACTTACACCACAGTTCCCCACTTGTTGAGAAGTCCCATCCACTGACCGTGCTTCATGGGCAAAATCAAAATATACATAAGGGTCATCCCAAACGCCATTTGCTACCAGATGCATGATCAGGTACCCTAGCAAAGGAAAGAAACATTGTCAACAAAAGGGAGGAAATGGGAGCCACTGCCACCCCCAATAACTTATGCCGAATGCCCACATCACAGATATTCACATACCCCATATTATGTATGCAACTTGCCAAGAAATGAATTTTCCTAGTGCTACCTGTTGGTGAAAAACAAATAAAACTTTTTTAAAAAAAATTCAGGAATCCCAGAAACAATACAAAAGCAAAACATATTCATAGAAAATCTAAGGGGCCAACACAACATGACAGCAGCATAACTGCATGTCACAATTGGGGCATTGCAATTTCGTCCAAGGCAAGAGGATGGAATTGAAAGAGCAGCAGGAGACAGGGAGCTGAACCCTTCCTCACAGGAAACAGCTTTTCCACGGACATTTTTCTCCAAGCAAGGCTCTGAGACTGGAAGGGCCCGGCTGGGTAGAAGCAGTTTCAAAGGACAACATGGAGGGGAGGCTTCACCCAAATTCTGCCCCACTAGCCTGCTTGATAGAAAAACTTGCACAACCTACATTTATTGATTCACTAGCTTTTTTTATCTGGCGTTGCACGGGTCGTCATTTTCCTATAGGCACTATTTGTTCAAAATTCCTTAAGGTAGCTGTCCACTGTTTGGAATCCCTCCATAGGAAAGGTCCCCCGGGACACCTTAATGGAATCCCAGCTCCCCCGGGACTAAATGAAATCCCTGCTTCCCCCCCCCCCGGGCCTACACAATGAAATCCCTGTTCCCTTTCCCCTGGGACTGCACAATGAAATCCCCAGGACTACACAACAGTGAACTCCCTGCTCCCCCCTCCGGGACTGCACAACAATGAAATCCCTGCTCCCACCTAGGAACTACACAGCAATGAAATCCCAGCTTCCCCCCCACCCCGGGACTACACAACAATGAAATCCCTGCTACCCCCCCGGGACTACACAATGAAATCCCTGCTCCCCCCCGGGACTACCCAACAATGTAATCCCAGCTTCCCCACCCCGGGACTACCCAACAATGAAATCCCTGTTCCCCCTCCCTCTCAGGACTACACAACAATGTAATCCCAGTTTGCCCCCCCCAGGACTACCCGACAATGAAATCCCAGCTCCGCCACCCCCACCCCTGTGTAGGACCCGGCTGCAGTTCATATGAACATTCTTTTTTGACGTAGGAGAGATTTGCATATCCGCTCCCGATTGGGCCCCTGTGGCAGGCAGTTCATACGAACATTCTATATGCCGGTGGAGCAATTTGCATAACCGCTCCTGAATGGCCCCTGCGAACATTCCAAGTGACGCCATTGGCTCTCATCTATTTTGGGCCGTACAGGTGTAGCGAGGGTTTTTCGGAGATTTGAACCTGCCAGTCTTTGTCCTTGGGTGATGGAGAGTATGAGTGCCAAGTTTGTGGCGGATCCATCCAACCATGTAGGAGCCTATATGCCTATGTGATGCACGCAAATGCCCATACACAAGGACACACAGACACATACAAACTTTCACAGTTATATAGTAGATTTTATTCATTTACTTAGAACTTTTATATCAGGGGTGGGCAACTTGTGGCCCTCCAGATGTGGTTGGACTGCAACTCCCATTATCCCTCACCATTGGCTATGCTGGCTAGGGCTGATGGGAGTTGCAGTCCAACATCTGGAGGGCCACAAGTCATCCACCCCTGATTTCTGTCCATGTATGCAGTGCATGTGGGTCATGCCAGTGCAATATGTTTACCCCAGTCCAGCTTTTTTCAAAGGACCAGCCTCTTGTTTTCATTTCAGGAGCATCAATATTAGTCGCTTATGAAATGCTACCATCTGGGGATCAGTAATATTCTGGATACTATCAGTCCTAATACAATACAGGCAGTCCCCGAGTTAAGAAGTCCGACTTACAGACAACCCATACTTAAGAACGGACTTCTGGGTTCCCCGGCGCTACATCATTTACGTAGAGTACATAGCGTAGTATACTACGCAATTTGCGTAATTTACACAATTTGTGTAAATGCCGATTTTAACGTATAGAACGCTATGCTGTTCTAACTTACATACAAATTCGACTTAAAGACATTCTTAAGAACGGAACTCGTTCGTAACCTGGGGACTGCCTGTACACCTTCTGACTCTGAAGAGCAGAGGTGGGGCGAAGGTAGAACTAGATCTAATGGCAGTTTGCTTTCGATAGGCAAGGATTTCTGACTCCCAGTTGTTTAACAATAGCAACAACAAAATGACACACGCACACACACACACACACACACCCCATCATCCCCAGTCAGCATGGCCAAGGATCGGGGTGATAGCAATTGTAGTCCCAATACATCTGGAAGGCACCGAATTGGGAAATGCTGCTCAACATCATCCCAAGGGGCAGATGTCAGCCTTCCATGGACCAGATTCTGCTTGTGGGCAGCCAGTTGCTGATCCCTAAATGAATGTATTCTGCAGGGCTAGAGGAACTTTCCCACCCTGACGGTTGCCTTGTCTCCCCGAAAGCGGGTCGAGGGATGCATTTTAGCAGAGGGCAGGGCCGGAGCCCCAAATGGGCCACCCACACTCTCTTACACAAGCTCTCCATTCTCACACTCACACAGGTCTTAGCCACTGTCGCTTCCTCAGCTGATTCATGCAGATTGGTTAAGGGGGGAGGTATCTTGATCCCCTGCTGAGTGGGGAATTTAATCCCTCTTCATCCAGTGTGCCACAACAAGAATAAAAATCAGGTCCTCTCCCCTCCTCAGCTGATCTGCACTGGATCAGCTAATGAGCGGAGGGGGGGGCAATATTCATCCCCATTGCAGTGTGCTGGATGAGGAATTTTAAACCTCTCCGTCCAGTGTGCCAGGGGATGAAGAGCTGACCCTGAGAGCAGGGAGGAAAGGGGGTGTGGCCATGGGGACCAGATTGGAGAGTCTCGTGGGCTGCAGTAGGCCTGCAGACCAGAGCTTCCCCATCCCTGGTTCTTGAGGGTAGAGAGTTTTCTCCCAGCTGATACTACTTCAATTTACAGATGTAGATGCCAGCTTATGCACATCCAGCCACCTTTGTGCACAGGAAATACACCTACAATAGATTTATGTGTGGGGCAGGGAGGATATTAATATCCCAGATGACAGCTAAGCAAAAAGCAAATCTAGACTTCAAGCTAAATCCAGACTGGGCATAGGGACTGTTCTAAGCCTGGATCAAAACCTGTAGTTCTTGGCACAAGGTACTGTTGGCATTGTGAGGAACAGAATGAAAACTTCAAAACGCTGGAAAGAACTTAATATCCTGAATCAGCTCCCACCGCACCCATTTTATATCGCTTACCAAAGGGACTAAGAATGGCTGAAAGGATCTGACTGACATATTGAACGTTACAGATATAATGAAGCCCTTTGTCATTCTTGTTGGAGATGTTGTTCCCATGGTGCCCAGATTTTCCACATGCTCCAGCAGGGTATATCCTATCTATCTATCTATCTATCTATCTATAGCAGGGCTCTCCAACCTTGGGTCCCCAGATGTTGCTGGACTACAGCTCCCAGAATCCCTTGCCATTAGCCATGCTGGCTTGGTATGCTGGGAGCTGTAGGCCAGCAACATCTGGGGACCCAAGGTTGGAGAGCCCTGATCTATAGGATGGATTGTGTGGTGAAACCAATTTCAATCAGTCCTGCCTCCAGTTAAAAAGAAAATTGGAGGAATTGTTTTGGAGATAGAGTAAAAAGACACATGAAGCATGCTTTCTAAAAATCCCAACCTAATATGAGTAGTTTCCTTTACCAGTTCTATAAAAATGTAATACATAGCGTTATTTTGGTTGTTACACCCACTATGCATAGCTGTGCAGGGAAATAAGGGGCTATAATGGCTATCAAGCACTAGAAGCCAGTTTCCAGCTCCCAATTTAGGGCACAATTCTATCATGATGACTGTAACTTGGAAGCTTACGATCATCCTATGCAGGGCGGGAGCAGCAGCAGAGGCGATCTCTGCCTCCTCGTCCTCCCGCCCTGCATTTCCACTAGATGGGCTTTTTTGCCCATCTAGCTGGGGTGTTTTGGAGGGGGAGGGAAAGAGGCTGACTTCAGGATAGCTCATATCCTGGCCTCTCCAGTCTCCTCCCCTCTCCACCCACAGAAACGCCCCCTTTCCCCCCTCTCTGAGGTCACTTTCCCAACCTTGGAGAGCAGCCAGTGCGGTTCTTTCTGCGCTGGCTGCAAGGTCAGAGCTCCGATTTCCAGCTCCAAGGTTGGAGAGCTGACTCCAACCTGAGATCTGGGAATCCAAAATATCCTATGGTCCCTCGGATGTGGTCTAGGGGCCATAGGATTGCTCCCGTAGTAACTTAAAATTGTGCAGCTAGATACTGCCATCATATAAGCTCTCTGGTGTATTACTTGTTTGGCCCCACTGAAGTCGTGTCAGACCAGACTGTCCATAATCTTTCATTTTAAAAGCTTGTTGCAGTTGTACCCCCAAATGCACAGGTGTAAAGAGACCATGAACCCTGTATCAGGTCTTCCTGGCTGTCCCTTCCACCTCTGGAAAGCAGTGCAAAGTGAGTGGGTGGGTGAACCACAATAGACCCTGACACCCAGTGATGATGTTGTCAGGTCCAGTCCAGACCAATGTTTGATTAGAAGCTATATCCAGAGGGTCTGGAGAACTATCTCATATTAGTTCAATTTTTTCCAGACCCCCAGAATGTGACAAAATATTCAGTATATATTGCAGTTTCCCATCATCTTTTTTTCATTTTGTTAGCTTCTCAATTGCAGATTCTCAATAAAACACTGAATATTTTAAAAATAAGTATGCATACAATCACAAGCTTTGGTACATTTCAGCTGGGAAGTGATTTCTAGTCTGAAAGTGTGTATGCCCAGGACACCATTTCAGATATCAGTGGTAGGTGGAGATTTATGCGGTAAGTGAGATTCAGAGCAAGCTTCAAAGTCCATCTCTTGGATATATTCAGTATTAAATTGCAAAGACAAGCAGTGCATGTTATTGTTCTTTCTTATACTACATAATGACCAGGGACATAGGGAGCTTCCAGATGAGGCGTTTATGGCGTCATCACTCTGCCTTATTCATGTGAGGGTCCAGATGCTGATGCCGCCTTCTCCTCATGACCCTCCCCGTGTTTTCTCACCACTCTTCTGAATTTTCTCATAACACAGAAAATTTGTTGAGGAGAAAAAGATGGAATGGCTGCATCTTCTGATTGCTAGTGCTACGAACCCTTCAGCTAGAAGCATCCATAAGCCCCCTTCGGGTGTTCATTTAGGAATGTGTGAAGGAGCTGTGCAAACATGCAGGGCTAGCACACACACCCCTTGATAATGGGGATTCCCACCCCCGTGTTGAAAAGCCTACATACAATGAGTCTGAAGGGTGGGTGGCTTCAAGTTGAGTGTGTGTTGGGCTTGGGAGTGTTACCAATGCAGGGGTGCCATCAAGGGGCCCCACGCTTTCTCACAGCCCTTTCATGCACTCCTAAATGAACACCTGAAGAGGGTTACTGGTGAACCTAATCGCAAGTGTTCTAAATCGTTCACACAAATGCACGGGGTGGGGTGGGGTGGAGCTTAGGGGGGAAGCATCCGTGGCCTCCATGGGGAACCTCCATGGACCACATTCAGCCTGCAGGCTGGAGGTTCCCCATCCATGCTCTAGGGGAAATGAATGCAAGCTGATTGTTGACTTGAACAGAATCCAGGACAGTAGTGGGGCATTTTTCAAGGACAAGGAGTGAAAACTCACCACACTATGAGAAGACGACAGCATAGAAGATTCTGGCAGAAGGAAGTGCTTCTTGCCTGACCGCAATGACTTAATGTGTTTTCTAGGGTGGAAAGCATTTAAATGGTTTTTAAAAGATATTGGTTGTACTGGGACACATCAAAGCCCACACACCCTCCATGGCCTCCATCATACTTCCACTACAAGTTTGTGTCTCAAACTTAGTATCAGCAATCAGATACCTTAAAACATGGGTAGGCGACCTGGTACCCCCCAGATCTTTTGGACTACAAGTCAAAAGCCCAGCCCCAGCCAACATGGGTTAGGGATTGTGGAAGCTGGTAGTCCAAAACATCTGGAGGATGCTGGATTGCTTACTCCACCTGAAAACATTAAGGAACAAGGGGGAAGTGCCTCTCCCTTGCCTAGGACCCTTTAATTGTTTTTTTGAGAAAAACACTTTAAAAAATTGTTGCATTGGTACATATCAAAACACTCCATGGCCTCCATCTCACTTCAGCTTGAGATCTACTGCTCTCTTGGGGCAATAGTTGTATGTGTGCATGCACACGCGTGTGCGTGTGCGTGTGCAGGGGGGGGAGCAATTGCATTGTGAAACCAAATGAGAATCATCATCCATTTGCTGAGATAGCAAAGGTCTTGAACCACAGGGTGGCAGAAAAGGCATTGTTCTTTTGAATGGTCCTGTGCTGGAAGTTGCTCCTGGGTTGTGTTCAGATGAAGATGTATTGTGGAATTCCCATGGCTCATTCACTCACATTTTGCGGAGGATCCACATGAGAGTGACATGCATTCGTAACCCTCCTGTGTTTCCCCAGTGTTGCTTCCGTCTTTTTTCTTCCCAGAGAAAGTCTGACTTTTCTGAGAATTATGGAATAGTAATGCAGTCTCCACAGGTATAGATGCCCTTGGGGCAGATGCACCTACCATAGCTTAGCACACGGTCAGTAGAACCTTTCCAGTGGATGCCATTTTTATCACTTTTTTTTTTTAATCGATCTTTTAAGTAGAGTGGCTATTTATTTTACAAAAGAATTTCAAGATAACAGTAAAATACCATAATGAAAGAGTATTATAGGACTACAGCCGTGTGTGTGTGTGTGTGTGTGTGTGTGTGTGTATTAAAAATTCAACCTTTCCAGCCATTGCCATTTTAGCAAGGTAATTTTAATGGTGGTGACCAGAAAGGTAATTTTTTCCATTTTTAAAAAAAATTCCTATTCTAAGTCATATAGCACTATACCCTATAATACTATTTTAAAAAGTGTGCTAGCAGTACCCAAAAACCATATAAAAATGGCACCCATTGAAAGGGATATAGTTAATGTGTACTGAGCTGTGATAGCTGCCTGATAAGTCACTACCAATGTCAAAACCACACCCTGAAAAAAGACAGAAGAGTAGCATGAAGGACACTGGTGTGGACAGAACATAGTGGGATATCCACACAGAAAACAGACACTATCCTCTGACAGTCAACTACAATTCTGCATGTAGCTTAGAGCAGAAGTGCAAAGAAGGTAGATCTCCAGATATGTTGCACTTCAACTCCTAGAAGCCCCTGCTAGCATGACCCATGGTCAGGAATGTTGGGAGTTGAAGTCCAAAACACCTGGAGATCTACTTTCCGCCCATACCTGGCTTACAGCAGAAGTGCAATGATTTTTTAGTGCTAGGTGGTGTCTGGAAGCACCCCTGCTTAGCCAAACAGTGCACCTGTTCTACAAAGGAAGAGAGTGGGAAAATGGCTGGGTGGCTTGATTTGGCAAGAGCAGAGACTACCCTCTCCATAGCACGTAGTCACATGGCTTGAAAGCTCTTTAAAAAAAATCAGCAAGACATTGGAGGAAGGACTGGCCCAAGTTGTTTTCTGTCTGAGGTGAAGAACAAAATGTTCTTCCCTCCCATTTCATGTACAAATGCTGACTAGACTGGCAGTTGAATCTTTCTTCAGTACTGGCAGTGGAACAGTGTCCTCTGAAGGCAGCAGGATAGTCTAGGGCAGTGTTCTCCAACCTTGGGTCCCCAGATGTTTTTGACCTACACCTATGCTGGCTGGGGCATGCTGGGAGTTGTAGGTCAAAAACATCTGGGGACCCAAGGTTGGAGAACATTGGTCTAGGGGTCACAGGGCAGGCTGTGCAGCACTCAGCTCTCTTTTCCAACACCTTGTTGCCACCTCCCAGCATCTGCTGCCTAAGGTGACCAACTTACTCTGCCTAATGGTAGGGCAGGCCCTGATTGGAGGAAATAGTGGGCAAAGAGGAGAATGCAACAGAAAACAAGGAGTCAGATTGAAAATAGAAGAGTCAACATACAAGCCGTTGGCAGATGGAGCAAAATGAAGGATCAGCTAAGAATCCTAGTTACCTCTGAAACTTAAAAGGAGGAGGGGATGCCCACACAAGTTGGAAGGAGGAGGAGGAGCCTACAAGCCCACAGGTTACTCCCAATCATGACTGGGCAATAATCAGTGTTACATCTGCACAGGGCCTCTATAATCCAAAGTATATCCATACCTGTAGCAGGCTAAGATGTGAAACACATAACTGAAGCATGTGACACCGGAAGCAACAGTAGTGAAAATCCAAACACCTGTGGAACAAGCAACCATCATATTTATTTAGAGGCCTTTTCCTCTAGCTTCCACAATAGTACCCTGACAGTATTCTAATCTCACAGTCTAGAAAATATAAAATTACCTACACATTCCACAAACATTTTTTCAGACTTTTTTTTTTAACAGATGTGCATGGTAAATATAACTAATTGGCCTTCTCAATGTTTCTACCATCTTGTTGCTCTGAAATGCTGCAACTTCTATCTTTAATCATTCAGTTATAAGGGTGTTACCAAACTTTGAACCTGGGCTTGATTCTTCAGGGCAATCTGCTCAGGGAAGATTTAGATGACCAAAAATAAAGGCCACATCACATGCCTTCGGCTTTGGCCATGCTAATGTGGTTGGGGTTGTCAACATTCAAAGGAAGAACTTGCCCTTCTGAACACGGAACACCCCCCACCGCCAAAAGCAGCAGCACTTGCACAAGAATGAGAAGGGGCCCACACCTCAATGGCCATGAGAGTTCACATAGAAATGGGAAACTCAGGCCCATAAACCAAACCATCTGGCACCAGCAAGTCTTCTTCATCTACACATACTATGGCATCTCTTAATATGGCCTCCTAATTTACTTTGAGCCTGGCCTTTGACTCAGACGCTAGGTTTATAAGGCATACAGGGCCAGGCAGGATCGGGATCATGGGCAACCCAGAGCAATTGGGAGCAGTATGTTGAAGAAATGCAGTATTCCTACTCTGTTTATCTTCCATTGGAGATTCCCTCACTGGTGCCAGTAAAGGAGGAAGGGAACAAGAAGGAGAAAATGTGAATGTGTGTACTAAGAAAATACTTGCATGCATATCTGTGAGAAAGAGAAAATGTGGAATTTTGGACTTAAATGTGAATTTCTTTCCTTCTTGAGGGAAAGATGACAGCTAGCAGGGGGAAAGGTCCTGGAAGGAAGTAGCCTGACTTGAACTGCAGGAGGAGGAGGAGGAGATTCTCCCCAGACTCCCCAGATAACAGATGACTGAGATGAGACTTTTTGTTGCTAAGGGTGAACTGAAATGGGGGGACTACTGAGAGAAAAATGCTGAGAATGAACAAGAAACATACAAATGAGAATGAACTGGCGTCTTGAAAATTAGGTGAAATGGAGAGGAAGTCTAGAATGGTCATAGATTTCATAGATTTCATAGAGTTGGAAGGAGCCTACAAGGCTATCGAGTCCAACCCCCTGCTCAATGCAGGAAACTAGAGGAGGGTCTCCCATCCAAGTAATAACCAGGCTTGACCCTGCTTAGCTTTCCATGCTCAGACAAGCTGAGCCAGTGTGAGCCACATGATTCACATGGGTCACCCTATCCCCCTCCACAATGGGGCCTAAAATACAGAAATTAAGCATCCGTAGATTAAAAAGGTACCAGTGAAGGATGAACCCAGCTGCCCTCCTTCACTCAAGAAGAGAAATTAACAGGCCAGTCCAGAATTTCATTTTCTCCCCTGAAGGGGAGGAGGGCAGATAGCATGGGCATTCCAAAAGCAATACATCCTGGGAGGTCAATCTTCCTGAGGCAAAGAACCCCTCAAGATCATTATGTTTATGGATGTAAAATCCTCTGGAGCAGGAGTAGGCAGACTTCAGACTTGCAACTTCAGGTTTTGTTTCTTGCTAAAACACAGAGATCCACCAACTGGAGCCTAGCGCAAAAGACATGCACTTCAGATGTTCTACCTGCAGAGATGCCAGTTATTTCTCCACTCAAGGGAAAAGGCAACAGGACTCCTGGGGCAACGATCAGGAAGCATGTTCCTGGTTGATAGCTCACATACGCTTTTGTGCCTACATTGTCCATTCTGATCAGGACATGGCAGCTCTTGATTGGCGGATGAAACTGAGGCAGAGCCAGCCACGTTGTTCACTACTGAAGGCATCTGGTGGTCTTATCTCTCACCATTGCTGACCACAGCCCCTGGGTCATCTGTCTCTCCACAACACACTTCCTAGTCCCTTGGAGCCACTGGGAGTCCTTACCTTCCTCACAGGTTTTACTATGGGCATCCCCTGACCCAGATGGTGGAGAGCAAGTCAGAGGAAGGGCCTTATGATTAAGAATGGCACTCACACCTCTGGATTTAGACAATCTGCAACCTGGTCTTGAAAATCTAGGGGGGACGTCTTAAGTGGTTTGGTGTAGAATTGAGAGTTGATGCATGAGATCATCACGCCCAGAAGCTTGGCAAGGCTTCATAGGATTGATCTTGGGTGCTGCTGAAGAAGATTCAGTAGGATGCTCAGAGAAGGTTTGGGGAGAGGCCATAGCTCAGTGGTAAAACAAATGCTTTGCATGCAGAAGGTCGCAGGTTTGATTCCTGGCATCTCCAGGTAGGATTGGAAAAACTCCTGCCTGAAATCCTGGAGAGTTGCTGCCAGTCAGTGTCGATAATATTGGGCTAGATGGACCGAGGGTCTGACTCGGTACAGGGCAGCTTCCTACGCTCCTGTTCCTGAAGATGTTCCGTTAGGAGAATGACTTGTTCCAGAGAAGTGCTGAGGGCTACTCCTTCGTGGAGAAGTGACTGAGAGACCAATGAGCTCTTTATCCATGTGACCAGAAACCCGTGTTTTCGAAAGGTGGAGATAGTGACTTCCATATCCTTGAGACAGTGGGGTTGGAAGAGAGAGCAGGTAAAGGTTGTCATCCAGCTAAGGATACAGGTGTGTTCCTTCTCTCCCTGAGGAAGGTGAGCTGCCAAGACCCAGAGAGCTGAAGAGAGGCTGAAGGATAAAGCATAGAACTAGATTTGTTGGTCCCCATTATTAACATGGAGGAACTTGAAACAATTCCGTAAAATGGGGATGAGCAGATATGCTTTGATGAGATCTATAGAACCCAAGTGGTTCCCTTTTTCAGAGAGAACTGAACTGACCAAAGGGTCTAGATGTGAAACATATGCTTACTAGATTATGGCTGAGATGCTTCAGATCCAAGATGGCTCAAGACTCCCCATTCACTTTTCAATGAAAAATATGGAAGAATCCAGGACCCAACTCTTCAATAGCAACCAGTTTAATTAACCGGATTTCCTGAAGGCGGAGATCCACTCATGTTTAGCAACATTGCTGGCCATGGGTGCTGGAAAGTACCTGTCCTTTGATAATTTCTTGAAGTCCAGGGATACCATTCGATTCACTGGTCAGGATCCTCCAAGCATCTGTGAATTCTGTGAGGTGACTGCAGACTAAGATGTCCATGTTGGCGGGGAAAAGACAGTCATGTGGAGTTGGGGGTTTTGCTGGAGCACTGAGAGTCTGAACCAAATTTGGACTTGTATTTCCCCAATCTGGCTTGGAAAAGTGACCTTAAAGTCTCTGTGGAGTGCTGTTCCTGCGGTTGTGCTGATCTATAGGGAGCTCATCTGCATCTGAAGGAAAATACCATTCTGGAGAGCAGCCATTGGAGCATCCGCCTTGGGGACAGACAGGTCTTACACAGTATCTTCTGGAAAGAGCTAAAATCTGTCCCGGGAGCAATGTGGGATTTGGCTTTAAAGAAGGTTAGCCATTCCTTCCGAGGAAACTATTCAAAGCATATCTGGAATGGAAGTGAGGGAGTGCTGGAAGAGGCCACTGGACAGGCAAATGCAATCCTGTGGGTTTCCCGAGGTTTGGGGTTAACTACTTGCTGCCTCTCCACTGTGCTGGCCAAGAGAGCCCCACATCCTCTCCGAGGAGGGCTGTGACCCAGGAGGAAGGAGGTGTGATCTAGACTGAGCAGTGCTGGGAGAGAGAAACCCAGGTGAACAGTGTTTGATTGGTTGCTCCCTGCAAGTTCTTTTGCCTTTGGGCTTCAAACCCAAGAAGAGGGATTGCTGGAGCATGTGGGATTTCAACTTGGCCCAAAGGGAGAGAGGATCCACCCTTGTCATGTGCTGCAGGCTCACCACTCCTGAGTCGGTCCAATGACGTATTTATGGACACCCTTCCCTAGAGTGTAAAAACTAGGCTGGCACTGAGAGTAGCTGGAGCATCTGGATGTGCTTCAGGACTTATGTTTATGGGAGGAGGGAAAGTAGTGCTTCTAGTCATTTCTAGAGCAGCCACAGAAATGGGGCATTGAAAAATCTATCCCCCCAGGCAACAGAGCCACCAATTCCATGGCCAGTAGGATGGAAAGCAGAGTCTCTCCCCAGATCCTGTAAGGAGGAAACAGAAAGGAGGTGGCCAAGGAATATAAGCCTTAGAAAAGTAGTGCTCAAAAGTGGCCTTGATCCACCTAACCAAGGCTGGAAAAGAGATGGGCCCCCTTGTTACCCTCCTGATAGAAATAGCTTGTGCCATGGGCAATCTGGAGGGGGAGCCATGAGAAGAGATACCTGCATCTTCTGCATTGTTGGGACCCTTTGTCCACCTCTGTCCAGGGCGTTCAGCCACAGGATCAGTAGCTGCCACCTCAGGGCTAAGGTAGGTCAGCTTGAGTCCCGGGAACAGACCCAAAGAGCCAGTGTGATGGTAAAGGTTGCTGTGAGCAAAAAGGGGAAGGTGCCTGCAGTGTGTGGGTTATGGTTGCTGATTGGCTGGCTTGCCTGCTATCCGTCGCTCCTGTTCGTTGTGCTCAGGGCTGCCAACAGGCGGTTCTAAGCAAGCGTTTGTTTTGTGTATTTGTTCAGTTCAGTTCTGTTCTGGAAGCCTTCTATTAAAGACGTGTTATGAGGAACTCTAAGCTAGTCCTCTATTTAGATAAATAGCGAGGACCTTGCAGGGCCATTCTTAATTGCCTCTCCATTGACCGAGGGCAGAGGGGAGGGGAGCCAAGGCAGGAAAAGGAATTCCCCTCAGAGTAAGGCTGAGAGATGAGGAAACTGAGTGGGGGTTGCCCAGGGTGAAGAAGTATTTGTTTGCTCTCTATCTTCTTTTGTGGGTTTAAAGGGGCAGGCTGGGCATAGAAAGAAGGCACGCTGGGCTGAAGCTGCCTCATGTGACGAAGGCAGGAAGTTGTCTATGGAGCAAAGGGGGGAGCTCCTCCTCCGGTTCATGCTTGGAGACTGCCTTCCTTACCCTGGAAGAGGGGCCTTTCCCATGCTGGTTGCCCTCCGTCCCTCAAGGAGAAAAAGGAAGGTTGTACAAGAGCTACTCTGTGCTATCCACTAGCTGGCAATGTCACATTTTTCTTCAGGACAAGGATTGGGGAACTGTGTGGCCTTCCAGATGTTGCTGGACTGCAACTCCCAATATTCCTCACCATTTTCTATGCTGCCTGGGGCTGATGGGAGTTGCAGTCCAACAGCATCTAGAGTAGCCTTCCCCAACCTGGCACCCTCCAGATGTGTTGGGACTGCAACTCCCATAATTCCCAGCCAGCATTGCCATTGGCCACATGTTCCCCATCCCTGGCTAGGGACCATGTTGCTTACTTCTTTTTTCTATGCCAGCTTACCCACAACACATAATAACATTATTTTAGATTTAGAATAACATAAAATTATGTCTGTACCTTCTGTGACATTAACAAATTCTTCCAGAGTACTGATAAATGAATCTTCCTCTACGTTCTCAATGAGATTTTTAAAGTAGGAGACGAACAATTTGAGCTGTGGTAAAATAAACATCTCAACCAAAATAAGTTCGATCGCAACAAACTGGAGGACAAAGGGAAGACAACGACAATGGCGGGTTTGAATATCACAAAAGAAATGATAGGATAAAACATATTAAGATTGTCTGGACTAAAAGTACATTGAAATAGCTAGGTATTTGTATATCTGGAAGTAACAAATAAATTATTTAGAAAGAAGTATGTCCTTCTACTGAATAATATAAAGGAAGATATTTACAGCCTCCTGCAACCTGATGCCCTCCAGTCATCGCAAATGGCCAATGGTCAGGGATGATGGAAGCTGTAGTCCAAAACATCTCAAGGCTACCAAGCTGGGGATGGCTATATTATAGGATGGTCTCTCAGCAGACGCTGTCTTTAATGGGTACAATCAGGGCTCTCCAACTTTGGGTCCCCAGATGTTGCTGGACTACAGCTCCCAGAATCCCTTGCCATTAGCCATGCTGGCTGGGTATGCTGGGAGCTGTAGGCCAGCAACATCTGGGAACCCAAGGTTGGAGAGCCCTGGGTACAATGAATACCACTAGAACAGCAATGTAACGCCTTCAGAGATGTAACGCCTATATAGTTTGGTTTAGGAAGAACAAGAGGCGGGTGTATTGCAGCAGTGGAATGTTTGTCTTGGATACATCGTTATAAACGAGAAGTTAAAGACTAGAAATATTCCAGGCACATCCCCCTTAACTTCAGTCATCAGACATCCATTATTTAATCTGGCCTCCATCAGACTGATACTAAGTTCTAGCCAGTGTGCTGATTTGAGACCAGTGACCAGTAGACAGTGCTTAAGCCCAGCTCACTCTCAGTTGAGGCAAAGCAATTATTAGAATACTTTCAGTTCAGCAACAGATACATCAGCAGTTGTATCCCATCAGCCCTAGCTAGCACAGACAATGGTGAAGGATGATGGGAGTTGTAGGCCAAAACAAATCATGTCTTACAGCTCCTTTACTTACCACTAGGGTCTCCAGGATGGTGCCCACAGGCACCAATGTGCCCATAGACACCACTCTTGGCACCCACCAGGCTTCCCTCCCCCTCCTGGTTTTTATTTTATTTCTTAAGATTCTTTTTAATTACATTTAAAAAAACAGCTACGGGAGACTGGAATACAGCAAAGTGAAGTGCTGCCCTCCAGCACTGTCTTTATTTGGGTTCAAATGAGTAATTTTGTGTTTTGGAGCTCAGACACCGCCTCTGTCTTGTAATTAGGTTCTTGGGAAAGTTACTTTCATTTTAGTCTCACCAGTTTTGCCTTCTGAAAAATGGGTGTTTTGTGACCAAGCATGGTGGCCATTTTGTGAGGGTGCCCACAGCACTCTCAAAATTCCAAATGTGCCCACCAACCCAAAAAGTTTGGGGATCCCTGACTTACCAAATAAAGGCATATGACGACAAGCATAACTGTACTGATTATTCTGCTTGGGAATTTAAAGTAAGGGTCCCATTCATACAACTTCCTCCGAATCCAGGATTTCTGAGATGGCCTGTTGGTAGAGGAAAATATATAGCAGCTGGGTCACAATAATAATAATAATAATTTTAAAAAGGATTCTTCAAAGCCATGCTGATTGTTCTGAATGGTAGTGGAAGGGAGTCTTTCTCCCTTCCTTCCTCAAAATTTGAGACACGCAGAGGAAGACTGCCGTCCCTGTGTTTCCTCAATGACTGGCTTCACACAACATGCCAACACACCCTCAGGGTTGAGTATGGGTTGTTGTTGAATCGAGGGTTACTGCTGAACTATGGGTTGTTGTGTTGTGTGAACCCAACCGCTCTAAGAAACCATGGCTTGTTAACCACACAAACAACCCACAAAGAGAACCCATGGGTTCTGAACTGTGAGTTGTTTGTTCCTAAAAAAACAAAACAGAAATGTAGGCAAATTTAATGCCTGGGAAGTAAATGGAGGCAGAATGTATGCAAATTTAATGCCTGGGAAGTAAATGGAAGGGAAATTTGCGCACCTGCATTAACTGCTCTGTTACTGCAGCTGTACAAAATTCTCCTCGGTTTTCTTCCCATCTATTACATTTGTATATATTTCTGCTTTTTTTTTTTTTTAAGTCAGGGAACTGCAGTGACTGCAGCAATGAACACGCCAAAAAGGAGGAGGAAAGCTATTATCTCCCCTTTCTGGAGTAGCTAGAGACTCAGGGAAGTGTTGAAAAGGTGGAGGGTACTAAGAACTGTCAGTTCAACACTTAAAGCTGAGAGGATTATATTGCCAAGGGGGAGATATTGCGCGCGCCCCCTTTTGATGCACCTCCTTTTGCCGCTTCCCCCCCTTTACCAGTGATTTTCAATTGACAACTTGGCAATTGGTCCCTGGCAACTGTGAGCAAATTAGCCTATATAGGCAGTCTCACCTTGACAATCTGTTACCTTCTCCACTTCGCCTCTCCATTTGACAGCAGAAACAGACAAGAAATTGACCAGGCAAGACTACAGATATTGGATAGCCATAAGAGGGCATTTGCGCAGTTGCAAAAGACAGACTCCCCCCCAAAAAATTACAAACATAGTTGCACAATTTTCAGGGGGTGGTTTTTCTTTTTAAATGACCCCAATTATGCTGTTTTGGGGGAGGGCAAATATCAGCAAATGAAAAGGGTGTTGGAAAATGTGACGAGAAGATGCCAACTCTGCAGGGAGGGTTTTTTGAGTCAGCTGCCCATTAAAGGGTTAAGCCAGACTTGAATAGGGGGCAGGATTCAGTACACTGAACCACTTGATTGAATCAGGGGAGGGAATGCTGGAGGTTGCCTAGCAACAGGTTTGAACTCCATTCTAACACTCCTCTGACAGTTACACTAGTCTAGCGTTAACTGACTTAACTGACGCTTGCTAGGGTTTTGCAATGAAGGGATTGACCTGTGTGTGTTTTCCTTTCCTCAGAAGAATGAGTAACATTTAAGAAACTGCACTTCTGTAACCATCAAACTTTAGTACCTGAGTAGCCGTATGTTACCGTTATTTATCTTTTTTAAAGGCATCTACTTTAGAAAACAAGTCCTCTGTGTGTGTGTGTCTGAGAGAAGTCTGCTGCTGCTTTTGTGCTCTGCTATGAAAGGGGTAGCGATGGGAGCAGGGATGGGGAGACAAGGCAAGTTCTGCCATGAAGGACACTGGGATATGTGCTGGAGACGGCTGGAGGGGGAAGGAGCAAACCCACAGCAAGCCCGATAGTCTGTCCGGGGTACCACAGGTTGTTCAGCGAACAACTAACCCACTGTGCCATATTCGCAGGGTGTTTGGCATGATGTGTGAAGGCACCCATTGGGTGAGTTCGCACGACACAGCAACCCACCCTGCGAATAAGCTACGCAGTGTGGGTTGTTCACAGAACAACCTACAGTGTGCCCAACAGACCATTGGGCTTTCCATGGGTTGTCCTCCCCCTCTTTTGCTCCTGTCCTCCAGCTGGGATCCCAGGGTCCTGCGTGGCAGAACCTGTCTTGTCTCCCCCTTCCTGCTCCAATTAGGACTCCATTTTCGTTCGCCTTTTTTTTGTTTGTTTTTTTTGTTTTTTGGTTTTTTCTAGAGCCCTGTGTTGCTGCCAGTGACAGCCACTCTACTGATGCCCAAGCGGCACTTTGGAGTGACTGTCACTGGCTTGTTTAGGCAGCGCAAATGTGCGCAAATGTCTTCATAAGAGTTGCATAAGTGCGCACTTACAGCTGTCAAATATATACATAGTCTGGCCTGGTCTATTACCTTGTCAGTTACAGCTGTCAAATGGTAACAGAATAAGAATGCAAGACTGCATATAGGCTACATTGCAAACAGTTGACAGCCCTCAGTTGCCTAGCTGTCAACTGGAACACACCAGCAAATGGAAAAGAAACCACAAAGGTAAGTGCACCAAAATGGGGTGGGCTGTTGATCTCCCCCATAGCAAGGTAATCCTCTGCAGACAGTTCTCAGTGCCCTCCACCTTTGGGACACTTCCCAAGTCTCCAGCTAGTCCAGAAAGGGGAGATCTTAAGGCCACCCACTTTTCATGCCTCTTTGGGGGGGGGGCACTTACTGTGGTTCCCTGACAGTTGTCAAAACCCCTGACAAAGCAGCTGGATGGGATAGAGTGAATGGGGCTACACTGGGGGGGGGGGCACCCCATTCACTCCGTCCTGTTCTACAACCTCTAAGATTGGGTTTTGTTTGTTTGTTTTTAAGTGTGGGAAATTTGCATATATATTTTTACAGGGAAATACTATATGCAGATCTCATGGCTGGGCAGTAAGTGAGGGTAAGTAGACTTCTTGTAAGGATCTGCTCAGCCAGCACAGCGCCACAACTCCACCTGGTGGCTGCTGTTCAGTTAGCAACCTGGCCTGCACCCCTCTCTTCACAGGATCCGGCCCCATACCTCTAGCTGCTCTCAGGCCTGCTAATGTGGAGCAGCTGGGAGCTGCAGGAAGGCCTCCTTATGGGCTTCCTCCTGCCTCCGCCACAGCAACACGATTCCTCGTGCTGTCTGCAGCCAGCTCCTGACCTTCTGTGACCAGCACTAGCCCTTGCCTTGACCGTGCTCGACCCTAGCCTGCTTCTGACCAACGCTTTCTGCCTCTGGACTTTCTCTGCCTGGTATGTGCCTGAACTTAGCCTGACTCTGGACCCAGCCTCTTGCCTGACCTCTGTCTGCCTTCTGGATTTGCCTCTTGCCCTCGTCTGGACTCGGCTGCATATTGGACTTGCCTCCTGCCTCTGGCCCCCACCTTGCTTACTATGTGCTTCAAGCTTGGCCCAGCTTCTGGACTTGCTCACCCCTGGCCTGCTCCCGCCTCCATCGCCCCCTGGCCCTAGCATTCCTGCTCCAGACCCTTGCCACCCACGACCCGGACGTAACACTTCTCATGGCTAAGAAGTGAATGGTAGGGAAATTTGCAATATATTTCCTTTTCATTTACTTCCCAGCCATGAGATCTGAGTATATTTCCCTGTCAAAAAAAATACAAATGCATTGTCATCAGATCTGACATGAAAATGGGATTGTCATCAGATCTGACATGAAAATATTCTGCAGTGTTCATTTCAACTGGAAAGGAAAAATGCAGCAAGAACAGAGTGATCCTCACTGCAATGGGGACTTCCTCATCAGGTGCTGGACATACTGTGCCTGATGTCCTTCCATAAATGAAATCTCCTCCTGCATGGGGAAGAAGAGAACAGTCAGGTACAATCCCAGGAATTCCACTTTATCGTTGCAAGACTCGATGCTTGCTCAGCCACACAGCTCTAATTCAGGAAAACAGATGTACTATATTTATTTATTTATTTATTTAACTTCTAGACGGGGGGAAACTATTTGGGTGCATCTGACGTGTACAGCACAAACACGCAAATTATATTAGTCTTTGTCGGTCCAAATGGCTGACAGGAAGTACCGCGGAACCAGCGCAAGCGGTGCAACATGCCTGGCTGCCTTCTTGCTCAGAGCACAGCGGTAGTCTGAGGCAATTCTCCCACTCCCACTGCTGCAATGTAGCAGCTAACTGGGAACTTGAGAAACTGTCATGGGGATGTGGACTAAAACAGGAGTGGGCAAAAGGTAGATCTCCAGATGTTTCGATGTTCAGCTCCGAGAAGCCCCTGCCAGCATGGCCAGGAATGCTGGGAGCTGAAGTCCAAAACATCTGAAGACCTACTTTCTGCCCACCCCTGCCCTAAGATAAGGAAAACCAAGCCAAAAAAGGAACAGTCAGGATGGCACAGTTTGACAAGAAGGAAACAATGAGTGCGTCCAGACGAGGCTTGTATTGCACCATCACCCTGCCTCATTCACAGAATTTTATAAGGTGGTCCAGATGATGTTGTCTTCCATGCCTGACCCTCCCCACTTTTCTCACTGCTGCTTCCATCTTTTTTCTTACCACAGAAAACCCGTTTTGGGAGAAAAGACTGAATTGCTTCACAATGCCTTCTTATTGGTATTGCTAAATAAGTGGGGTCTTTTTTCTTTTCTTTTTAAATAGCAGTTATACAAAAGGTATATTTTATAAAGCAATTTTAGTTCTCTGTGTAATCAGGAAGTCTTTGGAGAAACTTGCAAAGACGCGTCCAGGAGACTCTGCTTGGGGGGCGGGGGTGTTAAAGGCTGGAGGGAGCAAGGAAGACTGAGATGGTGATGACATTAGATTTTGGGAGTTGACTGTCAAGTCTTCCAAACATTATTTAATGCCAGATATGGAATGTTACCGTTTTGTTCCTAAAGCCACTGACCATAAACAGAGAAAAGCCAAATAAGCAGGTGAGACATGAATAACATTGTCAGAGCTGTATTTGTTTGTTATAACAGTGTTGTTAGTCTTCAGATTGCTCACTGTCCTTTTTAGGTCAGTTCCTGAGGTCCAATTTTATTCACTGGACTTTATTATTATTTGGGGTAAATCTCAGTCTTCCCTCCCCTTCCCCCCCCCCCAATAACTATATTCCCCCTTTGAAGTACAGTACAGAATCTAGATGGCCTCGGTGAGGTTTAAAAAAGAGGCATAATAGGAATAACTTGTTATCACGAAATACTCACATTTACAGAATCCAGCCCACATCGAACTCTTAGTGTGTTCACAAAAAGGAAAAAGAATCGTCCCAGCAGGAAAACGTAGCACAAAAGGGAAGGCCATCCCAGAATGATGATGCTATATCCTCCCACGAGCTATGCACAGAAAGCAAATTTATCCAACTTGCACATTATTCACCATACTCCCTTATACTCGGCAAACTATGCTTCTCTAATAATACAAGAGGATGTGTGCCTGTCTACCACCATAGCTGTGTTATCTCTGGGGAGGCCATATCTGTCCAGCAAGAAGCGGTGCGGATATCAACCAAGACCTGAAGTCTCAGCCAGCAATCGGGGACACTCTCCAGGGAAGGAAGGAACCCGTGATCTTACCATGTACCAGCCAATTCCCCCTCCCCACCCCACCTGGTTGTTGTTTTTTGCTGGACTGGGGCCCCTACTGGGGAAGGGATTCCCTCCCACCCTTCCTATGGCCTGAGGATGTGCCTGGGAGGGAAGATATGGCAGCAAGTGGGAGGGCCAATCAGAGTAACAATGAGTAGAGGGAGATATGGTGTTGGGAGGAGGGCTAGCCAGGTAAGGGGAACGCAGCCCAGACAACTAACGGCTGTGCTGGGTTCTGCTCTTCCTCGCACCCACAGGTTTGGTGGTTGCCCTATGCTGCTGCTTTTAAATGCCAGATTGGTCCAAAAGAAGACCTCCCTCATCTATGATTTAATTGTGGATGAGGCGGCCGATCTGGCATGCATTAATGAGACCTGGGTGGGTGAACAGGGAGGAGTTAGTCTCTCCCAGTTATGTCCACCGGTGTACTTGGTTCAGCATCAGGGGAGAGTTGAGGGCTGGGGAGGGGGGGTTGCCATGGTCTATAGGAATTCCATCTCTCTCTCTCTCTCTCTCTCTCTCTCTCTCTCTCTCTTCTCTCCAGGCTCCCTGTCATACTACTAGTCTGGAGTGTTTGCATCTTGTGTTGGGCCAGCAGGACAGATTGGGGATTCTGCTGGTGTACTGCCCACCCCACGACCCAACAGTCTCCCTATCTGAGCTGACAGAGGCTGTCTCGGTTGCGATGCTGAGGTTTGCCAGGCTGCTGGTCCTGAGGGACATCAACAACCATGCCAAAGGCACCGTATCTATGGCAGCTCAGGATTTCATGGACTCCATGGCAACCATGGGACTGTCCCAACATGTCATCGGTCCAACATATGTAGCAGGGCACACTCTAGATTTGTTTTTTTCAGCCAGGCATGACAATAGTGATCTGAAGGTGGGGGACTCGGAATTGGTCCCTTTGCCATGGTCAGATCACTGCCTGCTGAGATTTAGACTGATGGCGGCTTTTCCCCTCTGCAAGGGTGGAGGACCTATTAAGATGGTCCGCCCCCGGAGGCTAATGGATCTGGATGGTTTCCAGAGGACCCTTGAGGGGTTTCCAGCTGAAATGGCTGGCGGTCCTGTCGAATCCCTGGTCGATCTCTGGAATAGAGAGATGACCCAGGCGGTTGACATGATCGCTCCTGAGCGCTCTCTCTTTAGTAGAGCTTGTACGGCTCCATGGTATATCCTAGAGCTGAGAGCAATGAAACAAAACAGGAGACGGCTTGAGTGCAGATGGAGAAAAATTCCTATTAGATGCAATCAAATCCTGGTAAGTGCCTATATTCAGGTATTCTTAGGGGCAGTGAGGGCCGTTAAGAAATAACATCTCACTGCCTCTATTCAATCTTCTCTTTGCCACCCAGCAGAGTATTTTAGGGTTGTCCAGGGCCTACTACTTTCTGT
This sequence comes from Shinisaurus crocodilurus, assembly GCA_021292165.1. Taxonomy (NCBI): domain Eukaryota; kingdom Metazoa; phylum Chordata; class Lepidosauria; order Squamata; family Shinisauridae; genus Shinisaurus; species Shinisaurus crocodilurus. The sequence continues at coordinate 116,334,896 of CM037877.1, forward strand.
CCCCAAGGACATCCTAGACCCATTTGGGGCCCACTGCAATATTTTCTTGGTACTTCCAGATAATATCTCTTGCATCCACCAGGACTTAGACTCCAATGTTACAGCAGTTGAATCAGGCAAGGTATCCAGAGCACAGCCTGGTCAAGTTTTTTTGGATGAGTTTCAGTTGGTACAGCTCAAGGATGTTGACATGTTCATGCAGCCACTTCTGTACTGGATCCTTGCCCCTCTTGGCTTATAAATACTAGCAGGGAGGGAACAGCCGGCTGGGCCAGAGGGGTGATCAATGCCTCCTTGCAAGAGAGAGTAGTCCCATGTGCCTGAAACAGGTGGTGGTGAGGCCACTCCTGAAGAAACCCTCCCTGGACCTGGAAGATCTTAACTTTAGGCCGGTGGCAAATGTTCCCTTCCTGGGCAAGGTCCTTGAGTGGGTGGTGGCCAACCAATTCCAGGCACTCTTGGATGAGATTGAGTAGCTGGATCCATTTCCGTCAGGGTTCAGGCTGGGTTTTGGCATGGAAACAGCTTTGGTCACCCTGTATGATGACCTATGTCAGAAGAGAGACAGGGGGAGTGTGACCCTGTTGATACTCCTGGCTCTCTCAGCAGCTTTTGATACCATTGACCATGGTATCCTTCTGCGGTGGCTGTCTGAGCTGGGAGAGGGGGGTACTGCAGTGGTTCTGCTCCTACTTGGATGGATGGCTCCAGAAGGTGGTGCTTGGGGAATATTGCTCGGTCCCATGGATTCTCCAGCATTGGAGTTCCCCAGGGGTCGGTTTTATCTCCCATGCTATTCAACATCTCCATGAAACCGCTGAGTGGGCTTATCTGGAGTTTTGGAGTGCGTTGCCATCAGTACGCTGTTAGTGGGTGGTTCCTGACTGGATGGAGGATGTTCAACCTTTCTGGATGGGGTTGCACTCCCCTTGAAGGAGCAGGTCTGTAGCTTGGGGGTTCCCCTGGAGTCATTGTTGTCACTTGAGGTTCAGGTGACCTCAGTGGCATGGAGTGCCTTCTACCATCTTTGGTTGGTGGCCCAGCTACCCCCCCTATCTGGACAAGGATAGCCTGGTTTCAGTAATCTATGCTCTGGTAATCTCCAGGTTAGATTACTGCAATGAACTCTACGTGGGGCTGCCCTTGAAGACTATTCAGAAGCTGCAGTTTGTGCAAAACGTGGCAGCCAGATCAATAACTGGGACTAGCAGGTCCAAGCACTTAACACCAATTCTGGCCCACTTGCATTGGCTGACTGTATGCTTCCGAGTCCGATTCAAGGTACTGGTTTTAACCTACAAAGCCTTATACAGTTTTGGACCGCAATACCTGTCGGAGCGCCTGCCCCGACCCAAATCTACCTGGGCACTACACTCAACATCTGAGGCCTTCCTCTGAGTGCCATCTCCGAGGGAGTCTTGGTTGATGGCAACAAGGAAGAGGGCCTTCTCAGTGGTGGCCTGCCTGGCGCCAACTGCTATCCTTTCGGCGCCAGGTTAAGACTGCCCTCTATGCCGAGGCATTTAATTGTTCTTAAAGGCACATGGGTGGGCTTATGTCAGCTGCTTTAAACAGGTCTAGTTGTATTACCTTGTTTCAGTTGTTTAAATTATTTAAATTCGATTTTTAAATTTCTGAGTGAAATTTTATGATGTTTTTATTGTATTGGCATTTTGTACTGTATTTTATTGTACTCTATGAATTGTTGGAAACTGCCCTACCATCTCTCCATCTAAGAGCAAACTCAGCTGGTGCGTGCTGACATGACTGTAGCCAAAATGGGACCACTGAGAAATAAGAGGGAGGTATCAGCATGCTTCCACAGTTTGTAGAAGTACAAAAAGATCAGGGAGGGAAACCTAAAATAGCCAAAGCAGGCAACCCAGGCAGACAACTCCACCGTAAAAAGCCCAAACAGCCCAATGAGGACTGAGCATGCTCAGTGGCCATGAATGCTGGCGCTGTGGGGAGCCAAAGGCTGGGAAAGGAATGGAGTATTCTGGAAGGTGACACTGCTGGGATCCTGAAGAGGAGCACTCCACATGGCAACATTTTGGATTCTGCATTAGTGTACTGCATGTACTGACAAGAGGGCAGGATTCAAAACCACTTTGGGGAGGGGGGCAGCTCAGTGGTAGAGCACCTGCTTTACATGCAGAAGGTCCCCAGTTGAATCCCTGGCATCTTGAGGTAGGACTCGGAAAGTGTCCTGCCTGAAACCCTGGAGTGTTGACAGTACTAAGCTAGGTGGACTAATGGCCTGTGTTAGCATAAGGCAGCCTTCTCCAACCTGGCACCCTCCAGGTGTGTTGGGCTGCAACTCCCAACACATCTGGAGGAAGTCCAACACAGCTGCAGGGAGCCAGGTTGGGGCAGGCTACTAGAAGGTAACCCGTGGAGAGCAAAGCTGTAAGATGGAGTCATGCAGGCGTGCATGCAACTGTACACACCGCACACATCAACATTGCACAGGCAGCCGGCAGCTGCACTGGGGTCAGGGCAGAACCAAGGGGCAGAATCCTGCTCCCTCTCTGCGTTCAATGAAAGTGTGTGTGGGGAGGGGGGGTCATGGGTGCAGATTGGTCCTATCCACAGCCAGCTCCCTTGTGCCCTGCCTGTGCTTCCAGAAGCAAAGGATATCTCCATGTCTCTCTCATGGACAGACATACAGACACAGACGCAGGGCAACAGTTCTTCCACAGGCCTCAGCCTTATATCACACTTTTCTTATGGGGAGCTTAGGGCCACATATGTGGGGGTTCGCAGGTGGTTCCACCATCCAGACCGTGACCAGACCCAGATCTGTTAAGCTTTAGTAAGATTTCTGTATCTTGCATCTACTGACTAGGCCTTGAAGCCAAAAATGCCCTTTATGAAACTACTGTAGGGTGGCCGGTTGCGGGCCAGATGGGCGATAAATAAATGTAAATAATAAATAAATAAATAAATACTGTAATAATCATATATATGCACTTACATCGTCCTCGGGGCACTGCAAGAAGTCTATGACTGTGACTGCCAACCTGCCAAAAAAATAAATAAAAATACTGGAGTATAATACCGGAGTCATACTGCAGCCACGGTATATGGGCTTGTCCTTTTGGCATGCCAGACCTGTGGGGCAAAATCCCCATCCCACAATCCTCAAACTGGATCCACATTGGCATCTCGGCCACCCTCTCAACATTCTATGCCAGGGATGCACAACCTTTTTGGCCCCAGGGGCTGCCTGCAATGCTGGCTCAGGCCACGTACACAAATGCACACACAGCCTAGCAATCCTGATACAGATCGCATTTTTCTTGCCACTAGCAAGGAAATCTCCCATCACCACCAGCAGCACTCATCAAGGGTAGGAGTCACAAAGCCCTAGAATACGCTGTGGCTTCCATACTCAGAAGGCTAGAGCATCCGCTCAGAGGGAAGTCAACACAGCGACTTCCTTTCTGAGAGAATGCTCAGAGGGAAAGTGGATGATCACAGGGGGAGGGGGGTATTTATTTGTTACATTTATATCCCACCTTTTCCTCCAAGGAGCTCACGGTGGGATCCTCTTCCTCTCCATTTTATACTCACAACAACCTTGTGAGGTAGGTTAGGCTGAGAGTCATGGCCGAATGGGGACTAAAACCCAGATCTCCTAACCACACCACCATACTGGCTCTCAATTGGTGGTGGCAGGACTGGCAGAAGTAGAACTTGCAGGGGCTGCAACTACTACGGCAGGAAATCGGTGGGAGGTGATTGAGAGAGGTAGCAGAGGGGTCATGAGGGGTGCACATGCAGGCTGTGGCAGAGTGACAGGCAGGAGCCCAGGGAGGGGCCAAGCTGAACATTCCAGAGGCTCTGATTGGCTGAGGCCAAGAGCATAGAACCCCAGGGAGTGGGCAGTTAAGGGAGTTGGTTGTCAGTTGGGGAAGAGAGTGGGTTGGAGTGAGAGAGGGAGTGGAAGGTTAGTAGAGTAGGTAGGGAAAGGTGGTACTGAAGAGTTCAGACAAGAAATCTAGTAACTAAGTTGTGAGAAAGCAAAGGTGAAGGTGTTAGTGTAGAACAATTCACAGGAGTCTCCACTTAGGGAGTGAAGGACCTTCTGTCTGAGGAAGAAGGAGAAACTCCGGACTAGTGTGAGGGACAGTTAAGTTCCCTAGTCTGATACTGTAACTTTCAAGTAACCAAGCCAAATTGATACAAAGAGCACTGTATAACATCTGCCTGCCTTTAACCTGAATCTAAGCAAAGAACAAGTTTGAATGTAACTGTTGAAAATTCCAAGTTATCTGTTCCTGAGTTGAATATCAGTTTAGAGACTTTGTTAGAACAATAAATCAACCTTTTTATTCAAAGTTCTAATTCTCCAGAGTCTGACTGGTGACAGGAAAGTAAGAAGTGAATTAATGGAGGGGCACCCTACTTCAAGTAATCAAATAAAACAAACTGCTCTTAAGATAAACAAACGTGGGTGAACAGCTACACATAAGACCTAAGACATATACCGTAATCGGCTAACGCAACTTAAAAAGACAGCTTAAAGTCTGAAGTGACCAATACAAGGTGGCACTTGGTGAGAGCGAAGTATACATCGAGGGTGTGGGCTTTGGAGCGAGGGGTCCCGTCCGCTACACAGGCCATGGCTTGTGCATCCTGTTCTATGTGACAACAAGTCTTCACTGGCAACAATAAACTGACAAAATTGTGGCTGAGTGTCAACTTCCCCTCCCTCCCAATCCCTTTTCCTTTTGTGTCATGTCTTTTAGATTGTGAGCCTGAGGGCAGGGACTGTCTTATTATTAATCTGTGTAAGGCCACTCTGAGAGCCTTTTCTGGCTAAAGAGCGGGGTATAAATGCAATAAATAAATAAATAAATAAATCTGTCCCCTTTTCTCAGGGACTTCCTCCCAAAGCTACTCTCAACTCACTGCGTCCCTTAACCAAACCTCTGCATGTGGAGTCCCAAACAATCCACACTCATAACGTCCCATCCATGTCCACATGATCCCTCCCCCCGCCATGCTCCCAGAAAGGGTTTTTATCCCACTACATGTGTCAGTTTGCTTACCAGTGCCAGGATCATTGTGTTATCCCCAACACTGCTCTGTTAATTGTCACTGTAACTGTGGAGAAAGACTGCAACTGTCCTTCTTGGTGGGTTCAGCCACTCAGGGGTTGACCCGGACTCGGGTAGCCCTCTATCAGCAGTACACTGCTCTCTGGCAGAAGCCACGACCAATTATAATGCAGGCAAAGCGAGGAGACCGGGTTTTGAATGGACGCTACTACACTGTTATGGGTAAACAGAGTTTAATGGAGCGTAACAGAACATATACAAAGCGCCACGCCTGCAATTGAGCTGGTAGCGAGCCGCAAAAGCAATACAGACAGTCGTACCTGGAAATGCCTTGTTCCTAGAAAGCCGCTTAACTCCGAAAGGGCTGTTCTATGTTAGCGTTGTTCACTGGGAGCTCCCCAGGGCTCAAGGTGGAGGTTTGACCTGAGCCATGGACCTTCGTGCAGCTTGCTGCCTCACAACCAACAACCCTTTTCCCGCCACTGACCCTGGGCTTTATACCCTCCGTTGGGCCCCCTCCTTCTTGTCGTGCCCCCTCCTGGCACAACTGGTTTTTCTTGTTTGCCCGGCACCTAGGAGTCTTTGGCTGTTCCTTTCTTCTATCCAACACCTGGGAATGAATATTCCACAGCTCCTTCAGCTGCCAGACCAGGGACTTGCCAGGGGGCATGTTAATGACTCCTATTGTGATTCTTGGGTGTCTGATGCTATCTTGCGGTATGTGTGCAACTGTGCATATACGTGTGTGTGTGTGTGTGTGTGTGTGTGTGTGCTATGGCTTTCTCTTCACATCCCCCCTTTGGGGGAAGATGGGATTGGGGTTTCTGCCAACCCCAATCTCCATCTACCTTCCTCTTGAGAGAAAGCCCGGGACAACCCGTCGGCCAGGATGTTGGCGCTGCCCTTGATATGCTCGACTGAGAAATCAAAGTCTTGCAGCGCCAAGCTCCATCTGAGAAGTTTCTGGTTAGAGCCCTTCACCCGGTCGAGCCAGCACAGGGGGGAGTGATCGGTTTGCAGTTTGAAGGGCCGCCCCCACAAGTAGGGCCGGAGTTTGGTAATTGCCCATACCACTGCAAGGCATTCTTTCTCTACAGTGGCCAAACTGCATTCCCAAGGCAGGAGTTTCTTACTGAGGTAGGCAACCGGGCACAACCCCTGACCCTCGCTTCGCTTTCCTGTAGCAGGACAGCCCCCATCCCTGCCTCGGAGGCATCAGTTTGTAGGATAAAGGGGGCATCGAAATCGGGTGCTCGTAAGATGGGGGCTGCCACCAGGCAGGCTTTCAGCCCATCGAACGCACGTTGGCAGGCTTCCAACCACTGGACCTTGGTCGGGTACTGCTTTTTACACAGATCCGTGAGGGGGGCAGCCAGCTGGCTGAAATGAGGCACAGACTTCCTGTAATAGCCAGCTAGCCCGAGGAAGGCTTGGACCTGCTTTTTCGTCTGCGGTTGGGGCCAGTTTTTTACTGATTCGATCTTGGCTTCTAGGGGTTTGATGTTGCCCCCCCCCACTCTATGTCCAAGGTACTTGACCTCCCCCAACCCGACCTGGCATTTTTTTGCCTTCACCGTTAATCCGGCTTGACGGATCTTATGGAAAATGTTGGAATTTAGATGCCTGCTTAAAGTCCTGTGGTTTTACCTGTGTGCCTGCTACCTGCAACTTTGCTTTAGCTTCCAGCAAATATAGAGTAAATTCCTCCCACAGTTCGACTTTTAGTTCTCCTGCTCTGTTGCAGCAATCAGGAAACAGAAGCCTTTCTATTCTAATCGTTTTATTATATACATAAAACAATTACACACTACAAACTAAGACAGAGTCAGTTCTGAGAACATAACATAGCATAGACATCCAAATAAGAAGAGAGAAGACCGAAGAAGCAAGCACAGCAAAAATACACACCTAGCTGTGCTTGAGAGCCAATGGGAATCAAGACAGGTATATGACAGTATAGCAACTGTCATATTGTAACACCCACTTTCTCCTACTAGATGGCCAAGGACATCTAGATATGGGAACGAGGAACACCTGTTCCAAAGACCTTCAGTATTGCATTGCTGAATTGCTGGCCGCCAAGTTCCACTAGAAGAAAAACCTTTAAGCAAGCTCATGTTGAATCATAATCCAACACTCCTCCTCTTGCTTAATTGTTTTACTCTTCAGCAACACCCAACTCAGCAATCAATTTTCTGTGTTTCTCACATGCTAGAGGTTTTGTTAGAACATCTGCTAGCATGTGTTCAGCGTCACAATATGTAAGTGTTACACAACCCTTTTGTATACAGTCTTTCACATGTGAATACCTGACATCAATGTGTTTTGTTTTAGGCCTACTCTTTTCTGAAATAACCATACTGATACAACTTTGGTTGTCCTCATAAATTGTTACTGGAGTTTGAATGTTTATCTTTAAATCAGTAAATAACTGTTACCATTCGATTTCATTGAAGGCTAAAGACAAGCTTATGAATTCTGCTTCACAACTGGAAACTGCAACACAACTTTGTTTTCTTGAGTACCAATCAATCAAGGATTGGTTGTATAAAAATACTGTGCCAGATGTGGACTTCCTGTCCATTTCAGATGCCCAATTTGCATCAGTGTACACAAGAAAACCACCTTTGTTTTGTGTTGACAGATACAGTTTATACTCCATAGAACCTTTGAGATATCTTAACACACGTTTTAAAGCTGCCCAATCACTATTAGCAGGCTTTTGTACTTTCCTGCTGAGAATGTTCACAGCATTTGTGATATCTGGTCTGTTAACATTTGATAAGTATAACAGACTTCCCATGACACTCTGATATTTATTTACATCCTCAAATACAGAGTCATCTGTGTGTTTCAAGTATTCTGTTGTCATTGGAGTGGAAACTGGATTGCAGTTTTCCATGTTATGTGTTTCTAGCAGTTTCTTGATTTTCCCAGTCTGACTAATTGAAAAAAATCCATCAATATTTCTGGTTATCTGCATGCCTAAATAATTATTTACATGCCCCAGATCTTTTATTTCAAAATGTGATTGCAATTTGTTTGCAAATGCATTTTTCTGAGCTTCAGATTGGGAGATTAGAAGTAAATCATCCACATAAACCAGTAAACCCATGAAACCTGATTCAGTGTGACACGTGTATAGACAATGGTCTGCCTTGCTTTGTTTGAAACCTATACCTGTCAAAACAGTGTCTAACTTTTTGTTCCAGCATCTGGCAGCTTGTTTCAATCCATAAATTGAGCGTTTGAGCTTGCATACTAACCCTGGTTCTGTTACAAACCCTTCAGGTTGTTGCATGTAAATTTCTTCTTCTAGATGCCCATACAGAAAAGCTGTTTTGACATCAAAATGAGAAACACAAAGTTGTTTCTCTGCAGCAAGTTTCAATAGCAATCTCACACTGGAATATTTGGTTGTGGGAGCATACACTGTGTCATAGTCAATGTTGTGTCTTTGTGCAAAACCTCTTGCTACCAGTCTTGCTTTGTACCTTTCTATTTGACCATTTTCATTTTGTTTCAATTTAAATACCCATTTACACGTTATGGGTTTTCTATCTGTGGGCAAAGGTACAAGTTCCCACGTGTCATTTGTGTGCATTGATTCTATTTCTTCCTCCATAGCATCAAGCCAATGTTTTTGCATTTCTGGTTCCATGTTCCTAATTTCTTGAAAACTTTCTGGTTCAAATGCCATTTTTAATGCTCTATGAACCACATATTTGCATTGAAATTCATCCTGATACCTGATTGGGGGTTTTCTTTCCCTTCCTGAGCGTCTTAGAGGTTGTTCATCAGCAGCCTCTGACTGTCCCTCTATCTCAGGTTCATTTTTACCTGAATCTGACACAGAAGCCTGGTTCTGTGTATCAGACCTCCTGAAATGGCAAACCACCAAATTGTTTGTTTTCTTCCTGTGTATGTTCATGGAATATAACATCTCTGCTCACAACAATACCATTGTGACTTGGAGACCAACACCTGTAAGCTTTTGAATGTGCATCATAGCCAAGGAATTTGCATTCAAAGCTTCTTTGAGACAGCTTTGTTTGCTTTTCACTCTGCACATGGACAAAACACTTACACCCAAAAACTCTAATGTGAGCCAATTTTGGCTTTCTTCCATGAATAACTCATAAGGAGTTTTTCCCGACACAGAACAATGCAATCTGTTCACCAAATAATTGGATGTTACTAGAGATTCACCCCAAAAAGAAGAACTAAAACCAGATTCTTTCAGTTGAGCACGTAACATGTTTTGAAGTGTACGGTTTCTTCTTTCTGCTACTCCATTTTGAAAAGGAGGAGAAGGTGCTGTCAGCTCATGCTGAATACCTTTCTCTTCTAGAAACCCTTTAAATTGAGCACTGAGGAACTCACCTCCCCTGTCTGTTCTTAGGGTGGCTATGGGTTTGTTGTACCTATTTTCAGCCCATTGTACAAAATTTTTAAACTGTTCATATGTATCACTTTTTCTTTTTAAAAGAAAAATAAATCCAAAGCGACTGAAATCATCCACTATTGATAGAAAATATCTATTCCCCCATGACTGGGTTCAAATGGTCCAATAAATCTGCATGTAAGAGTTCAAAAATTCTTTTTGATACTCTGTCACTATGCTTAGGGATTTCAGCTCTGTGTGATTTGGTTTGACTGCAAACAGTGCATTCTACATATTCAGAACATGGTTTCAAAGTTACATCCTCAGATAACTCAGGTAGTTTTGCAATTGAGCTAAAACTAGCATGTCCCATCCTCCTGTGGAATAAGTGTACACAATTGTCATGTTTCTTGCAGTTAAACACTTTTGCTTCACCCTCAGCTTTAGCAGCAAGTGCACAATCATTTTCAAATGGATCTAGTATGTACAATGAATTTTGTAATTCCCCTTGTGCACACACTTTCCCTGCACGTTTCATATAGCACATGGAATCTGTAAAAGACACTTGAAAACCAGTTTTTGTTAATTGTGAAACACTCAAGAGATTTGAATCTAAATCAGGGACAAAATAAACCTTTTGTGGTTCACTTCCAAGACTTGGAAAACACACCTCACCTTCCCCTGCAATCTCTATGGATTCACCATTTGCAAGAGATACAGAGTACTTTACAGATTTCAGTGACACACCATCAAATAAAGACTTTTGGTAAGACATATGACGACTGGCCCCCGAGTCAAGATACCAAGAAGCCATATTCTTTTTAACTCTAGCAACAAAACCTTGCACAAGTTTTACATCCCCTCCCCCAGAAGAAGAACTCTGTTTACTCTTGAAGTGTCCAGATGGTTTCTTCTTGTTGTTCTTCTGAGTACAATCCTTCTGCAAGTGTGAGGGAGATCCACAATTATAGCATCTCTTAACTTTCAAAGCAGATGCAACACCACCATTATTTCCAGCCTTTTGCTGAGCCTTAGGCTGACTGACTTTAGCAACCCCTTCAGCAGTAGAATTAGTGTTAGACATTCCAAATTGTCTCCTGTGATATTCCTGTAGTAAGGATCCAGTCACATAATCCATAGTCAATAATTGTTCATCTTGACTTTCCAAAATCTGGATTATAACATCAAAAGAATTATCCAAAGATGACAACAAAGTGTATATCCTGTTTATGGGATCAATCTCCATTCCCTGGACTCTTAACTTCTCAAAGAGATCCAGCATGGTTTTAATATGGTCAGGCAGATTCCCTCCTGGTTGCAGCTTTGTGTTATACAATCGTAGGAGGAGTACACGGCTACCGGCTGTGGCTCTTTGATGAATCCTTTCAAGAGCTCTCCAATAGTCACGGGCTGTTTCCAAGTTTCTCAGATAACTAATCTGAGAATCTTCCACAGATAAAACAATCGCAGCCTTCACTCTAGAATTTCTTTCTAGCCAGAGATCATATCCTGCATCCCCATATTGCAGTGGGGGCTGAGATATTGTATTCCATAACTGGGCTTGTGTCAAATACATTTCCATTTTGAATGACCATAATGAAAAGTTCAGGTCTGACAGTTTCTCAAACAGAGGCATTTGCATTCCCTGCACAGCCATGGCTATAGGAACTGGGGAGGGAACCACTGGCTCGTCTTCTGAAGAATCCACGTCCCCCTCTCCCCCTCCTATGGGAATGCTTTCTGTTTCCTCTTCTTTAGCTGGAGAAAAGTCCAGCATCGGTCTCTTCTGTGTACTCCACTGTCCCTTCACAGGCTAGTCTCTGTGCGTATTCCTTGGTGCACCACAGATTTATATATGGTCTGTGCTCCCAACAGGTCCTCATCTGTGCTCTCTTTCCTCCTACCAAATGGGAAAACAGTGTTTCTTTTTGACTGAAGTTGTTGTGCAATCTCCCAATCTGGAAGCATTCAAGGTGCAGCTGGACAGCCATCTGTCAGGGATGCTTTGACATGGATTCCTGCATTGAGCAGGGGGTTGGACTCGATGGCCTTGTAGGCCCCTTCCAACTCTACTTTTCTATGATTCTATGATTCTATGATTCTAACTCACCCGCTTCTTCCGTTACTTCGGATGGTTCGCCTTCCTCCTTATCAGCCAGCTTCTCAGATTACAGCCTCCGAGAACAGCAGCCAAAAACACAGCAGCAGATAGAACCGTTCAGCTGACTCACAAAACAGAGTCCAGCCTGGCTCTTCTGACCTGGTCCAGTCCTGGCAAATCCTGGCAAATCTGGCAAATCTGGCAAATCCTGGCAAAACCTGGGCCCATAACCCACTGTTGGAATTTAGATGCCTGCTTAAAGTCCTGTGGTTTTACCTGTGTGCCTGCTACCTGCAACTTTGCTTTAGCTTCCAGCAAACATAGAGTAAATTCCTCCCACAGTTCGACTTTTAGTTCTCCTGCTCTGTTGCAGCAATCAGGAAACAGAAGCCTTTCTATTCTAATCGTTTTATTATATTCATAAAAGAATTACACACTACAAACTAAGACAGAGTCAGTTCTGAGAACATAACATAGCATAGACATCCAAATAAGAAGAGAGAAGACCGAAGATAGAAGCAAGCACAGCAAAAATACACACCTAGCTGTGCTTGAGAGCCAATGGGAATCAAGACAGGTATATGACAGTATAGCAACTGTCATATTGTAACACCCACTTTCTCCTACTAGATGGCCAAGGACATCTAGATATGGGAACGAGGAACACCTGTTCCAAAGACCTTCAGTATTGCATTGCTGAATTGCTGGCCGCCAAGTTCCACTAGAAGAAAAACCTTTAAGCAAGCTCATGGTGAATCATAATCCAACAGAAAACAGTGCGGACATGTTCTAAGTGTTGCTCCCAAGTGGAGCTAAAGATGGCAATGTCATCCAAGTAGGCACAGGCGAACTCCCCTAACCCATTAACCCATTTAGGAGCCCGTTAACCAGTCTCTGGAAGCTCGCGGGTCCATTTCAGACCCCAAAAGGGAGGGCAGTGAACTGGAACAGCCCCAGGTGGGTGACAAAAGCTGACTTCAACACCGCATCGGGATCCAAGGGAACTTGCCAGTAGCCCTTGGTCAGATCCAGGGTGGTGATATATTTGGCCCGCCCTAGCCGTTCTAGCAGAACATCCATGTTCGGGATGGGGTAGGGGTCGGGGACAGTCACCCGGTTCACCTTCCTATAGTCCACGCAGAAGCGCACCCTCCCCCATCCGCTCGGTCACCACAGCTGGCCCATCCCATTTTAGGCACAGCTTGTCAGTCTTGAGGGGCCTCAGGACCAGCACCTTTTCCCCAACTTCAAAGGACCGGGGTACCACTGTCCTGTTGTACCACTCACTCTGTTGCGCTTGGGCTGCCCTCAGGTGCTGCTGTGCGGTCTGACGGACCTCACGAAGGGTGTTTTGCAGCCGCTGCATGAAGGCGTGTACGGGCATGGGTGTAGCTGCTATGCCCCCCTCCCACTCCGCTCGTAGTAATGCCAGGGGTCCCCGCAGCTCCCATCCAAACATGAGCTCATTTGGGGAGTACCCTAAACTTTCTTGGGGGGCGTCTCAATAGGCAAACAGTAAGTAAGGCAGTGCCTGGTCCCAATCTCCCAGATGCTGAGAGGCATAGGCGCGGATCATCTTCCCCAGAGTCTGGTTGAACCGCTCAATGAGTCCATTGGTTTCGTGGTGATAAGGCACTGAGGTTAGGTGTGCAACGCCGCCCAACTCCCACATTTTTTGGAACAGCTTGGACACAAACCCAGTCCCACAGTCCGAGACAATAGTCTGGGGCATTCCTAGGCGGGCAAAGAGAGAGAGCAAAGTCTTAGCGAGATGGCTGGCGGAGATGGAGGACAAGGCAAACGCTTCCGCGTAGTGTGTCGCAAAGTCAATGACGGTCAAAATGAATTTCTTTCCAGTTTTCGTGGGGGGGGTTCAGGGGCCCCACAATGTCCATCCCCACCCGCTTGATCGGGGTGCTCACCGCGGGCAGCGGCTGCAATAAGGCTTTGGGGTGGTCTCAGTTATGTCCCACCCGCTGGCATATGTCGCAGGTCTGGCAATATTCCCTCACTTCATTGGCCACCATTGGCCAGTAGAAGCCAGCAATCACCCGGGACAGGGTCCGCTTTTGCCCCAGGTGCCCCCCCCATGCCGCATCGTGAGCAAGTTGAAGGACGGCAGCCCGATACGCTTGGGGAACCACTAGTTGCCGCCTAGGTTGCCCCTGCCCCATCCCCTGCCTGGGGGTGAACTCGCGGTAGAGAGTCCCGTTGTCCCAGTAGAATATTTCTGGGGGAGGGGCCGATCCAGTGACCAGGCGAGGGACAACCCCCGTGTGACAGCCCTGCAGAGAGGGATCGTCTCGTTGGGCTTGCTGGAAGGCGGGAGTGGCGTCCAGGGTGATGGGTATCAGCGGGGCACCCTCGTTGGGGTTTTGGGTCAACTCCCCCGCCCTTGGCCCCGGCGGTGGCACTGGCTGTTCCGGCTCCGGAATCAGGGGCAACGGAGGTTCCGCTGCTGCTTGTGCCTGCCGCTTAGCCTGACTGCGTGTCACCACCCCCATTTTAGCCACCCGGTAGGCTAAGTCGTTGCCAATGATAACCCCCCACTCTTTTTGTCCATGGACGATCATGTCCAGCTCCCCTTCCCACCCGTGGTATTTAACCAGAACTCGGGCCAAGGGTACTTCAATGTCTGGGGAATTGTAGGGCTTAATGGCACAGGTGCGCCCTTGCAAGAACTGGGTTGCTTGCACGATGCCCCGGGGCAGAGCTGTCACATCCGCCCCCGTGTCCCGGTAACCCATATAGGAAACATCATTAACCCAAATTGACTCACAGAATTGGCTCTGGCTCCAGCGCATCTGCTCCGGGGACACAATCCGTAGAAGCGAGGCTTGGGCAGCGACCTCCGAGGGGTTGTCTCCTGGGCGGCGGTGATCTTGCACCGGGTCGTCGGAGTCCTCCCCTTGAGAATGGGTGGGGGAATCGTCTCCCTCTTCCTCCCGAGGAGTCGGGGTGGGGGCAACGACCCGCCCCATCTTGCTCGGTAGTCCCCGCGGTTCCGTCTTCTTGCCCTGCAGCTTGGGGCAATACTTCCTGATGTGCCCCAGCTCGTTGCAGTTAAGGCACCCACTAGACCTCGGGGCAGTATTGGGGAAAGGGCCCCCTTTCGGCTTCAGTCCCGCCTCCTTCTGGGTCCTCGTGGGGGCTTTATCTCTACTCCCTTTGCTGCTGGGACAGTTAGGGACCCCTGCCCGGTTGGTTTTGGACTGTCGGTAGAGCCCCACCTCATCTGCTAACCGGGAGGCTTCCAAGCCAGTGGCGGGCTCCCGTTCCCGGACGGCAGCGGCGAGGTCTTCAGGGAGGGTTGCGTAGAACTGTTCTAGGATCATCAACTCCCGCAACTCCTCCCAGCCCTGCCGCCCTGGTGGCATCTAGCCAGGCGTCCCAGGCCTGCCCCAGTCTCGCCCACCAAGTTCCGTAGGTCTCCCCCTGTCGAGGCTGCCCCTGGCGGAACTTCAGCCGGCAGCGTTCAGCCGTGAGCGCAAACCTCTGCCGGACAGCCCTTTTAAATGTCTCATAGTCTATGGGGCCCTTTTGAACCATTAGCCCCAGCAGCTCCGCCAATTCACCTCTCACCTGGGTGCACAGGATCGCCATCCAGCGGGATTCAGGCACCATCTCATCCCGGCAGGTGGTTTCGAACAGGGTGAAGAAGGTCATTGGGTCCTGGTCAAGTTGGTATACGGGAAACAACTTGCGGTCCCAGGAGGAGGGTCGGGGTTGGGGGGACGAGTCGGCGACGGTCGTCGGGGGCCCCAGGCGAGCCAACTCCAGCTTCATGCGCAGCACCTCGCGCTGATGCTCCATCATCTTGCGCTTGTGCTTCATCACCTTTTCGGTCCTCTGCCACTCCTCCTGGTCAGGGCTGACCAGCCGGGGCTGTGTCCCTTGCCCCCCGGGCACACGGTCCTCGGTCCCCAGCCCCCCACTTGGGACTTGGGGAAGGTCCAGCCAGGTCGTCGGACTGGCCTGAGGCTCCCTCCTCTTCTTCCTTGGGGTCATCCTCCTCTCCCTCGCCCTCACTCTCATCATCCGAGAAGTTGATCAGGCGGACACGGTTGGCTAGAGATCACTGTCCGCTACCCCCGCTCCTTAGGGTGGCAAGGGTGGATGCGGCTCTAGCCGTCTGCGCTGAGGTGTTCCCTGGGGTCCGGACCGCCTTGGTCTTCCCCCTAGAAAGGGACTGCCAGTCCCCCTCCGCCGGGGTCTGCAGCGTCCGGAAATCTCCTCCCGAACTCGCTCCCCCGGTGTCCATTTCCCACATGTACTCTGTCTGTATTTATTACGGCTTGCTCCACACCAATCCACTAGGCACCACGTCCCTTTCTACGTAGGTCTCGGCACTGATCCTGCGTTATAATCCCAACCGCTGCCACCATGTGGAGAAAGACTGCAACTGTCCTTCTTGGTGGGTTCGGCCACTCAGGGGTTAACCCGGACTCGAGTAGCCCTCTATCAGCGGTACGCAGCTCTCTGACAGAAGCCGCGACCAATTATAACGCAGGCAAAGCGAGGAGACCGAGTTTTGAATGGACGCTACTACACTGTTATGGGTAAACAGAGTTTAATGGAGCGTAACAGAACATATACAAAGCGCCACGCCTACAATTGAGCTGGTAGCGAGCCGCAAAAGCAATACAGACAGTCGTACCTGGAAATGCCTTGTTCCTAGAAAGCCGCTTAACTCCGAAAGGGCTGTTCTATGTTAGCGTTGTTCACTGGGAGCTCCCCAGGGCTCAAGGTGGAGGTTTGACCTGAGCCATGGACCT
The DNA here is from genome assembly GCA_021292165.1 of Shinisaurus crocodilurus. Taxonomy (NCBI): domain Eukaryota; kingdom Metazoa; phylum Chordata; class Lepidosauria; order Squamata; family Shinisauridae; genus Shinisaurus; species Shinisaurus crocodilurus. The sequence goes on from CM037877.1 coordinate 116,351,222, forward strand.
TCGTGCAGCTTGCTGCCTCACGACCAACAACCCTTTTCCCGCCACTGACCCTGGGCTTTATACCCTCCGTTGGGCCCCCTCCTTCTTGTCGTGCCCCCTCCTGGCACGACTGGTTTTTCTTGTTTGCCCGGCACCTAGGAGTCTTTGGCTGTTCCTTTCTTCTATCCAACACCTGGGAATGAATATTCCACAGCTCCTTCAGCTGCCAGACCAGGGACTTGCCAGGGGGCATGTTAATGACTCCTATTGTGATTCTTGGGTGTCTGATGCTATCTTGCTGTATGTGTGCATATACGTGTGTGTGTGTGTGTGTGTGTGTGTGTGTGTGTGTGTGGGCTATGGCTTTCTCTTCACAGTAACTATTTTGCTTTCACGTAATTTTTGCTTTCACGTAACTGTCACTGTCTGTGGATTTTATTTCCCTCTGACCTCCCTACTCTCCCTTCCCCACCCCCAAAACCATGTGTACATATGCCTGCAAAATTGGGATTACACTAGGATTACAAATTTAGGACTGCTCGTGAAGTGGACTCTAGTCCACCAAAGCTTATGCCATAATAAATGTGTTAGTCCTTAGGGCACCACAAGACTCTTGGTTGTTTCCATCACCAAACAATTAGCCATCCACTGCATCAAAAAGAAGGGAATGGCAGTGCCTGTCTGAGTAAATCTGGACAGGAATAGCCTGCTCTCAGTAGTCTACGCTCTGATTATCTCTAAACTTGTGGAGAAAAAGCCTGTTTCCTGCACCACACACACACACACACACACACACCTCCTCATGTGTAAACAAGTATAATCCCAGCTGGGGTCTGGGAAATGCAAAAGGTACATAGCTTCCATGGCGCCTCAGAGGCTCCCATCTTGATGTCTCTGTGCCACAACCATTCCCTTGCAAATCATGCAAATGTGGTCCCAGCCCAGCCCTCTAGTCATGAGCCACCCCTCCCCTCTGCCTGGGCCAGATGAAGTTCATCCTGATTGACTAAAGACACCTGGGCTACTGAAAGGAGGGGGGGGAGAATCTATACTGCCTGCTGTGGCATTTGCTTTTGGTTGTTGTTGTCTGCACGCTTTTGCGGGAGGAGGGCTGTGCTGAGGCAAGCCCTGAAGAGGACCAAACAACCCCCAGGTAAAGAGAGTAAGGCCCGGGTAGTGATATAGTAAAAGAACTAGCTTTGTTGTTTTATGGCTCTACTGTGTATACCAAAGTGTCTCCCCACCTTGTCTCCTTCCCTCATTTCCCAACTTTTGTTGTAATCTGTTTACCTTGAATAAACTTTCCTGGTTTTACCCCACATGGAGTGTGTGGTTCCTCTGCGGTTCAGTGCTAGATCCAGTATACAGACAAGGGCAAGGCCCTGAGAGAATCAAGTCAAGACGGCAGAGCTAAGGCTGGCAGTTTTGCACCCTTGATCTCTGGTCTTGAGTAAAGGACCGGTTGGCAGTCCCCTTTTCACAAAACTAGACTACTGCAATGCGCTCTACGTGGGGCTGCCCATGAAGACTGTTCGGAAGCTGCAACTTGTGCAAAATGCAGCTGCCAGACTTGTTACAGGGGACTGGAAGGTCCGAACATATTACACCAGTTCTTGCCCATTTGCACTGGCTGCCAATATGCTTCCAAGCCGAATTCAAGGTGCTGTTTCTAACTTCTAAAGTCCTACACGGCTTAGGACCACAATACCTGACGGAACGCCTCTCCCAACCACAATCTACCTGGACACTGCGCTCAACATCTGGGGCTCTCCTCTGACTGCCACCTCCAAGGGAGGCTCGGTTGGTGGCAACAAGGAGGAGGGCCTTCTCAGTGGTAGCTCTCCCAATTATGGAATAAGCTCCCCACTGAGGCCCGCCTGGCGCCAACCTTACTATCTTTTTGGCGCCAGGTTAAGACTTCCCTTTATGCCAAGGCATTCAATAGTTAAGACCTCAAAATAGCACATGGGGGGAGCGGGGGGGATTGTCACCTGTAGGCTTAGTTTTATTAACTTTTGTATCGTTTTAAACTGTGCTTTTAAATTTGGTTTTTAATCTTTTTAACTATATTGTATGTTTTTATTGTTGGTTTTTATGTAGTTTTTATTGTATAAATTGTTGTGAACCGCCCAGAGAGCTTAGGCTGTGGGGTGGTATAGAAATGAAATGAAATGAAATAAATAAGTGAAGTACAGATGGGGGGGGGGAGTTAGGGGGGGAGGTTCCCAAAAAGCTAAGTGCTGTCAACACAAACAAGGATGATTTGGTATGTGATGGCACCTTCTCATTCCCAAAAGCACAAAGAAAGCAGAGGATAAGTTGTCCTGCTGTGAGTCTCCTGTGCTGTCTGACCCACATATTTTCAGGCTCATTGTGTTCTTATCCCTGGCAGTTCTGATCCAGAAGCAAGTCCACAGTGTAATGCAAACCTCCTGAGAAGTTGCAGACATAAGCAGACAATACTGTGAACCCTGAACAATTTTACCATAATTTGCTCTTTGGCAATGATCACTATAATGTCCTTAGGGTCTCTTGTGAGGAGATGCCTCTCACAACCTCTGCCATGCCCATGAGTATCATTATCAGACCAGTATCCCCAATTAATGCTCTGCTCACCAAACCGCTGTGTAAAGAAATCCTAAGGTTGCTCCCGTAATTGCATAAATTGTCGAAAGGCAGACAAAGAAAGGGTATGAAGAAACGCCCACTTCGATGGCCATGAGGAGAATCCAAAACACTGCAAAAAAGATAAGTGTTTATTCTGTTCACTGACAGTTTTAAATAAACCACAGTTACTCCATATTGAGGTCTAGCATTTTCCATAGGAGAGCTTACTGCTGGTCACTTGAAGAAGTTATGCTCTGAGCACTGATAAATGCTGTTTCACCTTCAAGGCTTTATTCTCACAGTTGCTAGGGAGAAGAAATACACAACCAATTACCAATGAGAAATGGCCATATAGTTGTGATAAATTGGTCTTTGCTACAATGACTGTAACTCAAAAGGATTAGACATTCCCAGTCAGCCCAAGCTCCTGGTTCCTGTCCAAATACAACACCAATTGGATAGATCTTCCATGCCCTGAGATGTGGCTCTTCAACAGGTTTGCAGAGTGCCCGATACCAACATCCAGTGGACAAATGAATAAGTGGTAAAAATCAGTACAGATTAATTGCTACTATATAAATCAATAAAAAATAGCTCGGGACCACAATACCTGATGGAGCACACACACACCCTGGTATGAATCTACCCTTACACTAGAATCATTATCTGAGACCTTCCTCCAGGTGCCTCCTCTGAGGGTAGTTTGGAGGATGGCAACAAGTGAGAGGGCCTTTTTGGGGGTGACCCCCCCCCCAACCATGGAATGCTCTCCCCACTGAGGTCTACCTGGCACCAACATTGTCAACCTTTTGGTGCCAGATTAAAACTTTCCTCTACTCCAAGGCATTTGACAGCCTTTTATAAGGTTTTACTTGGTCCTGAGATTTTTACTGTTGTGTGTTTTAAATTGTTTTGTAAATGGTTTTTGTGCACACACACACACACACCTCCTCATGTGTAAACCAGGTGGTCCCGGCTGGAGGCTGGGAGGGGCAGAATGTACAGGGGTTATCTGAGAAAAGCTTTCCTCTTGATGGCCCCTGGCGCCTCCATGTCTGCTAGGCCCTTTGGCATGCAAATGTGGTTCAAGCCCTGTAGTCATGAGTCACCCCTCCCCTGCCTGGCCAGGTGAAGTTCATCCTGATTGGCTAGAGGTAGCAGAGCTACAGAAGGAGGAGGGGAGGGGGGAAAGATATATTGCCAGCTGTGGATGCTGAGTTTTGTTGTGGATCATGGGCAGCAAGCTGCGCGGAGGTCCAAGCCTTCGGGCTGGCCTCAGGATCCGGCCCCAGGTGGCTCCTGGTGAAATTAGCTGAATGAGGGCTTTGGCAGAGGTAAGCCTTGAAGAGGACCACCCACCCCAGACCTTAGGGTGGGTGTGGTGGCCTCTACGTGTGGTAAGGCTTTTGCTGAAGTAGTCCTGAAGAGAACCGGCCCCCAGGTAACTAGTGCGTGCCTGGGAGATATAAAGAACCAGTTTTGTTATTTTGTAGCTCTACTATTGTTTGTACCAAAGTGTCTCTCTACTTTGTCTCCTTCCCGCATTTCCCACCTTTTGTTGTAATCTGCTACCTGAATAAACCTTCCTGGTTTTACCCCACATGGCGTTTGTGGTTGCTCTGTTGGTTCAGCTCTAAATCCAGGGTATAGACAAAGGCAAGTCCCTGAGCAGAGATTCAAGTCAGGACTGCAGAGCTGAGGCTGGCAGTCTGGCACCTTGGGATCTCTGGGTCTTTGGGTAAGAAAGGGTGGGTTGGCTGAGTCAGCCAGCCCCCCTTCCTTCACAGTTTTTTATATTATGTTTTAGATTGAATTTTTAACATTTTAGTCTTTTGTAAACTGCCCGGAGAGCTTTGGCTATTGGGCAGTATAGAAACAGAAATAACAACACAACATATTCTTTCCCCTTCCCCCTTCAAAATGGCAGTCATAACTTCGAAGGTTGAAGGTCTGGGGCTTCTGCACTAGCATGGAAGCACACCTCTAGTTTTTAGGGCTTGCACTATGATGTCCCTACAGCAGGGCTCTCCAATCTTGGGTCCCCGGATGTTGCTGGCCTACAGCTCCCAGCATACCCAGCCAGCATGGCTAATGGCAAGGGAGCTGTAGTCCAGCAACATCTGGGGACCCAAGATGTTGGCGAGCCCTGCCCTAGAGAAAGGCTTCAGAGTATCAAATGAGCTCCTGCACTGTGTGGTTAGATCATGAGGATGGAGAAAGAGGAGTGAGTGGAGAAAGCAGCTCATCCTCCTCTGTGGCACTGTTTGGCCAGGTGCTCTTATTGAAACTGCAGCTTCCGCCTCTAGGAGGCCACACCTGGCCACACCCAGCCTCACCTTCAGCAGCTGCACTAATGCAGGTAAGTGAAGAGGATTGAAAGCTGGCTGCATCTGTGGCATGGCCAGGATAAGGGAAATGGGATTATTCTCTTTCTTTGGGGCAGGGAAAGAGGAGGAAATTAACTGAGGAGGGTGTTGGTGGTAAATTAATTGAGGTATAGAAATCAACTGAAAATATATGGTTTGGGGAGGGTCCGGATATTAAATTAATTGGGGCTGGGGGTGGTTAAATTAACTGGTTTGACTCCTGTAAAATGGCTGTTGCGTTGTAGCAACAAATGTGGGAACAAAGGATTTGTTTGGAGCCCTGACCCCCCCCCCTCTGACCTTGGGCAATTCACTCATCACTATTCACTTTGTCTTTATGGTGGGCAATCTTCTGGGGTTGGGGCTTTCATTGCCCCTCGCAGAACCCTTCAGGCCTGCACAAGTGAGTGAGGCCACAACACACACCACATGCACAGTATTGCTGGGAGGGGAGAAAGCCCCCCCCCATCCCATGTAGATTGCTCTTTCCCTGCCTCTATTAGCTATCCAGTGATGGCGAACCTATGGCACGGGTGCCACAGCTGGCACGCAGGGACCCCTCTGTGGGCACTCGAGCCATTGGTCACCAGATCGCGAAAAGACTGTCCCCTTCTTGCAAAACACTAATGATTTTGTTCTTTCTCACAGTGTGGAACAGAATGATTTCATTCTAGAATTCCTGTTACAGAATTCTTTCCTACATTGTTATCACATTTAAAAGATTTTGAAGAATGATGCACAAAGCATGGCTTGGATGTAAAGCCCTAACAGTTGACCTGAGTGCTGCATGTGTTGCTCTCAAACTAACGGAGTATGAGCCAAGGCTTGACAAATTATCAGCATGCATGCAATAGCAAAAATCACATTAATTGTGCAAAAGCATGCCCAATGCACTTTTACCTAATGCAGTGTTTGCAGTCCAAGACATAAAGTGTTTAAAATGTGTTAAGCACGTTTAGTTTTCTTGTTTATCTTGCTCATCCTAGTACAGGTTGACTTTTACTTTTACTAATCCGACAGCTGTAGAAGCAGGGAAAGGACCCGGGTTAAAGCTTGCCCCATACAATTTCAGTCTGGCATATAATCATATTACAAGTTGAGAATCCCTTATCCAAAAATACATGTGCCTAATTATTTAAAAAGTTTGTATAAATTCCTTTCAGGCTATGTGTACAATGTAGTACTATAATAATTTTTTGAGTTTATTTTTTTTCCAATAAAAAACTGTTCGTATCATTGAAAGCTCTGTTATTGTGTTTTTCTTTTAAAACGAAAGATGTTAATTAGTTCGGACAACTGTATGAGTTGTTTTTCTAAAACTAAAACCTCGGTATTCAGGTTTAATTGCAGTGTTGGCACTTTGAAATAAATAAGTTGGTTTTGTGTTGCAGTTTGGGCACTCGGGCTCAAAAAGGTTCGCCATCACTGAGCTATACTTACCATTAGCCCAGCCAGGAATCCCCTCTGGGAGGTAGTCTTTACTAAACAGGAACATCACTTTATCTGCAGTAACTCCAAATGCAAATCCAAGTGACCATCGGTTACTGAATGAGCTGACAAGATCAAAGGGTCTGTAAGGTAACGCATAAATTCTTAGGACTGACAACAGTTAATCCATTAGAGCAGTTACCACCAGCAACCTGCAGCCAGATGATGTTGGATCACAATTCCCATGATCCCTTACCACTGGCTGTCCTGGGTAGAGCTGATGGGACTTGGAGTCCAGCATCACATGGGAGCCACAAGTTCCGCACCAGTGGCAATGTGGAGGTTTGTCCTCCCTGATACAGCAGGAGGAGACTGTTCTGCTTGGGTGGGAAGAGAATGCGAAGTCTGTCCCTCCTGCAAGCATAGAGAGAGATCTGGAAAGGGGACAACTTTCAGCCAGGGATGGCCCTTGCTGGATTGGTGCATTTATAGAAGTGCATTGGTGCATTTTTAGAAGTGACTAAAAGCTGCAGCAGGAAAAGTATTCTCCAACTCACGTCAACACCCCGATACGTCCACTGAGTATGGGTAATTTTTCATCTAAACAACATCTTCTTGCTCTCTTTTCAAGACAGGCCAGGATTATAATGATGATGGACTGCAAGTACAGGGGAAGAGCCAAGAGGGTAGTGAAGGCATCGAAGAATCTTCAGAAACTAATGCAGAATAATGAGACCCAAAAATTCAGACCTGGAAATGTCCCACTAGCCCATAACGTCCCGCACCCACTGTCCTCCAGCTGTGTTTGACTACAGCTCCCATCATCCCCAGCCAGGGTTTCACATATGTCTGGAAAATGTAGGGGGTCATATTACAGTGCTTTGGTTTCATTTCTGCACAAGCTCCATAGCACACTAGAATAGGTAATAGTGGAGGAGCCAGTAGGTAATGGATTGTATACCACACCCCCAAAACCACCTTCAAACCAGGTGAGATTAGTTCTGTGACATGTTGAATCAGAAATGTTGTGCTACAATTATTATGGAAGCTCCAAAAATTGCTAAAACCCACCATTAAAACACACAGCCACACACAATGACCTGGTTTGCATGAAGAAAAAACCCAGAGTTTGTTAACCATAGGTTGTTTGGGAGCACGCAGGAGTGACTGAGCAAGCTGGCTCCTGACTGCTTGCCCACTTCCAGTGTGCTAAACAACCCAGGAATGATCCATTCCTGGGTTGCTCTCCATGATGTCTGAACCCAGAAACCTGGGCTGTTGAGGGAGAAACAACCCAGAATTTGAACCAATGATATCCAAGAAAAAACAGGAATGCGACTGTTTGTGGGGGCGGGGGGGGGGATTATCTGGATTCTCAGGAATAAACGAGGAAGCAAATAGCACTGGTATCAGAGGCAGACGAATATGGAAGCATCACAAGTGTGCAGCGGGGGGGGGGGGAATGGGAGACTGAGGCAATGTACTCTCCATCTTGTAAGTACCAATACACTGTTTTACACATGTAATGTAGTATTCCAATAAAGTGCCTTTGTACAGATGGGATTATGTATATAGTCATATTCTATACTATTCCTTTCCATATAGCTGCATAATATGTTACATGGAAGGCTCAATATCTTTAGTTGTCGATGTCATGTTTAAACGTCCATGCATATTAATTTTATTATTCATTATCCATAAATAAAGCTTGCATTTTGCAAGCATAGATACACATTCCAGGCTGCGGTTGGAACTCACCCACCCCTACTCAAAATATAGAGAAAGGGAAGCAGGGAGATGAATACCATAGCAGAACCTGCTCTAGCTGGATTGGCCCCTCCACCCATGGGGCCATTACCACCAGTTGCCCTGCGGGAAGGATCCCAGAAGAGACAGGCAGGCAGGCGAAAACCACCTCAGAGCCTGTCCCCAACAAGGCAATCTATCACCATCTGCCCTATGGGAAGAATCCTAATCACGGGGGGGGGGGGGGGGGGATATCACTTATTTTTAAAAATATTGCTTATTGTGGTTTTATTAATGACGGTTAATTTGACTTGAAAGCTGCCTTAGAAGGATTTGTATCCTGAAAGGAGGGATATAAAACATTGTAATTAATAAGAAATGAATGAAGGAATAAAACCAACCCTAACTGAAGCATGTTGAAGAGATAGCAAACTTCCACTGCCCAGTGCAGCATTCCATGTGAAGGTTGGCTTGTTCTGTAATAGGCTTATTTTATGAGGTAAACTTCATGCCCCACATTTCCACTGTTAGATGCAACAGTGCCTCATTTTTAGATGTTTCTTGTAATTGTAGTGTGTGGGATTGTGGGTGTGCCACGTTTCAGCATTCTAACTAATGGTGCAGGAACCATTGTGAGTAAAATTTAAGTCCCCCTATTTCCTGGGAAAGATGAAGAAATCTTTCTTCATCTTTCCCAGATGAAGAAAGATGACCAGCCAGATGGGCGATTCACAAATGTAACAAATAAATAAATAAATCTCCCAGCTTTTCCGATTTTTCAAGTAATTCAGGGGCTTAGATTATGCATATACCGGTACTAAATTCCTAGGAGGTGTGGAAGCACCCTAATAATTTTTATAATCACATCAGTTTCTCATAGTGTCATTTGGGGTCTGTGGTAATCAGAAGTTCAGAAAAGCAGGAGAGTCATCTTCTCTGTGTGACAGTGATTTGGGAGAAGCATCCAATGAATCTGAATAACTGCAATTTTTCCCAAATGGGGTTCCTATGTCTAAAGGCACATACTTTAATTAGGAAACTCTAAGTAGTCAATAATTATCAGACAGTTGGCCTACTTACTGATGGGACAAGTGAATAATGTAGAAAAACCTCCATTTCTATTGAACTTTCACAAGTGAGATTTTGGGTGTTGTTTGCATCCCTGTTAAAGAAACACAATGGAAGGTAACAGACAGATTTATGAGGTAGTTATAGACAGATTTCAGCACCCTCAAAACTGTTCCCAACAACCTGCTCTTTTATAGAATCGTCTCTGCTGGGAATGTCTAGACCAGCCTTCACCAACCTGGTGCCCTCCAGATGTGTTGTACTACAACTCCCAGCATGCCCCAGCCAGCATGCTGGGAGTTGTAGTCTAACACATCTGGAGGACACCAAGTTAGCAAAGGCCAGTCTAGAGCAAACTTCCAATAGCTGAAGCACACTTTCTCCCACTAAAACATCAAGCTCCTTTCAACCAAGAGGGCTTACTTTTAGAGTCTATAAGAATGTAATTCTTCATTTTGAAAATGTCTAAATCCAAACAGATTTGAGGGCAGTGTACAAGGCATAAAAGTCTATTATAGCAAATACAATACTACAGGAAAAACAAGAACAACCATCATGCAAATGGTAAAATTGCGAGGCCATGAATTATAAAAACAAGTGAAGGCAATGGATGGGTTCATACATCATGACAACCCACCCTGGCAATAAGCCACGATGGGTTGGTTGTTCTGTGAACAAGCCAAGTTCATCGTGGGTCATTCCCTCCCCCCTCCCTCCCTCCCCCTCAGTCCTCTAGGCAGGGGACAACATGGCAGGAACAAGTCATCTCTCCCTCCTTGCCACAACTGAGAGCTGTTTTCAGCTCCCCACAGCTTTTTTGCATTTTAACCTTTCTTTTTCGGAGATCGTAAAAGGTGGCAGTACCAATTTTGACAGCCTTATAATTATATCACACTTTTCTTATGGGGAGTTTAGGGCCACATACATGGGGGTTCGCAGGTGGTTCAACCATGCAGACCGTGACCAGCCAAGCCCAGGGGTGAGGAGAGCCCCTTCAAAGTGCCCAAGCAGTATCATGGAGGGGTTGTACATGGATGGCAAAAATTTTTTAAATCCCTCCTCCCCCAATTTTTGCAAATATTTGCAAAACTTAAAAAGAAAAAGAACCACAGTTGCATGACTGGGGATATCAGGAGCCTCAGCTGGGCAATGTGGGTGGGGGGGACCTGTTGCCAAAGTGCAGCAGGTACTTTGCACTTTGGCAGCAGGTACCACCATGAACATTGACCCAAAGGAGGTCCAAAGAGGCTTTTTCCCCCTTTGGTTTGGCAGCTGTCAAAAGATGAGCTGTCAAGCCAAACCAAAGGTGCAAGTGATATTTACTCACAAAAATGGGGTGGTGGGATTTACATCCCCTTCTAAGCAAGATCCTCTTTATCTTTCTTTTTCCTTTGTCCTGATAGTCCTCAGGGTGATGCACATTTTGCACTTTTTCTTGAGATTCTAGGTGCTGGGGGGCTTCCCCACTTTTCTTCTGGGAAAAATGAGTTTTGACAGCTAGCCGTCAAAATTCTGGGTACTTTTTAAAGGGTTTTGACAGGACAATGGGTTTTTGGACTGGGACATATACAGCCATATGTTCCAGTCAAAGAACAACAAACCCATTGCCCTGTCAAAAAAACCCTTTTAAAGGGGACCTAGACTTTTGACAGCTAGCTGTCAAAATTCCTTTTCCCCAGAAAAAGTGGGGGAAAGCACTTTTGCACTTTCCTAAGCATCTAGATTCTTGGGGGAAGTGCAAAATGTGCATCACCTTGAGGACTATCAGGCTAAACCAAACCAAAGGGGGGAAAGCCTCTTTGGACCCTCTTTGGGTCAATGCCCAGGGTTGGTAACTGCTGTGCTTTGACAGCAGGTACCCCCTCTGACATTGCCCAATGAAGGCTCCCGATTTCCCCATTCATGCAACTGTGCTTCAGTGTGGGGGGGAAATATAATTTCCCCCCACAAATATTTGCGAAAATTAGTGTGGGGAAATTAAGAAAAATGTTTGCCAGCCATGAATAGCCCCTCCAAGGTGCCATTTGGACACTTTGAAGGGGCTGTTAGTGGCTGTCGAAACGGGGATCACGAAAGGCAGTTGTCAAGCCACCTTTCGCAATCTCCGGGGGGGGAGGAAGGTTAAAATGCAAAAAAAAGCCATGGGGAGCTGATAACAGCTCTCAATCATGGCGGGGGAGGAAGGGAAGCCAGTGCCAGCCACCTCCAGGTGCTGCCTGTGCACTTATGGGGCAGCTGGCACTGGCTGGGACAAGCTTGGGAAGAGCAGCAAGCAGTTTTTGCTGCTGTTTCTTAGTGCCTCATTGGCCACCGGACATTGGATTCAGATGACATGACAACTCACCATAGGTAAAACAACCCCTAGAACATCCTATGGGTTCCCTAGGTGGTTTGTTTGGAAACAAACAAACAAGCCACCATGAGTAACCTGAGCTGGGTTTGAACAACACAACAACCAACCATGGCTTACTGCCCATGGTGTATTGTCGTGTCATGCAAACCAGGTCAATATACAGTCATCCCTTGGATTGAGAGCATAATTCGTTCCGGAAATGTGCTTGTAATCCAAAACACTCTTATATCAAAACGAAATTCCCCAAAAGAAATTTGTACAGAGATTTTTAATTTAAGCCGTACTACAGTACTTGTATTGCAAGACGTCGCTTGTATATCAAGTCAAAAAAATTTAAATAAATATTTAAAAATTTGCTTGTCTTGCAAAACGCTCTCAAACCAAGTTACTTGCAATCCAAGGTATTACTGTAATCAGTTAAAACACCTGGACAAATAAAAATATCTTGACCTGCCACCAAAAAGATATTAATGTTGATGCCAGTTGAACTGCCATAGATTTCCAAAAGTTCAGAAATCTATCCATGCACAGCCTTGGCAAATTATGAAATACCACCTCTCTTCTCAACATAAGATCTGCGTTTTCCAAGAAGTGGGTTGGCAGGCAGGCAGGCGGGCAGGCGGGCAGGCAGGCAGGCACACAGAGAAAGGTGACAATGGAACAGCAGAAGCCCATCTCTTGTGTGCACAAGAAACCAGAAAACATGTTTCATCATTGCATACCAGGGGTGGGGAGTATGTGACTCTCCAGATGTTGGTGGATTGCAATTCCCTGCAGCACTAGCCAGCATAGGCAATAGTGAGGGGTGAGAAGAGTTGCAATCTGACAACTCTGTAGAGCCATGTTCCTCATTCCTGATGTATAGGCCCATGTAGGTAAACATGTCTTTAAGATAACATGCAGTTGGGCCCTTAGTTTAAGCTCTGAACTGGCAGCGAGGCATTGCAGAGTTGAAACCAGAAACAGAGCAAGAAGCTCTGGCAAACAACTGTTTGGCTAAAACCGAAACTCCAGGGCTTGCAAGGAATGCCAAATTCCTTATAAAGAAACCTCTGCACCACCTCTGGCATGGCCTGCCGATATTCAGGAAGGCCTAGAGCAGGGCTCTCCAACCTTGGGTCCCCAGATGTTGCTGGACTACAGCTCCCAGAATCCCTTGCCATTAGCCATGCTGGCTGGGTATGCTGGGAGCTGTAGGCCAGCAATATCTGGGGACCCAAGGTTGGAAAGCCCTGGCCTAGAGGGAGAACCTGAAGTAGGCACCCAGGGCCTGATTCCTGCTTCTCAGGTGGATGCCTCATGGTGGATGATGCCTTCAATATCCCCAGTGGGCCTGAGGGCCCGTGACTGTTTGTCATCCTGAAAGATGGACCCAGCGTGGACACAGATGCCCACAGCCTGAAAAATGCCCATGTCTGCCATCTTCCAGATTGTGATGGATATTGACCCCTCAGCCAAGGGTACATAACCTCAAGAGTGGTCAGATGCAAAAGGGAGCAGGGCTTGTGTATCGTTCATAGATGTGCAGAAGAGGAATCATAGAATAGTAGAGTTGGAAGGGGCCTATAAGGCCATCGAGTCCAATCCCCTGCTCAGTGCAAAAATCCAGGTTAAAGCATCCGTGACAGATGGCTGTCCAGCTGTACCTTGAATGCCTCTGGTGTGGAAGAGCCCACTACCTCCCTAGGTAGTTGGTTCCATTGTCCTGTTGCACTAACAGTCAGGAAGTTTTTTCTGATGTTCAGCCAGAATCTGGCTTCCTGTACTTGAGCCCATTATTCCATGTCCTGCACTCTGGGATGGTCGAGAAGAGATCCTGGCCCCCTAGAAATCTCAGCAAGTACAGCTTGTCACGCCCGAGTGCCAAAGCTGCAGCTGCTGAGACTCCTTTTGCTATACAATGTCAGCCTGCCACAACTTGGTGTCCTCCAGCGTGTTGGACTACAACTCCCATCATCCCCTAATGCCTAGGGATGGTGGGAGTTGCAGTCCATCACCGTTGGAAGGCGCCAAGTTGGTGAAGGGTGCTATACATCCAGTCAAAATACAAACGCCTTCTCTTCCTATGGATCTGGCCCATGTTTAAAATGCTCTAAGGCATACTTTTCACACCTGATGAAATTTTCAAAGCAGGAACTTCCGCCCCTCCTTCCAGCACGATTTGCTAACCCTGCGCAATGACTAATCACACACAGGGTACATACTAGTGCCAGCAATGCAAAGGAGGCTGCCATGGCTTCTGTATACCCATCTGTGTCTTCATGCTTCCTTTATTGGCAGATCTGTATTACCTAGGGTCTTATACCTCAGTCAACAAGCTGCAAAAATATCTGCTATTCATCCTCATGACATGAGGCCAATTTGGAATCAAACACAAGCACTTTGGCACCCAGGCTTGCGGATTACATTAAAGCCCAGCCCAAACTACCGGTACATACATTGTTGCAGCTTTGTGATTCACACTAAGCACATCTCTGTGGGGACCATCATGGAGGTCCTCAAAAGGGGTTTAACCGTGGCTTCTATGCATCAATGTTCCAGACATACTGTGGAGAAACGAGCCTTTGGGAGTACACACACACACCTCAGGTGTGAACCGGCTGGGGTGGGGTGTGCATAGTTAGCGTGCGGAAAGAGGGGCCCTTGGGGGTTCCTGCATGCATGCATGCATGCACACACACACACACACACACACGCGCCTCCTCATGTGTAAGCCAAGTGAGGTCAGTTGAGAGGGCTGGGAGGAAACGAAAGCCTCGGATAGGGCTTTCATGTAAATAGTTCAAGCCATGAGGCATGACTCATGAGCCTCCCTCATCCTGACTGGCCAGGTGAAGTTCAATCTAATTGGCTGAAGGCAGGAAAGCTACAGAAAGGGGGAGGGGGAAGAGCTTTTTCCCAATGTGTAGCCTGTCTTGGTCTTTGTCCTGGATCGCGTGGCTGCCCGGCGGTTGGAGCCATGGCGGCGCGCCAAAGAGGGGCCCAAGCCTTTAGGGGGGGGGCCCTCAGGATCCGACCCCAGGTTGCTCCTGGTAAAATTAGCTGGATTGAGGGCTCTAGTGAAAGGCAAGCCTTGTGGGAGTTTTACCCATCTCAGACCTGCGGGTAGATGGAATAGTTCTCCTCGGGCAGCGAGGCTGTGCTGGATCTAACCCTTGAAGAGAACACCCTCAGGTAATTAGTTGTATGCCTGAGAGATATTAAGGAATCAGGTTTTATTGTGTTTTAGCTCTATTTCTGTGTACTAAAGTGTCTCTCTGTCTCTCTTGTGTGCTTCTCTCATTTCCCCTAATCTTGTTGTTTAAATGCTACCAGAATAAACCTTGTCCTGGTTTTACCCCACATGGTGTTTGTGGATTTGCTCTGCTTGGTTCAGTATCTAAGTCCAGTTTACAGAATTGAAGGCGAGTCCCTAAACAGAGATTCAAGTAGGATTGCAGACAGCTGAGGCTGGCAATCTGGTATCTTGAGATCTCAGAGGGTCTTGGTTCCTTTGGAGTAGGAAAGGGTGGGGGTGTGGCGGGCCAGCCAGCCCCCCCTTCCTCCACATGGTGGCAAGCGCTGGGATTCGAAGCTGAACCACAGAGTGTGTGCACGTGGGCAAATGAGAGAAATTAGAGAGACGTTAGTGCATGAGTACAGAGTTTATTATTTTTTAGAAATAAGTGTGAGATTGAGCCTTAGGAAAAAACGTTCAAATTGCTGAAAGGGGCTGCCTAGTCGGTGGAAGCCTAGAGCCAGTGGGAGCGTTGAAGGCAAGAAATTTCAACTATAGAAGAGTTCCAGAACAGCTTGTGTGCCCACCAAGTGGGCAAAGGGCAGCAAGTGATGAGATTGAGCCTCAAAGAAAACGTTCAGATTGCTGAAAGGGGCTACCCCAGTCTGGGGGAAGCCTAGATCCCAGTAGAGAGTGTTGAAGGCAAGAAATCTTGATGTCTGCAGAAAAAGCAGGGCGGGTTCCCTTTTCCAGGCGTGGAGAGGCCAAGGGGACAAGCAAAAGAAACTACCCATCGAGTACAACAGAGGCTGGGAGTAGCAGTTGCCAGTGAGTAAGCAGAGCAGATCCTACCATCCCCATCGCGTGCAAGAAGTCTGCGGGTGAGCAGATGGCGGCTGTGTGATCCCAAAGTTTGGGGGCTGGAAGAGCCCGGGAAGAGAGAAGAAATAGTGTGTGCGCACGTGCGTGTGTTCCAGGAGGAGAGAGAAGACCAGAAAACCTCTCCTAAGAGAATGGTGAGCAAAACGTTGAGTTTTGGAACAGCGTTTGATGAGTGATTTTAGTTGTGCTATGTGCCCCAGAGAAATTGTCGAGACTTTTGAATTTGGACTGTCCAGTTGCTCTTGGGGGGGGCATGGGGAATGGACAGGCTGGGCAGCAGCAAGCAGAGGGGGGGCGGACATCAGAAAACACCCCCCCCCCAGAAAAAGAGACTTTGTCCCTGTGCAGAAGAAAAAGGAATTTCCCTTCAGGCGTTTTCTGCTGCCACCTGAAGACAACAGACTGAGATTAAGTGTTTGTTTCATTAAAGCCAACACATGTTGATGACTTGTTCCTGGGAAAAGGGAGGGAACAGGGATTCAGGTGTAATTGTGTTGTATCTGTGTTATCTGGATTGTTGCTGGGGGGGCTCGGGGGATGGGTGATCCCAGGTAAGAAGTTGAACCATTGTTGTTTTGTCCCCAAATGAAAAAATTAGTCCAGACTGGATCAGGTCAATTTGAAATTTGAATGCAATGCTAACGTAAAGCCAGAAACCTGTAAGTTTTCAAAGGGGCCTCAGGGGGGCAAGGAACAGTTGCCAGAGAAAAAATCAGTCAAAGGCCAAAGAACAAAGAAGTTAGAGGCAGAGAAAGCCCTCTAGCGGCTAAAAGGGAGTGGTGGGAAGCCACCGGCAGGCCTTTGAAAACTGAGTAGAGCCTCCAGAGCTAAGCATTCAATTCGGAGGGAGACAGTCATCCCGTGCAAGTTTGGGTGGTGGGCTAAAAGAGCCAAGCCCAAGAGGCTGGAAGATTGCCAGGCTGTGTGTTCTAAAAGGTGCCTTTAGGAAAAGAGGGGTGGGGGGAAGCCATCCCATTCAAGTCATTGTGTAGCAAGTGCCAAATGCAAACCTTGGGAAAAGGGAGTAGGCATTCATGTCGTTGGGTGGTGGGAAGCCATCCCGGCGGGTCTTTGGAGGGGGGTGGGGGGAAGCCATCCCATTCAAGTCATTGTGTAGCAAGTCCCAAATGCAAACCTTGGGAAAAGGGAGTGGTATATTCATGTCGTTGGGTGGTGGGAAGCCATCCCATGGGCCTTTGGAGGGGGGTGATGGTACTCAGGTCGTTGAGTACAGAGTAGCAGAGGCAAGCCTTTAAAAGCAAACAAAGGCGAATTGAAGAGTCACATTTCGGTCCATAATCTGCCCCCTACAGGATGTGTGAGAAACAGCAACCCTAAAAAAGTTTTTGTTTTGTTTTGTTTTTTAGACAAGAGTGCCAGAAAGGCAACGGAAGGGTTGAGGGTTTGAATTGTAATTGATGTTTCTTGGGTATGCAAACCTGTAAACTTCTGATTGATAGTTACTAACTGTTGTTTTGCTGTTTTGATGTTTAAAGAGCTTTAAGATGTTTAAGCTGTGTTAAGACTATAGTTAATGTGTTTGATGTTTTGATGCTTTTTGTGTTGTTCTGTTTTTGCATATGTGTAAAAGTGAAGAAAGGTGCACTAGTGGTAGAAGGCTAGTGCAAGCTCGTTTCTTTGGGGGTTTTTTGTTGTTAGTATAGATGAAAGGAGAGGGTTAACCCCCTCTTTTCATCTTTTCCCAGAGGAAAGGGTGTGGAGAAACGAGCCTTGGGGGGGTACACACACACACCTCAGGTGTGAACCGGCTGGGGTGGGGTGTGCATAGTTAGCGTGCGGAAAGAGGGGCCCTTGGGGGTTCCTGCATGCATGCATGCATGCACACACACACACACACACACCTCCTCATGTGTAAGCCAAGTGAGGTCAGTTGAGAGGGCTGGGAGGAAACGAAAGCCTCGGATAGGGCTTTCATGTAAATAGTTCAAGCCATGAGGCATGACTCATGAGCCTCCCTCATCCTGACTGGCCAGGTGAAGTTCAATCTAATTGGCTGAAGGCAGGAAAGCTACAGAAAGGGGGAGGGGGAAGAGCTTTTTCCCAATGTGTAGCCTGTCTTGGTCTTTGTCCTGGATCGCGTGGCTGCCCGGCGGTTGGAGCCATGGCGGCGCGCCAAAGAGGGGCCCAAGCCTTTAGGGGGGGGCCCTCAGGATCCGACCCCAGGTTGCTCCTGGTAAAATTAGCTGGATTGAGGGCTCTAGTGAAAGGCAAGCCTTGTGGGAGTTTTACCCATCTCAGACCTGCGGGTAGATGGAGTAGTTCTCCTCGGGCAGCGAGGCTGTGCTGGATCTAACCCTTGAAGAGAACACCCTCAGGTAATTAGTTGTATGCCTGAGAGATATTAAGGAATCAGGTTTTATTGTGTTTTAGCTCTATTTCTGTGTACTAAAGTGTCTCTCTGTCTCTCTTGTGTGCTTCTCTCATTTCCCCTAATCTTGTTGTTTAAATGCTACCAGAATAAACCTTGTCCTGGTTTTACCCCACATGGTGTTTGTGGATTTGTTCTGCTTGGTTCAGTATCTAAGTCCAGTTTACAGAATTGAAGGTGAGTCCCTAAACAGAGATTCAAGTAGGATTGCAGACAGCTGAGGCTGGCAATCTGGTATCTTGAGATCTCAGAGGGTCTTGGTTCCTTTGGAGTAGGAAACGGTGGGGGTGTGGCAGGCCAGCCAGCCCCCCCTTCCTCCTCACATACCAAGCAGGCTATTTTGGTGTTATTGTGGTGCTTACCTCAGGAACACTAAGGCTGCAGCCTATACCCATTTACCCAGGAGTACGCCCTGTTCTACTCAATGGGACTTACTGCTGCGTCAATATGTATAGGATTGCTCTGTAAGAGGTAAGAGTTCCTACTAACATATTTGTTTATTACATTTCCAATCTGCCCAATAACTAATGTTCCTTGGGCAGATTCACACTTCTGGGTGTACATGGCACTTGACAGTTCACCTGAACTGTCAAGTCTCCCTCCTATCAGTGAGAATCCCATACAGCTTTGAAGGTTCTCCCTGCTGCTAGCAGTGGGGGGGACACTTTCAAAACTGGGGGGGCACTAGGGACACCTTATCTCTGCCAAAGAAAGCAGGGGATTGCACTGCAAAAGGGAGGAAAGAGTCCCTTTTCGCAAAGCGTGATCTCCCGGGGCTTTCCTTTGCAAGGAGATGACAGTTCAGGACCTGTCAAATTAGAGCTGCCATCTCCTTGCAAGGGGTGGTGCTGGGAATAGTTACCTGCAGCCTGGGATAGGCACTGTACAGGGTGGGTGCCTGCTGGATTTTGTACCTACCTGCTGGCCAGTACCTACCTCAGGGACTACCTTGTGCTAAACTGACCAGCTCAGTTTACGCAAACTGGGCCAGTTGGGTTTAAAAAAAAATTGAGTACCCCTATCTGCACTCAATATTGGACCTAAAAACATTATTTTAAAAGGGGAGGTGACCACAGGCAGCCCCTCCACGGTACTGCTGGGGCTCCGTGGGGGCAGCTCGCAGCTGCCAAGACTGGGGATCACAAAAGTCACCCTGAGAGGCAGCTTTCATGATCTTAAAAAAATGTTTTAAAAATAAAATGACAAGCCATGGCAAGCACGAAAAGGCTCGAGACCACTCCGGGGAAACTTCGGTGCTCCTGTGGTGTCCCCCTGGGATACCTGTGGGAGGACCAAGGGGTAGGAAGGGGAGAGGAGGTGGATCTGGGCTCCTGCTGTTCCCGATCAGTTGTCGGGCACATTGGGGGGCCCAGGCAAAGAGTGGCTTATAAGCCACAGGTGGGTTGCCGTGTTGTGTGAATGCACCCACTAGCTGTCCTAAACCCTTCCTTCTCCCTAGTCATGTCCTCAGGCAAACCACAGTTTGTACCAAAGCAATACTGGAAACTCATTTCAAAACATGGTCTCCAATTCTGGTTTGGAGGCAAAGTATGGCTTGCAGGAACCATCATTTGCCCAGTTTGGATGCCTGCACACCTTCTGAAAGACTATAAGACCTGCTTGTTTGGGCTGGCTTTGGAGCCTCAGAGTTAAGTCAGGGAAGGCTGGGGAAGTTCCAGTGGACTTGGTTACATGTCATTCTGTTTGCTGGGTGGGGGTTGCTATGCACCCACAGCTGTCAGGATGGGCCAGCCTAAATAAATTGAGCCACCCCTGTAGCTCAATGTGCAACTGCCAAGTTGTATATCCTACCGAAATACTTTCATAGGTCTGTTGGCAATTGTTTTGCAAGGGGGCATCATGCTTCAGAGCACCTTGTGCAAAAGCAAAACTCTGGGCTGGACGTGATGCTCCTAAGGGGCAATGGCCTGGTTGCTGGAGTACATTATGTGGGACCAGGTAATCCAAGGCTTCTTTCAAGGTACAAATATACCTAGTTCATTATTTGCCAGTATATTGGCAAGGAAAGAATATAATCAACATTACATTTGAGTGGCTTATGCTGGCTCAGCTTGTCTGAGTGTGGAAAGCTAAGCAGGGTCAGGCCTGGTTATTTCTTGGATGGGAGACCCCTCCTCTAGTTTCCTGCATTGAGCAGGGGGTTGGACTCGATAGCCTTGTAGGCTCCTTCCAACTCTATGATCTATGAAATCTATGAAATCTAAGGCTTTGAGCCAGACATAATGCTAGGGCATTTGGGGTGGGTGTCTCCCTTTGGCAAGGCTGTATGATGGGGGGGGGGGAGTTTATTCCAGGATGCAAAAATCCAGTGCGCTGCTCTGGGAGCATTATGCATGAAAGCCCCTTACATCAAATTGAAATTGGAAGCCAAAGATAATCCTGGGGCATGTTGTAGGGAACGGTCTCCACATGGAAAGGTGTGTGATAAAGGGAGTAGTTCAGCTCTTATTTGGGGGAGCAGAGGCGTGCAAACCCCAGTTCCTTGTTCAGCCTGTTTATACATTCCTGTGTTTAACAATACAGAACCAATATCAGTCTCATTATTTAATTGAGCTCTATGGACCTCACTTTCAAATGCATAGATTCAAAACCTATCTTTCCCATGAAGCCTTTGGCTCAGTTCCATTTTCCCTCTACGAAGTGCAACTAAGCCTGTAACCGAGCTGATGCACTCTTGACTGAAATAGCAGCACATTCTCCCCTTTACTCCTGCCTTCTCTTTATGTTAAAAAAAAAAAAAAAGGCATCCCTAGATAGAGGATGCTTCCAGATGGAGGGGCTCAAGTTAGAAAGCATTGTGCAGGTATTATGTCTTTTTCCCCTTAACGGATTTTTTGTGGTATGGAGGAGGACGGGAAAAGTGGCGGAAAAACATAGGAGGATTATGAGCTGAGAGACGCCTGGTCTGGACCCCCTGTAAAATTCTGTGAATGAAGCAGAGCCAATGAAGAAACAAAAGACATTGCCTCCAAACTGAATGATCTAAAGAACATGCTGTTAGATATCAATGATCGGGCCGAACCACTGATCAATCTAGTATCCACTAATGCCGTCCCTTATGCTGAGAGGAATCCGGATGGGGGCTCTGTTGATGTTCTACCAGTAATGATTGTGGATGATTTGCCACCTACAACTCCAGTACAACCGTTGGAGCTAAAGAGAGTTAACAAGATATCTCCATTGCATGAGTTGTCCCCTAAACAAAGTGCTACTGCTCAGACAGAATCTCTAGAGACTTGTGACGATACAGATCTAAATGTCGAGCTCTGCAAGTGCCGCGTTTTCTTGAATGAAACATAGTGTTCGAGGATCGGGATATTTGTAAGAAGACCAAAACACTGGTTTATGAAGCCATTGCATTGCCAACTTTATTGTATGCCTGCGAAACATGGACTATCTATAAACGTCACTTCCACCTCCTTGAAAGATTTCATCAACGTTGCCTCCGGAAAATCCTGCGAATTACTTGGGAAGATAGGCGAACAAATGTCAGTGTACTGGAAGAAGCAAAGACTACTAGCATTGAAAAAATGATCCTTCAACGCCAACTTCAGTGGACCGGTCATGTTGTTCGAATGCCTGACTGCCGTCTCCCAAAGCAGTTATTTTATTCCCAACTCAAGGATGGAAAGCGGAATATCGGTGGTCAATATAAGAGGTTTAAAGATGTTCATAAGGCTAATCTAAAAAAATGCAATATAAACATCGAAAACTGGGAAGCTCTGGCCCATGAACAATCTAAATGGAGGTTGGCCTTTCACAAAGGTTCCATGGACTTTGAAGAAGCCCGAGTGCAAGGTGAAAGGGAGAAACGTGCTAAGTGAAAAGCACCTCAAACGAATCCTTTACAGGACCATCTTCCATCTGGTAACCTGTGTCCTCACTGTGGGAAGCTGTGTGGATCTAGAATTGGCCTCCACAGTCACTTACGGACCCATCGCTAGAGTCTACACAATCCTCTTTAGAATTTCCTCCTTTTATCCTGGAAGACAATCTTACTCGGTCACGAGTGATCGCCTGATGATGATGATGATGATGATGGTGGTGATGTTGTCTCTCCCACCCCGTAAAATCCCGCGAATGGGGCAGGATTTTACGGGGGGGGGACGGGACGACAACATAATCTTCCATTATTAACCTTCCCATGTTTCAGACTTTATTTTTCTTACCAGGAAAAAAAACACACACCACCCGTTAAGGAAAATAAGACGGAATAGCTGCACAGTGCCTTTTGCGTGTTAGCGTTAGGAGCATGTCTTGAAGCTGTTCTGCCTTTTCAATAGACCCCTATATAATAATAATCACTATTCTTTAGGGAGAGGAGAAAAACATGGGGAGGAAGAGAATTTTGATTGGAAAAAAGGCATGCTAGGAAAGGATTAAGCACTCCCCCCCCCCTCCGCTCGTCATTTCAAAAGTGCAGCGCCCGCGCCCTCCAACAAACATCGGGAGAGATTGGCCCCAAATCACTTCCACAACTCCTTCGCATCAACCAGGCCAGCAACTTCATGCGAACATGGCGCACGCATGCCTGGACCGTTCTCCCCCCACCCACCCGTCCCTGGCTCCCCATTTCGTGAGCCCAGCAACGCAACGCTACAAAGAAGCCAGCCCGAGATATGACTGACATCAATTCGCCCGACGACGTCGCGCTTCCCCGTTCTCTGCTAACAGACGTCGAAGTCGCCACAGTCCGGATTGGCAAAACGCTCCCGCGGATTTTGCGCGGCAGTAGCCATCAGCCCACCAAGCCAACCCCGTCGGCGGCGCGGAAGTTTAGCTACCCGGGAACTTACTCATTGTATCCGGAGCCCTCCATGGTTCTGCTTTACCAGCTCGGACTTAACCAAAGAAGATTGGGGCGGTGGTGGTGAAGGAAGACGCCGATCGCCCTCCTTAGTTTGGCATCGGAGCCCAGCCAAGCCCGGCCCACCCTCTCCGCCCAAACTCGTTGCGCTCTCTACGCTCGGCCTCCCTCCCGCTCCGGCATCCTTCCTCTACGTTGGGCTTGGCAGGCTGGGTCTCCCCGGGGCAGCCCGCACTGCAAAGCGAAAGAAATCAGCAGGGCGGCACCGGCATCTTGGGGAAAGCGATTTCCTCCGCCCGCGGGGGCTCCTTCTGCTTCCCAACCGGGCAGCCGTCAAAGTCTGTGAGCGGTTCCACCCCGCCCGGAAGTAGGTGGCCGACCGGGGTGCCAGTTCTCCTCTGCTTGAGATTTTGATGTGCAGTTATTCATCATCTCGGTTTTTATAAAACGACACACGGAGTTGTAGGGCTTTTTTCCTCTCTAAAGATGCATAGGATCTTTCTCAGGTGTCACAAGATTCCTTTGCTCTCCCCACCCGTCTTAAATCTGAGGCATACCTGGAAAAAAAATACTCAGTAGATCAACAATAAAATCCTACTGTTTCATTATTATAACACTACGGTGGGAAGGGACAATATTATAACACTATGCATGACAACGCACACTGATTTTTATGCACCAGAATACATGTCTGGCAAACCTGGCTTGGGACAGGATTTCCAGGTATACTGATGTTTACAGATGTGAGTGTATCCATATGATATCCTCACACGGTGTTTGCTGCAGGAAACAGGCCTAACAGCAGAGTTTTCTGCAAGAACATCATGTGTAGAGCTGTCCCCAGATACATCAAGCACTAGTATACTGTATATGTATGCGCTTGCGTGACATCCACATGCTATGGGGCTGCTGTGGAATGTGTGGTGCTGCTCAACAGTGTGTAAAAGTAAGGACTACCTAACCAATACCCCATCCCGTATTTCTGCATGAGACACCACCAAGGAGAGATGCAAGTGATGTCACAGCACATGATAAGCCAGAGGTAGGCAGAAGGGAGATCAGCAAAGATTTCTGACTCCCTCTTGTTTAACAGCAGCAGCAAAGTGCATCAACCAGGCCAGCAACTTCATTCGAACATGGCGCACGCATGCCTGCCCCAGATGATACTGCTGAAATTAAGAAAGTGTCTGGGTAACCAGGAGTGTATTTTTGTACAGAAGGACTCGGTCCAGTTCCAGTACTCCTGGGCTCAGAATTCTTTAGGCCTAAGTGAGCATCTTCTGTGCCAGGCTTCCAGTTAGTGGATCTCAAACTTCTAGTAAAAAAACAAAGCACAAGGTTGAAGTTTGGCCAACTTTTTAATGAGCAAAACCTGCCCCAACCTTCCCTGAAGGTGAGTCATCATACAGAGATGATTACTAGAAGCTGTGTTATTACATGCTGCACACACTGAGAGCCAGTATGGTGTAACGGTGAGAGTGTTCGGCTAGGGAGAGCAAGGTTCAAAGGTCCCCACTCAGCCATGAAGACCACCGGGTGACTTTGGGTCAGTCCCTGACTCTCAGCCTAACCTACCTCACAGGGTTGTTGTTGTGAGGGTAAAATGGAGAGGAAGAGGTTCATGTACGCTGCCTTGGGCTCCTTGGATGAAAAGGCAGGGCATCAAATAGGAAAATAAACATTCCAAAAGCAGGACTACTACAGCAGAATTTTCTTGGGATGAGAGAGCACACTGGAGACTTTGTGATATTTGTTGTATTTACAAATATACAAGAGGAGAATAGTGGAAGCTGGCAATCCAGTCCTTACCCTGCATCAGGGCCCAAGAATGCACAGGCTTCACCTTTACAGGTTTGTCTGTCTCACTCTCTGTGAATTCTAATTGTTCAGCCACATCCTTTCCCCACCCCATGAAAAGCACTCATCCCTAACTCCACCCCTTGCAGGTAGATTGCCCACTGGGGTGATCACCATCCACAGCCATTCAAAGAATGTTGTGGATCTTTTGTTTAATGTCTTGACACAGGATCAGTCACCTATTCACAGTGATCAGGAAAGCCAGTGTCCTAAGAAAAGGCTGCTGTTGGTGATAGAGGAAGGGTGGAGGAAAGCCAGCTCAATAGAAATGTTTGCACCTCTAGGCTGCTAATGCTTGCCCATTTGTCAAGGCTTTCCTTCCAGTATCTTCCGAGTGCTCTCCTGGCAACCTTCAAACTGTGCTGTGTCTATTCCTATTTCCATGCTTGCTGAAATGCATATTAATTACGTTATGTTTCACCCACAGGTACAACGCACAACCACCTCGGGCTACATTAGCGAGGAAATGGGGTTGAAAGCATGATGAGATGTCACGGAAGTTGGCATTGGACTTGACTACACCCCAAAGTTGCTACCATGTGGTCCCACAACCAGCAGAACAACTTTCTTTTCAGTAGGGCAGAACAAAGCACAGCACGCCCAGGAGGAAAGATTATGTGAACACCAATTAAATGTCATTTAATTCAAATAAGCAGATGGAGCTACAATAGGGCAGAAAAGCAAAGAGCACTGCTAAAGAACAAACACCTGTGCCTGCAGCAGTGGATTGAAGTACCTCATCAAAAACAGACACCTGAAAATGTATTTTTAACATTCCTGTTATTGTGGGGGAAGGGACAAACCAAATGGTCTACCAAAAACTGAGGCCTGGGTTCAAATCTCCATTCAGCAATAGTCACCCTCCTTCTACAGACAATGCACATCATAATCACTAGCACACAGAGAAGCAACTAAATGTTGGGGGCATCCTGTGGGAGCCTCATTGAAGTCTATGTTCTTGTACATTTTGAGGGACTGTGAAGGAGAACTTCTGAGTGCATTTTGTCCCAAAAACAATTTTATAACAAGCACACACACACACATACAATACCCAAAAAACAAATGTTGGGTTAACTTCAGGGCAGGACAAGCAACAGAAAAAACTATGATATGGAGGGAGCAATCCTTTTTTAAAAAAAAAAAAAATTATTTAATTTTTGCAAACAAAATAAAACAATATAACAATAATAACACACAACTAAAACTGTGTACAATAAACCATAAGGTGCACCCCCCACCCTCCTAGGGATCAAATGATATACTTCTATCCCGTTAATCAATTACTATTCCATATTCCAGAAATATAACATATCCTGACAAGGCATACTCCCCTTCCCCTTTATTAACACATAATCTAATAGCTGATTCCATATATCCATAACATTATTTTTCTCTAACTGTCCCTTTTTACATTTGATACTACACAAGTTAGTTTATCGTTTAGGGCGATATCCCAAACTTCCTTATACCAATCAGTGATTAGAAAAACATGCTGAACCTTCCATTTCCTCGCAATCATTAACCTGGCCGCTGTTAAACCAATTTACAATTAATTCCTTTGTAGGGAGGAGGAGCAATCCTACGGCCCCTAGACAGCGTCTGAGGGGGCCACAGGATAGTTTGGATTCCCAGATCCGAGGTCAGAGACAGCGCTTCGACCTCAGAACTGGGAACTGGAGCACCGAAAAAAAAAACCTCCCCTGACCCCTCGCGGCCAGTGCGTTAAGAACCGCACCAGCTGCTCTCCGAGGTCAGGAACATGATCTCAGAGAGGGGGGGGAAGGGGGTGTTCCGGGGGGAGGGGAGGAGACTGGGGAGGCCAAGATATGAGGTATCCCAGAAGCCGCTCCAGGCTCCTTCCCTCCCCCTCCAAGACACTCCAGCTAGACAGGCAAAAGAGTCCATCTAGCGGAACATGCAGGGTGGGAGGACAGGGAGGCAAAGATCGCCTCCGCCATTCCTCCTGCTCTGCACTGCATGCCTGTAAGCCTCTGAGTTCAGGGGCTTAGGGGCATCCCGATATGATTGCACCCGTAATTATTTTAATGCTGAAACACATTCTGCTACCAAGCATGTATGTGTAACGATAAACAGGACCGGTGCAAGGCAGTTTGGTGCCCTAGGCAAGATCAGATATTTAGCGGGGGGCCCCCCCCCCTTCCCACTTGAGAGCGCTGTATTTTTTTTCAAGGCGTTTCTGGCGCCCCTTTTAACCCTGCGCCCTAGGCAGCTGCCTAGTTGGCCTAATGGTAGCACCAGCCCTGACGATAAACAGGTTTCCAGTATAAGGTGGTACTTATATGTCCATTCTGTAGCTGCACAATAGTGTCCATAAAGTGAACCTGTTGGATGGAGCGGCCTAGGCACGGAACATCTGGAACCTGCTGCTCACTAAACATACTTACATGCTTCCGGATTCTATGCAGAACACACCACAAAATCCACTGTCTCCTGCTAAGCCCTACGATACAACCATATTTGTTTGTTCAGACTTGTCAGACAGAAACTCGTATCTTAAGGATTTACATCTGGCATTTCCCAAACTACAATGCCCACTCAATTAAGTACAGGAAAAAAAAGATCGACAGGGCCGGACTTGTACTACCTTGGAATAATCTATTACAGGATAGACACAAGAGAAACAAAAGAACATCATTTGTTGGCAAGGTACTTTTAGTTTTGTTGGCTCAGTTACAGATCTATATTTTCCAGCTAAAACCATTCAAATGCTTCATCGATGAGCTACAGCCCATCCCGAAAAATGATACTTCCCTCTCGCAGGCCTTGAGCAGTAGGCTTGTACTTGTATATGGACAGCCACCCAACCTAGAACAGCTACCCACCAGCAACAGACCATGCGTAACTGTCAGACAGACACAGGCACCAGGCCCTGTGGCAGACGCAGAAGCCAACTCTGTCCCCACATCTACTCTGGCAACACTACTACAGGACCTCATCATGCCATTCACAAAATCAGGGCCAGGGTCCATACACCTGTGCATCGTCCAACAGATGCCATCATTTGCCAGCAATGCCTTTCTGCATTCTACCTAGGACAAACAGGTCAGTCTCTATGCAAAAGAATAAACAGACACAAATCTGATTCAAAAAACCACTGGGGGGGGACATTTCAACTTCCCAGGACACTGACATTAAAGTGGCCATTCTTGAACAAAGAAACTTCAGATAAAGATTTCAATGAGAAACCACTGAATTAAGATTCATCACCTCCATCTCCTGTCGCTTAAACAGGGACAAAGGGCTTTTTTAAAATCACACTACATGGGTTAATCAGTTCACCGATGTAAGGATGTCTATGTGATCACCCAACAACTCTTTTGCAAAATGGCCACTGTTAATAAGATAAATATCTCCATTCTTCCTATATTTAATTTCCCTCCGGCCTCACTTTTTAGAATGCTTCCCCCTTCCCACATCCATGTGTGCACATATACACATTTGTAACTTAACTTCACCTATCTGATGAAGTGGGCTCTAGTCCACAAAAGCTCATGCCAGAATAATGTGTTAGTCTTTAGGGTGCCACAATATTCTGGCCCTGTTTGCATTTAACAACCACCATCAGTTTAAAAACCAGTGAGTGTGCTGCCTGCAGCATGCCCACCACTTTCCCTTTTACTACACATCCCACAATCAGCGCCTTCATAGTTTGTGGAGCGTGACGTATGAACCTGTACTGCTGGGTTATTTAGGGGCTAACCCACCTAGTGGTTAACCCACGGTTTGTTGTTGGGCTAACCACTGGGTTGTTTAGCCCCTAAACAACCCAGTGGTTCAGGATTGCATGTCACACTCCACAACCTACACAGGAGCCGATCGATCGTGGGTTGTGTAGTGAAGAGGCGAGTGCGTTGCTGGCAACATGCCCGCTCATTCCCACTCATGCCTGACAACCCACCGCTTTTTAACCCAATGGGTTGTCATTATGCATGAACCAGGTCTCCATGTTGGTTTTGCTGCAGCAGACTAACATGGTGCCCTTTTGAAATGTGCCTTTTTCTTTTCTTTTTTTTTAAAGACGTTTTTGTTGGTTGCTGTTCGTAAGTCACAAATTCTCTGATGCCTACCATGAAAAACATCAGGTTATTCCACTATATAGTAATTCATGTGATAGAAATGTTCCTTGATAAATTGCATCCACCAGCTCACACCCATATCAACAGCAGACACAATGGCTTGGTTCACACATAACAAACAATGGTATGGGTTGCTGAATTCTGGGTTGTTCAGCCTTACAAGTAGTGTCAGGGGAAGCGAGAGGAGGGACCCTGAGTTAGAGGAAGACCTCGACGGAAGGGTTGCTGGTGGAGCCATGGGGGGAGGAGGGTTGGATGCCCTCTTTCCCCAACTTAATTGGCAGCAGGCCAGGGAGTTGATGCGGCATCAACAGGAAATGATCCAGCAGCAACAAGCAGCGCTGCAGATGCAGCTGGAGTTGGCCAGGCTGACCACGGGCGCCGGACAAGGGGGACCCCCTACACCCCAGAGTGGGAGCACCCTGACCCCTAAATGGGACAGGAAGCAATTCCCCACCTACCAGTCCGGGCAGGATGTGTTGATCTTTTTCACCCTGTTCGAGGCTGCCTGCCTGGAGCAGAAGGTGCCGGACAATTTAAGAATGTCTGCCTTGAGGACTCAGGTCAGCGGGGAGCTGGCTGACCTCCTGGGTATTCACACCCAAACTGCCCCCTTGGACTATGGGGCATTCAAGGAGGCTGTAAGGGAAAGGTTTGCCCTCACAGCCGAACATTGTCGCCGTAAATTTCGTTACGGACAGCCTTCCCCAGGGGACACGTATGCCTCCTGGATGGCGCACCTGGGGCAGGTTTGGGATGCGTGGATTGGGGCCACCGGGAAAACCACTTTGGCGGAGGTGCGGGAACTCATGATTCAAGAGCAATTTTGTGCCACTATCCCGGAGGACTTGGCTACGGCGGTGAGGGATCGGGACCCCCCAAACTGTCGGGAAATGGGCAAACTGGCCGACCAAATGGGACTATATCGGCAGCCCAAAGGGACAAGGGGGGGCAACCTCAATCGTGGCGGGGCTAAAGGGAGCACAGAAAAGGGCAACCCCAAACCTCGGGAGGGAGCCCCAAGCAAGTCCAAGGAAAGCCCCAGCGCCAGTTTTTATTGTAAAGAACCGGGGCATCTCAAGAGGAGTTGCCCCAAGCTCCTCGCGAAGAACCGTAACTCCAAGGCATCCCCGGGCAAGGTGGGAAGGATGCTCGCTCCAGAGTTCCGCAAACCGGAGGAACACGGGGAGGATCAGCAGTCCAGCTCGTCCCTCGAGGAAGAGGTTGAAGACGCGGCGCGGTCCCTGAGGAGCGGAGGACAGCATTCCCTTGGGGCCATCTCGCAGGCATCCCTGATGCGCATTGCCTCACCGGAGCAGCTGCGTTGGAGCCAGAACAAATTCTGTGAGTCCATCTCTGTGAACAATGTTTCCCATGTGGGGTATAGGGACACCGGGGCGGACATAACTGCTTTACCTCGGAGTAAGGTGAAGAAGAGACAGTTGTTAAAAGGGCGCACCTGCGCCATAAAACCCTATAACTCCCCCAACATAGCTGTTCCCCTCGCCCGGGTCTGGGTCAAGTACAGGGGATGGGAGGGGGAAGTGGATGTTATAGTACATGGACAACAAGAATGGGGGATCATCATTGGGAACGACATTGCGTTCCGGGCTGCCCAGGTCAAGGTGGGGGTGGTGACACGACGTCAGGCCAAGCAAGCCCCTGCCCCGCAGCCTCCCAGCCCTCCGTCCCGGTCACGGTAAAGTGACCCCGGCAGTCAGCCGTTCGCTGCCGCCGCCCCCCTCAGCTTCAGTGAGGGAGGATGGCCAAGGGGGGTTCGCCCCAATGGCCCGAGATTTTGGGGCTCAACAGGTGTTCCAGGAGGAACAGCAGAGTGACCCGTCACTCCGAGAGTGCCGGGATCGGGCCGGTCAAATGTTGGGGGCAGGGTACCAGTCAGAACATTTCTTGTGGGAGGCAGGAGCCCTTTATCGAGAATTCTGCCCAAAAACCGAAACGGGTCCCCAGCCGAAGAAAAGACAATTAGTTGTGCCTGCAAGGTACTGCCAGGCTGTGCTGCAATTGGCCCACGATGTAGCGTGGGGAGGTCATTTAGAACAGAAACGGACATTGGCCAGGGTGACGGAAGGGTTCTATTGGCCCATGGTGGCGAATGAAGTCCGAGAGTATTGCCGGTCCTGCGATGTCTGCCAGCGGGTGGGGCATAACCGGGACCACCCGAAAGCCCCCCTTCAACCCCTACCCATTGTGGGCACCCCGTTTGAAAGGATAGGGTTGGACATTGTGGGACCCTTGAATCCCCCCACCAAGACGGGGAAGAAGTTTATACTGACTGTTGTTGACTTTGCCACCCGCTATGCCGAGGCTTTTGCCCTAGCCTCCATTTCCGCTACCAGCCTGGCTAAGACTCTCCTTTCTCTTTTCGCCCGCCTAGGAATGCCCCACACGGTGGTTTCGGACTGCGGCACGGGATTCGTGTCCAAATTGTTTTTAAAAATGTGGGAACTGGGGGGTGTGGAGCATCTGACTTCGGTGCCCTATCATCACGAGACAAATGGGCTGGTGGAGCGGTTCAATCAGACTCTTGAGAAAATGATCAGAGCGTATGCGGCTAAGCACCCCGGGACTTGGGACCAAGCTCTCCCCTACCTGTTGTTCGCATACCGGGACTCCCCCCAAGAGAGCCTGGGATTCTCCCCCAATGAACTGATGTTTGGGAGGGAGCTAAAAGGACCTTTGGCTCTGTTACGGGCGGAATGGGAGGGGGTTGCCGCAGAATCTTCCATGCCGGTGCATGCCTTCATGCAGCACCTCCAAACTGTCCTTCGGGAGGTGCGGGAGACGGCACAACAGCACCTCGGAGCAGCGCAACAGCGGCAGAGCGCGTGGTACAATCGGACGGCTGTGCCACGGACTTTTGAAGTGGGGGACCAGGTGTTGGTTCTGCGCCCCCAAAAAATGGACAAATTGTGTTTGAAATGGGAGGGTCCGGGGACTGTGATTGGAAGGTCGGGGGAGGTGTGGCTTTTCAAGTGGCTTTTCCTGGACAGCCGGGGAGACAAAAGGTATTTCATGTTAACATGTTGAAATTGTATGTGGAACGGGGAACGAAGGTGGGGGGAGTGCAGGAGTGTGCGGATCAGGGGACCTCTGATGGGGATTTGTTGGCCGAATGGGGGGAAGGGGGAGGCATGGATGAGATCCAACTGTCCCCCTCTCTGTCGGAACAGCAGCAGCGGCAGATTACCCAAGTCTTAGAGGATTTCCAACCTATGTTCTCTGACCGTCCGGGATGCACCACACTCACACAACACACCATTGACACAGGGAATAGCCCCCCCATACAATCCCTACCCTACTGGGCGGTGGGGCCCCATGCCCAGGTCATCGCCGATGAGGTCCAAGCCATGTTGGACCTTGGAGTCATTGTTCCCAGCTCGAGCCCCTGGTCATCCCCTATAGTGTTAGTGGCCAAGAAGGATGGGGGTGTCCGGTTCTGCGTGGATTATCGGAAGATAAACAAGGTGACTGTCCCTGACCCCTACCCCATCCCCAACATGGATGTGCTGTTGGAACGACTTGGGGGGGCCACGTACATTACTACCCTGGACCTGACGAAGGGTTATTGGCAGGTCCCGCTTGATTCGGATGCTGCCTTGAAGTCTGCTTTTGTGACCCACCTGGGGTTGTTTCAATTCACCACCCTCCCCTTCGGGGTCCGAAACGGTCCGGCTACCTTCCAGAGGCTGGTAAATGAGATGCTGAATGGGCTGGGGGAGTTCGCCTGTGCATATCTGGACGATATAGCCATTTTTAGCTCCACCTGGGAACAGCATTTGCAACATATCCGCCAGGTATTTCAGAGGATTCAGGACGCCGGGCTGACGGTGAAGGCAAAAAAATGCCAGGTCGGGCGGGGGGAGGTGGAGTATCTTGGACATAAGGTGGGGGGAGGTAGTGTCAAGCCCCTAGAAGCCAAAATTGAGTCGGTTCGCACCTGGCCCCAACCCCAGACTAAAAAATAGGTTCAAGCTTTTTTAGGGCTGGCTGGCTATTATCGTAAGTTTGTGCCCCATTTTAGCCAGCTAGCCGCCCCCCTGACTGATTTGTGCAAGAAGCGGCAACCCGTTAAAGTCCAATGGTCAGCTGCTTGCCAAGCAGCATTTGAGGGATTGAAAGCCTGCCTGATGGCAGCCCCTGTGCTGCAAGCACCAGATTTTGAAGCCCCTTTTGTCCTGCAAACGGATGCCTCGGAAGCAGGGATGGGAGCCGTCTTGCTGCAGGAGCGGCCAGGGCAAGGGCTGTGCCCTGTCGCCTTTCTAAGTAAAAAACTTTTGCCTCGGGAGCGGAACTTGGCCACTGTCGAGAAGGAATGCCTGGCAATAGTGTGGGCAGTGACCAAGCTTCGCCCCTACCTGTGGGGCCGCCGGTTCCGGCTGCAGACCGACCATTCCCCCTTGTGTTGGCTGGACAGGGTGAAGGGGTCCAACCAAAAGTTGTTGCGGTGGAGTTTAGCCTTGCAGGATTTTGATTTTTCAGTCGAACACATCAAGGGCAAGGACAACATCGTGGCAGATGGGTTGTCCCGGGCTTTCTCAGTAGGAGATAGTTAGATAGGGATTGGGGTGGTGGACCCCAATGCCATATTCCCCCAAATGGGAGGGTGTGGAGAAAGCCCAACACAGGTTCACACACACACACACACACACACACACACACACGGTTTTCGCCCAAGGGAGGGGGCAAGGAAGGGGGGATGAAGTCATCGGAGAAGTAGCAGACAGACCATCATCCCCAACAAAGGAGAGTCTCGGTGGAGATCCACAAACCCAAGGAAGGACCATCAAGGATCATCAAGCTATCAGGGCAGTCTCAAAGAGCTGCAAAGTGCTAGTACGTCACCTTCTTCCTGGGCAGGAATAAGCCCACCTGGAACGAAGGGGCAGGCATAAGCCCCCACCTGACCTGGAGGGCGGGGAGAGCGGGAACTCAGGGGTAGAAAACCCCTCTCCCTTCCGGGTTAGGGTTGTTGGGAACCACGGGTATTTCGGGGCCAGATCCACCTTCCAAGCGGCAGCCGAGTATGCCTTTCTCATCCACGAATCGGCCGACCCAGAGCCAGGCTGAAATCGACTAGACGCAGAGTCTTTGGTCTGAGGTAACTGACTAGATTCACTCCGCTAGCCTAAGCCTGTTCATTGAGAAACCCAGGGGTCAGCTAAGGTTGTGTTGCTGTTGTAGTATTCCTGGAAAGCTGTTAGTTCCGCTCTGTGTTTTGTGTAAACAAATAAAAGCCTTATTTGGTCATTCAAAGTGCTGCGGTTTTCCTCTTGTGCGCGAAAGCCTCGTAGGTGATTGCCAGCACTCGTACGGGCTGTAATTCAGAGCCGGTTAACCTGTTAAGCGCCGAACTCACGCAAAGGATCCTGTTGGTGATCCTTCACAGTGCCTTTTTCTTTTCTTTTTTTTTTAAAGACGTTTTTGTTGGTTGCTGTTCGTAAGTCACAAATTCTCTGATGCCTACCATGAAAAACATCAGGTTATTCCACTATATAGTAATTCATGTGATAGAAATGTTCCTTGATGAATTGCATCCACCAGCTCACACCCATATCAACAGCAGACACAATGGCTTGGTTCGCACATAACAAACAATGGTATGGGTTGTTGAATTCTGGGTTGTTGTGATGTGAGAACATGGCTGCACTAACAAACCATGGTTTATTAACCATGAACAACCCAGAAAGAGAATCTATGGTTTGTTGCTGGGTGTGAACTCTGGGTTGTTTAAACCAGGGATTGTCATTATGTGTGAACCCGGAACTGTTCATGGGTTGTTTTACAGAGGTGGCGGGCAAGAGCAGTAAAAAAACAAGCCACTCTACATGTCAGTACCACAGCACCACACAGGCATTTGGGATACAGGAGGGAGTGGGCAAAGGAGGAGGGAAACAAACAGCCCAAGGACTGAGAAAGCAAACCACAGTGTGTTTGATCGTCTGCCAGAAAAACCCAGGGTAGGGCAACAAACCATGGGTTAGTGTTATGTGCAACCAGACCAATCTGTCTCAACTGGCAGAGGCCACAATTAGGGTGAGAGTTGGGGGAGGGGGGAAGAGAATAGATATCAGAGAGAGCATTCGCTTGTGACAACTTTAATCTAGTACATTATTTATTACATCCCATCAAAAGCCTGAGGGAAACAGAACAAATGTCACTTGGTGCCTAAAAGATAACAAAATGGGCACCAAGTTAATCGGTTTGGGGAAAGTGATCCATAGCTGGGTGCTACCATCACAAAAAAGGCCCAGTCCCTGGTGCATCCCACCAAAATATTGAAAGACGTAACCCCTCAGAGCAGGATCTCCGTTGATAATCTCAATAAATTCACAAATTAATATTGGAAAAGACAGTCCTTTAGATATCTTGGTCTTTATAGGTTAAAACCAGCATTTTCAATTGCATCTGGAAACAAATTAAAGCCAACACTGATGGTTAATATGCATTGCTAGAATTTATCTTCCATCTATTTATCTAATCACTTTTTGAAAACAAGAAGATGGAAGCTAGTGGCAACCACCAGTACAGATGGATACTACCTCTTCTCCCAGACGCAACTGTGCATCCTGGGCATTCCCTCAGAGACCCTGTCACCAACCTCTTCCCTCAGTGTCTGTAGCATGGCAAGATTCCAGATGAGAGAAAGACTTAGAGAAATGAGAGAAGCAGTTACAGCTACCTTCTCTCTTGATGTGTCAGGAGATAATTGTACATGTAACTATCTGGGGTTACGGGTGGCAGGCCTATGTCCCTAATCATCTTCATTTGGTGACCCAAAGTCCTAATATTGTGTAAAAGAGGGAGGAAAAGGCTAGAGACAGACAGGATTTTTTAAAAAAACAAACCTATCCCACTTTGCTGTCAGATGACCCTGAAATAGCTTACAGGGCTCTCCAATCTTGTGTCCCCAGCTGTTGCTGGCCTACAGCTCCCAGCATACCCAGCCAGCATGGCTAATGGCAAGGGATTCTGGGAGCTGTAGTCCAGCAACATCTGGGGACCCAAGGTTGGAGATCCCTGGGCTAACAGCATAATTTAATGCTGGGGTCTCCAATGTGGTGCCCATGGGCACCAATGAGCCCACAAATACCTCCCTTGGAGCCTGCCAGGCTCTCTGCCCCTTCTGATTTTTTCTTTAACGTTTCTTTTTACTGGGACACTGGTTTGCTGCAAAACAAAGTGCTGCCCTCCAGTACCATTTTTATTTGGGTTCAAAAGAATGGTTTTCTGTTTTGGAGCTCAGACCCCACCTCTACCTTATACATAGGTTCTTGTGTAAGTTATTTTTCTTTTAGTCTCACCTGTTTGCCTTCTCAGAAATGAGCATTTTGTGAAAGGGCAACCATTTGGTGAGAGTACTCATGACACTCTC
Source organism: Shinisaurus crocodilurus (assembly GCA_021292165.1). Taxonomy (NCBI): domain Eukaryota; kingdom Metazoa; phylum Chordata; class Lepidosauria; order Squamata; family Shinisauridae; genus Shinisaurus; species Shinisaurus crocodilurus. Next base: position 116,387,432 of record CM037877.1, read on the forward strand.
TCAAAATTCCAAATGTGCCCACTGACCCAATCAGGGACACTTGATTTATTGATTTATTTATGTATTATATTTATACCCCACCTTTTTTCCTGCAAGGAACCCAAGGCGGCTTACATAGTCCTCCTCCTCCTCTCCATTTTATCCTCACAACAACCCTGTGAGGTAGGTGAGGCTGAGAGTCAGTGACTGGCCCAAAGTCACCCAGTGAGTTTCACGGCCGAGCGGGGACTAGAACCCGGATCTCCCGAGTCCCAGTCCAACACTCTAACCACTATGCCACAATCATACATAAATCCATTAAACTGTAATAGAAAAGACAGTCATCACTCAACAAACCAGCCAAAGAGATCAGTAAAAACAGCAGTTCAGTTCAACAACCCACAAAAAGAGCACACAGAAGCACTAAAGGGCAGAAGGGGAAATTGAGAATAGGGAGCAATTGACAAATGCTAAGCCAGCAAGCACAAGAAGAAGCACCTTACACACAAACACCCAACATCCTCATAAATAGTCTTCCTTATGCATCTGGACACAAAACACCCACTAAGAAACTTGAGTCTGTACCTCATGGGCAGGTTACAAGAACAAAGCATACTGTGGACTAGAAAGCAAATTTAGGCAGTGCCATAGATGGGAGAGAAAGACAACCCCACCCCACTTTGTAATATCCACTATTCCCCATTTAGCAGATCATGGTAGCAGTAAATTACCACCACTGCAGAACAAGGTGATAAATATTTGCAAATCAACTTTACTAGGGTGGCCACCAGTAAAAGAGGACACCTTTAGTAGTTGTGTAGGAGAGGGAATTTCAGCAGGTGTAGCTTGTTGCACAAGGTACACCTGCCGAAATTCCCTTTTCTGCCCAACTTTTAAAAGTGCAGGAGCCCTCATTTGCATCTGGCCACCCTATACTATACAGGCGTATACACCTATACAGGCCCATGGCTCACGCTGGCTCAGCTTGTCTGAGCGTGGAAATTTAAGCAGGGTCAGGCCTGCTTATTACTTGGATGGGAGACCCCTCCTCTAGTTTCATGCATTGAGCAGGGGGTTGGACTCAATGGCCTTGTAGGCCCCTTCCAACTCTATTCTATGAATCTACTAGGGAGAAATGGAGAGCATAGGTAGCTACTCAGTCGCTCCTTCCACTAGGTACTGTGAGCTCAGGATAGTCACCTTTTGTTATTGTTAGAAACTGAGCCTTTAGCAGTTTCATGAAAGGCAGAAATTCAACAGGTGCAGCTTTTCCATGCATGAATGTGGAAAGCTTCACCTGCTGAATTTTTGCCTTTCATGAAATTGCTAAAGGCACAGGAGCCCTGTGGGTAAAACCATGGCTATCCTATGATGGCCAAAACGTTTACCTGTGAAACACTCCTCCTCACAGAAGCACCATTAGCGAACAAGCGTGGGCAACAAATTTGAGGCAATAATATAATAATATTATTTATTTTAAAAACCCTCATTTAGGCTCTATACATAAGAGACTCCCAGCTTTATAGGAAGGCAACATCACAGGGCAGGGCAACTATTTAATTTATATTACCGGTATATTTTTTCTGTAGGGAGGGAGGTGCCATTTGGAGTTTCTGCCTCTGACATCATAATGCCCCCTTTTTGCCATCTGTTGTCTCTGCGCTGGCAACATTTAGATCAGCCTTCCCAAACCTGGCACCTGCCAGCGGTGTTGGACTACAACACCCATCATCCCCAGTCAGCAGGCTGATTTAGATTACAAGTTCCCAGGGGCTGGGGGGGGGGGGGAGGCTGTCTGTTTGCTTACAGAACTCTGATGTGACCTGTGTAAATAAAAACAGCACAACCACACCAATGAGAATTGGACAAAATCCCAGGTAGGCCCTGGCTCCAGATCAACCAGGGTTGAGCACATTTCAAGGAAACAGCCACCAGTGGGATGTCCGCTGTCACACACACTGGCAGGATCCATTCTGCGAACACTGTTGGTAACTGCAAATCCTTAACAGGTACACTGGGAAGACATGGAGAGCGCAGGTAGGAAGAGGAAAAAACCCCAGCCACGTATTTCTCAATCTACAGCGTGATCCTGTACATGCTTACTCAGAAGTAAGTCCATCTGAGTTCAGTGGGCCTTACTCTAAGAAAGGAGGCATAGGAAGATTGCAGGTATCTCCTCTTCCACAGAGCAACCCTTGACACGCCTACCCCGTCTCCCATTGAGCGTCGTAGAATGTTTCTGATTGCTTTTCTGAAGAGTCCGTCAAGGCTGGCCGGCCTCTTCATGACATCATCACTGGTATATAAGACCACCGGGAGCGCGGCAGGTTTCGTACAACACGTGTTCTTGGGCGGTAGAGTTTGTTTTGTGGTAAGTGGGAGCGCAGCTTTAAATAACTCTTACACTTCGATAGTGTGTGTGTGTGTGTGTGTGTGTGTGTGTGTGTGTGTGTGTGTGTGTGTGTGTGTAGAATGCGCGGCTAGTATGTTGTGTAGGGCTGTTTTATTTAGTATCCCTTTAAGTGAACTTCATTTTGGGCTCTGAGAGTTTCTGTCCAAAGATACAATGCTTTAATGGAGGGTCGGCCTAACAGCCATGCACGCTGAAATGGAGCTGCCCTGAGCAAGGTAGCATTCCTCTGAATACCCGATGCTGGGGACAAATAGCGGAGAGGGTTGTTCTTGTGGGCATGCTAGAAGCATTTGGCTGGCCATTGCTGGAAGTAGGCTGCTGAATAAGGTGGACCCAAGCTCTTGTCCACCAGGGTTTGTGCTCTAACTCTACTGTGATGAGGTGTAAGTAAAAATACCGTGCAAAACTTGGTCTTAATAGTACTTTCAGTAGGACCTTCCTTATAGAGATGAGAGTGTTTTTCCAAGGACTTGGTCTTAAAGAGATGCATGAGATGAATGTTAAATGGAAGCACCCTTGCGGTAGGAAGCCCCATCTGGCTAGTTTCTGGCTTGTTTTACTGAAACGTTACATCTCTACTAAATGCTGGCTGTGGGAAGCTGTGTGGATCTAGAATTGGCCTCCACAGTCACTTACGGACCCATCGCTAGAGTCTACACACTTTTTTTAGAATTTCCTCCTTTTAAAAAAAAATATTTTTGTAATTTTTATCCTGGAAGATAATCTTACTCGTCACGAGTGATCGCCTACTACTAAATGCTGGCTGTGAGTGAGAGGAGTTGGGAAGCCTTTGATCCAACAAAGCTTCTTCTCTGCCTTGAAGAATGCTTGGTAGTCTTAAGAAAGTTTCTCTCTGCCTTGGCTCCTGGGAGATAATATCCGCCTACTTTACATTGGGGGAGGGGGCTGTTAGGCTTACAACACAATGAAGGGCTGAAGCTCCTGAAAGTACGGTCTAGGGAAGTCTTGTCTTTCTGCTCTTGGGATTGCACCAGACCCCCTTCCGACTGTACTGGAGCCTCTGGAGGGTGGGAAAGGAGTTCTACTTTAAGCCAGTGTTTTCTTTTGAGGGCTGCATTCCTTGGGGGGGGGGGAGTGGTGTGATCTGTCACAGGCAGCCTACCCCCACCAGAGCCAAAGGTGGGTGAGGTCAACCCCCACCTAGCATAAGGTTGCTGGGGGAGGGATAGATTGTCCTTGCCAGAGGCCTGAACCAATGACCAGCCCTCCTTTAAAGTAATGATGGTATTTTTAAAAATAAAATTAAAATGCTTTCCTTTGGCTGTTCATTTGATCTCTTGCAGTTCCAGTTGTGGCCCTGAATGCTTTGGCATAAGGACCAAGTACAGTTGGTGTTGGTTCAGGGTCATGGGCAGACTTTGTTTAGGAGGACTTTTGAGGAAGAAACAAAATGATGGGAGATGCCTCTTTACAGAAACTGCTGGGGCTGTGTTCTGTATAGAGATAATTGCTTGGGCTTCTGATGGCTCCTGGTTAACAGATCACCATAATCTTAAGAGCAGACAATCATTAAAAAAAAAAAAATCTAGAGAGGTAGCTCTATTAGTATGTTGCAGCAAAAGCAACAAATTCTTGTGGGACCTTAAAAACTAGCAAAACTTATTCTCTCATTATCTTTTGTGGACTATGCCCAATCCACAAAATGCTATGCCAGAATAAATTTAATGGTCTTTAAGGTGTCATAACAGTCCTTCTAATCTTTTTATTAAAGGTTTTGACTGGGGTTCCAAGTTTCTTCATTTTGCTGTGACAGCTTAGAGAGGTGAGTGTGATATAACTGGGATGTACTAGTGATGTCTGACACTGGTCTTTACTTTCTCTAGTGGCGGCTATTCATCATCATCATGATGTCTTCTACTGAAGAGACACAGGTTGCAAGCCATGAAAGCACAGAACAGGAGAATTGGGTAGGTGATCAGTGGTGTACAGCTTAACTTGAGACTAGAAGAACAGATTGAACACTGGCAGAGTTTCTGGGCCAAACTACATGCAAGAAGTGGGAGATGCAATTATGAATCTCCTGGCCTTCCTCTTCATACTTGGAGGCAGTTGGGCTTCAAATGTGACCAGAGAGGAGCTCCTAGACCAGTGTTCTCCAACCTTGGGTCCCCAGATGTTTTTGGCCTACAACTCCCAGCATGCCCCAGCCAGCATAGCTGGGGCATGCTGGGAGTTGTAGGCCAAAAACATCTGGGGACCTAAGGTTGGAGAACACTGTCCTAGACCTTTAAGATGGAGGGAGGGTGATGTTGCCATACCTCTGTTCTGAGCTGCAGGGGCTCTTGAGAAGCCCAGCCCAAAGAATAGGATAGGTGTTCCTCTTGCACAGCCAGTGTTCAAATACGTATGCCACACTGGTAGCCTTGTTCTATAACAATTTATTACATTTATTTATATGCGGCCTTTCAAGATCTAAATCCTACCAAGGCAGCTTACAAGAAACATGAACAATAATAAAATCAGGAACAATATTAACTAATTGAAAAAAATATATAAACAGGATTCCTCCTTCAGGGTAATTGATGGAGCAGAGGCAGTCCAGCTGGGCAAGCTCTGAGGTCTTCTTTGCCCCTCCAGGAATTTTTCCCCACAGGGCAGTTGATGATAGATAATGATGCTTATAATCAAAACATTGCTGATTGGAGGATATTACAGTACGGAACTAGAGTTCATCCCCCCCACACACACACACACACACACTAAGCTAGATGTAGCTGTAAGTACAGGTGTGAGCCCCACCTTCACTTATTTATTTATTATTATTATATTTATACCCCACCATTTTTCCTGAAAGGAACCCAAGGCGGCTTACATAATCATCCTCATCCTCCTCTCCCATTTTATCCTCACAACAACCCTGTGAGGTAGGTGAGGCTGAGAGTCAGTGACTGGCCCAAAGCCACCCAGTGAGCTTCATGGCCAAGTAGGGACTAGAACTCGGATCTCCCAAGTCCCAGTCCAACACTCTAACCACTACGTCACACTGGCTCTCTGATGAACTCTGGCCTTACTGATGATGCTACCTATCTGCAACCTAGGCAGGTACCAGTCTAGAACCTCCTCTAGGATCCAACAGGTTGGTGATTCAATATGGTAACTTTTCCTAGTGTGTCATAAAAAGGGTAGCTGAGCTGCCCTTGATGTGCTCTACCTATGAGATGGTTTCTGCTACTTATACGTCTGCCAAGGAGTCCCATCCAGCTATCCAAGCAGTCTTCGATATGGCAGAGGTGGGAGTGAAGACTATTGCTACTACTGCAGCAAGTGGTGCGCAGCCTCTTCTGGATAAATTTGAGCCTCAAAGTAAGTAAATATGACAAAGTAAGTACATAGCCCATATCCCGAGGAGTGGGTCCTACACTCTTGCTGCCTCCTAGGTTTGTCCTTTTGGCTTCGATTGACTTTTCCAACCCTGTGGCTCTCCAGATGAAGCTGGGCTATGACTCCCACCACCCCCAACTAGCATGGCAAATGGTTTGGGATTATGGTAGTCTGGCAGCATGTGGAGAGCCACAGGTTGGAAAAGACTGACAATAAATAAATTCAGCCCAAGGAATGCAGGGTTGATTCTGGGTTTGTTTGTTTTTTCAAACTAAAGCTAGGATAGAGATAGATGCTTCTCCTCTAGGGCAGGAGAGCTACTCTGGAAGCACCTTGGCAATTTCTGCCTGTGTCAGTCCTATGGGGCTTAGTTAGATTGTTCATAGGGGTTACACTGCCGTTACATCCGAACATATTGGGTTGTATCCAATATACTTAGAGTTGTATACTTGGAGTAGACCCACTGATATGAGTAAGACATCAAGTTAAACCAACATTGGATACAACCCTTCCTCTTCAGGGTTGAGTTCTCAACAAAGGGTGGAAGGGGCATAGTTCTGCAGATGTGCAGCAAGAGCCAGCTGTGCATGGCACTGAATGGCTTCCCCTCCAGATGATGTTGCCAGGACGTCTTCCCCCACCCCCTAATCCAAATTCCTAGAGTAGGGCTCTCCAACCTTGGGTCCCCAGATGTTGCTGGCCTACAACTCCCAGCATACCCAGCCAGCATGGCTAGTGGCAAGGGATTCTGGGAGCTGTAGTCCAGCAACATCTGGGGACCCAAGGTTGGAGAGCCCTACCCTAGAGCGATGTGCTTAAAAATAGAGGTACATGGCCCACCTGAAACAGAGATGGGACAGATGGAAAGCTGAGCCAGCATTCAGTCTGTGTGTCTTGCATCTTGGCTGCAAAGTTGAGCAGAAACTAGGCTCTCCCTGCTTTGAGGCCCCTTACTGAGGCTCTGGTGCATAAACATCTCCTTTGGGATTGAATTGTAGTGTTTGAGCCTACAGCAGTGTTCTCCAACCTTGGGTCCCCAGATGTTTTTGGCCTACAACACCCATCATGCCCCAGCCAGTGTAGCTGGCTGGGGCATGCTGGGAGTTGTAGACCAAAAATATCTGGGGACCCAAGGTTGGAGAACACTGGCCTAGAGGCCATTGGCTGGACAAGCCTTCCCCCCAACCCGCTGCTCTCCTACAAAATATGGGTGTTATAGTCCTACACATCTGGAGGGCACCAGGCTGGAGTCTTGCCCATATTCCATTCCTCCAAATCTTTAGAGAAGGAAACATGAGTTTTCAACACTGGTGCTAGTGACAGGTGTCAGTCCGCTAGAGTTTTTCAGACCGTGCTTCCAACCTGTTTTTTTATTATTATTATTATTATTATTATTATTATCATTATCCTTCTTCTTGGCCAATGCTGCTGGCCTGATGGAAGTTGGTCCAAAATGTCTAGAGATCTAACTTCTACCCACCCCTGGTATAGACAATACTGAGCTGGATGAACCAGAGGTCGGTCTCTGTATAAGACAGCTTTCTCTGTGCACGCTAGTTATAACTAGAGTGAACTACTAACCTGGAGTAAGCTGGTTAAGGCAATACTTAACTGGATATAGCTGGATGTGTGGAGGGGAGTGAGTGCGCATAGCTTTTCCCTGCGCATGTGACATGCTATCCCTGTCTGTACACCTGGGGGGGGCAGGATTGTCAGTCACCTACATGCATATAAGTCACATGGCTGAATTTGTATTGCTAACTCTCCTTCATGTCGTAGTAATGTGACACAACACAATACATAAACTTCTTTGTCAGACTTTGAATGAGTAACTATGTAAACCGAATACAAGTAACTTGAACCCACTCCACATGCAGATGTTGGCCACAATGAGAAGGCTCGCAGGAAGCTAAGCTGCTCCTTTTTCCCCCCCCCATTTACAGTTGCTGCAGCCAACAACATTGCTTGTAAGGGTCTTGACAAGCTACAAGAGACTATGGAAAAGGTAATGGCTCAACCTTGACTCCCTTGGCATTGTGCTGTCAGTTTGCACAAAAGTTGGATGGACCAGTTGTCTCAGTAGGTCTAAGGCAGCTTCCTGTGATAGACTTAGAACACAGTTGCTGCTGTTTTCTGACACGATTGCATTTTTAAGCTGATACTAGAAGTTGGATAAGAACTTCAGTAATACTTAAGAGTTCTTTGGCATTACTGTTTGATCTTGGATATTTCTCTCCCTTGCTCATCCCTAATGTCACCTATCAGTGCTACACTGGGAACTGCTAGAAGAGCACACTAGTAAACATTTCCCTTTGTGTAAACCCAGGTGGGCAGAAAGTACATCTCTAATTTGGACTTCAACTCCCAGCATTTCTGACTGTTGACCATACTGGCAGGGGCTTCTGGAAGCTGGAAGTCCCAAACATCTGGAGAACTACCTTCTGCCCACCCCTGGACTCTAATCCAGCCATTGGCCATAATGCATGGGGGAAGCTGGGAGTTGTAGTCCAAGACATCTGGAGGGTGCCAAGTTGAGGAAGCCTGGTCTAATCCAAATGATCATTTGGGAACTAGAGATCTTCCAAATCTACTTGAGATTTGAGCGTGACTGTTCACTGGACCTCGTTTTTGTGGGTTTTCACAGTTTGGCTTTGATGTGGTATCTTCATCTTTCCCTTGGACCTTTTTCCTCAGGTGGTATCGGATGCCAAAGGCCTTGTCACAGAGTCCTTGGCACCTGTTTACACTAGAGTCACAGGAGCAAAGGATGCAGTGGCAAGTATGGTAGATGTGGCCAAAGAGGCTGCCCAGGAAAGCTTGGAGAAGGCCAGGTCTGCAGTGATGAGTGGAATGAACACCATGATGGAGACTAGTGTGGGGCAGATGGTGACTGATGGTGTTGACAACATGATAGAAACATCGGATGAGTTCATAGAGAACTACCTCCCGATAACAGATGCAGAGCTAGGTAAGAATATTGCAGCAGTTTTCCCGGATTCTCCCAATGAGAATTTATTTGGCCTCTAAAGGTGTAGACTGAGAATATTTATCCCTCTTGCTGACTGCATCTGCTCCACTGGAGCTGTAAATGTTTGGTATGATTTTGAAATGGGCTGCATGCATTGCACTAGTTCAAGGGCATTGTGAAATGAGTTGGACAGAACATCTAAAGTAGCCTCCCCCAACTTGGTGCCCTCCATGTGTGTTGGACTGCAACCCCAAGCATGCACCAGCCAATATGGGCACCAGGTTTAGGAAGGCTGGTCTAAATCTAGAGATGGATGGCATCTTAAGCAGTATGCTGTCAGCATGGCCAGTGATTGGAGATCATGTGAGATGTAGTAGAAAACATCTGAGGGGGTGTCACCTGATTTCTTATCCCTAGTTTAAACAATACTGAGCTAGATGATTAAAGGTTTGTCTTGGTATAAAGCTGCTTCATATTTTAAAAACTTCCTACTGCATATCTGTATAATACTGATCATGTACATGATGCTTTTCAACATAAGCCTTTAACTGGTTTGGGCCCAAACTGCTTGAAGGACTGTCTTATAGATTTCATAGGATCATAGAGTTGATAGCCTTGTAGGCCCCTTCTGAGTCCAACCCCCTGCTCCATGCAGGAAACTAGAGGAGGGGTCTCCCATCCAAGTAATAACCAGGCCTGACCCTGCTTAGCTTTCCACGCTCAGACAAGCTGAGCCAGCGTGAGCCCATGCCTTCCTGCCTCCACTTTGAGGTCATCAACAAAGGCCCTTTTCACTTCCCTGCTGCCAAGGGCAGCTAGGCTGGTGAGTACAAGGGAGTGTGCAGCTGGTTCTGTTACTGCATAAATAGATCAGCTGGAAGGATGTGACAAAACAATTTCTGACATGACCAAGTTAAATAAGGGAGTAGATCTTTTCCCCAGGATCTAGTCCAATGCCCATTTTGTGATTAGTAGCCCATCAGCCACTAATCTGTCCTCTTGGCTGCATGTGACATGTATTGGCAGCCGGTCTGTGTGCTTTAAATTGGAGTTGCCTCAATGCCTATAAAGTTTGTGGCGGTGTCCCAAGCGAGAGGAAGAAGGGGCCCATCTCCTTGTAGGCCCCTTCCAAAAATCTGAATCCCAGCCCACCCTTGCTTTATACACGACCGGGGCAGATCTGGGCTGTGTTTAGCTTGCACTTAGGCTGATTCAGGTGTAGAAACTGTCATGGTCTGTCCTGTTTTCCGATAGATGCATTGTAAACCTTGCACCGTACAGCTCATGGTGCCCAATTAGCCTAAATTTCTGGCAGTAGAAAGAGTTTCAGCCCTTTGGGGTGGGTATAGTTTGAAATTGCTATAAGCCCCTTCCCTCCTGCCCCAGCCCATGTAATGGGGGTGGATAACCCAGGGGTGTTAAAATGTGACCCAGCAAAGGCAGCATAACAGGCAGGCAAACTGGAAGAATAAGGGAGTCGTTCCATCCAACACAAGCCAGTTGAAATTGGTGTAAGGGTGCCTGAGTTAACCTATTTGACATCCAGTGCCTGCCTAGCTGCAGCAACCCCATCAAGCAGGAAATGATCCATATGGAATCTGGCCTGTACTGTCTATGGCAGTCTTCCCCAACCTGGGTGGCTGAGAATTGTGGGAGTTGTAGTCCCAACACATCTGGAGGGCACCAGGTTAGGGAAGGTCGGTGTGTGGCCAGAATGCTCTCACGTTGGCGTCTTCATAACTGGCCTTTTGTGCTGCTAAGGTTCAGAATTGATTGTACAGTTTTTAGAGAACAGAAGCTGGGCCAGTCAAAGCCAGAGAACCTTCTTGGTGCCTTCTGAGCTGCAAAGCTAGTTGAAGGTCCTTTGGCCTTGTTGTCCACATTGCTCTATTACAATCATAGCTGAGGCTTCGGAGCTGCTCGGTAAAGGGATGTATCTGTTGGCAGCAGTTATAGTCACTGACCCTAGCTCAAATGCAAAGGAGGAGGGCTTCCTTTGATCAAGTTCTCTTCTCCAGCTGCCCTTGCAGCCTCTGTGGCACTAGATAGCTCTGAAGTGGCTCCCCTGGAAGAACAGAGAGGGGAGCAGAGCTACTATGTGCGCCTGGGCTCCCTCTCGACCAAGCTCCGTAACCGAGCCTACCAGCACTCCCTGGAAAAGGTGCAGAAAATCAAGCAGACTGCTCAGGAGATACTCTTCCACCTTCAACAAACCATGTATTTGGTAAGAACCAAAATGCCTCTTTTGACTGTTCCAAGATCTGTGCAGGAGATTATAGAAGGACTGAGTGGCTGGACAGGTGACCTGTTGGGAGGAGCCAGTGCCTGACCTGTTGGGATGGGACAAGATGTAAATGGTCATAATAGCTATTTTTTTCACATAAGCTCATGATCCTAGCCTCTGTAGGTTTCAGATCTATGTTTAAAGCAAGCCCAAAGCCAGAAAGTTTCCCATGGAGTGACTTTAAGCTGGGGACTGACTAGGTGGGGTGGTGATGGAGATCGACATGATACACAGTAGCAAAAGCCTTTAAGCATACTGGGCTGGGCTTTTTCCATTGATAGATAAATGTTGTTACAGTTGCTTAACTCCTTTTAACACGTACTCTAGTTCTTGTTGACTATCCTCAAGAACGACTCTACTTGTCGTTACTTGGGGGGAGGGGAAATTAACAAGACACTTAACTGTGGAAACTCGACTGAAGCTGAGAACATCTGTTCTTCCAACTCTCCACCCTGGTGGCTTCCGCCCTGGTAAAAAGGGAAGGGGAGATCTGCACTATTAGAACATGATACGCATGTTGGAACTGACAATGGGGTGCTCTTCAGGGTGCATGCCAGTCAGCCATGCCCCTTTTTAGAATACTCCATTAGCCCTCCCTCTCCAGTTTTGTACTCCCCCCCCCCCCAAAAAAAAGTCAGCATTCTTTGCCCACTGATCACACTCAGAACTCAGCTGTGTTTGGGGTTTTCCCTGTGGGTGGGGGAACTAAATATTTTGTGCTCTGACAAACCTTTGGGTTCCCCAAGCCCGCTAATGCCTCACTCCTGTGCAGGGATGGCACCTTTTTTGGCTATGTAAGTATCCATGCTTTGAGAAGGACTTTTGATAGTGTAAAAATCCTCATTGTTCAGAACAAGAAGATAAGACAGTAGTAGTCAGTACAGTTGGCAAAAGCCGTGACCTGTTCATAAAATTGAACAGGAAGAGTGCCTGTTCGCTTTCCCCAGCAGAACAAAAGTGGGCCTCTGGCAGGTCAGGGAAATAGCATTGGGGTGGAGTTCAATTCCCTCCTTTGTCACTGTGGCCCCAACAGTGACTGGGTTCACATGACACAAGAAGCCACTGTGGCTTAGTGTGTTGTCCAAACCCGGCACACTTCCTGTGGGGTGGTTTGTGGGTGGCTATGAAGCCATCCCAATAAGGCATGGCTTGTTGTAGGGTTTGCTTAACCCTATGTGGCTTGCCATGTCACCCAAAACCAGACGACACGACCCATGGGGAGGAGGCAAGCCCCACAACAAGTGAGCTACTTGGCAAGACTCAGAGCAGCACAATCCTGTGCTGCTCTGGCCAAGTGGCTCCCCCACCAGCAACTGTTGCTTGCTTCCCCGCAGCTGCGTGCTGCCCACTCAAGCCACGAGCTGCCTCACACTGGGAAGCTTCCCAGTGCGAGGTTGCTCATCCCTTCCCCGTTCAGGGTTTTGGGAGGCAGCCAAGCAGAGTGGCTCCTCACCCCCTCCCCTGCCTGCATTCCCCCCCCCCCACTCCCTGCCGCCGCTTAACAGCAGTGCTGAGGAGAGGGGGGAACGGGGTGATGAAGGGGAAGAGGAGTGAGCTTTGGCCAAGGGGCTGAAGCTTGCTTCTCTTCCAGGCTGGCTCCGCCTGCTGTTCCTCCCACCTTTGCAAGGGGGGGTGGAGGAGGTGCTTTCTCCTTGGTCTACCTTGGAGTAGGCCAAGGGGAAAGCACCCCCATCCCCTTGCTGTGCACCGCTGCTCGGTTAAGTGGCAGCTGTACCCAGCAAGGGGAGCCTCAGAGCTGCCCAAAAGTGCCAATGGGGCACTTTTGGGCAGCTGCCATCCCACTCTGCTCCCCTCAGTGCTCCCGCGGTGTCCCCTGGGATACCAGCGACAGGACTGAAGGGGGAAGAGTGGGGAGGAGGTGCCTCAGGACCCCACTGTGCCTGATGGGGCAGAGCAGGGGACCTGGGCTACTTTAAGCCCAGGGTGGCTACACAGCCACCCTGGGCTTAGAGCATCATCTGAACCATCCCAGTGTTTTGAACTTTTAACGTGGGAGTTTGTGATCCGCTACCTGCATTGTCTTTCGTTTGGCCTCTAGCGGTAGTATGGGAGGGTTGCACTGTTAGTCCAATAGTGCCAAGAAGTGGATACAACTCAATTCTAAGAGGCATGTTGAGGGGTGTGGCCTGTATGGGTGTCCTACTTCTTAATCTCCCAGGCTGCCTTTCTCTCTGCCTAGAGTTTGGAGGAGGGATGATATTGAGGCCACTACCACAGACAGAGCACTACTGGTCTCCTAGAGCTCGATGAAAGTCATTAAGAGCTGGCCTGGATTCTGTTCTCTTGCTGTGCTAAAGTGTGTGGTGGAACATTGGGAAGTGGTTTTTATAGAAAACTGCTTAAAGAGGGGCTGTAGCCAAGGATGGAGTGGGCGTGGCCAAATGAGATAGAGGGTGTTGCTTCAGAGCCAAGAGCAACAGGGCCTGTAAGACTCTTCTTTTTTGTATTCAATATCGCTGTTTTCAAAATGCTCTTCCAGATGAGGTATCTCAAGGGGAGACTTGATTGGAAAATTCATCATGGCCAGGAGATGCTGTGGCAGATGTGGCAGCAGTGGAGCAGTAGTCAATCGGGGGAGAGCCAGACTGGCGAACTGAGTCGGGCGGAGGTATGTTGGCAGTATTACAAGAAATAAAGTGTCGCCTAGAGCAGGGGTGGGCAGAAAGTAGATCTCCGGATGTTTTGGGCTTCAATTCCCAGCATTCCTAACCATTGACCACACTGGCAGGGTCTTCTGAGAGTTGGTCCAAAGCATCTGGAGATCTTCTTTCTGCCTACCCCTGACCTAGAGAATGGGGAAGGGCCACAGCTCAGTGGCAGATCACGTTGTTTGCATGCAGAAGGTCCAAGGTTCAGATGCAGACTGGCAGTGGCTCTCCAATGTACACAAAACTGAGTTAGACGGACCAGTGGTGTGGCTCTGTATAAGATGGGTTCCTAGATTTCACTGCTGAAGCTTGGCAGCTCTTGACCTAGTCAGTGTCTGTATGGGAGCCCCATGGAGGCTTCCTGAAGAGTGAAATAGTTCTTTGTTTTTTTGTTTTTAAGGAAGACTTGGTGTGTTTCTCAGTAAAGAAAAGCCAACACCAAGGGCTGGATCAAAGATCCTTGACATGGGTGGGGTGTGCCTTGGTTCCACCAGGTTGCAGCCTCCCAGAGCAGCTCCAGAGAGCTGGCATGGCATATTATTCAGCATGAAAAAGTGAAACCTGAGTTGGGGGTGGGGAGGGGGAAGAGAAATCGGCACTGCTTCCCTGATGCATGAGCAGATATGGCTTGTGCTGAGCATCTCTGGATCCAGCCAAGTATTATACATCTTTTGAGAAGGTCTATGCTTCCCTTTGGTTAATCTCCCAGGATGGTGTACAATAAACATGTAATCCTAACAAAGTCTCATCTCCATAACAGATGGAATCCCAGGCTCTAAACATGTCCCAGAATGTTGCCCAGCAGATGCAGGCTGTCTGCAAGAATCTCCTGTCTAACATGCAGGGTCTCCCTGATGCTCTCAAAGAAAAGGTCCAGATAGCTCACGCTGACATGAAGGAACTGCAGGCTGCGCTCTCCAGCATCAAATCCATCCAGGATGTTCCAGGTGGCCTCCTGAAGCAGAGCCCAGAGAAGATTGAAAAGGCCCAGGAGGCTGTGCATGAGGTCATGGAGTATGTGACGAAGAACACTCCCCTCAACTGGGTGGTTGGACCCTTCATTTCTGCTGGAACCTCTGCAGTGGAGTTACCAGAATCTGAAGAGGTGGCCAAGGTGGATGCCTAAAGAAATGCCACCTCCAAACTTGAGGTTCTGTTTAGAGCTCTAGGTAATACCTGTCTACCTCTCATGGAGCCAGATGTGTCGCTTGTAAGGATTCTACTGTATAAAAGGTGTAATAGTTAAATATTCATTGCTAATGGTAAAGGAGACCCAGCAACTCTTATTAGAGATGGATGATGCACATTCCTTGGACAAACTCAGTGGCAATGGCCTTTCTAGAGAAGCTTCCAAATGGACCAGCCTGTTCAAAAGCTGTAGGCTGCTTACGGAACACACATAAGGGGTTTGTTCAGTGTTTTATCTTTAGACCAGAAAGAACCATGTATCTGCTAGTCAAAGGCTCTACCGACCTTGTCTGACCCAAGTCGCAGCCTACGGAAATCGAAGGGGGTGGTGTATGGGAGGTGGAATACTTAGCTGTATCTGAGGATCTTGTATGTTGAGTCTACTTCAATAAAACGTTAACTGCAGTGAAAGACCTGTGTTGTAGTCATCATAGGTCCTGCACAAGTGGTCTTTAAAACTTGAGTTACCATTTTGAAGCAGTCCTAGGGTTTAACTAATACCTGCTGATACGGGTCAGGCCCTTTAGAGTAGAATTGGTTCTATGGCCAGTACCACACCTGTGGCATAGGCACAATACATTGACAAGAGGTATGCCTTTCTGTGGAAATAATTCTAACTATGTCTCGTTCAAAGAGCAGCAGTTTGGGGTCTCCCTCTTGTAGTTGGCTGGCCCAAGTGTTTTTGTGGGACCTCTTTTTTTGCAGCACAACCAATCACTGTGACCTCATGAAATGGAAAATAGTTACAACCACCTTTGTATTCAATAACTAGGAATTACTACTCACTAACAAATCCCATCTCAAACCTCAAGTGTGCACCGTGTCTTCTATGCCTCACTTCTGCGAGTACAAACACATTCAGAGGCAGCCTTTTGCAGAATCAGAGTTTCCTTAATGTATGAGCACGCAGGCCCGCCAAGACTAACCTGCAAAGCCACCATACAACTGACTAAATCCAGTTGACTTGACTTTTCCCCCCATCCTGCATGCAAGATGGAACACTGGTCTCAGCCCCCCTCCTGGCTGGTAGGTTCAATATGCAAACTCCAGCTGCTTGTATTGGCCTCTTTAACTATCAAGGAGGTATATAAAAGTCTAGAGATGTCCACCTGATATGTTGCTATTCTGGCAACAAATAGCACAGGAACTATTCATTGCAGAGTGACTGGATACACTACATGGCATTGCTACTTGGGAACATGTGGTAGGAGTGATGCAGTGGAGCCAGAGTGCACAGAGATACAGCACCCAAAGATGCTGATGTCATTTGCCATGACCACCCCACCATAATTCTCTGTTCAGTCTGAGCTTATTAGCTGCAATCCTCAGGAAACTGAGGGAAGGTGGGAATTAATTTTCCCAGCAACGATCTATTACACAGTTTTTTGTTGTAATGCAAAGTATTTGGCAGTGGCTTCATCTTGAATGGGCAATTAAGACCCATTAGCTTTATGAAAGACCCGTTTCTGGAAGATGAAAACTCCCTGGAACTGATTTACTGATATGGATCAACACTGCTGCCTGCAAATTTATACCCTGCCTTTTTTCCTGCAAGGAACTCAAGGTGGCTTACATAATCCTCTCCCATTTTATCCTCGCCACAACTCTGTGAGGTAGGTTAGGCTGAGAGTCAGTGACTGGCCCAAAGTCACCCCAGTGAGCTTCATGGCCGAGCGGGGACTATTATCTAATAAGCCAAAATTAAATGGTGAATAATAAAGCACAATAAACCTGTAAACAAAAAATGGGGAGGATAAATTAAGCCAGGACTGAGTTTACAAAACAGGAGATACATTCTAAGAATACAGAAGTCTTAATACACAGGGACAGGAGTAGCTGTTTATCTTAATCAGAGATGTTACTCAGTAGGAATGTGAATTCTTCCTCCATTAAACAAGTTTCCATTCTATCAAGGCCAAACCTGGTCAATTGTTTGAAAACCCTCATATGCTAACCTATCAGTCACTTCTTTTTTTTCCATGCTAAAAGGCTGCTGTTCTTAAGGATAGTAGATCCAGCCGGAAGACTGCCGCTGACACTGTGGTCAACCGAGATGGGCATATTTACCCCTATGAAATAGATGGGGAAATGGCCATTTTCCCATCTAACTCAGTATTGTTTTTTCTGGTTGTGACTCCCAGCATCTCAGCCAGAAGAGGGATTTTTCTGAGTTTAATTGCTATGCAGGGGGTGGGATTTGGGTGTTTCAGGGGAAAGTTGACCCTTCCCCAGCTGCAATCCATCTTGAAAATTGCCCTGTGGTGTGTATGTCAATTAAGGGGGGGGAGCTTCCATTGGTACCAACACCCCATGGGGCCAGACCTAGCACTGCCCCTGGTGAGGAACCACTTTCCTCTGAAGAGTGATTGACCCATGGGATATGTAAATTGGGGCTGCAGCCAATGATGGTTGAAGCCAGAGCCAGCAGTAGATATTGTCTCTTCATCTGCTGGATGGCTGGAGCTTTAATTGCAATCAAAACAGTAGAAGGAGGAGATTAGAGAAATAATGGGGGACAGAGAAGGGAATAAAAGGGCAAAGTGAGATTAATGCATGCTTTCTGACTTAAGTACCTTCAAAGAAAAGGGAGCAGAAAGAAGCATATGCATGCTTGCATAGCTAAAGGGTTTTGATCACAGCTGTAGTTAGTGAATACTTGAGCTGCATGTGTGCGCAGTTTGTCCAGATAGCTCTCAAATGCTGAGCCTCTCCCCACCAAAGTTGCTGAGAATTCATCACTGGGAGTGCCAGAAAGTAAGCTGAATAATTGTTTCTCAGGGTTGGGTTGCCAGAAGGAACCGAGCAGATGATATTCTGAGAAGTGAATTGCCCAGGCAGTTCTATCATCTAGTGCTGGCTCAGCTTGTCTGAGCGTGGAAAGCTAAGCAGGGTCAGGCCTGCTTATTACTTTGATGGGAGACCCCTCCTCTAGTTTCCTGCATTGAGCAGGGGGTTCGACTCAATGGCCTTGCAGACTCCTTCCAACTCTATGATCTATGAACTAATCCTGTCTATTTGTAGGTCACTCCTTTCACCATGCCTCCTCTCACAAGAATAAAGGCATTGGGAAGAGCTACCATGTCCTGAGGAAACCCCAGTTTGTGTTTACTTCTGGATGCCTGCATACATTTTCCTTGGCTGCAGGTTGTGCTTCTACTCCCAAAGCGAAGCGTATATTCTGTTGAACAGCTGCCGTTGTTGAACAGCTGCCGTTGTATTCCCAAGGCAGGTGTAATGCGAGAGGCTGTGCTACTGAGATATATCAGTCGAGTAGCTCTTCAAGTGGGTTAAAAGGCCATGGCTTCCACTAAAGGTAGTGGGCACAAATCAGGACGTTTGCCTTCACAAGCCCCATTGCATTCAATGGGAGCCATGCAACAGCATGGCAGGGGTATTAAAGATTTGGGACCCTGACCCAGAGGACACAGATCTGCATATATTATGGTAATTTATATCCATATATGCATATGTAGAAATGCTAGCATTTAAATAAATCTTGCAGGAAGCAAAGCCAGCCAAATAATTTCTCATCCAAATCTCAAATAAAATAAATTCAATTAGCTTGCACCCTGACCCAGATTATCCCAGACTAATGGGGGGAAAGTGTGTGTTTTTCTCAGCTTAATTGTCATGCAGGATGGGGGGGGGGCAGGACTGCAGCATGTGGGAAGGAAAGAGTTAACCCAATCCTCCCCATCGGCAATCCCTCTTGAGAATTGCCCCCTGCATGGCAATTAAGCTAAGAGGGGGGGAAACCCCTTCCATTAGCACCAAATGACTTTGTGGAATAGATCCAGGGCCCTGGAAGATGGATTTGGGGCCAGGACCTCATGGGCCTAAGCCTAGCAACACCCCTGCAGCATGATGCAGATATTGGTTGCGTGTAGCCATGAATCTGGAACTGGTGCATGTACCAACATGGGAAACGCTCTGCTGGATCAAGCCCGCCTAGTCCACATTGTTTCCAAAGGGTGGCCACCCAGGAGCTTCTTACGAGGCATCAGGTGCCAGCCCTCTGCTGTTCATGCGCAGCATCTAGTCTTCATATTCAGTGGTATGGAGCCTCTGAGCATGAAGGCCCTATTTCATTATAATGACTAGTAATAGCTGTTGAAAGATCTCCACAAACCTGTGCAGATCAAATATTTGTAAACCCACCTGCGAAACTGATGTTGAAGAGTGCTGTAGAAATAAATAAATTGATAAATAAAATAATACAGGTGTAATATGTTATCCCATTTCACGTAGCCTGGCAGCATTTTATACCAATTGGAGTTTCTAGACCCTTCTTAAGGGCAGACCCACACAGGGCATGTTATAACACTCCATTCTGAAAGTTACTAAAGCAGGAATGTGTGGTGGGTTTGGGGTTAGTCTGAATGACCTCTAAGGAACCCCTTATAGCCCAGTGTGGATGACTAGTCCAGAGAGATTTGGGATCTCTTCTGACTCGGTAATCCTTGATGCTCAGATTTCTGTAAGCAGAACTATCAATATAGGCGCTTTGAGGCAATACCTGTTAAGATCTGACAAAGGACAGTTGATAGCCCCACTAGACAAGAGGAGGGGGCAAGCAAGGTGTGAAGGAAGGGGGGCTGGCTGGCCCGCCACACCCCCACCCTTTCCTACTCCAAAGGAACCAAGACCCCCAGAGATCTCAAGGTACCAGATTGCCAGCCTCAGCTGTCTGCAATCCTACTTGGATCTCTGTTGAGGGACTCGCCTTTAATTCTGTAACCTGGATTTAGTTACTGAAGCCACAGAGCAATCCACAAACACCATGTGGGGTAAAACCAAGACAAGGTTTATTCTGGTAGCATTTTACAACAAGATTAGGGAAATGAGAGAAGCACACAAAATAAAGAGAGAGACACTTTAGTACACAGTAAAGCTGCAAAACAATAAAACCTGATTCCTTAATATCTCTCAGGCACACACCTGTTACCTGAGGGTGTTCTCTTCAAGGGTTAGATCCAGTACAGCCTCGCTGCCCGAGGGAGATTACTACACCTACCCGAAGGTCCGAGATGGGTAAAACTCCCACAAGGCTTGCCTTTACTAGAGCCCTCAATCCAGCTAATTTCACCAGGAGCTGCCTAAGGTCCTTGGCTTACCGCTATTACCACAGCCGGGTAGAACAAAGACCAAAACCCACGCTTTGGGAAATATACCTTTTCCCCCCCTCCCCTCCTCTGCTGCCTCTTAGCCAATCACCATGCACCTCACCTGGCCAGGCAGGGGGAAGGGAACTCATGACTCATGGCTTGAACTATTTACATATGAAAGCCCTAGGCCAGCTTCTCCAGGCATCTAGACGCCATTCATTCCATCCGAGGTGTGGAGAAACGAGCCTTTGGGGGTACACACACACCTCATGTGTGAACCGGCTGGGGTGGGGTGTGCATAGTTAGCGTGTAGAGAAAAGAGTTTTAGGGTTCATGCATGCATGCATGCAGGAACACAAACACACACACGCCTCCTCATGAGTGAACCAGGTGGGGGCTGGGAGGAAGCAAAAGGTGATGGAACATAGGATGGGGCCTGGCGCCCAGAGGTCTGGAGGAGCCAGGCTGAAAGCGTTCATATGCAGATGTAATTCAAATAGTTCAAGCCATGACTCGGGAGTTCCCTTCCCCCTGCCTGGCCAGTTCCCTCCCCCTGTCTGGCCAGGTGAAGTTCAAATTGATTGGCTGAAGCAAGAAGGTTACAGAAAAGGGGAGGGGGAAGAGCTATTTCCCCACGTGTAGCCTTTGTTCTTAGTCAGTCTTTTGGGTGCCTGCCTGGCGGTTGGAGCCATGGCAGGCCAGCGAGGGGCCCGAGCCTTTAGAGGGGGGCCCCCCTCAGGAACCGACCCCAGGCAGCTCCTGGTAAAATTAGCTGGTTTGAGGGCTCTGGAAAAAGGCAAGCCTTGTGGAGGACTAGCTATTTATCTCGGACCTGCGGGTAGATAAAATAGTTCCCCCCGGGTGGCAAGGCTGTGCTGGATCTAACCCTTGAAGCGAACACCCTCAGGTAACAGGTGTGTCTGAGAGATTTTAAGGAATCAGGTCTTTATTGTTTTATAGCTTTACTGTGTACCAAAGTGTCTCTCTATATTGTGTGCTTCTCTTATTTGCCTAATCTTGTTGTAAGATGCTACCAGAAATAAACCTTGTCTTGGTTTTACCCCAAATGGGTTTTGTAGTGCTCTGTGAGTTCAGTATCTAAATCCAGGTTACAGAAATATGAAGGTGAGTCCCTAAACAGAGATCCAAGTAGGATTGCAGACAGCTGAGGCTGGCAGTCTGGTATCTTGAGATCTCAGAGGGTCTTGGTTCCTTTGAAGCAGGAAAGGGTGGGAGTCTGGCGGGTCAGTCAGCCCCCCCTCTTCCTCCACACGAGGCTTTCGTTTCCTCCCAGCCCCCTCAACTGGCCCCACTTGGTTTACACATGAGGAGGCGTGTGTGTGTGTGTGTGTGTGTGTGTGTAGGAACCCCCAAAAGCTCCACACAAGGTGTGTGTGTGTGTGTGTGTGTGCGTGTGTGCGTGTAGCAGGAAGTAAGTCTGTGCACGAAATAGGACTGAAAAGGAAACAACTCTATGGTACTAAGGGCTCCCCTGGAAGTCTGATGGGGAACAGGAATCTGTTGGAGTGTTAATTATATGAACCCTCATCTTCTGCCTGGCATGTATATATGTGGAAATAAACTTTATATTACAGAAACACCATCAGTCTCCAGTGACCTCCTCCTAAAGAAACTGAACCCTCAGTAAATGCTGGAACCCCTGAAGCTTCTCACCGCTCAGAAATGGGTGCATGCACATAACACATCTGTGGCTAGATCTGCTTCTCCAGGACAGGGTGCAGCTGGCATGGCAGCTGAAGCCTGTAAGAGGCACTCTTGGGACACAATCCTATGCATGTTAAGACAGAGAAAAGGCCTACAACTCCCAGCATGCCCCAGCCAGCCATGCTAGCTAGGGTATGCTGGGAGTTGTAGGCTTTTTCTTTCTAAACATGCATAGGATTGCACCCTCCGTCACCAAATGCCACCTGAACATACAACAAGGAGCAGCACCAAGATGTGAATCTTGAGTGTTGGGAGTGCACCTCATCCTGGACAGGCGGTAAGCTGTATCCCCATGTGAAGGACTGCAACCGGTCCTTTTATCTCAAGATGAGAGATCAAAGGTGCCAAACCGCCTGCCTTGGCTCTGCCGTCTTGACACGGATTTTCTCAGGGCTTTGCCCTGGGTCTATACACTGGATTTGAGCACTGAACCACATAGAAACTACACACACCTTAACAATTACAGAAAAGTTAGTTTGTTTAAAAAATACAAAAGAATTGATTGTGAATTTGTTAACAGCAGCAAAATTAATGATAGCTAGGAATTGGAAGGTTCAACATGTGTTTTCAATTAATGAATGGTATACAGAGGTATGGGATATCGCGTTAAATGATAAATTAACTTGTAATATTAAGTGTCAAAAAGGACAATTGGAGAAAGACACCTTTGTGAACATTTGGGGCAAATTTTTGGATTATGTGTTGGTAAAGGGGAGGGGGAACAAACCTTGTCAAGATTTGTTATATTTT
This sequence comes from Shinisaurus crocodilurus, assembly GCA_021292165.1. Taxonomy (NCBI): domain Eukaryota; kingdom Metazoa; phylum Chordata; class Lepidosauria; order Squamata; family Shinisauridae; genus Shinisaurus; species Shinisaurus crocodilurus. The sequence goes on from CM037877.1 coordinate 116,409,855, forward strand.
TGGAATATAGAATAATAGCTTGTATATATACACACACACACAAAAAAAAGAAGAAAATTGGGGTGAGAAATATAACTTGGTCCCAAGAGGTGGGGGGGTGCACAATGTTTATGTTGTATTTTTTGTTGTTGTATTCATTAAAAAATCTAAAAAAAAAGAAAGAAAGAAACTACACACACCATATGGGGTATGTTACGACAGATAATTCTGGGCACTAGATTCTCTCTAACCCAACACTCTTACGAAAGGTTTGGGATCTTTGGCTGGGGTAAAACCTGCACTGCTGGGGGGGGGGGGGAAGTGTGCACTTTGCTCCTTTTACACTTAAACAAACCTACACATACACACAGACTAGAAACAAAAGGGTGGTTTTATTGAAGAAGAATACAGAGAAGGTACAGTGTCTTACTTGTTGGTGAAGCAAACCTAGTGATGTCAGGCAGCAAAATATCCTTATGCTATGGTTCAAACACACCCTGTATTCTGGAGAGGAGAAAGAGTCCCTTTTGCCCTGACAAGCCTGAATAGGAAGAGGCGGGGGGGGGGGGGAGAGAGATTCCTGCCTAGAAGGATAGAAAAGCAAAGTCCCAGCTACTACCTGTCTGCTGTGATGAGGTTCCAGCTGTAGCCCCGGTGGAGGTGGAAGGGGTTTGAGCAGTCCACGTTCCAGTCCACGTTCCAAGGTGACCCCCTCAGCTCTCTCCCGCCACACCTTGCTAAAACCTCTTGGTTCTTATAATCTCCTTCCTGCCTTTTTGGAGAAAAGAGAGCAGTGGGGGCGGTCTTTGCCCCACAGATGTCTTCAAACTCTGCTAAGGACCTTTTGATGACTCATAATGGGTGTACTTAGGAAAGCAAAGTTTGGGTGTTCCTGCTGATGGTACTGTTTTTGGTGTAAGATTCTGGTGGTATTCGCCCAGTGGGGGGGAATGAGCCATATCTTTTCAGGAGAAATCCTCCTGTGTTCTAGGCGATATGCAATATTCAGGTCTTAATCAATGCAAGCTTGCTACTCATTTGCCTATGTATGCCTCTAGGCTTCACTCACTCTTCCATTCAAGCCTTCAGTCATGACCTTTTGCCTTCTGCCCTGCTGGGGAGGTGGGCAGGCTGCTTCTTTTCTCCTGAACCCTTGCTTACCCAACATTTCTTATGAGGGCTGTGGACTTCCTTTTGGAGGTGTAGCCATAACCAAATGATCAGAACTAAATCTCATCTTAACAGGTAGAACCAGGAAAGTTTAAGGTAAACCGATTACAATAAAAGGTGGGAAATGAGGGAAGGGGGAAAAGGTGGGGAGACACTTTGGTATACACAAGTAGAGCTACAAAACAACAAAACTAGTTCCTTTACTATATAAACACCCAGGCACTTACTCTTTGCCTGGGGGGTTGGTCGTCTTGGGGCCTGCCTCAGCAAAAGCCCTACTCCACGCTCCTTCGCATCCAGAACAACAAAACCCAAAAGCCACTGCTGGCAGTATCAATTCCCCCCCCCCGGCTGTCCTTGGCCAATCAGGATGAATTTCATCTGGGCTAGGCAGGGGGTGACTCCTAGGTGTCGGAGGGGTGAATTCCTGACCATGACTAGAGTGCTTGGGGAACATTTGCGGCACAGGGCCATCAGAGGAAACTATACATTTGCAGGAGATTCTGAGGCCCAGAGCCATCAGAGGAACTATGTACATTTGCATGAGGTTCCTGTGTGTGGTGGAGAAAGACACTGAGGGTCTGCTTTTCTTCACACCCCACCTCTAAATCAGCAGTATGTCCAGCGGTACGTTTGAGAGGGTTCCACCCTTAAAGGTGGCCAAAAAATAATTTTAAAATTCATAAAACCTTATCTGGATTAATATTCAGTTTGTTCACCCACATTCATCCCCTCATGGCTCCCTGGCAAATGGTTCAGGGTGCCCAGTGCCTCCCTAGGATCCAGGGAAAACAGGAGATAGTGCTGACACCTCAGCTGAAATCTACAGATGCCCCCCCCCATCTTTCATGTAGATGTTTAGAAAGCATGGGGGACAGGACTGAATCCTATGGTACCCTCTAAACCAACAGGGATAGGCAGAACAGTTCTTGTCACCCACTTTCTTCCAAGAACAACTAGAGCCACCTTATTATGCTGCCTCCTGGGTCCATCTCTGCAAGGACATCACAGTCAATGGTACTGAGAGATTCAGGAGAATCCACGGGCTCAAACTTCCCCTAGCTTTCTGTGGAGAAAGCCTGACACGAGTATGCGCGCGCGCACACACACACACACACACACACACACACAAGTCTCCGTCCAGGGGAGGGGGGCAAGGAGGGGGGATTGAGTTACAGGGAAGCAGCCAGACAGACCGGCATCCCCAACAATGGAGAGTCTCAGTTGAATTCCACAAAACCCAAGAAAGGACCATCAAGACCATCAAACTATCAGGGCAGTCTCAAAGAGCTGTAAAGTACCCAGTACGTCACCTTCTTCCCGGGCAGGAATAAGCCCACCTGATACGAAGGGGCAGGCATAAGCCCCCACCTGACCTGGAGGGTGGGGAGAGTGGGAAACTCAGGGGTAGAAAACCCCTCTCCCTTCCTGTGAGGGGTTGTTGGGAACACAGGGTGCTTTGGAACAAGGTTCATCCTCCAAGCGGCGGCTGGAGTAAGCTGTTCTCATCCCCGGATTGGCAGACCCGGAGCCAGGCTGAAATTGACTAGCGTAAAGTCTTTAGTCTAAGGTAACTGACTAATCCCAACGCGCTAGCCTGGGAGCCTGTTTCATTGATAAACGTAGAGGTCACCTCAGGTTGTGTTGACATTATAGTATTCCTAGAAAGCTGTTAGTTCCGCTCCGTATCTGGTGTAAATAAATAAAGCCTTATTTGGTCATTTAAAGGGCTCTAGTTTCCTCTTGTGTACGCAAACCTCCTAGTCGGTTTCACTTGCTTGTACGGGCTGTAACTCAGTGCCGGTTAACCCGTTAAGCACCAAACTCACGCATAGGACCCAGGTGCTGGTCCTTCACACTTTCCTTCCAGAACAAGTTGATCACTAAGACAGTTCAGGCCCAGAAAGCAGCCTAAATCCAGGCTGAAAGGGATTTGACTAATGAGCTTCATTCAGGTAACGGGAAGATGGGTTCAATGCATTTGAGCATCTTGCTCAAGAATGGAATATTGGATATTGCACAATAATTACTCAAGACGGAGGGATCCGAAGTCAGCTTTTTAAACATAGGGATATCAGTGAGCCCTTTAGGACCATAGGTGGGTGCATAACTCTCCCTCAGGCATTAACCATCTCTTATGCCAAGACAGTCAATCCCAGCCTTGCCATCTTAACTCAGGAAGGACAAGGGTTGAACATGCATGTGCCAGCCACACCACTCCAAAAATCCTGTTCCTACCTTAGATAAGAACAAACTCAAAGGCATCCATAGAAACCTGATGATGAGCTGAAGTTACCTCCAGCAAACTCTGTAAACAACTGGGGTCCAAGTCACAAAGGGATTTGAGTGATTTTATCAGCAAAGCACTGTGCAAATTGGTCCCAGCAGGCTTCAGAGGGTTCTTCCCTCTCCCACACTGGCTAAGTTGTGAAAGGCCCCTCATGAGTCAGAAGATCTCTGCTGGTGCAACATTGAGCTGAGCAATGATGGTGGTGAGGAAAGATTTCTTTGCTGCCATCACCACTATCACAGAGTAGATTCCGTTCTGGTTCTGGAAGAAGAAAAGAAAGGTTGAATCCACTTTTTGATTTGGGCTGAGGCTCATTCTGACTTTCTGGTCTGTTTTTGCAAAAGAAGAGCTGAAACAGCCACATGGATGTATCTGAGCAAAAGCCTGACTGAATTCCACATAAATCCCACTGGTTTAAGTGCCCTTTTGTGAAAGACAAATGCAATTCTAGAGTATACACAGACAGCCCTAATTTTAGGGTTTGAGTAAGCTTCCAGCCCCTGAAATCCAGGCATGTGGAGCATTTTCAGCCTGTGTTGACACTGCCACTCCACATATCTGTCAGCTACACAAAGTGAGTTGTCGTGGCCCTGGCCTCGAACTCAAGAGTAGGATGAGCTGGCTGAGCCACCGGCTGAAGACCTGGAGCAGGTTCCTGAGGCTGAACCAGAACCCCCAGAAGCACCAGAGCCTGAGGAGCCAAGGGCCTCCTGCACCAGCATGCATGGCCAATGGCACAGGGAGCTTGCCAGGTAGGAGATGAGGCACCTGTCTCTAGACCAGGTGTCTGGCCCTTTAAGAGTCTTCATTCTTGGAGCAATGAGGTGGAGCTCGGGAAGGGTGGACTTGAAATAGAGGCTTACAAGGCCTCAACTCACTTCCAGTTCATGTTGGTTGCTGGTCTTGCTTTGTGGGTCCCAGAAGGACCAGAACACCAGTTTACACAAGCAGCAGATTACACAGTAACACTGCAGGTAAAGGATTGCACAATAGCACACTTCCCACATGTTAAAAGTAAACAGCTCCCAAGAAAGCTAAAATTCAGGGTCACGCTAGAACAGGGCTCTCCAACCTTGGGTCCCTAGATGTTGCTGGACTACAGCTCCCAGAATCCCTTGCCATTAGCCATGCTGGCTGGGTATGCTGGGAGCTGTAGGCCAGCAACATCTGGGGACCCAAGGTTGGAGAGCCCTGCGCTAGAAAATAGCAGCCGCATGTTAGATTCCCTTTCCCTTCTGTAATGTCTACTCTAGCATAAATTAACTGGTGGTGCGGCATCATCATGATGTTTGGGGTTTCCCACCCTGGCCCCACACGACAACCCACCGTGGCTTATAAACTATAGTGGACTGCCGTGTAGTGTGAACCTGGGACGGGTTTGTCAGGGTGGCTTATTTGGGGCTTATAAGCCACCCTGACAAGCCATGGCTTGGAGTTGGGTCTGTTTGGCCCATGATGGGTTGTCGTGTCATCCAAACCTGGACAACACGACCCTTCGTGAGTCAAGCCCAGCTACAAGAGAGCCACTTGCTAAAAGCAGGAGAAAAAAAAAAAAACCTCCTTGCCACTCTTGTGGCACTCCACGTGGCAGTTGGCAGCAGCTGTCAGAGGTTTCTGCGCCGAGCAGCTGGGGAGCAGGGATTGCTGAAGAAGCCAGCTATTGAGCCAGCTTCAGTGATCTCTGCTCTGCTCGCCAAGGGCTCATCTCTGGCTTGAACTGGCTGCAGCCTTAGATAATCTCTATTTACTGTGATCAGTGGTTTAGTCACAAGGGAGAAGGGAAACAACTCCTAAGATTAGCATCCCAATTTCTGACCATTGGAGAGAGAGAGGTTCCTGCTTAGCCTAGCCTTCCTCCTGAGATATGGTCCTTCTAGACCAGGGCTCTCCAACCTTGGGTCTCCAGATGTTGCTGAACTGCAGCTCCCAGAATCCCTTGCCATTAGCCATGTTGGCTGGGTATGCTGGGAGCTGTAGGCCAGCAACATCTGGGGACCCAAGGTTGGAGAGCCCTGTTCTAGATGGAGGAGTCCTAGCACCCCAACAATCAGAAGTCATTGTGTAACTATTCTGTCTTTTCTTACTTGATGGATTTTCCACAGTAAGAAAAAAAGATGGAAGAAGCAGTGGAAAAACACAGTAAGGGCTATGAGTGGAAGACAGCAATGGCTGGATACCTGTAAAATTCCATGAATGAGGCAGGGTGGTGGCACCAAAAAAGCTTCATTTCAAAGCACCCACTGCTAATTTTCTGTGCTCAGGATTCTCTCTCCCCCAGCCCCCCATGGGAGAGCATTTAAACATGCAACCCCCTCAGGCCTGTGGAATGAAGTAATAGAGTCCAGAAACAGTTTCACCATGTGATTAGTTTGTATATGTCAGCCCTGATTCTGGACCAGCCCAAGCTGTGAGATCCATATAGCTGTCATGTGTATGTTAAAGATTCTTTATCCCTACCTTCAAAGCTTTCTGTGGCTTTGCTCCTGCGCCCGACTTACCTTTCTAGTTTCATATCCCAGTATGTCCCTTGCTTGTGACCTTCGCTCCTTCAATTTCACCACCCTCAGCCATCCAAAGGTCTTCTGCTCCCTTAAACAACATTGCCCTTTCACCTTTGTGGCTCCTTATGCCTGAAATTCCCTCTCTTAAAACCTACATGACACCACCTCTCGCTCTTCCTTCAAAACCCACCCATTTCACCGAGCCTCTTAGTCCTCAGTCACTCCTCCTTCTGGAATTAAGACTATGTGCACATAACTGAACTAAATGTATATCTTTCTCTGTCTGCCCTTGCCTCCGTCTCCCAGCCCTCCCTCCACTGCTTCCCCTGTGTTGAATTTTAGATTGTAAGCACCTTGGGGCAGAGCCTGCTATAAAGTGCCTGCCATGCATATCCACATTACAGTAGTTAATTAAACAATTTAATGTGTTTGTTGTTACAGGTGCAAAACAAACTGTCTTGCACTCCTGATCACCTGCCTTTATTGGGAAGAATTTATGTTCTCAGGTCTTTTTGTCATCTTAAACAGTCTATGGTTATTCACTGTCATTCTCTGTCAAAGATTTTTTTATTATTATTATATTTATATCCCGTCTTTTTTCCTGCAAGGAGCCCAAAGCAGCTTACATAATCCTCCTCCTCCACTCCTCCATTTTATCCTCACAACAACAACCCTGTGAGGTAGGTTAGGCTGAGAGTCAGTGACTGGCCCAAAGTCACCCAGTGAGCTCCATGGCTGAGTGGGGACTAGAACCCGGGTCTCCTGAGTCTCAGTCCAACACTTCTAACCACTACTACCACACTGGTGTAGTGTGGTCATCATATAATCAAATATCTAACAAATGTTCTAGATACTGACAATCGTCTGTTAGCCCAACATCTGCAGTGTTTGAGCAGCCGGGGGGGGGGGCTGGAGAGAGAGAGAGAAAATCCTACAGAACATTCAGGGGGTTTATTTATTTAAAGTATTTTTGGGTCACTTGTTAGGGCTCTGCCCTAACAAAGCAACATACAAACAAAATCAGCATTAAAGAGCATACAGAGTACAATGAGAAGCTGTACTGAAATACATATGCTAACTAAAATCTTAGTTAAAGGAAGAGTTGGAGGAAGATCTTCAAGGCTCATCTGAATGCCTAGACAGAGGGGGCAAGACATAGGTCAATATGAAGGGAGTACCACAGTTTGGGAGCCATTGCCCAGTAGGCCCTATCTCGTGTGCATGCCAGCCTAATCAATGTTAAGGGTTTATAATCAAGAAGAACCCCTGAGGCAAATCTTAATGTACAGGCAGCTTTGTATGGATAATGATGGTACCTCAAATAACATGGTCCCAATGCATTTTGGGGCTTTAAAGGTTAAAAGCAGCACTTGTGGCATTGGATCTGGAAGCTTGCTGGCAGCCAATGCAACTGGGACAATAACAGTTATGTTTTCAGACACCTGCCCCCCCAGTAGCCTCTTGGTGGCAGAATTTTGTACCAGCTGCAGGTTCCAAACCATCTTCAAAAACAGGCCCACATAAAGTGCATTGCAGTAGTCCAGTTAGGAGGTAACCAGTGCATGACTAACCAGGGCTAGGAATGAGCAATACAAAGAGAGTCGCAGCTAGCTTACAAGCCAGAGCATGTAAAAAAAAACAAACCACCCTTAGCCACAGTTGTTACCTACAACTCGTCATGGGTTAATTATGTGAAGGACTGCCGCCGGTCCTTTGCGTGAGTTCGGGAGTTAAAGGGTTAACCGGCACGGAAATAATACATTTTACGTGGCTCCCAGTAAGAGTTAAACTCAGCCACAGCAAAGATTGACACTGAAATAGCCTTGAGACAGAGAAGCAGGGCTTTGTTTATAACAACTTTAATGGAGCGGAACTAATAGACTACTAGGAATTTCACACTGTCAACAGAGAAGTCCATAAAATGCAATTGAGCATAGTACTCCAATACACATCTCAGCTGCAGCAGAGTCTATGCAGAGCAACAGGCTTGCAAAATACAGAGAAGTAATTGACATCAGAGAATCTAACTTACTAGGCTAGCTTTGCTGATCGGACAGCCGGTCTCCAGGGCACCACACCCAGGGTTGGTGTAGCTTTGTCTCTGACCAGAGTCAAGGATCCTGATCTGTGCGTTCCTGCACCGTACTTCCAACAACCCCCATTTTCCAGGAGGTTCCTTATTTACCTTTCCCCTCACCCCCTCCCTTTCTTTGATGACAAGTTAGGCTGGTTCCACCCAGCAGCAGGGCTGTGGAGCTTTTCTGGCACTTGGGGATACTTTGCAGCTCTTTGAGACTGTGCCCCCCTTTCCTGGATGTTATGCACTTCCTTAGGGGTAAATGTAAATGTGCCCTATTGAAGTAAATGTAGATGTAGCCATGTAAAACCGGTCTGCCCAGAACCCCTCTGCCTAGGGTGGGGATTATGCAGACAGATGGAGGGAGATGGGTGAGCAGCGGAAAGGAAAAAGTGGGTCAGGGGTTCAGAAAGTGTGTGGTCAGGCTTTCTCTCCACAAATTAATTAACCCATGATTTGCAGAGTCATGTGCCACTGCCACTTTGCATAATCAACCTCCGATTGGCCAGATCAGAGGTTGTCATGTGACATGCGAACACGGACACTGGGTTATTCATGGGTTAAACAACCCAAAGTTAACCTAAGAACTAATTGTAGATTAACTTTGGGTTGCTTAACCCATGAATGAATTAACCTACAATTTGCCATTATTAAGTGCGAACTGGGTCAATGAGTCTAGGAGCATGCCCAAGCTATGCACCTGACCTTTAACAGGACTGCAATCCCATCCAGAACTGATTTCACATCACTATCCAGATGTGCTGACTTCTCAACTTGCAGAACCTCTGTCTTTTCTGCTAATACTCCAACAATTCTAGGCAGTTGTTGGGAACAAGGTGTGGAGCTGCACAGAGTGGGTCAACGGCTCAAGCCAACCCAGGAAACTCAACGCCCAAGCGGTCTGCCTAGGTATTATTCGTAAGTCCAGTTAGTTCTATAGCAGTAGGCTAGAGTAGATTCTCCTGTGTTAGATAGGTTTAAGCTTAGGTTCTTTTAAGTTCAATAGGTCTGCCTGTGTCTTTGCAAGCCTCATTTACTCCATTGTGTATTACATTCCTTGACTATACCATTTTTTATTTACTGTAAACTCTATCTTCCTGACTCCATACACTCAATTAAACTTCTGTAAACAATTGGTCAATTTCACTCTACTGCGGTCTGATTCAGTGCTAGTCCAGTGCGGTTGTCCTGATTTAACCCAGGGATTGCAAAAGGGAGTTTTTGGGCTTCCTGATTAACCGCTTAACTCCCGAACTTGCGGAAAAGGACCGGTGGCGGTCCTTCACAATAATTTTGTACACCTCTGTCACATCTCCCCTACTCACCCTTTTTCTAAGCTAAACAATCCCAGATGTTGTAAGTCCCTTGGGGTACAGACCTATTAAACCTGTTGTTTGTAAATGTCATGCACATGGATGGTGATCAGGACCGGTGCAAGGCAGTTTGGTGCCTTAGGCAAGATCAGATATTTAGCGCCCCCCCCTCCCACTTGAGAGTACTGTATTTTTTTCCCAAGGCATTTCTGGTGCCCCCTTTAGCCCTGCGCCCTTATGGAAAAATAAGGTTCTATTATGCAGAGTGGGATAGAAGTTACTTTGCAAAAAGCAAGCTAACAGACAGAAGATTAGCACAAAGTTTCAGGTGTTTCTCACTAGCACTTACTAGTTCAGCACTGAATTCAGCATTGCAGTAAATAAAATTGAAAAAGTGGAAATACAAGATAGGCAAAATATAGCACTTTCTGAATTGTAATGGGAATCTTATGACATTTCCAAAACAGATATTGTGAAGATGGGACATGGCGGGGGTTAAGCTAAGTTTCCCCTTCCCCCTCCTCTGATTGATTTTGAATTCTTTCACCCTTGTTCTCTTGCTGTTCCTTGGAATGCGTTGGGACTTGGGAGTCCTTGGAGGGCATGAGATAGTTAGTGGCACCTGGGAGATAACAAGTTATCAGCAGAGCTGTGTAGCAAGGCCAGAAGTTAATTGGGATGAAATCATGAGAAAGTGCCTGCAGCTGGGAAAGGGCAGGGGCCACCCTCCTTTGGAAGGCAGGATGATGGGATTGGTGGAGGATGGGTGGGAAAAAGGACCCTGGTTTTGGATAAAGGAGTTGGGTGGGGAAGGCATGGGGTTCTTTTTCGGGCCTGGACGCTGTGGAAGTTCCATCTTGGGCAAGGTATGCCGGATTTGCAGGATAGCTGGGGAAGCTAGGTCTGGTTTGGCTCAAGCAGTTCTTTGCAGACTTTTGGGGTTTGTTTTAGATATCCTTTAAGAGTCCCTTTTTATTCCCATTCCCCTTTCCTCACAACAACCTACCTCACCCCTTTTCCCTACCTTCTTTTTAGCCCTTTCTTATAAGGGATTATTTTTATATGTATTGGACCATTGGAGATCCTACACTGCTTAATTCTTTTTTTGTTTAATAAAGTCTCCATCTTAAAATTGATTTATGTTTCTTTTTTGGTCTGTAAGGCTGGGCTGCTACACCAAATTGGTGTAAGGGAACCAGGGAGGTGGGTGGCAGTCCAGGGGTAAACTGGTGGCCTACCTTGCAGGACGGGCGTAAGCAGCCATCCTTCACAGATATTATTTGAAGAGCTCGATACAGAGCATTCTAAATGAACTGAGTATGCACAAAATTTGAACTTTAATCAAGTTCTACATAATTAGGGGAAGGAAAATATGTTTTGTTATATAAATATTGCATTTATGGATATCACACAGGTCACCTGGTCACATTCTTTCTATTTAAATGATAGTAATTATTTCAAATTTGCATTTATACATATAAATTAACATATGCATTTTGTGTAAATCTGTGTCCTCTTTTGTCCTCTTTTTTGGGTGATGAATTTCCTCTTTTTTGGCAATGTCCTGCTGTCAGGCATTATGTTCTGGCCAGGGGGTAGCCCTAATCAGGGCTGAATTATGATATGCTGAGGCCCTAAACTATGTCAAGCTTGAAAAGCCCCATAGCATTACACACACACACACACATATATATATATATATATATAAATAACAAAAAGGACAATGAAAAAAAGAAATAATAAAACTTTATTTTTACATATATTCTTGGCAAAGATGCAACAGAAAACTAATCTAATAAAAATAGCTATCTTGCAATAAGGCTGTTTGCACTAGAAATACCCTTAAATGAAAATACATTATGATTCCTTAGTGTTTCTTACTTAGCAAACTTTTAATGTACAGAAACACAAGAGCTGTTATACAAACCAGCACGGCTAAACTGAAAAACAATACAATCGGCTCTGTGTCTGTTTGCATATCACATAAAATTTAAAGCATTTTTTTCATGATTTCTGAAGAGCAAAGTCGATGACGTCCTCAAATGATAGATTGCAAAGTTTATCACATTCTCTGCACATTGTGGCCCGGTTCACACGTAGTGAGAAGCCACTGTGGGTGAATTTTCCCATGGGGCTTCTTGTTGTGGTGATGGCCGCTATCTTGAATATTCAGAGTGCAGTGGGGGTGCACCGTAGCTGCTTGTTAGGTACAAACCCAGCAAGGGTGAGTTGTTGGGTGGGTTGACAAGCTGCTCAGAATCCATGGGCTGTTAATTAGGGTTGTGGGTGGCTTGTCAACGACCCCAACAACCCACCCTCGCCAGGTTCGCATGTAATAAGAAGCTACGGCACACCCCCATCGAGTCCTGAATATTTAAAATGGTGGCAGCCACCAAGACAAGAAGGCCCACAGGGAAATTCACCCATGGCCGCTTCTTGTTACGTGCGAACCCGGTCAATGCTTAGTGCAGACAGCCTTTATTGTAGCATTGTTGATCTTTTTCAGCTGCAAAAACGGCCTTCCTCCTGAGCAGTTTGCTACCATTAGACTCAAAAAGAGCTGCAATATCACTTCTACATTTGGGAAAGCCAACTGAATTTTATCTCTGATGATGACTTGATATGGACCCTGAAGACATAAATGTCCTTCATTTGAAGATTTAAAAAAAGAGCTTAATATAAGCATGGACATTTATTCATAATTTTTTTATTCAGAGGCCCCTCATAATGTGAGGCCCTAACCTGTAGTTTACTTAGCTTATGCCTAAATCTGGCACTGGCCTTAATGTTTTGTTTGTGGCTGTGCATTCGTAATTAGCCAGACTGGTGGTTTTGAGTAGCCAGTTTAAAATTTTAAATTGCTATGTGGCAATTATTTTTATATGTATTGGACCATGGGAGATCCTACATTGCTTAATTCTTAATTTTTGTTTAATAAAGTCTCCATCTTAAAATTGATGTGTGTTCCTTTTTTGGTCTGTAAGGCTGGGCTGCTACACCAAATTGGTGTAAGGGAACCAGGGAGGTGGGTGGCAGTCCAGGGGTAAACTGGTACTGTAGCCTACATTGCAGGATGCATCTTATCTCTAACGGGTATGCATGTAACAAACAGCACAGTCATGAACATTAAGGTGCCATATAGCACATAGCCTGCCATTTCACATGTTGGAGAGGCTCATTCTGAACAGTTGAAAACTGACTATAGGATCATTATGTTTGTCTAGCGCGTCTTTAATCTGAAGAACAAACACCACCTCGGTTTTTAAAATGTGCTCTTGGCTGTTAAATTGATGGAGAATAAACTGTTACAGAGTAAAACAAATATACGTAGCATAGAATGGAGTAGAGCCTTCAGCAATGTGTAATTAGAGGGAGGCTTGAGCAAATAATTCTTGGTATGAGAATAGGGGTGACTAGTTTTATATTGTGGTGTGCTCCATCTACAGCAGGGCTCTCCAACCTTAGGTCCCCAGATGTTGCTGGCGTACAGTTCCCAGCATACCCAGCCAGCATGGCTAATGGCAAGGGATTCTGGGTGCTGTAGTCCAGCAACATCTGGGAACCCAAGGTTGGAGAGCCCTGCTCTACAGGAGTCCAGCCACTTCATTTCATTACACACACACACACAGTTAGCATTCTGTGGCCACTAAGCATGCTCAGTCCTCATCGGGACATTTTTTGGGGGTTCCCCTAAACATATTTTGGTACTGCTGTAAACCTTGGGGTTCCCCCAAGCCTGCAGATAGTTGTGCATTGCTGGTGCCGTTTTGGCTACGTCAGAAATAGAGAGAATGATACACAAGCATGTCTCTATTTTCATCTGTGAAATGTTGGGGAAAGTATACCTGTACCTACCGTATATTCAGCAAAGTATTATGCAGCTGCTACAGCTAGAGGTCTCACTTTAGCTTTTCGGATAACTCATGCACTGCATTCCATTTCCCCCCCCTTTTCACTTTCGATTCCCTCAGTAACTTGTACTTTCTATTTCCAAAGCAGTTCTCTGGCACCAGCTGGTGCATTCATCTGCGAAGAACCATCACACTATGCTATCATAGCAAGAAGAGGTGGTATCCAGGGTAAATGAGAGAGGGTTGGGAGGTTAGATCAGGGGTAGGCAGCCCTTTTGGGCAGATTTTGCAATTTGAGAAATTGCCCTAGGCACCACCACAAAATTGCTGCCATGGGAGGCGTGGCAAAGGACAAGTAACCTGCTCAAAAGACGTGTGTACAAGACTGAGCAGGGGTCTGAGCCACAACACGCAACAAAATTCCTTTGGACCCACAGTTTTCATCACCAACAGAAACCTATTTCACAGCCATCCCAGCTGCTGGTAAGAAAAGGTGTTATTTATTTATTTATTTTAAGTGGGAGGGGTAGGGCGCCTTGGTGGGCGCCAAGACAGGTGTTTGGGGAGCATTGGTGCCTGTTCACACCACACTGCCTGCTTCTGGATTAGATCATGGCTGACTTTCTCCTCGGAAGCAAAGCAAATGGGTTGAGTGGCTGGGAAATGTCAGTAAAGGTAAAGTTAAGAGTTGCCAAACCAACTATTCATAAAGAACACTTTATTTGCAAGCAAAGTTGTGCCTGAAATGATGGGCATCTTTTATATTCTATCATACTATGAATCCCTAGAGACAATATGACTGAAAAGATATCTAACAATCCTAGGCAGTCCAGATATACCTCACCTTAGTCAGCAACTAACGTTTAACGGGCCATATTTTGAACTAAGCAAGGTTGAACTCCAGTAACGTTGGCTTTACCCTCTGACTCACTCCCATGTCATAGTCTCCAATTGCCATGAAAATGGACCACCAGGAAAACTCTGAACGCCATCATGGCTTCTCACTTTGTCATACAGAGTCCCGAATTCCCAGCTACTTTAAGCTGCTCTTAAAGGGTCCATGGGCAAAATTCAGTTGCAGCTAAGCTTGCAGTTTTAGCTTAGCTGCAATTTTGCCCCTGGCTCTACCTGCTGCACATTGCTGTGGGGAAGGGAATAGCAGGGTGAAAAGAAAAGGAGGTGGAGGCTGCACCCGCTGGCCTGGACCAAGGGAGAAGTGAATGAGGGAATTCATTATATGATTCCTTTCTTTATATTGCCAAAGATCTTATTTCCTAACAGAGCTGACTCTGTGCTTCTAACAGGTGAGATACAGTGTCAGAAAGCAAATGCAAGCAATTTCCCCTTCTCTCTGAAGCTCCATGTTTGGGAGTGTGGGGTGGGTGGGTAAGCATCACCTGTTGAATTTGTGCCAATCCTGACAATTTTAAAACAGATTGCCCTGCATGCACTGACACCCCCCCATGAAAAACACCAGATATCAACAATTAAGGGTTTAAGTAAGGTAAAAAAAAATATTACAAAAGCCACTTATAAAATATTATAAAATAATATATAATATAATGTGGAGAGAAAGCTTGACAGGACATCCACTTTGCCCCACATTCCACCTGCATAATCTCCGCCCTGGGGTTCAGGAGACACATTTTACATATTGATGGTCTTCCCCAAGCACCCTCAATGGTTTGCCAAGTACCCTCAATCACTCTTTCTGAACCACTTTGATGGGTCATGGGCAAAGTGGCCCCAGGACCCCTGCACCCCCTCCTGCCTGGCTGGACCAATTTGTCCTGTCAGCAGAGGGAGGGGTTGGGGGAACAAAGGGGGGCAAGAGAAGGGGTAAAAGTAGCAACCAAGACTTCTGCTGGTTGTTGGAAGCAAGGTGCATCAAAGCACGGATCGGGTCATCAGCTCAGGCCAGCCTGAGCATTCAACCACCAAGCGGACCGCCTAGGTGTGTTGGTGTAAGTTCTTTAGTGCTAGGTTAGCCTGTATACACTCTGATGTTAGTTGAGAATAGCGTAGATTCTCGGTTGTTATTTTGTAGTTCTAACTGTGTGTAACAAGGTATTTCCTCTTGTCAATTTCACTTCCCTTCTCTCCCTTTCCAATTCAGTTTTTGTTTACTATCCAATAAACTTTCTTCCGCTTTCTACTGAAGCATAGTTTCGCTCTGACTCAGTGCTAAATTCCAGTGTTTGTGACCCGAACTGAACCGGGGATTGCGAGCGGGAGCTCTAGGGCTGTCAGTGAAAGCCGCGGAACTCCCGTTTTGCAGGAAAGGAGCAGCGGTGGGTGGTCATTCATATATAATGTAATAATTATAACATATAAGATATTATATAACAATATAATTCTGGAAAAGTCATCCTAGCACTGGCGCTGCTGCTGCTACCTCTTCTAGCAAGGAGCAGCATTTCACAATTATCCCTCAATTACACGATACTTCTTCACGCAATGAATAATCAATTTGCTGCCACAACATGTGATGGTCAGTGTTGTAGATTGCTTGGAGCTTCAGTGTTTAATACTGGATATATGTGCTCAAATGCAAGATATATGAATCGTGGGAAGGAAAAATATTTATTAACCTCTAACCATGAATTCTAAAAAAAGAATAAAGGTTGAAATATTTTGTCCCAGAATACATTTACATTTAAGGCATACCCTTTCTCCATAATAAAAAAAACCTGTTAGGCCTTCTTAGTCTTTTAACAAAGCATAGTCAATACCGGTGGCCC
This sequence comes from Shinisaurus crocodilurus, assembly GCA_021292165.1. Lineage (NCBI taxonomy): Eukaryota > Metazoa > Chordata > Lepidosauria > Squamata > Shinisauridae > Shinisaurus > Shinisaurus crocodilurus. The sequence continues at coordinate 116,425,777 of CM037877.1, forward strand.
TCCTTGACAACTTATTATTGAATTTACCTAAATCTAATAGTGTGATTCAATTGTACACTTACTTGGGAGTAAGCCCTATTGAATTCCATGAGACATACTTCTGAGTGATCATGCCTAGGATTGTGCTATAAGGCAGCAGTATTCTGACCACTTCCTTGACAGTAAAGCAAAAGCCCCATTGAAAGTGGGGGTAGCTTTTGAATGAACATTTATAGCATCAGGCTGTAAAACTAGACTCTGCTCCTATCGGAACTCCAGAAATAGCCCTTGATGGTCAGAGACTTATAATGGGCAGCTTCTCATGAATTTATTCTGAAGACTGACACAATTTGTGCCCTTAAAAGGCTTGTGCTCTGAACTTGCCTGTAAAAAATCAACCTCCAGATTGCCTTCTTCAACCCGTAAGTCTAACAGACAAAAGGAAGGACATCATGCAAACCAAGTCCCTGCATACACCTAAGCAAAAGCAACCTGGGTTTGTATATAGGGACCAAGCTTGCATCTCCTTGTAAGAGAAGGTGTTCATGCCTTCCTCTCTGTGCTAGGTTAAGACCACAAAAAGAGCCCTACTGGAAAGGCCTTTCTGGTCCAGCATCCGGTTTCCCACAGTGACCAACCAGATGCTCTGGAAAGCTCTCAAGCAGGAGATGAGGGTAACAGTATGCTCCCACTCATGTTCCCCAGCAACTGGTATTCAGAGACATGGTGTCTCCAATCCTGGAGATGCTATGTAGCCATCATAACTAAGCCATTGATAGCCTTATCAGTAATATAATGCCTTGAGAAGGGAAACTAGATACTAACCTCCATGAATTTGTCTACTCCAAGTTGGCAGCCATCGCTACATCTTGTGGCAGTGAATTCCACAGTTTAACTATGCAAAGAAACACTTCATTTTCCTTTTCCCAAATGTGCCACCATTTAGCTCTAGTGGATAACCCCAGGTTCTAGGTGAGAGGGAGAAAATACTGCAGTTTTGTGTGTTTCCTCTAATAACTTTTGTACCTGGCCATGCCCTTTGGTTGTCTGGCCATACCCTTGGCCACGCCCTCTTGATCACACCTTCATGTTGCTTAACCATACCTCTTACAAATTCACATGTGTGTCCCTATTTTCATCTGTGAAATGTTGGAGGGTATGCCATGTATGTCATGCCTGTAAGAGGAGAACCCTGGCAGACCCTCTTTTTCTGTTCACATTTGGGGAGGGAGGGTTAAGCATACATGCTGCTTACAAACTTCAAACAGTTTACTAGTGAGTCCAGCCCTTTGAAATAAGTCTCGACAGGAGCAAGGGATCTGGGGAATGCCTTTTTAATCATGAGACCTAAAATGGCGAGTCATGCAAAGGCTGAAAAAAATAAAATCAATAGCACAATCTTTCCATCAGCACAGCACCCTCCGGAAGAAGGCACTCCACACATGCTCAGGGGTACTCTAATTTCATTCCACATGCTTGATTAAAATCAGATTCAAATTAAGTTGCTCCAGCAAGCATTTATAAGATACCAACCTCAAATTCCCAAGGTAAGCGTGTTTGGGTTTTTGTTGTTGTTTTGTTTTTGCATGATAGGAGAATTCCCGTTTAGATCCCACTAATATACCGGAATCCTCCTATCGTGCCAACCCATCCCAATCCTATTGGTGGCCTTCACGTGTTGGGGGAGAGGGCGTGGCCACAAGAGTCGTCTGCAGGGGCTGGCACTGGGGCTCAGGCTGCTGCGCACGCGCGGCCGTTTTAATCGTTGACCTCCGTCCTCGGTCGCCGGGCTCTTCCGTGAGTTGCGCAGGCGCCGCAGCAGCTTTGCGGGGCGGGGGTGTTTGCGCGGAGGGCGGGGTTGCCGTCGTGGTCGGCCGTGCAGCTCCGCTGAGGGAAGGCGGCGGTCGGGCCGGGCGGTCGGGCCGGCGTGGACGGTAGGCCGAGGCAGGGAAGGAGGCTGCAGCGGGGCGCGTCCTGCGGAGTCGCCGCGGACCTGGGTGAGTCGTGCCTTCTTCCCCGCGCCTCCGCACGCGGCTCGCTCTCCTGAAGAGCGGTTGAGGGGTCCGCCGCCTGGAGCCATTACAATGCTTTCAGGGTGCATTTAATTTGGTAGCGTACGACGCCTGCTGTGTAATGGGTCGTTTGCCAAAATTCTTTTTGAGCTAAAAAGAAATAAAATGCGGCCCATTGACTCCAAGGGGAAAGAATTAAGTATATGCGTGACTCTTGCCCACCTAAAATGTTTAAATTTTGGACCGTGCTGTATATATTCATTTAAAAAAATAAATACTAACGTTCATAAAATATTTTAAAAGTTCTGTTATCTGTTTCTGTTTGTGTCCTTATTCTGATCTCCCGTCATGGTCACTAATGCCACTTGCCACGTTGAAGAGGTAACTCCTAATGACCTAACCTCACCCTGCTCTTTCACAATCTCTCTGTGTCTCTCGCCTCTGTCATCCTAGAATTTATCTTCTGGTTTGTCACTCTCCTGGTCTCCTGCTTCATTGTGTTGACTATGTAAAAACTGGATGTCTGTGGGTTTATTTTTATTATTTAGTATTTTGGCGAGGGGGAGGAGGAAGTAAACAAGTTTATTTCCAGGTTTATAACAGGCCTGTGGCTTACGCTGGTTCAGCTTGTCTGAGCGTGGAAAGCTAAGCAGGGTCAAGCCTGGTTGTTACTTGGATGGGAGACCCCTCTAGTTTCCTGCATTGAGCAGGGGGTTGGACTCGATAGCCTTGTAGGCTCCTTCCAACTCTATCTATGAAATCCCACATTGCTGAAGTCTCAAGGTGGCTAATAGTAAATATAAAACAAAATCAGTATTAATAAAACAAACCCTGTGTGTGTGCTACAGGAATGTCTGAAAATTGGTGAACGTTCGCCATTTTGGATTAATTTTATTCTATATCATAATTTTTTTTTCATGTCAGCATTTACCGGTGTATGTCTGACAAGCTGCAGGGGCATACACCAGTCTCAGATCTGGTGAATGACAGCACTTGTTGGATATACCGTACTGGTGTATCTCGGAGTTCATGGTCAGTCTGTCTGGGATTGCCAGCATTCACGTCAATGTGTCAGCATCTGCCAGCTTTGTTCAGGCATAACCTCAGGCTCATGAACTCCCCTTCCCCTTCTTTCCAAAAGCTTTGGCATTCATTTTAAATAGAATGTGGTTACTCATTATGTCCAAACCTGGATCAACTGTGGTTAGTCTTAACTACCGTTTATTTATTTATTATATTTATACCCCTGCCTTTTTTCCTGCAAGGAACCCAAGGCGGCTTACATAATCCTCCTCCTCCTCTCCATTTTATCCTCACAACAACCCTGTGAGGTAGGTTAGGCTGAGAGTCAGTGACTGGCCCAAAGTCACCCAGTGAGTTTCATGGCTGAGCGGGGACTAGAACCTGGATCTCCTGAGTCCCAGTCGAACACTCTCACCACTACGCCACACTGGCTCTGGGGTAGGCAACCTGGTAACCTCTAGATGTTTTGGACTACAACCCACATAAGCCTCAGTCATCACGGCCAATGGTCAGGGATTATGGAAACTGTAGTCCAAAATATCTGGAGGACATCAGGTTTTTTACCCCTAGTTTAGGGAAATAAGCTAGTTTCAAACTGTGGTTTATAACATGTGTCCCTCCCCAAATCTAGTTGAGATTAACCACAGTTCTTGGTTCAGGCATGCTAGAGCTGGAGGTAGGTATCTGGTGCCCTACGGATGTTTTGGACTACAACTTCCAGAATGGCCAATGGTCAGGGATTATGGGAGTTGTAGTCCAAAACATCTGGAGGATACCAGGTTGCCTACCCCTGTGAGTATCTCACTTGCACATGAATGACACATGCTGAATGAGTTAGAAAGGACTTGTATGTTTTCATGACACTCATTTAGCAAGCCATCATGTAAAAAAAAAAAAAAAATCCCCCCCCCCCCAAACCCAACTGCTGAGGAAGCTGTTTCTGAGGGGTGAGTTAGATATTTTATTTCTGTTAATGCGTTTAAAACAGAAATTGGGTAACAACAATAAAGAGAATTCTTGGATGCGTTGGATATTACCCTAACAAGTATGGCATTAGTGTCATGGCTAAAGGAGAGCACGTTACATGTTCTGCAGGACCTTGGGCTAGTGCAAAAAAAGATTGTCTTCCAGCATCCTAGAAGTTTAGTTCCTATATTGAGCTGGTTCTTAAAAATCTAGGCAGAATAATAATAATAATAATAATAATAATAAACGTTTATTTATAACGCCCCTTATACCAAAGGGCGGGACAAATAACATATACAGTAAACATAACAATACAATAAAATAACCAACACCAACCACTTACTATGCAGTATCAAATCCCAGCAACCACCACATTAGCCCAACCACTCATTCTGGCTGACTAAAAAGAACTACATTTACTTTTTGTTGTGGTGTGTTTTCTGCATGGATTTATTTTTCTTCTTATTGTGTGTGTGGGGGGGGGGTTCCCCAAAGCAGGGACTGTCTCAACCTGGCTGCTTTTACTTGGTCAATTATTCGTGTTCTGAGATCGTTGCTGTCCCCTCTTGACGATTTCTGAGATGATCAGATGTTAGCTATAGCCTCTACCGTTTACTGCTTGTATAGGTAGTTAATATTCCTCTTGGATTCTACACATTTTGTACAGTTGCATGCTTACATCCATAATGGTAGACAGAACTGAACACCAGCATTAACACCGGTGTCCCCTGCATAAACCTGAATACCATAAAAACTGCAGCCGAATTAATCTGCAACATGTTAATTGTATTGCTTCAGAACTTTTATAGGACGTGCTTTGCATGTATTTCATGGAGATTAGTCTCCTTACACCAACCACAAAATATGGAAGCTATTTGTGTTGAAAAATTGGCTCGTTCATATCGGCATTTATCCATGGAATTGCCTTCTGTGGAAACTGTAACAAATACAAAGATGCAGTGTAATGATTTCTAACTTTAAGTACATGTAACTGCAATAATTGCATCAGGGTGGATTTTTTAATTAAAGATAATTGATCTTTATCCACCTTGAATTGTACCTTCTTCTGATTACCCCCGCCTCCATTTCCACCCCTTCCTCTGTCGCCCTTGCTCTATCATAGATCATAGAGTTGGAAGGAGCCTACAAGGCTATCGAGTCCAACCCCCTGCTCAATGCAGGAAACTAGAGGAGGGGTCTCCCATCCAAGTAATAACCAGGCCTGACCCTGCTTAGCTTTCCACACTCAGACAAGCTGAGCTTGCGTCACTTGCAAGATTACAAGCTGCTTGTGGTAGGGGCCAATGCCCTAATTCTTTTGTTAAGTGTCAGGTATGTGGATGGCACTATCTTTTTACCTTTTCTTTAACTGGGTTCACACGATATGACAACCCATATTGGGTTGTGATGTCATGCAGATCTGGACCGATTCCCGCAGGGTGGCTTGTTTGAAGGCAACAAGCCACCTGACAACCCATGGTTGTTCTAGGGGTTGTTGCACCCATGATGGGTTGTTGTGTTGTTCGAACCTCGGTGACTGACCCCATCGTGGATACCGGGAATCAGCTACCGAGCTGCTTGACGAGAGGGGCAAAAAACCCTTGCTGCTCTTGCCAAGCGGCACTTGGTGGCTGCTGGCACTGGCCTACTGCCTTCCCCACTGTGATCATGAGCCGTTTTCCACTCTTCATGGCTTTTTGTCCCTTAACCCTTTTTGGGGGGTGGGAGGGACTGCCGGTGGGTGGCAAACATTTTGATTTTATTATTTTTGCACACACAATGTGTGCAAAATTTTTCATTTTATTTTTCTTAATTTGTTTAGCTGCAACTGTGCATGAGCACAGTTGCATGAGTATGGGAATGGGGACCCTCAGTTAGGCAGTGTCAGAGAGGGGTACCTGCTGTCAGAGTGCAGCAGGTACCAAGCCTGGGCATTGACCCAGAGAGGGTCCAAATAGGCTCTCCCCCCCCGCTTTTTGTTGACAGCTGTCAAAAGGTAAGCTGTCAAGAGAAAGCAAAGGCGTGAGTGATCTTAGCTTGTGTAAAGGGGGTGGTTCGCCACAAGATCCTCCCCCCCCCCCCGGCCAAAGTCCTCTGAGTGATGCATGCTTTGGACTTTTCCCCAAGACACTAGTTGCTTGGGAAAGTGCAAAAGTGCATCCCACCCCTTTTCTGGGGAAAAGAAGTTTTGAAAGCTAGCTATCAAAACTTTGGGTCCCTTTTTGACAGGGCAGGGGGGGCATTTGGCTGGGACATATACAGCCATATTTAGTTTTAAATGAACAAACATGTCAGAATGGTAAATGCCTGTTTCATAACAAAGAAGTTTAAATAAATTATTGAAATCCTGTTGAACAATGTCTGGAAATATTAGTATTTAACTATGGAAAAAGTTAGCTTTTAGCAGGGTCGCTATTTATTTATTTATTTATTTATAGCATTTTTACCCCACTCTTTAGCCAAAAAAGGCTCCCAGAGTGGCTTACAAAGATTAATATTACCGTATATACTCGAATACAAGTCGAGTTTTTCAGCACATTTTTTGTGCTGAAAAATGCCCCCCTCAACTTATAAGTGGGTCAGCGCTCCCCCAGGACCCCCGCTGCCACCGCCAGGCACCCCCCTCCACCCCCAGGACCCCTGCTGCCACCCCCAGACACCCCCACGCCACGCTGTTCCTCTCCGCTCGCTCTTTAAAATTATTTTCCTCCCCCCCCCCATACCTTTGTCAGCGGCGGCTAGGCAGGGAAGCGGCGCAGCAGCGCGAGGCGCCCGTAGAGCGAGTGGCTGGGCTGCGTCTCCCTAGCAGGGAGACATGTGGAGCCACTCCGCTATTCCTCCGCTCGCTCTTTAACATTATTTTCCTCCCCCCCCCCCCATACCTTTGTCAGTGGCGGCTCGCTCTGCCGGCGCCTCGCGCGCTGCCATGCTGCTTCGTTCCCGGGAGCCGGCATGGCCAGGGACCCACGTGGAGCTGCTCCGCCATTCCCCTACCTTTCTGTTTGTAAGCGGAGGCTCGCGGCGCTGCCGGCGCCGCCCTCGTCGCTTCTGGGCCGCGACGGGCATCACTTCCGGGGCCGCGACGGGCATCACTTCCTGCCATGCCGGCTCCTAGGAAGTGATGCCCGTCGCGGCCCAGAAGTGACGAGGGCGGCGCCGGCAGCGCCGCGAGCCTCCGCTTACAAACAGAAAGGTAGGGGAATGGCGGAGCAGCTCCACATGGGTCCCTGGCCATGCCGGCTCCCGGGAACGAAGCAGCATGGCAGCGCGCGAGGCGCCGGCAGAGCGAGCCGCCACTGACAAAGGTATGGGGGGGGGAGGAAAATAATGTTAAAGAGCGAGCGGAGGAATAGCGGAGTGGCTCCACATGTCTCCCTGCCAGGGAGACGCAGCCCAGCCACTCGCTCTACGGGCGCCTCGCGCTGCTGCGCCGCTTCCCTGCCTAGCCGCCGCTGACAAAGGTATGGGGGGGGAGGAAAATAATGTTAAAGAGCGAGCGGAGGAATAGCGGAGTGGCTCCACATGTCTCCCTGCCAGGGAGACGCAGCCCAGCCACTCGCTCTACGGGCGCCTCGCGCTGCTGCGCCGCTTCCCTGCCTAGCCGCCGCTGACAAAGGTATGGGGGGGGGAGGAAAATAATTTAAAGAGCGAGCGGAGAGGAACAGCGTGGCGTGGGGGTGTCTGGGGGTGGCGGAGATAGTCCCTGCCCTCAGGCTTACAATCTGAGGAGGAAGAAAGCAAAACTCAGGCACCAGTTCTTAGTTACAAGGTTCTTAAATATTTTTTCTTTTCTTGCAGGGAAGGGCAAAACAAGCTCCCTTTAGCTGCTCCCTCTTTGGCTGATGTATGGGGTCAGGCTGGTCTCCTTGCCGTGATGTTAATTCTGGGAGGCATGGGGCGCAGCCTCCCAGTGGCCCTCAGTTCTCTGGCCGATGGATGAGGCCAGAGTCTGCCGCTCCAGGGAACTGTCAGATGGAGCTGTGTGTTCCTTCCGGCAGGGAGGGGTGAAGTGAGCTCCCTGCAGCTGCCTCACTCTCCGGCTGATGTATGGGGTCAGGTTGGTCTCCCCCTTGCCATGATGTTAATTCTGGGAGGCATGGGGCGCAGCCTCCCAGTGGCCCTCAGTTCTCTGGCCAATGGATGAGGCCAGAGTCTGACGCCCCAGGGAACTGTCAGTTGATTTAAATCAAATTTAAAAATAAATTGAGTAATAGTTGCTGCACTGCAGTAACGACGAATGAACATTTTCAAAAAGAAGCACAAGCTGAAAGTTAAAATGAAACTGAAAGTAAGACAAGGGAATTCCCTCTATGGGCAGGGCAGGTTACTTGCAAGCAGACCACAACAAAACAAGTCTGAGCCTGTCAGGCAGAGAGCTCTTACTGAACAGGAGCCAAACTACCAGACAGAAGAAGCATAATGTCAACTAGAGGTGGCCGCAGGAAAGATCCTGTATGGATATGGTTTACAGAACTTCCTCCATCAGAGAAAAATAAGGGTGTGAGAGGAAAATGCAAACGCTGTGGCAAGGAAATGCAAGGACTAGTAGCTCACTTGAAGTATCACATACAGAAGAGTGTCAAATGTACTACAGACTGAACAACACAGCAAGAGGAACCTGAACTGATGAGTGAAGAAGAATCAGAAAATGAAGGTAGACAAATCTAGTTTACTCCTGCAAGTGCGAGCTGTACAAAGTTATAATGTTTATTTTATGAAAGGTAAAAAAAACGTGAAATTAATGTAAAGTTGAATTTTTTTTTTGAATTTTCATTTAATGTACAGTATTACTTTAATACCTTAGCAATAACTGCCTTCAAGGAATCTAACATTAGTTTTAACATTATTTACTGTAAAAAAAATACAATGTCAAACTCAAACAGCATTAAAACTTTTAAATTGAATTGATGTGTAGTGTAATAGCAAAGTTAAAGGAAGTTAAATCATTAAAATTGTCAAACACTGTTGTAGAAACTGTTGCACTACCTATTTTACTATACCATCATTTTTTTAATTTAGATTTTGCTGATGTGGATGATGTGGATCTAAATCCAATGGCCATAGAGGTAGAAGAGAGCCCTCACCCTCATTCAGACATTTCATCTAGGCCTAGTAGTTCAAGGAGTCTCACGTCTCCAACTCCATCACTGAATTCAGTTGCATCGCAATCTAGTCATTATGCAAGTTTGAAAAGGAGTGTCACTGCTTCTTCATCCTCAAGGGCGAAAAGACCTACTTTATTCCCCTGTGTTATAAAGACAAGTAAGGACCAAAAAAATGCACTGGATATTCAAATTGCCCGCAGTATATATGCAACGAATACTCCATTCAGAGCTGTGGAACATCCAGAGTACATTGTATTAGCAATAGAGATGTTAAGGCCAGGCTAACAGAAATGACATTGGCAACAAATTACTGGATGAAGTTTATGATAACTGCAAGAGTCTGGGAAAGACCTAAAAAATAAGACAGTCTGACAGTCTGGATGGATGGAGCAATGTTCACAATAAACCTGTAGTGTGTGCATCAGTAACAACTTCCAATCAAACCACTTATTTGACAGGTACCATAGACATATCTGGACACGCTCATACCTGTGAATACCTTTCAGAGGTAGCCAGGAAGGCTATTAGTGATTGCAGGGGAAAATTCCATTGTCATGTAGGTAGCCTAGTAACCGATAATACTAGTAACATAAAAAAAAGAGAGGAAAGAACTTGATAAAGAGGAGACCCTTAACCTCATTACATATGGATGTAGTGCCCATCCAATGCATCTATTGGCTAAAGATGTGGATATTCCTAATGTCAAGAACCATGTTGTTGCTATTGTAAAGTACTTCAGAAACAACCATTTCACATCAGCTGCTTACAGGTCAACAGGAGCAAAAACACTGCCAATTCCACAAGATGTTAGCTGGAACACTCGCCGATTGTTTAGAAGCCTACATCAAAAACTGGCCCATCATCATGCAAATCTGTGAGGAAAATCGAGAGAAGATCGATGCAGACATCAAAAACAAGGTATCTAACTTGGGAATCAAAATAAATGCTGAAGATCTTTAAAAGCTCAAACCTATTACTGTGGCATTGGACAAATTACAGAGAGATTTGTGTAGTATTGGTAGGGCAGTTGATGTTCTGAAGCAACTTTTGGAAGATCTGACAGCTTGCAGCGTATTGACTGCAAATGATCAAAGCAATCTACAAACCCGTTTCAAGCAAGCACTAACACCAGCTCGCTATCTGGCTAACATTATGACTCCATCTGTCATGGGCAAAAACTTAACAGACGAGGAGTATGACTCAGGGATGGATTGAGCCAATGAAAACCATCCAAATGTAGCTCCAGTCCTAATGAAGTACAAAGCTAAAGCCAAGCCATTTTCTCAGTATATGTTCAGCAAAAACATCATCAGTTCAGTTCAGTCCAGCCTCTGGAATGGTGGACTTCACAGCAGGACAAACTGCATCAGGAGGTGATCGATGTCGCAGAACAATTGCACACTGCAACTGCCTCCACAGCAGATGTGGAAAGAGTGTTTTCATCATTTGGATTGGTACAATTAAAACTGTGAAATCATTTAGGCTTAGACAAAGCTGTCAAATTAGTGTTTTTGTTTAAAGCCATGAATCGATATCAAAAAGGAAAGTGAAGGAAAAATTAAGTGAAAGTGATTAACATAAGTTAAGTAACATGCAGTGTATGACAAATAATTACTGTTGAGGTCGCTTTAAATATGCAAAAATGCAACAATACTCTATTAAATGAAACCTGTTCTGATTAATTTTTTTCTGTATAATTTGGTGTTCTTAACTATTAAGTGTAGGCTATTTGTACATGTGGTTGCCTGAATTAATTTTACTAAAAAAAATTTGGGGGGAAATTGATTAAATTAAAAAAATCATTGATTTAAATTTTTTTAAATGGATTTTTTAAAATTCTTTTTTTTTGCAAAAAATCATGATTTTTTGCAACCCTGGCTTGTAGTAGGTCAATCTTGGAATTTTCTTTCCAGATCAATTGCCAAAACATGTTTAAGAATGAGCTGCAAACTTTATCACTATTGAAATTTAGATATATAGAAAGCATGTGAAGCTTTAGGTAAACATTAGGCACTAAAGGAAGCAATCCTTAGCAGCTTGGGAGATGCTGTCGGAGAGGGAGATACACTAGCAGGACAATACACATGTCACCAGAGGGCCTCTGGCACACTGGTGGAAAGCTGCACTGGCATTTTCTGCCAGTGATGTCCTGCTGGCAACGGGGGGTGGGGGTGGGGGGTGGGGATAATTGGGTTGTTTTGGCCATGGTGACCAGGGATCAGTAAGATACAAAGACCCCCTCATTTCCCCAACAGATCCAGAAAAAGTGTCTAGCACTGTGCCAGCTCTGGGCCTGATATAGTTATTTTCTTCCATTTGAGTCAGTGGGGAGGAAAAAGGCACCCATCCTACCCTTGCTGCAGTGAGCCACCAGGGCTATTGATGTGGTGGACACTCTACTGCAGATCTCTCCCCCCACCCCTGCCCCCAGTCAGTGCTTAGGGTTGCTCTGCTAGCTAAGGCACTCTTCAATCATAACCCCTCCAAAAGGTTTATTTTTTAGAGTGAGTAAAAATAAAATTACCTGCTCTCAGAGTCCACCCCCTGAGTTTCTGCATGAATTGCTGTTCTGAACATGTCTCCTGGTTGGAAGGAGATGAGCCCCAATGTAGTGACTCAGGCAGAGATGCAGCAAACAGCTATATTTGTGGGTCGCACCTTGGACTCACAGGAGCTGTTCATTTATTGTGGCACACAAATTCTGTTCTGAGAAGTCCTAGAGAATTACTGAACAAGAGGGTGGCCCAAGGGGCATATTGCCCATGTAGCAGTTGAGGGTGTCTTTTGGGCTTATTACTTCAGAACACAGCCATGCTTCTCATGCTTCTACTATTTCAGTATGAATGTGAGACAGCAGCAGCCTCAGAAGCATAAGGACATTATGACAACTTTGTAGAAAGGTTACATAGTCAGCCTTGTTTTAGGAGACTTAGGGGTATCTTGTCTGTCCTAAGGTAAATACTGCTTATATTGGCTACCCAGTAAGGGTACTTGCAATGAAAATACTTGCGCCACACTCTTACCAATACAAAGTCTACTTGTTTCCTGTGTTAAGTTATCTCTGTGTAGAGAAAAACATGAACCGTTATTCAACATAATAGCCTAGAAACTGCATATTGGCAAATTATTTATTTATTTATTTATTATAATTCTACCCCGCCTATTTTCCTACAAGGAACCCAAGGCGGCTTACATAATCATCCTCCTCCTCTCCATTTTATCCTCACAACAACCCTGTGAGGTAGGTTAGGCTGAGAGTCAATGACTGGCCCAAAGTCACCCAGTGAGTTGCATGGCTGAGCGGGGACGAGAACCCGGGTCTCCCAAGTCCCAGTCTAACACTCTCACCACTATGCCACACTGGCTAGAATTAAAGCCTATAATTGAAATGCTACCTTCCAAAATTGTACTTCAGAAAATGGAACATGTCTGTAGATCCATGGCTTAGTCTCTTCTCTTGCATTAGTACTCATGTTGGGGGTTTCACAGTATATATTGTCAATTTAGACAAGGCACCCAATGCACACAGCTTAAAAAGCCACACTCAGTACGTGATCAAATTCTCAGCCTAGTTACCTAAGGTTGTTAGAGGACAACATGTGATGAATATCTACAAACATGAGTGAGGGCAGCAGGATAATAGTAACAACTTAACCAGCTAGTTTCCATAAGGAAGGTATTAAATTTTATAAATGCAGCTGTTTACCGTTTGATTTCAATTTTGGAATCATTGAATCCAAAGGTTTGCCGTGCTGTATTTAAAATTTAAAACCTTTCCTATGGAGGTGGTTTAGTTGTTACAGGATCTGTGCCTCAGGGCTCAGTGTGTAGATGCATTATCACCTGTTGTCCTCTTAACAACCCTGTAAGGTAGACTAGGCTGAGAGTTTGGGCTGATTCGCATGATCACGGTGACTTAAGCAAGCCATGGTGGCTTGTTTAAGCTGTGGTGCATGCTGGGTGCCATTTGTCTAATAAGCCACCTGGGTGCAGCCTGTTGTGTCGTCCAAACCCAGGTGGCATGGCTTGTTGGAGGAAGAAACAACCCTCAACTAACCCAACAACAAGCCATGGGTTATTTGTTTCCCGCTCCCAACAAGCCATGCTGCCTGGGTTTGGATGACATGACAAGCTGTGCCCGGGCAGGTAATTAGGCAAATGGCACTCGGCATGTACTGCAGCTTAAACAAGCCACCATGACTTGTTCAAGCCACGATGATTGTGCGAACCAGGTCATTATGAATGGCCTGAAGCAGTGTTCTCCAACCTTGGGTCCCCAGATGTTTTTGGCCTACAACTCCCAGCATGCCCCAGCCAGCCAGAGTGAGCCACGACATCTTGTGCTAGCGAATTCCATAGTTTTAACTGTGCTGTGTGAATAAGTACTTCCTTTTATCTGTCTTGAATCTCCCACCATTCGGTTTCATGGGATGAAGAGAGAGGGTGAGCTGCCAAAGCAGCCTTTTCTCTTTTGGCACCGTGGAATCACTGATCAGTCATCCTCGTTTGTGTTGGTTATTTTGTCTCAAAGACTGGACATGCTAGTATTGGATTTCTTGCTTATAAATGGTACGGGTCCAAAATGGAGAAGTAATGCTGACTTCTGTCTTACATTTAAATGTAACTGCTTTTCTTGTACAGGTGAAAATGCAGGAAGCGGATCTAGTAGCAAAAATGCTCCGATCTGTTCTCCAGTCCCATAAAAATGGAGTACCATTTTCCCATTTGCAAGGGGAATATAAATCTTTAACTGGAGACTGGATTCCTTTTAAGCAGCTGGGACATCCTACACTAGAAGGATATATAAAGAGCATCCCTGGAGTTGTTAGGATTGAAATCAGTAAAACTGGTGAGGTAAGAAATCCAAACTTCATAATTGTGGTACATGTGAGTGTGTTGTGACTGCAAACTTCCCATAAACCTTTAAAATTCACTTTAATGCAGGCTTTTGATCCTTTAATACATGAGGCAAAACCTGTGTCCAGACATCTGTGGATAGTTATTTGGATGCTTCCATCCTATTACTGTGGTCTTGAGCTATTCATGGGATGGATTTAATATCTGGTATTCTTTAGCCTTTTCAGACCTTGGGCCTCACACCACAGCCTTGTACCGTGTGTGTGTGTACCTGGTAGTGTCTAGTGGAGCAATGTTCCTTGTGCCGTTGGCATTGGCATCAGTCACACAGCTATGGCAGATTCCCAAACTAATGCATGACATTGTATTCCTGTGCTTGCTATAGCACAGTCCAAGCATAATGGAAAGAGGGTGTGAGGCTGCTTCTAATGGGCAAGTATCTCCCATGACTGAATGTATAAAGTTATTAGTAAATATCTAATCTTTCATTTTTTTTGTTTATTACTTAAGCAGGTGACTTGCCATACTGTCCCTTGCCAAGAGACTACAGGGATTGCTCAGCTTGTAGCCCGCCAGAGAACTTCGGAAAGAAAATTGAGCCGGCAAGTGAACTGCAGGATGAGGCTGAAAAAAACTGCTCCACTCACCTCAGTAGGTAAGCTTGTCAGCTGCAAAGCACTGCACTGGTACATGCTGAATTAATCAACTTTCCACTAATCACTAGCAGAGCTTCTCTATTGTGGCAGTTCTGCTGACTGCAATGAACTATGCATACTCTTGAACAGTTCGTGTTATGCAACAATTTGGCTGACTATTCACATGTGCCTCGCAACTGCGCATAAGGAAAGTAATATTGGAAAGAAAAGGAAGGATATATATTATTTCTTGCAAAATATGCTAAAACAATAAGCAGGGCCATTCCATCAGCCTTGCTTAAAGATTAATTTTTCCTCTCCCCCCCCCCCCCCATTCCTTTTCTGTATGTGTTGTGTTTTGTAGTTTGTAAGTCTGTGGGCAGGGACTGTCTACTTTTATTGATTATTTGTAAGCCACTCTGGGAGACTTTTTGGCTGAGGATAAAAAAAAAAGTCTAAATAAATTAAATAATTGTATATTGTCTTTCTTGACCGTTCTCCATACATTTCATTTTATTATTTCATTTTTATTTCATTTGGATATTTATAAACCACCCTTTCTCAAAAGTTACTGGGGCAATAAATATAACAGTCCTAACAGCTCTGTAAGTTAGACTTTTAAATTTGGTTTTAATTTTTTAATAATGCTTTTATTGTGTATATTGTATTTTTACTGATTGTTGCAAACCTCCCAGAGAGCTTCGGCTATTGGGCTGTATAGAAATAACAACAACAATAACAATAACAACAACAACAATAATGCTGAATAATAATAATAATAATAATAATAATAATAATAATAATAATAATTAGCAGCAGCAGCAGCAACTCCATATTATTTTTGGTGGGGGGGTGTTATGCTGATTTCTTTCACGCATGTTTAGTGTGTTTGTGTTTTCCAAATGTTTGTATGGTGAGCAAACCTTTGAGGCTCACTATGCAGAAAAATATTAAATGTTGACCTAAATGTGCTAGTTACATTTTTCAGTGTTTTGGTAAAATTAAGAATTTCTGTTGAAATGTTTCTAAGCCATAGGTAAATTGAAAATTAGACTTAGCATTTTGTGGCTCCTTTCACTGTGTTATAGGCAAGCCAAAGGGCACTCTGAGGAAGCCAGAATTCATGAATTTTGCAGAGGAAAGCAGGAGGCCTTCACAACCATTGCTAAGAAGCAAAGGAAGCTACGCAGTTGTTAGACCTAGCATGAGCACTGCACCATATCCTCTGTCCTCAGAATTTGGGATGGCTGTACCTAAAGAAGTCTTAATAGAAGGGCACATGACTGTGATGAACAGGTTAGAGCTTGTCTTTTTAGAAAACTTGCTGGGCATAAACTGGCCGATGTACTGACACTCTAGAATTGTGTGCATCCAGAGGGGAGAACTAATTGTATAAAGAAGTGTCCTAAGTACAAATTTCAGCAATGTGAAAATACTACAGAACTATTTGAATGAAATATGCAATTTTTTCCACGTGAACCTTTTTTTAACTGGCCCTTTTCTTGTGCTTTTAATGATGGGGGAAGGAGGAATAGTGGGGAAAATTAGTGAAGAGGAAAACTTTCCAAGGACTTTCTAACTTTTCCTTTAGGGAAATAATATCTCAAGAGATTGTGTGCATGGAACTATCTGTACAATATTTCCTAGTGAAATACTATTTAGAGTATAGTTTAAAATTATTATGAACCAAAGTGCAAAGTAAGCAATGTTAGTGATGATAGGATTGCTACTGTATCTATCTATATTACTAAACAAACCATGTTTTGAGGACCAAACTAAGAGTTTATTGAGCATATGGCTCCTACAACATGGTGGCAAGGCGTTTGCATAATACAGCTTCTGCTGCCTCTTAGTCTTGCTTCAGATTCCTCCATCAAGCAAAATCAACTAAGAAGATTCGGAACTACACATGCACAATCAAGGAAAAAACATGTGAAAGTTAAGAAGCTTCTCCTTAATTTATACAGACATTCAGTTTTCCGTGGTCCATGAAAATTAACGTTTCTGTGGTACATTAAGGATCTTTCAGACCCTGATTAGAGAGAGAAGCTTGTTAATGCTAGTATTTTCAGGAGTATGTTACTGTGGTGGACATCTAACTTTACCGTTACTGTGACAGTTGCAGCCTGGTCATAGGCATGCTTATTCATAAGCAAGTCCTACTGGGGTAATTGGGCACACTCATAACTAAGTGACCATAGACTGCAGCCTTAATGTGTATAATGAGTGACATATTAATATAAAATTCATTGCCCTTAATTACATTATATTAATATTTCCTGAGGCGTTTCTCTAAAAATATACATTTCTTTCTTCTGCATGATGATTTGAGTACATACTGGGCTAAATCCAATGTTACACAAGCAGGACTTTCGCTCACGCAATTGGAGGTTCCATTCCCCTCCAAATGTATGGCCCCCAAATCTGCTCTAGAGGATCCCCAAACCTCTGGAGCAGATTGGGGGGGTTTGCAACGGGGGAGGGGGAATTTGAATCTGCCAGTGGTGTTCATTCTGCCGATGGAAGGACACTGCTGGAAAGAACCCTCTGTTTCTAAGCCCAGATAATCAAACCTTCCTTTAACAGTATTGATGATTTCAATTTTTAACATCCATTTTATTTTTGTCCCTCTACTTCCAGTTGAACCCCCCCCCCAGATATTTGGGATGCAGAAGTTTGTAGATCCGTTTCAAACATGGGTTTATTTGTAGTTTATTTAATGAAGTGAAGGCATTTATCATTTATTAAACTTCATAAATATACTGAACAGTACAGCAACTTGTAAGTGCTATGTTATACACAATATATTTCATGTTTTTAAAGTAAGTTTAGGTTTGATATTCAATATTTACTTATGACAGTTTGCGCCCTACATTTCAGTGTTTCTGGGGGGAAAGGGCTATTTTGATGGGCTTCAAAAATTCTGCAAACTTTACATCTCTACGCCTGACACAGAAATGTAGCAGGTGGATACTTTTTCAACCACTTATTTTTATGCCAGGCAAAGCTTCTCTTGCTAAATTTCAGTATGTTGGACTCCTACTTAAGATAAGAAATAGAATTCTATTCCAGTCTTCCACTATTGATATACTGCTCCACTTGGGGGTTCTCCTGGAGCCATCTTTGTCACTTGAGGTTTGGGTGGCCTCAGTGGCATGGAGTCCCTTCTACCAACTTCAGTTGGTGGCCCAGCTATGCCCCTATCTGGACAGGGATAATCTGGCTTCAGTCGTCTGTGCCCTGGTAACCTCCAGGTTAGATTACTGCAATGCCCTCTATATGGGGCTACCTTTGAAGACAGTTCAGAAGCTGCAGCTTGTGTGCAAACATCTGCAGCCAGATTGATAACAGGGACATTAAAGTCCAAACATACGGTAACACCAATTCTGGCTCACTTGTACTAGCTACCTGTGTTTCTGAGCCCAATTCAAGGTGCTGGTTTTGACTTGTAAAGCCTTACACAGCTCAGCACTGCTGTATCTGATGGAACACCTCTCCCAGCCTGAACCTACCACGTTACGACACTCATCTTCTAAGGCCTTCCTCTAGGTGCCTCCTCCAAGGGAGGCTTGGAAGGTGGCAACAAGGGAGAGGGTCTTCTTGGTGGTAGCCCCTCAGTTATGGAACAAATCTCAGCAATCAGGCCCACCTGGCACCAACATTGTAATCTTTTCTGCACCAGGTTAAGACTTTCTTCTACTCTTAGACATTTAGCAGCATATGATAAGGTTTTAATCAGCTCCTGGATTTTCCTTATTGTTGATTGTTTAAAATTGCTTAGATACGTATGTGTGTCTGTGTGTGCTGTCTGTATGTTTGTATGTAAATTATTTTTAAACTATGTATAATGCTTATTTTTAAGGTTTTTAATCTTTGTAAGCCACCCACAGAGCTTCGGCTATTGGACGGTATAGAAATTTAATAAATGAAATGGTGGGGGAAGCAGTGAGGATCAAAAACTAATTCCTGCATTTAATAGATGGAGTAGTGCTTGTTCACACTATTTCATGAATGCATGCATTGTATTATATCAGCTTATTGAGTTTTTACACTTCTTAAAAAGACCAGATAAACATCAGGCGTAGCTGAGAAGATTGGGAATTTTCAGTCTTTTTAAAATAGAGGGTTAAAAACCACTTAAATTATGTTTACTGCAGAAAAATGCTAGCCTTGTGCCAGTGTCATTTTTCTTCTTTTTTACCCAGTCACAGAAGATCTTGCACAGCATTGCCAATTGATCGGTTGTATTTAAGTCTTCAGTGTCTTCGATAAATAAGTATTAGCAAAAGATTATTTACGAAGCTGAGCATAGACAGACTTCAGACACTGACAATAGCCTGTTTTTAAACTCTATTGGTTTCAATTAAACCATATTGGTATGTCCCTTTTTTAAACTTTTGTGTACATGAATGCAAAACAGATGAATTTGATGCTGAAGTTCTGCTGATTTAGTATTATGACACACACACACTATCCTTTCACTAAAATCCAACTTGACAAGCTCAGCTGCTGCGCCATCACTTCTCCATGTATTGTTTGTTGCTCTTCTGGATCATCAAATCATGATGTGGCTAATGTCCTTGCTGGCCTAGCCACAATGATGGATTTAGCAGAATAGTTCAGATTACTTTAATAATCCTCCTATTGTACTGCTGTGGGCTTGCAAAATGTATTTACTGAGGAAGCCACCAGGAAAAGCAGCACTTTCAAACTACAGTATATTGACCTGGGAAGACTATTTAATGGCAAGAGATCCTTATAAAAGGTAGTGTGCCTTCATTGAAAGGAAAGGTTTATTAAATGGAAAATGTGCACCTCCCCTGCCCAGGTTCATTGTGAATGTAGATAGGAGCAGAAGTACTATGGAGTGTGGGAGAATTGTGTGGATACCTACTGTTGCGACTTGAAACATTATTGGGTGGTTTGAAACATTATTGGGTGGTTGGTAAGCCCTGATTCCCCAGTTCCTCCAGAGGAGGAAGGAGAGGTCTATCTGGCATTGGGAGATGACCTACTACCAAATGTCAGCTCAGCCAGGGCTGCTGTGTGGGCTAGTTTTGACTTTTAAAAAACCCTCATATAAAAGGGACAAAAGCAAAGGAAGTAGTGTTAGTCTGTAAGAAAAAATCCGAAATCCCCAGTTGAGCCATACCTTTATTGGGATCAATCAAAATAGTGAGCAAGCTTTCAGGTTCTCCAGAAAATAAACGTCATCTGGCTGGATGTTAAGTAAGGCAGGAGGCGGGGGGGGGGTGAGTGGGTAGCTTGATGCTGAAGCCATAAAGTCTACATTTATTGAGTCATAAGATGGAGTACAAGATAAAATAATAGAATTAATTGGATTAGATTCTGCTACCGGGATGGGTACGTAAGTTCGGGAGGTCTGGAGGCTATTTTTGGACCCTGCGGTCCAAAAAAAAGAAACATAAAATTTAAAAGGTGTTTGTATCAGCTACAGGGCACTAAAAGGGTCAAAGTTACATGCAAACAAGCTAATTTTTGCTGCTCCAGATGCCATTTAAAAAAATGATTTATTTTTACAATTTTGTGGAGCAGTATTGCCCACCCCTACTCTACTAGGTGCTATGCAAGTTGCAGGTTGCACCTAAGGCTGCCAGGACAAAGGAAATAGTAATGACTGATCCCCCATTTTTTAAAATCTAAAGTCCAGCAGTTATACCTGGATCTGTCTCCAGCCATATCTGGGTAACTGCTGGATTTTATCTTTTTAAAAAATGGAAGATTAGCTACTACTTCTTTGTCCCAGCAGCCCAAGCTGTAATCTGAAACCTGATAGCACCTAGTAGAACCTAATCCAATTAATAGTGCATCCCACTGTGTTTAATGAAACTTACTCCCAAGTAAATGCTCATAGAATTGCTGCTGTCTTTTGCATTCCGTGAAGTAGACTGTAGTCCATGGAAGCTTATGCCAGAATAAATTTGTTAGTCTTTAGTGTAAAAAGAATGAAAGAGAAAAAAGTATCTGGTGCCAACTGAAATACTTTATTGCCCAACATGTTTCGGTATGTACCTTTGTCAGGAGCCAAAAGTTTTTCCAAGTACGCTCGGAAAAAAAATTATTCAGCTATCTCGTGAGTATGATACTTTTGGCTTTTTTCTCTTTCGTTCTTTTTACACATTGGTGCCTTCCCATCTTGTTCTGTTTTAGTCTTTAATGTGCCACAAGACTATATTGTTTTTGCTGCAGTAGACTGAAACGGATATCCTCTTAAGACTGTGACTAAATGCAGGCTTCAATCAAGCCAGCTTTTTCCTCTTTCTCCCCTCCCCTGTTTTCATCAGGCTCCAGGGTAAGAGTTCTGGAGAATTCAAAAGCTTACTCACTGTTTTGTGACATTTTGGTTGGTTCTAAATAGAGGCAAAGCTAGACTGTGGAATTCATCGAAAATAGAGCCATCTGGTGGTGAGTTGTATTTTATTTCTGAAGGAAGAACTGCCTTGCAAATACAGTACAGAACCTTTCACAGTGGGTTTGATGTGTTGACTGTAGGTGATCAGTCATAAGACATTTTCTTAAATTCTGGAATGGATGGAATCTCCAACAAACAAAGGCTTAAATCTTGCTGATTTAATTGGGGGATGCTTAAGGGTGTGCTTAATTATCCAGCTGAAGCTGGCAGGTTGTAGCCATTGTTTCTACTCTGGGTCTGTTGCAAGAAAATGGGCAGCACAATCCTATGAGGCTGCCTGTAACCCTCAGAACCCAGAGGATTATGGGCATCCCATTGAGGGTGGGAGGAGTGTGGCAGATAGGCTATCTGCTGCACTCCACTCACCCTCAAAAGCATCTAGATGGCCGATTTCAGCTTGGAATTCCTTGGAATCCAGTAGAGCCTCGCTCTTCCCCTCCCTGACTGCAGGAATGGGGAGTTCCCCACGGGGGAACTGATCACAGTCTTCCGTGTTTGGTTCCCTGCCAGCGCAGAAAGATCCATGCCGGTTTCAGGGTGAGGGGTGGGCGTTCCGCGGTGCTGCGACCTTGGGAGGGATTTCTGAGGTTGCAGTGCCTTCTCACCCCAATTCTATGTCTCCCCCCCCCCCAACAAGGTTAGAAGGACATAGGATTGCACCCTAAATCTGAAAAGACAAACTTGACAACTTGGGTGTCCAGTGGCTCTTTGACTTCACTTTGTTTGTAAAGGGTCCTCTTCCAATGTGCCTTTTTTCCCCATGTGTGAAATGTTTTGCTAGAGAAAGGAGTCTTTCCTCAATTCTGGGTTGCAAAATCCATGGTATCCAGCATAGAATAAAATGGTTCTCTCTTGAATAGTGGGATTACTGTCCATTAACTTAATCTGTACAGATATAAGACATGGCTGTAGTCTTATGTTGAGCATATTAGCTGGTGGTACTTAAGTGTATAAATGAAATCATCGGAGTTTATTTTGCTTTGCTTAGGCCTGAGAGAAGACTAGTGCTTCCACCACGGTTTCAGAAAGAGCTTCAAGTTCACCTGTCAAGAAACCTGCCTTTGGACTTGAATGGTATGTCACTAGGGGTCCGCAAGTTAATGGTTGGCTGCCAAGGCAAGCCATACCTTCTGCTAGATAGTTGTGAAGTCATTTCCACCTTGGTATTGCAGCAATATTATATGCATTTATCAACACAAATACTAAAACTGTAGTATTAACTCATTATCTAGGTAAATTAACGTGTGAAATATTTTACTTTTAATCTGTGATTCATTTAAAAAAAGAATTGGGTACCAACTGATGTGAAAGACATCTGCCTGAGACCCTGGAGTGCCAATGCCAGTCAGAGTAGACCATTCTGTGCTCCTGTCCTTTTGACAGTTCTTTCTTGTCAGACTCCTAGGATTGTTCTCTTTTCTCTGCAAATTTTTAATTTTCCTGAAAAGCTCACATTCTACATCTGTTTCCGTATATGTGGCATTGGGTATATCTGTATCTATTTAATCAGAACTCATGATGAAACTCAATTTTGATGTTTTGAGATCCTTCACACAAGTAATATCAGGAGATAAGTTTGCTTTTAATGTCTAGTGAGAAAATAAATAACTTGGTAAGGAAATGTAGAATTAATTTACATGGATAATCAAACAAGTCAAATACTTCCTTAAACCCCAAGAGTTTTATTTTTTAGAAAACTGAGTATAGTCTGTTCAAAAGGGAGGGGGAAATCTGCTGTGTATTCTTAATTAAAAAACTTAATTCCATCTGAATTTGGTGGGGCTTACTTCTGAGTAAATATGAATAGAATCAGCCTGTAAAATGGTTCACACAACATGATTAGCCATGGTGGCTTATAAACCATGTTTGTTTCAGAGTGGCTTGTGCGTGGTTAACAAACCATGCTCCTGGGTTCAGAGAACATGACAAGCCACTCTGAAACAAACATGGCTTATTGTGTTGTGTGAACCCAGTCACTGAGCATTTGCTTTAGCGAAGACTCTTCAGTCAGCTATAATGCAACCTTTGCATATCTAACTAACACCTAAATGATCTTACAAAAATATTACCATTGCTGCAAAATGCTTGTTCTGTTCTAAAGTTCTAGACTGCTAGTTGGGGGTTGTAAAAAAAGGGGGTGGGGGAGAATCCATCACAGCCATGCAATATTCCTTATTATCCCACTTCAAAAAAATATTTTTTATTTAGTCCCTCATAGTTCAGGCTAGCAGTTTTGAAACTTCTCAGACTAAAGGTATTTGCTCAGTCTGCCCTGTGATTGGAAAGACTTGCAAGCCAAAATTGAGAGAAATATTGCTCAGTCATGCATTTCATCTTCATGCCACCACCCCGCCATGCCCCTTGGTATTTAGACTGGAATCCTTACTTGAGCCGATTCACGAAGACAAGTGTTGACTGAGCATTCTCTACTCAAGTGGGTGATTTGCTCAGTTTTCTGTATCTCCTTTGGAATGATGAGCTCATATTCAGAACATTAGTGAAGGTGAAGCACACCTGAGCTACCTCATCACCAGCACAGCCTCCAGCACATTCACTCCAATCAGAGACCATGGTAACCGTTGCAGTGCATATGTGGATTCTTGTATATAAACATTCCCTGCATGTAAATCTCTGCAACAGCCATCTTCAGCTTGATATCTGAAACATAGTGGCACTTCTGTTTGTATGAGTACCTGGGTAGGCTGACCAGCTGCTAATCCAGTATTTTTGCCCACTTAGTATTTGTGTGGGCTTGAAGCTTAAAATATTTAAAAATGGAAATTGGTTACTGGGTTTGAGGATTCCAGTAAGATCTCTCTCCACCCACCCCAAATGGAAAGGGTAGTTGCTACAAGTTTCCCACTCTTGGATTATAGTAACTGTTCTACTCTGTTTCTTTTTAAAAAGAAAAAATACTGGCTTCAAGACTGTGTGCTTGCTTTTGCAGAAAACGTGAAAGAAACGAGACAATTAATACAACCTAGTCCTCCTGATCCTTCAAATACCGATATAAATGAGATTCAGAAACGAGTTAAAGAGATTGTAAATCGATTCAGCAATGGAATATGGTTATCGAAGATCCCACATTTGTACAGAGAGGCGTATGAAGAGGATTTTAATGTAGCCTTGCTTCCACAGTTTCAATACTGGCCTCATGTTTGTGTGGTAGGTGCCAACTTTTATCAGAGCAGATGAAATTTGATCTTTAAAAATCCAGTTTTCTGATTTGAATCATATTTTTCAAAGACTCCAGTTCAATTAAATCTACTATATAAATGTGAATGTTTGTACGTGTGTGTGTGTGTGTGTACGTATGTCCGCACGGGGGTTTGCGTGCGTCGCATTGGCTCCTACCCGATTGGATGGATCCGCCCCAAACTTGGCACGCATACTCCCCATCACCCAAGGACAAAGACTGGCAGGTTCAAATCTCCGAAAAACCCTCGCCGCGCCTGTACGGCCCAAAAAAGATGAGAGCCAATGGTGACACTTGGAATGCATGCAGGGGCCATTCAGGAGCAGTTATGCAAATAGCTCCAATGGCATTTAGAATGTTGGTATGCACTGGCACAGGGCCCAATCAGAGGTGGACATGCTAATCTCTCTTACATCCAAACAGAACTGTTCATATGAACTGCAGCCAGGGCCTACGTGGGAGTGGGGGTGGGGGAATTTTGAACAAACAGTGCCTATAGGAAAATGACGACCCGGGCAATGCCATTGTGAAGTCCTGGGGGGGGGGGAAGCAGGGATTTCATTGTGTGGTCCTGCGGGGGCAGCAGGGAATTCATTGTTGTGTGGTCCTGGGGGCGGGAGCAGGGAATTCATTGTTGTGTGGTCCCGGGGGGGGGGGGGAGCAATGATTTCATTGTGTAGTACCGGGGGGGGGGGGGAGCAGGGATTTCATTGCGTAGTACCGGGGATGGACAGACAGGGAAAACATTGTTGCATAGTCCCGGGGGGGGGGGGAAGCAGAGGTTTCATTGTGTAGTACCAGGGGGGAGGAACAGGTAATTCTTCATTGTGTAGTCCCGGGGGAGCTGGGATGTCGTTGTGCAGTCCTGGGGGAGCTGGCAGTCCCGGGGGAGCTGGGATGTCATTGTGCAGTCCTGGGGGAGCTGGGATTCCAAGGGATTCCAAACAGCGGACAGCTACCTTAAGGAATTTCGAACAAATAGTGCCTATAGGAAAATGACGACCCGTGCAACGCCGGGTAAAAAAAGCTAGTATCTTATAAAACTGGTTTACATGGAAATTTACATTTAATACAAACATATTAAGGCCTACACTTCAGGCTTGCAGGATCTTTGTTTTTTACTAGAACCCTGAGGGCTACCAGCTAGAGCCAGGTGCAAAATAGTGGATCAAGCAGACAAACATACACTAAGAATTGAGGAACAGGGTACCTCTGAGCACATGCTTGGTCCAGGAATTTGTGATGAGTACCAGAGCCTTTTGTGTTCTCTCACACAAAAATCCACCCCTGGTCTGTACTATTCCCCCCACCCCTTGTGCACATTTTTTTCCTGCAACCTGATGTAAAGGGAGAAAAGCTTTTTAGCTGGATTGTACATCGCTCAGAGTGGCCGGATGTCTGGCCAGATGGGCGATTCATAAATATAATAAATAAATAATAAACAGTTGGGAGTCAGAAACACTTGCTGATCTACTGCAAATCATCCAGAGATCTATCAGCTCCAGTTCCACCTTCTGCCCAATCTTGGTCTACACCATCTCAACAGAATCATTACTGTCAATTGCTGAAGCTATATCCAAGTTGAAATGTATAAGATTGTACTGTTAACCGTGAGTAATTATTCTTATGGGCTTCCTACTGGACCCAGAGACTAGCAAGTCACCACAGGCTCTAGAATCCCAGTGATGTCATCCTGTATCTCACCAGGGTCATCCACTGAGCCCATATTGATTATTTTTATTTATTATTTATTCATTTCTTATTTGCCCAATAACTAATGTTCTCTTGTACTTCTATTTTATACCCTCCAACTATCTGAGCTCTGCAGTGTGTTTAGCTCTCAAATTATGAATTTCTATTACTCTGTTAGCCATTTACTTTACTGTCCATGTCATGGAAGAATGTTACTTGTTTCTTTAGAATGTTTGAGAACACTTGTTAGAGCCCTATTTTATGCGTGTTTACTTAGAAGTAAGTCCCATTTTGTTCAGTGGGACTTCTTCCAAATCATTGTGCGTAGGACTGTAGCCTTACATTTCAAGTATATGATCTTGCTTTGTATTCTTGCATGTGTACAGAGAGAGATCAGAACTTTCTTATCCCATTAGAAATTGAATTTTGCAGTGCAAAAAGCAATGTGGGTTGCATAACAAAAGGTTTTGGATGGATTGTGCTCCTAGGTTGTATAAAGCAGGGGTGCAGAACCTTCGGCTTGCAGGGTTAATCCTGCCTGTGCTGCCACTTGGGGTTCTTCCAGGGGATGAAGCTTAAGGCGCCAAGCCCCACTCTCTGGAGGACTCCCCTCTGAGGGCATCCCTGCTGACTGACATCTCTGATCTAAGATTGGAGATAGCGG
This sequence comes from Shinisaurus crocodilurus, assembly GCA_021292165.1. Lineage (NCBI taxonomy): Eukaryota > Metazoa > Chordata > Lepidosauria > Squamata > Shinisauridae > Shinisaurus > Shinisaurus crocodilurus. The sequence continues at coordinate 116,452,339 of CM037877.1, forward strand.
TGAGGGTTCTTCTGCTGGTGCGAGCCAGCAGCAGAACCCCTGCTGTTAGTTCAGAGAGAGCAGCGGGGATGAGAGGTGATGGGACTCACCTGTGCGAGGGGGAGAGTGAGTACTCTTCCTTGTGCATGGGCAAGTCACAGCCCCCACCTCCCCACATTCCTGCTGATGTGGAACCACAGGGGTTGGGACTCACAGCCTAGGCTTTCTCTGTACCTCCTTCCAGCATGAAGAAAAGAGAGAAAATAGGGGTGATGTCAGGGGTGGTGCCATACCCCCGGACATCATCCAGGCCCTCTCCCCAAAACAGTTCTGCATTCCTGGTATAAACGCTCTGTTTAAGCCCTATTTGGGTGTTCAATTCACACAATTTGGGTGTTTAATGCATGCAGTTAACAACTCTGTGGTGCAGGGCTGGCCCCACCCCTGCCATCTGTGGCGAGTGTCTATAGAGGGAATCCTACTGTTCACTTATAGGCTCCCCCCTCGTGACATGGAACCCTGCACCCTCAGGATTCCACACCACAGGGGGATCCTATACATGTGTAGAGCAAGCTTCTGTCTACAGACATTACATATACATGTTCACAGGTAGTGGGGCCAGTTGTTGTGATCCTGCTCCACAAGATTGTTAACTGCATGAATTGAATGCCAATTATTCATTCAGTTCTTAATTATTGTAGCTTGTTAGTATGTGCGCTTGTTCAGGAAACAGAAATTTCAAAACAGGAAAAATGGGACACAATTTGAATAAATTATCTTACATTTTCTTGATTTTTAAGTTAATCTACCCTGGCTTTTACAGCATATCTAATGTTACTTCTGCGAGTAATGTAAGATGGCAGTAATCTAGAATCTACTGGCATACATGTTCATCTTGTATGTATTTCCATTTTGCAAACAATGAATAAAGGTGGTAGACTCCACCTTCATTTTCTTAATTGCGAATTAAAAATGCATATTTTAGTTAAAATAGACAATGTTGGTAAGAAAGACTACCTGAGCAACTCAAAACACTGCTTTCAGGGGGCAACAGGATTTATGGCAGCCAACTCTCATGAGGAAGAGATCTTGCCTGCCTTAACTAACTGGAGGTCTAAAATTCTCAACTAAGTTCAAACACATAATTAGGAAAGCCAAGTCCTGCTATTGGAATAAAATAATGCAAATTAGGCAAGCCTGCATTGATCTCCCTGTTTTAGTTTTGTTGCAAAATTCAAAGTTATTTCATGTAGGGATGAATGAATGTGTGTGGCTTGAAGTGGAAGGAAGAAGGAGGCTGGTAGGGGTATTTGGAACTAAATGGCCTCATCACAGATGCTTCTGGAAACCAGCCTTTAAATTGTCTGAAATGCTCAAGTTCAGTAATAAGTCTCTTTTTATAACCCCTCCTCTTCTCTCAAAGGCAGAGAAGGTATGTTCTGGTGGCCATAGGGATATACTTCTCTACCCTGCTGGAAAAACGCATCCTACAGTAAAGGGTGCCTCAAGCCAAGAAAGAAGGCCTCAGCCCCCACTAATAAGACAGACCACAGAGACCAAAACAGCTGCACTCCATGGGGACTTCAAGCAGAAAATTGCAGCTATCTTGTTAAAATATTCTAGTGGCCTTTGGGCTAATGCACTCCCAAAGGTGTATGAAGACACATACAAAGAAACACTGCCTCGGGACCTTCTGAACAATCTTGACTCGCTCTCAGATATATGTACAGTGGATTACATATCGGACAACCCAAAAAAGGCAATCCTCTATGCAAAGTCAAAAGGGTACACTGATGAGAACCTGAATATTAGTGCCGAAGTCGACGTACCCGGAGATCTACAGAGACCAGCTGAGCAACCGTCCACTGTGGTAATGCGGGAATCTCAAGAGGAGTATTTAGAGAATATAACAGTGCCTCCTTTAATTATACCTGCAGAAACATCACCATCCGTGTTAGTAGTGGAACTGAGCTCCACAAATGAAGTTGTTGTCAGGTAAGATTACAATCATGGTTTTCTCTAACATTTCTGCAGTGCATGCAGTGATCTTGGTTGGCAGCACTTGGACCACTCCTTTGACAACAGGGTGGATAAAAAACAGCCTTTTTAAAAAATAAAGGGTTGTGTCCATTTGTGTCCCTCTGCTCATGAAAGGCTCTTTGCTGCAATAGGAGGTTTCCATGAACAAAAGGGGGAGGGAGGAAATTTTAGCTGATTCCCTCTGCTGCCCCCTGCCATCCTACCCAAATCTGATCCAGTTAGTTGGGGTACCCTTTGGAGCAACATAGGGAATGGCAAAAAAAAGAAGGAATCTGCAAAAATCGCCTTGCTCTCCTTTCCATTCACAGAAGCCTCCGTTGGAACAGAGAGCCTTCCGTAGGCAGAGGAACACAATTGGATACAACCCATAAAGTTTCCATCTTCACATTTAAAAATAACCTTTAAGTCTGACAGCACCAGTCCTATGCACGTTGACTCAGAAGCAAGTCCCATTAAGTGCGAGTGGGATCTCTGCCTGAATTTGTACTGAACATATTAAAGACTATATTTAAAATTTCTTAAAACTGAACCATGAGCATCTATCAAACACTGAACTAAAAGCTTGCTTTTCTATGTGAAGGTGGAAAGGAAGCAGTTTCTGAGATTAATGACACAAGAAGCCAGGTATTTTATATTCTTATGGGATTCTTACTGGCCTGGAGTCCAGTACTGGAGTCATCAGAGGCTCTATCATTTAGATGACACATTCCTTTATCTCACTAGGATCCTCCAATGAGCCCATCACAGTACAAGATCATGGGTGAAAACCAATGAAGTTCTGCTGATGGAACTGTTTCCATCAGCTGTAACTGGAAGAGAGGCAATTCCCCCTCCACCTACAGCCCCCTGCATGCCCTCAAAATCTGCTCCGGAGAGTTGAGGACCCTCCAGAGCAGATTTATGAAGGTATGAAGACCTGCTGGGAGATGGTGGGAGGAGAGAAGGAGGAAAGTCCCATCACGTGAGTGGACTTTCTCTACTTACACTCGGGCGACGTTGGATTCCACCCTTATTTTTGCTTTTCAACTACCTGAACTCTGCAATGTGTTCAGTTGTGGATTTTCAAATTATTAATATTTATCACTCTACCAACCCAATAGCATTCACACACAAAAAATAATCACTTTTTTTTTTTGCCCAGCAACTACTCTCTGACTTCTGGAAAGTTCTGGACACTTGTTAGAGCCCAATCCTATGCATATTAACTCAGAGGTAAATCCTGCTTTGTGGGACTTACTGTGCACAGGATTGTAGCCTTAGACTTCAAGTTAGTCATCTTTCTTGGCATGCAGAGATACTAGCTCACCTTGTCTACAAGTAGGCACACAGTACAAAAGTCTGTGTGCTTCAGGACTATGCTTCTAGGTTAAATAAAGGCTCTAGTATGTTTAAGCATTAGAGCAACCAGTTAGTAGGTACCGGTATGTTTCCTGAGGAAATCCATGAATTTCAGTTTCCCATATTGATTGTTGCAAAGAATGCTGGATTAGAGAGACCTTGGTCTGTTCCAGCCTGCAAGGCAATTATGTTATTGAATCATACCAACAAGTACCGTATTTTTCCGTCTATAAGACGCCCCCATGTATAAGACGCCCCCCCACTGGGCAGTTTCGCAACCGCGTGGTTCTCTGCTTGGCTTACTTCCGTGTATAAGACGACCCTCAATTTTTAGTCTAACAATTTTAGGAAAAAGTATAGTCTTATACATGGAAAAATACTGTATGCACACACTTGCTTCTCACACATTGTAACTGTTAAGCATTATAAATGACATGGGTTCTTGAGTCTTTTTTTTTATTAAGGGTAGATCATGAAGAGATCTCTTTGTGCTGCCAAATCTTGTTTTGAGGCCAAGAATGCCAGAAGAGAGCCAGTGCGGCATAGTGGTGAGATTGTTGGACTGGGACTCGGGAGATCCAGGTTCTAGTCCCCGCTCGGCCATGAAACTCACTGGGTGACTTTGGGCCAGTCACTGACTCTCAGCCCAACCTACCTCACAGGGTTGTTGTGAGGATAAAATGGAGAGGAGGAGGATTATGTAAGCCGCCTTGGGTTCCTTGCAGGAAAAAAGGCGGGGTATAAATATAATAAATAAATAAAATAAATAAGACAGTTAAACTTCAATTAGATTACCTGAATTGCAGCTTCAGTGATCACTGAGAAAGTGTACGTTGCAGTCAAGATGTAGATACAGAAGATCCTGAATGGTCTGGAGGATCATGAGTGATGGTTGTGCTCACACGTGCACTCCCTCCTCCTGCATGCTGGGCTTCGTTCTTTACTTCCTGTTTGAATCAAGACCATTGCGTTCGCTTATGATCCTCGAATCCACCATGTGGCTACAGATAATCCTCCAGTATGTTCAAATGCAATGGTGCAGTGTTTAAAAAGGTATAGAAATGCAAAAGTGCTTATAATATAAATCCTTGCCAGCACCATTTAATTGTTGTTTGTTATAAAATGCCTATAAAGCAAATTGTCTAAGTGGCATACAATTTTAAAATAGAATAAAATACAAAACTCTAAAAAAGCACACTACAGTATAAAACCAACACAATAAAAACACCAAATCACATGTAAAAGCCCAGCATGATGAAAATATAGTATAAAACCAACCTGATAAAATAAAAGTAAAGAGGAGATAAAACCAGCCAAGTAATAAACAGACATTTAAAACCATCAAGATATAGCAGGGATTAAAATATCAAAGACTTAAAAGACCTGGGAGAACAAAAAGCTCTTCACCTGGTGACAGAAAGAAAATGTTGATGGTGCAAATGTTGCCCTCATGGAGAGAATCCGCTTGAGAGGGTGGCTTGCTACCTACCCAGCAGCACAACCTATGCAGTGCGGGTTGTTTGCCTGAGGGTTCACAATGTGCCCAACAGACAATCGGGCGCATCGTGGGTCCTGGCCCACCTCCTCCCCCCTCGGTCCTCCTGTGAGTATCCCAGGGGAACCCACGGGAGCACCAAGATTCCCCCCCCCACTGCTGTGGGGAGCCCAAAAGGCCTTGCAGCGGGAAGCAGGGATTGCTGCCACCAACTCATGATCTTCACTGCCCGCCGTATGGCAGGCTGAAAGTGCTCACCGCCGCTGGGGAACAGTTGTTTCAGGCTGCCGGCGGCTACAGGGAAGAGGAGGTAGCTTCAGCTGGCGTCCCCGCTAGCCTTTTTAGGCCAGCGGTAGCTGCAGACAGGGAGAGGGGGAAGTGGGCACTTTGGGGGTGGCTCTCAGCGGCACTAGCTGGTAGCCACTTGGCAAGAGCAGCAAGGGGATTTGACTGCTCTTGCCAAGCGGCTCGCTTATAGTTGGGCTTGACCCACAATGGGTCGTGTTGTCTGGGTTCGGGCAAACAACCCCAACTACAAGACATGGGTTGTCAGGGTGGCTTATTTTTATCTTATAAGCCAAAAATAAGCCGCCCTGAGAAACCTGTCCCAGGTTCACACAACACAACAAACCCACCGCGGCTTGTAAGCTTGTCATGTCATGTGAACCCAGTCAGTGAGTTCATGGCTGAGGTGAGATTTGAATAAGGGACTTCTAGGCTCACAATGACTAGGTTCAAACAACACAACCCACACTCAGTGGTTGAGTATGAGTTGAGTTGGGTTGTTGTTGAACTGTGCGTTGTTGAAATGTGGCTTATCGTGTTGTCTGAACCCAGCTGAGATAACAAACCATTTATTTATTATTACATTTATCAATCGCCCATCTGGCCGGTCACCCGGCCATGGTGATCAACCCACAGTTCACAACCCAACAACAAACCATGGGTTCTCTTCATGGGTTGTTCATGGTTAACAAGCCATGGCTTGTTAACGCAGCTGGGTTCAGACAACACCATAACCCACGTTTCAACAACAACCCACAGTTCAGTGACAACCCACATTCAGTCACTCTTTGCAATTACACCACTTCCTACAGTTGTAATTGAACTGGTTTGCACAACACGACAACCCATCATGGGTAACTAGCCATGGTGGGTTGTCATGTCGTCCGAACTGAGACTTCTTCTCGCGGGGTGGCTTGTTTGTGGGCAACAAGCAATCCTCCCAAGCCATGGCTTGTTCTAGGGGATGTTCGACCCACAATGAGTTGTCATGTTGTCCGGACCCAAGAGACTGATTCCGTCGTGGATTGGGATTGACTAGCAAGCCGCTCAGCAAAAGCAGCAAAAACCCCTGCTGCTCTTTGCGATCTCAGTCTTGCTGCTGCCAGCGACAGCCCCTCTACCGATGCCCAAGCAACACGTTGGAGCGACTGTTTCTGTTTTGCCACTCTTCTTAAACAAAAAATACAGCCCCAGAAAATTGCGCAAATGTATTTGTCATTTTTTAAAAATACTTTTTTTGGGGGGGTGTCGGATTTTCGCAGGTACGCAAGTGCACACTTAAAGTTGTGTTATTTGTGTAGTCTTGCCTTGTCAATGTCCTTGTAAGTTTCAGCTTTCAAAGGGAAAGGGAATAGGTAACAGATTGACAAGGCAAGACTGCATATAGGCTAATTTGCACACAGTTGCCAGCTGTCAATTGCCTGTCAATGGAAAAGTAAAGGGAAAAAAGTGGCGAAAGTAGGCGCACCCAAAGGGGGTGGCGCCAATGTCACCGCCTTAGCAATGTAATCCTTTTTGTTGAACTGACAGTTCTCATTATCCTCTACCATTTCAACATTTCCTGGAGCTTCCAGCTACCGCAGAAAGGGGAGAGATTAATTCCCCCTCCCCTTTTTGGAGCACGTACTGCTGTAGTTACTGCAGGTCCCTGACAATTCTAAAACAAAACAAAACCCTGAGGAGGCGACTGAATGGAACCGAGTGAATGGTGCCCCATTGTGGAGGAGGGTATAAATACCGCTAGTGCTGGTGCCCCATTTGCTCCATCCTATTCTGCCACCTCTATGGGTTTTTTAAAAAAAAATGTTGGGAATATTTGCACTTTTTTTTTGACTGGGAAGTATATGCAAATTTAATAGCTGGGAAGTAAATGGAGGGGAAATTTGCGCCAATTTAAGGGCATGGCAGTGAAAGGAGTGGAAATTTGTGCACCTGGAGCAGTTACTGCAGGTGCACAAATTCCGCCGCCTTTTTCTTCCCAGCCATTAAATTGGAGTATATTTCCCCTCCATTTACTTGCCAGCCATTAAATTTGCATATATTTCCCAGTCCAGAAAATATAGATTTTTACAATTGTCAGGGAACCACAGTAACCACAGCACTAAATGCTCTGAAAAGGAGACTCGAAAAGAGACTCGAAAAGGGAGTGGGGGAATTAATATCTCCCCTTTTTGGAGCAGCTAGAGACTCGGGGAAGTGTTGAAAAGGTGGAAGGTACTTTGAACTTAAAAGCCAGAGGATTACATTGCTATGTTGTTGCCACCCCCTTTTGGTGCACCTACCTTCTCCGGGTTTTTCCCCTTTACTCTTCAATTGGTAGCTAGGCAATTGACAAAGGGCAACTGTGCACAAATATGCAGTTTCGACTTGTCAATTTTCATGTTACCTGCTCCACTTCACTGCTTCCTTCGACAGCTGAAACTTACAAGGCCATTGACAAGACAAAGACTACACATATTGGATAGCTGTAAGTGCATACCTGTGCACCTATGAAAGACCGACACCCCCCCCCCCCAAGATGAACACAGCTGTGCAATTTTCCTGGGCCGAAAAAAATATGACCCCAATTGCGCTTTTTTGAAGCTCCTAAAAAAAAACCCAAAACCCAGCAGCAAAGGGAAAGGAGTAGTGATTAGAGCAGGGAGGAGGAGACAAGATGGGTTGTGCAGTGAAGGACACTGGGATACTGGCTGGAGGACCAAGGGGGAAGGTGGTGGAGAACAAGCTACGGTGAGCCAGATTTGTTTGTTTGTTTGTTGTCTTTATGAATCGCCCATCTGGCCAGCAAACCGGCCACCCTGGGCGATGTACATAAGATAAAAACAGGATAAAATACATTTAAAACAGTATAAAATTTTAAAATCTTAGCCCACCCCATATTCCCGCCTGAACAGCCAAGTTTTTAGTGAGCGGCGGAAGCTCAGCAGAGAGGGGGCATGGCGGAGGTCACAGGAGAGAGTTCCACAGTACGCGGGCCGCCACAGAAAAGGCCCTCTTCCTAGTCCCCACCAGTCTAGCTGCTCTGACTGAAGGGACAAGGAGAAGGCCGTCTGTGGCAGATCTTGTTGAGCGGCCTACTTGATGTTGCTGGAGATGCTCCTTGAGATAGACTAGACCGGAGCCGTATAGGGTTTTAAAGGTCAAAACCAACACCTTGAATTCGGCTCGGCAAGCAACTGGTAGCCAGTGCAGCTCCTTGAGCACTGCTGTGGTGTGATCCCGCCGGCGGCTGCCTTTAACCAAGCGAGCCACCGCATTCTGTACCAGCTGTCACTTCCGAACTGTCTTCCAGGGTAACCCCACATAGAGCGCATTACAGTAGTCTAGGCGAGAGGAGACCAAGGCATGAACCACTGATGGGAGCAGGTGATTAGGAAGGTAGGGGCGCAGCTGCCGTATCAGATGGAGTTGATACAGCGCCGCCCGGCTCACAGCTGACACTTGAGACTTCCATGGACAGCTGGGAGTCTAGAATGACCCCCAAGCTGCAGGACCTGGTCCTTCAGGGGTAGATGTACCCCATTCAGCACCAGGTCAACATCCCCTAACCTCCCTTTGTCCCCCACCAGAAGTACCTCGGTCTTGTCGGGGTTCAGCTTCAGCATGTTCCTTCCCATCCAGCCACCCACTGACTCCAGGCACTTGGACAGGATCTCAACAGCCAACCTTGGTGAGGACTTGAAACAGAGGTAGAGCTGCGTGTCATCTGCATACTGATGACACCGCACCCCAAACCTCCTGATGATAGCTCCCAGCAGCTTTAGGTAGATGTTGAATAACATCGGGGAGAGGATGGAACCCTGTGGCACCCCACAAGTGAGCGGCCGAGGGTCCGAAGCCTCCTCCCCAAGAACTACTCTCTGGTACCTTCCAAAGAGGAAGGACCGGAACCACTGCAATACAGTGCCTCCCAAGCCCAAGCCCTCCAGGGGGTCCAGGAGGATACCGTGGTCAACAGTATCAAAAGCCACTGAGAGATCGAGGAGGACTAGAAAGGAGCATTCGCCCCTATCCAAAGCCCTCCTCATATCATCCACCAAGGCTGTCTTCGTCCCATGTCCAGGCCTGAAGCCCGACTGGCATGGATCGAAATAATTGGCTTCATCCAAGTGTGCCTTCAACTGCGCACCCACCACCCGCTCGATCACGTTGCCCAGAAATGGTAAATTGGAGACTGGGCGAAAGTTGTTTAGATCCTGGGGATCCAAGGAGGGCTTCTTTAGAAGCAGTCTTATTACTGCCTCCTTGAGGGCTGATAGCATCACTCCCTCCTCGAGGGAGGCATTCACCACCGCCTTGATCCCCTCACCCAGTCTCTCCCTACAGCTCATTATGAGCCAGGACGGGCAAGGATCAAGCAAGCAGGTGGTCGGCCTCACAGATGAAAGCACCTTGTCCACTTCATCAGAAGGAAGAAGCTGGGACCGATCCCACAAAACCGGTCTGCCATTGGCCTCCTCCCGCTCTCTCCCTGTGTCCACGACGCACGAAATCCCACTCCTAATCCGATCAATTTTATCTGTGAAGCGCTTTGCTAAAGCCACACGGGAGGCTTTAGACTGTTCCATCGGGTCCAGAGCAACTGGACCGACCAGACTCCGGACCACTTAGAACAGCCTCCTGGGGCAGCACTCCGCAGATGCGATGGAGGCAGCATAGAAATTCTTTTTTGCTGCCTTCACCACCACCTGGTAGGCTGAAGATGCAGCTCTAACCTGTGTTCGTCGTCTTTGGAGCAGGATTTACGCCATCGGCGCTCTAGCCTTCTCACCTCTCGTTTCAGAGCTTGCAGCGAAGGAGTGAACCATGGTGCCGTGCAAGCTCTGTTTAGGCGAAGAGGGCGCTTCAGGGCAACTCGGTCTAATGCCCTGGTGATTGCAGCATTCCAATCGTTCACCAGGGTCTCGACCGAGCTACCGTTTTTGTGCTCCAATTCCCCAAGCGTGTTCAGGAATCCATCTGGATCCATAAGATGCTTGGGGTGGACCATCCTAATAGGTCCCTCACCCCTGCAGAGGGGTTGTGGCACCGAGAAATCCAACCCCAGATTGCCTGTTGGTGCACCGTGGGTCATTCCATGAGCAACCCACACTGTGTAGCTTGTTCGCAGGGTGGCTTAGCATGACATGTGAACCTGCCCATGGATTCTGTAGTATCTGTGAGTAACCAAGCCAGGTCCAAACAGGGACACAAACATCACACAAACTCAGAATTTAACTGGAACAGATTAAACACTTTAAGAAAAAATAATGGAATTTAATAGTCTCCATGGTGCTTACATGAGCCAATAATTTTGACAAAAGTGACAGTTGATGTAAAGATTACTGAGAATATACTGACCTGATTCGCACGTAATGACAGCCCTTGGTTTGAACAACCCATGGGTTGTCGTGCATGAGTGGGAGAGCGCAGGCATACTGCTTCCAATGCCCCCGCCACTTCCACTTTTAATCAACAGCCTATGATCAGCCTGTTTGTGGGTTGTTGAGCATCGCATACGAACTTGGAGCACTGGGTTGTTTAGGGGCTAAACAAGTTATGGATTGTTGTTGGGTTATTTAGCCCCTAAACAACCCAGCACTCTGGGTTCACATGTCATGCTCAACAATCTATGAATGGGCTGATCGTAGGTTGTTGATTAAAAGCAGAAGTGGCTGGTGCGCTGCACCTGTGCTCTCTTGCTTGTCCCTGACAGCCCATGGGTTGTTTAAACCATGGGCTGCCATTAGGTGTGGACTGGCCTCATATGTGAAGTGCTTTCAGCTCCTTGGTGAAGTATAAATGCTAAGATCAGAATGAAGTGAAGTTTATGCATGCATCATCATTATCATCATCAGGCGATCACTCGTGACCGAGTAAGATTGTCTTCCAGGATAAAAGGAGGAAATTCTAAAGGAAGATTGTGTAGACTCTAGTGACTGTGGAGGCCAATTCTAGATCCACACAGCTTCCCACAGTGAGGACACAGGTTACCAGATGGAAGATGGTCCTATGAAGGATTCGTTTGACGTGCTTTTCGCTTAGCACGGTTCTCCCTTTCACCTTGCACTCGGGCTTCTTCAAAGTCCATGGAACCTTTGTGAAAGGCCAACCTCCATTTAGATCGTTCATGGGCCAGAGCTTCCCAGTTTTCGATGCTTATATTGCATTTTTTTAGATTAGCCTTATGAACATCTTTAAACCTCTTATATTGACCACCGATATTCCGCTTTCCATCCTTGAGTTGGGAATAAAATAACTGCTTTGGGAGACGGCAGTCAGGCATTCGAACAACATGACCGGTCCACTGAAGTTGGCGTTGAAGGATCATTTTTTCAACGCTAGTAGTCTTTGCTTCTTCCAGTACACTGACATTTGTTTATGAAGATGTTGTACACGTTCGCCCCCCCCCCCTTTAAAAATTTCAGCAGGAATCCCATCTGGTCCACTAGCTTTGTTGTTCTTCATTTGATTAATGGCTTTTTTTACTTCATCCAGAGTGGGGAGTATTGCAAGTTCCTCTCTAATTTGTTTTTGCGGGATTTGCGAGAAAATCTCTTTATCCACCTTAGATTTATGATTTAAAAGGTCATAATAATGCTCTTTCCAACGCAGTGCAATAGACTCTTTGTCTTTTAAGAGTTTGGTGCCATCTTTTGATTGTAAAGGGTTTGTACCATAGGTTTTTGGTCCATAAATGGCCCTTGTGGCCTTAAAAAAGCCACGTGCATCATGAGATTCTGCAAGTTGTTGAATTTCTTCAGCTTTCTTTTTCCACCAAGCGTTCTTAAGTTCTCTTGTTCTTCTTTGGACCTCAGCCTTTGCGCTAGCGTAGATTTTTTTCTTGGCAGCGCAGTTAATATCATTTTGCCATATTTGGAAGGCTTTCCTTTTTTGGTCAATTATATATTTAATCTCATTATCATTTTCATCAAACCAATCCTGATGTTTCTTAGTTTCATATCCAATAGTTTGTTCACAAGCTGCAGTAATGGAGGTTTTCAGCTTAGACCAATGGTCCTCAATGTTGTCAGGAGGTTCCGTAGGTAGATGTTCCTTAAGAAGTGATTGAAGACAAGTTTGCTTAATAGGATCTTGAAGGGTGTTGATGTTCATTTTACGCCTTGGTTTCCTTCCTTGAAGCCTACGTTGGGGAGCAATGTTGATAACCATTGTGGACCGGATTAGTCGGTGGTCTGTCCAGCAGTCGTCGGCACTCACCATGGCCCTAGTAAGAAGTACATCGCGGCGATCTCTAACACAGACAATTACATAATCCAGAAGATGCCAGTGCTTTGACCGTGGGTGCTGTCATGATGTTTTAAACTTATTCTTTTGTCGAAAGAGCGTGTTTGTAATAGTGAGATTATGCTCTGCACATGTAGACAAAAGTAAGAGTCCGTTCGGGTTGCTGTTACCAACTCCGTCTTTTCCAATAGTTTCTAGCCATAAATTAAATTCACGCCCGACTCTTGCGTTAAAATCGCCCAGGAGGATAATTTTATCCTCCTTAGGTATCTCTGACAGGAGAGTGTCCAACTGGGTATAAAAACTTTCCTTGATGTCATCATCAGCATCTAATGTTGGCGCATAAGCGCTCAAAATGGTTACCTGCTGGTTATTGACGAGCTTTAATCGAAGAGTTATCAGGCGTTCGTTGATGCCAGTAGGAACTTCTGACAAAGAGTTCACTAGTTCATTTTTGATGGCAAAGCCTACTCCGTGTATTCATCGGTCCTGCTCAGGTAGTCCTTTCCAGAAGAAGGTATAATCTCCTTTTTCTTCCTTCAATTGTCCCTCTCCTGCCCTTCGAGTTTCTTGAAGTGCTGCTATGTCAATTTTAAACCGTTTCAGCTCCCTTGCAATAATAGCAGTCCTACGCTCAGGGCGTTCACTATCTATGTTGTCCAGCAATGTCCATATATTCCATGTTCCAAAATTCAAATGTCTTTTTCGACCGCTAAAGTGGTGACCCCACTGGACGCGGTAATCCAGTCAGGAAGAAAGAGTTATGTTTAGGGCACCTTTTCTAGCCCCCTCCCCATACGGGGTGAGCAGAGTGGATCCTAAATAGGGCTGCTCAGTCATGGATACAGCTGCCGAGCTGCTCGACTACCTCGTTCCTTGAACAGGGCGACTGAGTCTGCATCCACCGCCCATGTGTTGGTCCATGACTAGGGGCTTCCAGATTCACAGTCCTGCCCCCGTCGCCAGTCGCCAGTCGCCATGGGACTTTTTTTGTTTGGTTGGATGGGTTGGATTGGTTGGGTTGAAAGACGCCTGTGCGTGAGACTGTTTTATGTGGGGAGATCGGTGCACAACGAATCACCACACAAACTTGACAGAGTACGGCAAAGATCCAATGGCACGGTTGCCCTGACGATTGGAAAACCATTCTCTGCTGCAGCCTTCATCCGCCTTCACAGCCGTTGTAATTTAGGTTTAATTATCTTCCGCCTGTTCTGCCATTGAGGACTTTATGTTTTGGATCATTCTTTGTCTGGTTCCTCTCCCCAGACCTTACCACCATGGGTGACCCTTACTGGGAGTACATAGCTCCCGACTGGCATTGCTCACAGGGTTCATCGGAACACGCATGCATCTCTGCCCAAGAGGGCTCATGCAAGTCAATGAATTTCCAAGGAAATTCTGGAATCGCAAAAATTTTTGATCTAAAAGAAAAATTAAGGCATTTAATAATTCACTCATGCACCAAAAAGCATAGAAATAGTCTGCCTTCCAAGCAACGTAAACAGTAAGCCTATTCCACACCAAACCTATTCATTGTGCTTGTTTAGCCTCCATGCACGTATGGTTATTTGGGGCTGATGGTAATCCATTTCTACTGCTTTATTTCTAAAATGATGGCTTACATAATGGTTTGAGAATGTTGACACTTTTGCACAGCTCACATCTTTTTGTTGATTTTATCCTAACTTTTATTTCAACCTGAAATCCCATAGGTATGTGGGCAAAGACTATTCTGCTGCCCAGGAATTAATGGAAGATGAGATGAAGGATTGGTACTTTCAGAACTCCTCAGCTTTGCAAGTACAATCTCCTAAAGTTGGACAGGTTGTTGCTGTGCCTGCAGAAGAGGAGGCTTGGCTGCGGGCACAGATTGTTTCAACAGAAGGCAATCAAATAAAGGCAAGCATAGTGGGCTTCTGTAGTAGAAGTGACATACAAATCAGTTCCTGGCACTGGTGTATATTCTAATTGTTAACTGCCTTGGGCACTTCTTAACGTGGAAAGGCAAGATAAAAATTTGCTTAAATAAAATAAAGAATAGTGGTCTGTCTGCATGTTTGGGGGAATTACAGCATGAGCTCTAGTAAATGGTGTATCAAGATCTCATGAATCTTATCTTCTTGCGGAATCTCATCATGTAACTTGATGCAGTGACCTTTCATTGGGTTATAATTACTATGTTTACAGATAGGGGGATCCAGATGAAAAATGGGAGTGTTTTATTTATTATCTATTTAAGTGCTCCTTGGGCACTTTGGAGGGGCTGTCACTTCAGAATTCATGAAAAACAATCTCTGAAAATAAAAGGGGGATAAAGCAATGGCAACTGCAAAAGGGGTCGCGATCAGAGTGAGCCAGTAACAGTCGCTCCAAAGTGCTGCTTGGGCACTTGGTGGAGCAGCTGTCGCTGAGGTGAGCTCAGTAAGAGCAGCAAGGGTTTTTTGCTGCTCATGCGGAGTGGCTTGCTTGCCACTTCCCTGACCCATGATGGGCTCGGTGTGCTGGGTTCAGATGACATGGCAATCCATCATGGGTCCAACAACCCCTAGAACAAGCCATGGTGGCTTGTTGCCCCAAAACAAGCCACTGCTGACTTCTAAGTGTTTGTGTATAGGATTGCAGCCTTGGTATGAAAAAGTCCACTTTATTTCTATTTTTCACTCCGTAGAAGGCTGGTTTAAAAAGCTGCAAGAAGGAAGCCAACATCTATCCTGAAATTCTGTGATTTATAGCAAACTATGACTGTAAAGTAAAAGGAACCATATTTTATAGCATCAGGAACGTGACAATTGAATAAAACCAAATTGTAACATTTCTCTGTCTTGTTTTTGTTATGTCTTTAGATATGCTACGTTGATTATGGCTTTAGCGAAATCATTGAAAATACCAGAGTGTACAAACTTGTCAAACATTTCTATTCACTGCCATTCCAAGCTTCAAAATGTAAACTAGCAGGTAAGAGATGCACCTTTCTCTCCAGTAGTTGCAAACACTACTTACCGTATATACTCGAGTATAAGCCGAGTTTTTCAGCACAGTTTTTGTGCTGAAAAATGCCCCCCCCCCCGGCTTATACTCAGGGTCAGCGCCCTCCCAGGACCCCCGCCGCCACCCCCAGACCCCCCCGCCACCGTACCTGCACCCGCCGCCGCCAAAGCCCCCCCAGGAGCCCCGCCGCCACCCCCCCGCCACCGTACCTGCACCCGCCACCGCCGAAAAAGCTGCGCCGAAGCCGCGCCGCCGCCAAAGCCCGCTGCCGCCGCCTCGCCACCACTCACGTCACTGCCGTCGCCGTTTCACCTCGCCGCCACCCGCTCGCAGCCACCGCCACCATCGCACGCCATGCCGCCGCCATCACATGCCATGCCGCCCGCGCCAGTCCCGTCATCACTTTCGGCGCGGCGGAAGTGACGCGCCGGCCCCTGCTCCGGCGCGCTTGGCGGCCACCGCTCTAAACAGAGCTTTTACAGAGCTCTAAACAGAGCGGCAGTGGCTTTTTCGGCGGCGGCGGGTGTCTGGGGGTGGCGGCGGGGGTCCTTGGCCTAACTGCATGCAAGTCTCCCCTCGTACATTTCCCACCCTAGGCTTATACCCGAGTCAGTAAGGTTTCCCAGTTTTTTGAGGTAAAATTAGGTGCCTCGGCTTATATTCGGGTCGGCTTATACTCACGTATATACGGGCACACAGAATCAAATTAGGAGGGGGAAGATGGCAACGTGAGATTGTTAAAGATCCTACCTGGCAGTGCCATCTTGCTGCTTAAATAAAGAGAAGAGGGTGCAGCAGCACAATCGTGGTGCCCTTATGATCCACATTTCCTTGCAACTTGTGCTTTTCCATTAGAATATAGACTACTTTTTTGAAAGACATCTTGCATGCATAGTAAAAACATTTTCTTCTGTGTTTGTTTGTTTTTTAAGTTCTTATTTGGTGTTAAACTAAAAGTTTACAGAACTTTGTAAATAGACATTGCAGGAAACATTAGAGCATCCATTTTGCACAAGAAAATTAATGGAGCCGCTGCAGACACTGGGCTGGTTTGCACATCACGATAAGCCACCCTAAAAATAAGCTAAGGTGGTCTCTCTCTAACCCACGTTACTCCCAGCAGACGATCGGGCACTGCGGCTTGCCATGGCTTGTGTCTTCCTTAGTCCTACTGCCTAATCCCGGCTCGTATCCCATGGGCCTTTGTGGCACAACCTCAGCAGCCCACTCTGCTACTGAGCGCAAATGCCTTGGGTTGTCATGTCGTGCCAACCAAGTCACTGGGTGAGTTCGCACATCATGATAAGTCATGCTGAGAATAAGCCACCGCAGGTTGGTGGTTCTCTCGCTAACTGACGTTACTTCAGCAGATGTTCAGGTGCTCTGTGGCTTGCCATGGTTTGTTTCCCCTTTAGTCCTGCCTGCCTGCTTCTGGCACGTACCTCAGGGGCATTTGTGGCACAGGTCCTTGTTCTAGAAACTTTTCACTGCCCCCCCCCGCCCCATCCAATAAGTAGCCCCTGCCCGATACCCCCCTTTCTGTTTCCTACATCTTAGAAAGATGCTTGAGAATTACCTCCTCCACTTTGGCACTTCCCCTGACAGCAACTTGTTGTTGTTGTTGTTATTTTCTCCTGCCACACTTCCACAAGTCTACAGGTTCAAATTGCCACTTCAGTGCATATTGGGTTTTTATTTACCTGCTTGCTTAGAACAAATTGCATATTGCCCAAGCAGAAATTGGCTTCACAGACTCCCGCCCCAAAAGCTCCATCAGCTGCTGCTGCATCCGGCTCCCCTCCCCCTCCCCTCCCCCTGCTCCTTCCATCTAGCTCTGCAGCCGCTCAGCGGCAACCCTGGGCAGGGGGAGCTGAGTCGCGTTCTGTGCAGCCTACTCCAGAGTAGACCAAGTAGAGTGCGGTCATCCCCTTCCTGTCCTTGTTGCTGCTGCTTTGTGATGGTAGCGCTGGAGGCCGAGGGGCTGAGCCACGCTTTGCTCGGCCTACTCTGGAGTAGGCTGAGCAGTGTGCAGCCCACCCAGTGCCGTGGCCGCACTGGACTGGGGGAGCCGAGCAGCGCTTGGTCTAAGAAAAAAGATGTATAGTTTTTACAAGCCAGCTAGATGAGTTTGCTTGCTTACTTTTCCAGTACCATTCTAGCAAAAGGTAAATCTAGTAATACATGCATATTCAGTGCAGCTCTTTGGAAATTTCACTGCTATTTAGCATGTATATGTTTACTCAATTCCAGATTCTGCGAACACATTTTGCAGATTTGTATAACTTCTTATTTTGTACAGTTCTGGCATGGTAGACCTACAGAGGGGCAGGGAAACTTTGAAGGGCACTGATGCCCAGAGACAGGGTGCTTTAAAAGCTAATGAAGCCTTGCCTCAAGCCACTGGAAATCTTATCCAGCCACCCCTTGGTCTTCTGATACTTCAGCAGGCATTGCTCTTGCCCATACAAGTATATCTTTAGTGCAGTAAGGGCTACAGACCTGCTTAAAGTTTGTAGTCCTTACTTAAAACTTGGAGAGACTCAGAGCTTATAGTGATAGTGTATATTAGGTGGCTAAAATAAAAAAACAGAGAGATATCTGGACTGGCAAACATCTTTGCCACAACCTGACCCCAAGCAAGCACACTGATGCAAGACATTCTATTTTGGTCATTTCCCTGCAACCTGTATTTCCTCGACTGCTTTGCTATAGGGTTAGAAGCCTTCAGTGATGACCCTGTCTTGGTGAAGATGGTGGAGTCTCAAACCTGTGGCAAGATATTTGCTGTTGAAATCCTAGAGAAAAGTGACATTCCCCTTGTCGTCCTGTATGATACTTCAGGAGAGGATGACATCAACATAAATGCTGCTTGCTTGAAGACACTTTGTGACAAATCTCTTGAGCTTCATCTTCAGGTACTGTCTGCACATCTGCCCATATAGATTAATATAAAATCAGTACATTCAACATCCAGAGTACATGCTTTGTTTTTAATAGGTAGATGCCCTCTATACAAATGTCCGAGTAACCAATGTTTGCTCGGACGGAACTTTATACTGCCAAGTGCCATCAAAGGGCCTGACCAAGCTGTCTGAAGCTTTGCAGAAACTGGAAAACTATTTCCACCACAAGGTGAGTCTACTTTTAATATTTGCTGACGCCTGTATATTCACAAGGTTCAGAGACTCAGTGCTGTTAAGATAATCCTTTATACATGAATGAGGAATTCAAAGATTATTGGCAACTCATTCTTGCTGATTTGTGTAGGACAGCTATAAGTCACTGCCTTTATGAAAGTGTGAACTCCACCCACTTCTGCTGTTACAAACACTGGCCGACCAGCTGTGGTATACTTGCTGTACTAAACACTAGCGCCCCACACTGCAATAAGTCCATATTATTTTTTACATGGTAGTCATTTTCATGTAGGGAAAACTATATAGTGCAATTCTGAATTCTCCCAAATCCTTGCTGACCAGTGGTGTAGTGGACCCAGGGCTCGCAGAGACACAGCCCTGGCACTTAGGGATTAGCAGGGACACTTGACTTCATGCAAATTCCCTGTTCCCTCTGAGCTTAGTTGCAGTCGTCACATTAGCTGCATGAAAATGAATTTTCCCAGCAACAATATATTGCTGTCCCTGTTGTAATGCAAAGTATTTTGGGGTGACTTGATTTTGAATTGGCAATTAAGACCCATTAGCTTTACAAAATTCCTGCTCCTGGTAGAGATGAAAACTGCTACAATTGGTTTGTTGATATGAATCATCATAACTGCCTAAATTTTTGGACTCTCCTTGGTGGTGTGGCTGTTGGGACAGTCATGATGAGCACCTGCATTTCAAAATTTACCACTACACCACTGCTCTTGACCTTTAGCTCATGTCTTTGTAAAGATAAATCCAGCTTTGCTATCCAGGCACATATTGTACAGTGAAAGACTATTGAATCCTCTTTGTTATGTTGTGGCAGCTGCACAATGTTGTGGTCCTGCAAAATGACCCCCAAAGCATTTATGTGTTATGAAGTATTATGTACATTTCCAGCAATAGAATACATATTCTGGATGGTAGGTAGGTTGAAGGTCTTCGTGGTTTGGTGCTTTAAAGTGGAAATATGAGAGTAATTCCTGTGTGTGTGTGTGTGTGTGTGTGTGTGTTAGTACTTGGGGGGAAAAGATAAATCTACCAGGTGAAATCATTGCAGATAGGACTAGATGGTCTACTTTCTAGCAACTTGCTTAGGCCATAATGCATTTGGTAGTTGCAATTGTGATTACTTAAATCTGGCTTCATCTCTTTGCTCCAGCAGGTAACAGAGTATTCAGTGTCACTACCTTATTGTGGCATGATCTGTTTGCTTAACTGTAAAGGAAAATGGGCACGTGTGGAGGTAGGATATGTATTTAATGGGGTATATCTGCTTCCCTGTAGCTAGTCAGCTTTAAACTCACAGTTCTGCAAAAAAAATTTCTGAGCCAATTTCTGGTGGAGCAGAATGCTGATATGGCTATGGGATGGAACATTCTCCCCCCCCCCCCCCGCCACCCTTTCCCTACATCATTATAGGAAAGAATTTTAATCGAGGAAAACCTGTACCAGTTAAATGCTTAAAGGAAGTGAGTCACCTTCAGATTCCCTTTTGGCTATGAAACTACCGTATTTTTCGCCCCATAAGACGCACCGGACCATAAGACGCACTTACCGTATGGTACAAAAAATAATATATATTTTTTAATCAGGTGTTCCACGGGGAAACAGCTGAGAGGCGGGGATTCCCCGCCCTGCCCAGGAGTCCTCCGCTCTTCCGGTCCAGCAGAGGAAAGTTAAAAAAAAAAATTAAAATTAAATAATTCTTTTTTTAAAAAAATCAGCTGTTCCGTGGGGAATCAGCTGAGAGGCGGGGGCTTCCCCTGCCCTGCCCAGGAGTCCTCAGCTCTTCCGGACCAGCAGAGGAAAGTAAAATAAATAAATAAAAATAAATAAAAAAATTTGTTTAATTTTTTTTTTTACTATATTTGCTCCATAGGACGCACAGACATTTCCACCTAGTTTTTTTTTTGGGGGGGGGGGGGAGTGCGTCTTAAAATACGGTATATGGCAAGCATGTGCTTCTGGGCTACTGCTCCTCCCTGGTGGGGGTGAGGTGGGGGCTTCTCACAAAGCTGAGCTTGCATAGTTTAGAACAGTGTTCTCCAACCTTGGGTCCCCAGATGTTTTTGGCCTACAACTCCCAGCATGCCCCAGCCAGCTATGCTGGGGCATGCTGGGAGTTGTAGGCCAAAAACATCTGGGGGCCCAAGGTTGGAGAACACTGGTTTAGAACATTGGTCTGAGCCTCCAAAACTAACACAACTTTTCTTTGGGGTCTCTTGGGAGGTGGATGAGAGCTCCACCCTAATAACAGGTTCTGTGTCAGTCTAATTATGCAGATGCTGCCTGATCTGGTGAATCTTTGGCAGTGAACTGTTCCTTTCACTGCATAATTGCTTAAAGGACAGCTCCTGCTATTATCATTCACAATGACCTGTTAAGCCTAGAATGCATCTTGCCATGATATATGTTAAAAGCTATTGTGCCATTCTCTCATGTTTGCTTCATCCCATCTGTGCAGATAACAAGTGTTCACAGTAGCCGTGCTCTTGATGTACAGTTTATGGATACTGGAACTGTAGCATCTGTAAAAGTGGTAGAACTGAGAGAGATTCCCTCAACATTCCTGCATGAAATCATTGCAATACCACCTCAGGTATGATGATCTCTAATCACTCATTACGACTCCAGATTGTTCCAAGACTCTTACAATGTAGACATCTTTATTGCTGCCATATGTATTTCAGTATAACCTCAGTACCATGGTAACTGTATTTTATGATGGTTCATTTTTAGGCAAGAAAATGCTGTTTGGCTGACCTTCCTCTTAATATTGGCATGTGGACTCCAGATGCTGTACTTTGGCTGAGAGATACAGTATTAAATTGTCCTGACTGTAGCATAAAGGTAAAAATATTCATTGCTTAAAATTCAAGGGGGCAGAGTGTTCTTGACTGCCTCCTGCGTGTTAATTGTGCTAGTTTTTGTCGTTTTCTGTCAGTTGTGTGCTTTGCTGAAAGAACAAATGTTGTCATAAATGCAAGAATTTCTGCTGATGAGCAATTGCTTTTGGTAGCTATCATCTTTCCATGTAATAAAATGTTATATTTACATAACCCATAAGCATTGATAAGACATCACATAATTATGTCCACAATGTGTGGCACATACTTGTAAAAGTGAGATATTAACTATAGATGTGTTCTACGGGTCATTTAAGTCATCTTTTTCTTTTTTGAAAGCAGAGTGGCAGACTTGAGTTAAAGTAATACAGTATTTGACATTTCTGTTTTTGTTGGGATGTGGCTTAAATATTACACCTGAATTTTGCCCACCTTTTGGTCTTACATGATTTTCTTTCCTGCTCTATCTCCTGTTTTCCACTCGTTCCACATTTAATCTGCCCAAAGAAAGCACTTGGGCCTAAGCATTATCCTTTACATCCATTTAATAGCATTGTCAAAGTGAGAATGTTGGCATGATGAAGTATGGGAACCTAAAACTGAGGTTCACTATTTGCCAGAAAAGCTTCCATCTCTCAGGAAACTGAGGGCAGAATCCAATGGGGTGCTTATGCCCCCTGCCAATTCTCTTCTGCCCCGCCAATTGTGTTGTGCAAGCAGTCCCCACAGCTTGCACAACAGCGCTTTAGAACTTCTGTGGCAACCCAAAACAAGCGGAAACACTCATTTCTGGAAGCAGGCAAGTCAGCAGAGCTCCCATAAGGGTGCTCCGCCGACCTGCCTCCTTCCAGAAATGAGTGTTCCCCTTGTTTTGGGCTTCCCTTAGCAAGTGCTGTATCTCCCTTGCATAAGTGGTGGGTCCCACCACTCGCGGAAGAGAATCGGCTGGGGTGTAAGCACCCTGCTGGATTCTGCCCATAATCTCACTGAAGTACCTGAACAGAAAAAAAAAAACATGCGAAAAGTGGCCAGATCCTTTTTCCCCCTCTTCCTGCAGATTTTTTTTCCCTTCAAATGTGCAGTGCAAAACAATTCCATCTTGTCCTGACTAGATTGTGTGGAGTGGAAATTGTATGATTCTGAACTCTGGACCAGGAAATCTGTGAATCAAATCTCACCTCTGCCACAAACTCACTAGGCCTCTGTTCTTTCTGCCTTCATTCTCTTCCCCCTTCCAACTGCAATATGAGGATAGTACTGACGTAACCTTACAGAATTGTTAGGATTGCTGGGAATAGATGTGTAACACTTTGAATTTTCAAGTGCTATATAAATGGGGCTGTAGTAATAATATTGCTGTCCACACTTCTTCCTTGTAGAAGAAGGATTTTTTCCTTATGAGCTTGAATAGTATACCTGCAGAAAGGAACATCCATATTCTTTGTGGCTGTTTTTTAAAACTGTGCTGCATCTTTCTGTTGTACAGCTTGCAGTGTTTTGTGGGTGTAAAATCTAGGCCTAGATCCTTCCAGGAGTCTCTTCTCACTTACACTCCTGCCCATGGTACTGCTGACTGACTTTAATGGCTTGCTGGTTGATACCCATGAATAACAGTTGCCAATGAGAGAGGGGTATTACAGATATATATAAGTGTGTGTGTGTGTGTGTGCGTGCGCGCGCGCGCGCGCATGCACGCACATACACTGGTTCAGTGGAAGACCTTCAGGCAGTGTGTGTGAAGTTAGCCACAATTCCTAAGAAAAAAATTAAGCTGTTTGCTGTGAACTTGACATGGGAGAGGGAACTTGCCACCTATTCTTGAGACATAAAGGCTTTAGCTGCAAGATGCCTCCTTCAGCAAACACTTTTGAGACACCTGGCTACAGGTACTTGGGGAGATGTAGGAACCAGGGTCTCATTCTGTCCCTTCTAGCTCATGTTTTCTGCACTGGGGTAGTGCAAGAAAGCAGACTTTAAATCTGCTATACTCAGTATTAAAAATCTTTGTATATAATTCTTTTGAATCACAATGTATATCGTACTAGTACTGCTAAGTCACTGGGGGAGTGAAGTGGCAGGAAGGCTAGTGAGCATTACAGTTAGATTTCCCTTAGTGTAATTGGCTGTACTGTTCAGTTAATGTATGCCATTAAGCTTTGTTTTTATTGAATGAATAGCCCAATTCATATCCTTGCTTAGGGCTTTCTTTTCAGTTAGTGACCTGCTCTTGCTAACTTTTTAATGCTAGTGCAAATGTTTTCTCTCTCTTCTCCCCCATCCCCTTTAAGGTTGTTAAACTGGATGACAGGATTGCACACATCTATCTATTTACGCCAAAGAACTTCCCAGATCCAGACCGCAGTATAAATAGGCAGATCACTAATGCAGACTTGTGGAAGCATCAGAAGGATGTCTTTCTGAGTGTCACTCCCAGTAATTTCCTTGGAAAGGGGGAAACAGACTTACCAGAGCTGGCAAGCTTGGGTGTCAAGAGGGGTTTCACCGATTCTGTTCCACATACTCTGGAGCCAAGCAGTGTTGTGACAGCCTTGAGTATTCCACCACCTTTGCCACTGGCCCAACCCCAGGAGCAAATTGACATCTTTGTCTCGCTGGCCTGCCACCCTGGTTACTTTGTCCTCCAGCCCTGGCAAGAGATGCACAATTTGGAAGTACTGGTGGAAGAGATGCTTCTGTACTATAGCACAGCAGATGAGGAAACTATTGCTGTTGAAAAGAACAAACTCTATGCTGCTAAAGTGAAAAACAAGTAAGTAGCTTTCATAAATGTCACACTATATATTGGGGGAATACTGCTACATTAACAATGGGTTCGATCCAGAGCAAGTTAATCTGTGTATAAGGAGCTAAAAGCAGTTCACCTAGATCATATAATAGGTCTATCTATACCAACAGTGGCTAGCCAGACCCTTCTGGGAAGCTCACAGGAAGGGCATAAAAGCAACATGCTTCTCTGCTGTTTGTCCACACTATCTGGTATCTTGGGGAATACTGCTCCTGAACATAGAAGTACCATTTAGCCCTCAAGGTTAACAATACATCCATCCCTCGCCCTTAAGTTTCCTTCTTTTGAAAGTCTTTGTTTTCTTTCATTCTAGCTTGTCTTGGTTCTGTTCCCCTCTACTGCTCTTTTGTTTGCTGACTCTATCTGCTGTTTCTTCTTGGGATCTTAAATATTTGAGGTGTTATTTAAAGATAACTATGCACAAATAGAATCATAGAAAAGTAGAGTTGGAAGGGGCCTACAAGGCCATCGAGTCCAACCCCCTGCTCAATGCAGGAATCCAGGCCAAAGCATCCCTGACAGATGGCCGTCCAACTTCACCTTGAATGCCTCCAGTGTGGGAGAGCTCACCACCTCCCTAGGTAATTGGTTCCATTGTCTTATTGCTC
This sequence comes from Shinisaurus crocodilurus, assembly GCA_021292165.1. NCBI lineage: Eukaryota > Metazoa > Chordata > Lepidosauria > Squamata > Shinisauridae > Shinisaurus > Shinisaurus crocodilurus. The sequence continues at coordinate 116,477,103 of CM037877.1, forward strand.
TAACAGTCAGGAATTTTTTCCTGATGTTTAGGTGGAATCTGGGTTCCTATAACTTGAACCCATTATTCCGTGTCCTGCAAACTGGGATGATCGAGAAGAGATCCTGGCCCTCCTCTGTGTGACAACCCTTCAAGTACTGGAAGAGTGCTATCATATCTCCCCTCAGTCTCCTCTTCTGAAGGCTAAACATGCCCAGTTCTTTCAGTCTCTCCTCATAGGGCCTTGTTTCCAGTCCCTTTATCATCTTTGTTGCCCTCCTCTGAACCTTCTCCAGTTTGTCTACATCCTTCCTAAAGTGTGGTACCCAGAACTGGACGCAGTACTCAAGATGAGGCCTAACCAGTGCTGAGTAAAGGAATTATCACTTCCCGTGATTTGGAAGCTATACTTCTATTAATGCAGCCCAAAATAGCATTTGCCTTTTTTGCAGCCACATCGCATTGCTGGCTCATATTCAGTTTGTGATCTACTACAATTCCAAGATCCTTCTCACTTGTAGTATTGTTGAGCCAAGTGTCCCCCATTCTGTAACTGTGCATTTGGTTTCCTTTCCCTAGGTCTTGGCATCTTGGCATTTATCCCTATTAAATTTCATTCTGTTGTTTTCGGCCCAGCACTCCAGCCTATTGAGATTGCTTTGAATTTTGTTTCTGTCTTCCAGAGTATTAGCTGTTCCACCCAACTTTGTGTCATCTGCAAATTTGATAAGCATTCCCTGCACCTCCTCATCCAAGTCATTAATAAAAATGTTGAAGAGCACTGGGCTCAGGACCGAGCCCTGTGGTACCCCACTCGTTACCTCTCCCCAGTTTGAGAAGGTACCATTGATAAGCACTCTTTGAGTCCGATTCTGTAGCCAATTGTGGATCCACCTGATAGTTGTTCCATCTAGCCCACTTTTAGCTAGCTTGCTAATCAGGATATCATAAGACACTTTGTTGAAAGCTTTGCTGAAGTCAAGATATATTATGTCCACAGCATGTCCGCAGTCCACAAGGGAGGTTACCCGATCAAAAAATGAGATGATATTAGTCTGGCAGGATTTGTTCTTGACAAATCCATGCTGGCTTCTAGTAATCACTGCATTGTTTTCAAGGTGCTTTCAGACTGACTTCTTTATAATCTGCTCCAGAATTTTGCCAGGGATTGATGTTAGACTGACTGGTCTGTAGTTCCCAGGTCCCTCCTCCTTGCCCTTTTTGAAGATAGGAACAACATTTGCCCTCCTTCAGTCATCTGGCACTTCACCTGTCCTCCATGATTTCTCAAAGATTATTCTGAGAGTTCTTCTGCCAGTTCCTTTATTACTCTAGGATGCAGTTCGTCAGGCCCTGAAGATTTAAACTCGTTCAGAGTAATCAGGTGCTCCTTGACCGTTTACCTATCAATCTCAAGCTGCAGTCTGCACTTCAGGTTTGCCAGGGGGAACATAAACTCTCTTTTGGGAGAAGACCGAGCCGAAGTAGGAATTGAACACTTCTGCCTTTTCTTTGTCTTCTGTTATCAATTTGCCATCCTCATTGCGTAGTTGAACCACCATTTCTTTCCTCTGTCTTTTACTATGCACGTATCTGAAGAAAGCTTTTTTGTAGTTTTTAGCATCCCTGGCTAGCCTCAGCTCATTCTCAGCTTTAGCCTTCCTGACACTATTCCTGCAGTTCTGTGCTACCTGCTTGTACTCTTCCCTTGTAGCCTGGCCTTCCTTCCACATCCTATATGTGTCCTTTTTTGTTTTCAGGTCATCTCTGAGTTTTTTGTGAAGCCACACTGGCTTCTTCTGTTGTCCTCTGCCTTTTTTCCTTGTGGGAATTGTTTGCCATTGTGTCTTTAGAATTTCCTTTTTTAAAAACTCCCACCCCTCCTGGGCTCCTTTTCTCATTAGAGTCGCTTGCCATGGGACCTTACTTATCATTGTTCTGAGTTTATTAAAATTGGCTTTCCTAAAATCCAGGGTACGCGTTTGGCTCCACTCAGCTTTTTCTTCCTTTAGAATCAAGAACTCAAGTATAACATGGTCACTTTCCCCCAGAGTTCCCGAAACTGCCACTTTATCCACTAACTCAGTGCTTCTCAATTATTTTCTGTCATGCCCCCCCTAGGAAGAAGAAAACATTTCGCGCCCCCCGCGCGACTGTAAATAGTATCATTTGTTTATAAAATTGTTATAAGTACACCTCTGCATAACACTGTATCCTTATTAACGTATAAGAGAATAAAAAAAAAAAGTAATGTGGATCAATTTACAACAAAGAATAGCTTTATTAACTGTAGCAGAAAAGATTTAAAGGAGCACAGGATTTAAAGGAACACAATATTAAAAAAAACTTTTAACTGAGGTCAAAAGAGCCCCCCTTTACGGAGCCTCGCACCCCCCCTGGGGGGCCCGCCCCACTATTTGAGAAGCACTGCACTAACTCGTCTCTGTTGGTTAGAATCAGGTCAAGGGATAGCCGATCCTCTAGTTCCTTCCTCCACTTTCTGTAGGAGGAAGTTATCAGCAACACAGGTCAGGAATTTCTTGGAGGAGCCATGTTTGGCAGAATTTGTCTCCCAATAGATATTGGGGAAATTGAAGTCACCCATCATTACTACATCATGCCTCCTTGAAACATTGGCAATTTGCTGTTCAAAAGTTTCATCCTCGTCTTTTCCTTGATTGTGTGGTCGGTAGTAGACTCCAACCGCCATGTTCGTCTTATTCCTTGCCCCCTTTATTTTAACCCAGATGCTCTCAATGGGGCTGCCAAGCTCCTCTTCCTGTATCTCTGTGCAGAGATACATATTTTTAACATACAGCGCAACTCCACCTCCCTTTCTGTTGCTTCTGTTCCTTTTGAACAAGTTATATCCTTCAATTGCTGTATTCCAGCCATGGGAGTCATCCCACCAGGTTTCAGTTATACCTATCAAGTCGTATTTGCCCTCATGTATCAAGAGTTCAAGTTCGTTCTGTTTGTTGCCCATACTCTGGCCATTAGTATAGAGACATCGAAGACTGTGTGCTTTATATTCCGACTTTCCTCCTACATTTTGTGGTAGACTATCATTGGGCACCGCTGGAGCTGTTCTCTCCATTGTGGCACAGAGGCCTTCTTCCATTGTTACCCCCGAGTTTATGTCTCCCACCCCTGTTGGAGCGATACATAAACTCCCTCCTGTGTACCTGTGTACTCTTAACCAAATCACTTTTGGAGTACACAAGAAGGCCTACCTGGACATCCCTGGCAAGGGAGAGGCAGCTCTCTTCTTTGAGGTGGCCTCAAATCTTCCTTCTGGGATAAGAAAAGGAAAGGTGAGCTTTGACTTCTCGAAGCCACAAGGGCCCCAATAAAGTAGGTAGGGGTTGAGACCACAAAGGAGTTCTTGAATAAATGAATACATTCTTGAAGAGTGTGTTCTGACGAGCACAAGCAGCTGTTAGAGGTCAGACTGGATCAAGCAGGGCCTATCCCTCTCACAGAGGTATTACCTGGTATAATGAAAATTTGGGACCCCCTCTCAGAAAGGGCTAGTTCCCATTTGCCTTCTTTGTGTGTCAGCTACCATAGCAAATGCTAACTCATTGATTGCTAAACTTAAAAGGTATTTAACTTGCAGTAGCAGTAACATTTGGTCCTTACTATTAGATACTTCATCTTGAACTCATTGTGGCTGTACACTTGTCATCCAGATTCCATTATCTGTTTCTTAGGTGGCACAGAGTGTTAATAAAAGGAATGTTAGCAAATGGGTTGGTGTCGGTATATGAACTGGACTATGGTAAACACGAGCTTGTCGGCATCCAGAATGTAAGACCTTTGCTGGACATGTTCAGAAAACTGCCATTTCAGGCTATAACAGCCCAGCTTGCAGGTAGGTGGCACATTCTTAAGTCTGAAATTATGAATATGGAGTTAACCAAACAAAAACCCGAACTTGAATACAATAAAGCACATTACGTTCAATAAACCTAGTAAATTCTCTGTCTGCCTTGAAATAACTTCATCTTAATCACCAAATTTTGTATATTATACACTGTTTTAACACTTAAAAGCAACTTTTCCTCTTCTCTGAAGATGTATGTTCAGTAGGACCATCTGCAGAATGTCAGAGGATTTGTACCATTATGAGAATTCATTATTTATTTATTTATTTATTTATTACATTTCTGTACCCACCCACCCCAGTAGCAAAAGCTCTGTGGGCAGTTCACAACCATTAAAACCATAAAATACAGCATGATAAAATACAATATAAAACTACAGTATAAAATAAAAATAAAAACCAAAATAAAACCTAGCAGCAGTGCAAAGATTTAAAATACAGTACCAGATTTAAAACAACAGAAACTGAAAGACTAAAATCCCTGAAAAATAAGAAGGTCTTCACCTGGCACAAAAAAGAGTACATAGGAGGCTGCCTTATACTGAGTCAGACCCTTGGTCCATCTAGCCCAGTATTGTCAACACTGGCTGGCAGTGGCTCTCCAGGGTTTCAGGCGGCATTCTTGCCTAGCCATACCTGGAAATGCTGGGGATCAGACCTGGGACCTTTTGTATGCAAAACGGGTGCTCTATCACACTGAGCTATGGTCCCTCTGTAACACAAGCGCAAGGTGAGCCTCTCTGGGAAGCTCATTCCACATCCAGGGTGCCACAACAGAAACAGCCCTCTTCTTAGTAGCCACCCACCTCACTTCCTTTGGTGTAGGCTCCCAGATACGATCATGTTGGCCAGTCCCTGTTAACAATCTCTCTGCCCTACTTTGGAACAACTGAAGTTTCCGAACCATTTTCAAGGGCAGCCCCACATATAATGCATTGCAGTAATCTAGATGAGAGATTACGAGAGCATGGATAACTGTAGTTAAGCTATCTCTGTCAAGATAAGGATGTAGTTGGTATATCAGCCTAAGCTGATAAAAGGTGCTCCGTGCCATGGAGTTCCACCTGTGCCTCTAGGGACAATGCTTGATCTAAGAGCACCCCCAAACTATGAACCTGATCCTTCAGGAGGAGTACAACCCCCTCCAGAACAGGTTGAACATCACTTAACTGAGCAGACGAACCATCCATGAACAGTATTTCTGTTTTGCCTGTATTGAGTCTCAGTTTATTGACCTTGGAGGGAAGGAAATCTGCATATATTTGGAGGCACTCATCTCTGGGTGCCAGTGCTTTGCAAACAAAAGGTGGTATAGGTCATAGGTGCTCAGGAGTCAGGATTACCACTGAAGTCAGCTGCCTTTGCTGAATTATATCCTGGGAGAATACTTTGCTAGAACTCTTGCTGTGACATCTAGCTTTCTATGTTATGTGTAGGGATTTCTTTCAAGGGAGCATTCATGCATGCAACCTTCCTGCCCCTCCATCTGCAGTCTGAAATAGTATGACCCAGGAAGTGTTGTGACTTGTGACACAATTAGCTGTTAGGTCTAGGCCTCTCAAAGACAAAACTGGAGGTGTAGGTTGCTAGAAAGATCAAAGGTGAAAATACTTGTTCCTTTACTAGTCTGGTGTTCTCACCAGACCACATTTCATAATATGGTAAATTGAAGGCTTTAGTTGTTCTGAGAAGGAACCCACTACTACTACTACCACGACTACTACTACTACTACTACTACTATATTCATTCATTCATTCACAGTATTTGTATACTGTTCCACATCTATAAGTAGATTCCGGAGCAGTGAACAATGAAAAGATAAAAACAGATAAAACAAAACAAAAAAACCAGTACATTGAAAACAAAGTAACATTACAATGGTGGTTAGACAGCAGAGGTGGCTTTCTGGAACAAAGAAGTCTTCAACAGGCACCAAAAGCAGCACAATATCAGAGCCTGCCTGACCTCCAAAGGCAGGGAGTTCCTTACAAATGGAGCCACCACACTGAAGGCTCTTCTCCTGGTGGACTCCAAACGGGCCAATGGTACACGAGGAACCACCAGGAGCATGCCATCTGATGACCTCAGCGACTGGGCAGGCTTGGTATGGTCCCAAGTTGTTTCAGCCTCTGTACACAAGTACTAGAACCTTAAACCTGACCTGGTAGCAAATAGGTAGGCAGTGCAGTTCCTTCAGCAAAGGAGTTGCATGCTGAAAAGGGTTGCTGCATTCTGCACTAGCTCCAGCTTCCGGTGCAGCCTCAAGGAACACACCCCATTTCCAGACTACCCATCTCACAGCCTGGAGCAAAGACCAAGTGAAGGGTATGCCCCACTTCATGTTTTGGGCCAATAACACACTGAGACAGCCCCATGGATGTCATGGAGGCCATGAAATTGTGAGCTGGAGCTCCAGACGCAGCCTCAGCATGGAAATTAAAGTCACCCAGGACCACCGTCCTGGGTTCCTCCAACACCAGTACCTGAGACCACTTCTTCCAGGTTGGTCAGGGAGGATGCTGGGCAGCAGGGTAGGCAGTACACCAGCAGCATCCCCAATCTGTCTCTATGGCCTAACACCAAGAGCAGCCCCTCAAGGCCCGCTCCAAGGTGGAGTGGCTTCCTGGTTATAGAGTTGGAAGTTTTGTGAATCACAGGCAACTCCACCCCAGCCTTCCAGCCTGTGCTGGTGCTGCACCAAGTACCCAGGTGGGCAGAGCTGAGTCACGTCTGGCCCACCCAGCTCACCCACCCAAGTCTCAGTAATACTCACCAGATCAGCCCTCTCATCCACGATTAAATCATGAATGAGTACAGTCTTATTGCGGACTGATCTGGCATTAAATAGCAGCCCCACAAGACGGGAGGGCTCAGTGGATGAGCTACCAGATACGTGAGAGCTAAAGGAGGGGGGTAGAAGGGTAACTGTATAAAAATCTGTAGCCCATTCTACTCCGATGTCCCAATCCCCTCCTCCTGCCAAATCCCCTCTACCCCAAATCACTGGGATGGTGGCACCACCTCTGTGGGTCCCTGCATCAGGGCCGTTCTTGCACATCCTGCCACACCAGCACTTTTCACACACACTCAGTACTCATTTACAACACAAACAAATCCACAGCCGCTCAAAACCTCATATGCACCGTTCAGCTTCCACTCCTACAATCAACCTAGCACAGTCACAAAATAAATATAAAACTGATCAGCCAGCAACACAAACAGGCACACGGACATCTGAAACAAAGGGGGGGGGGAGAGGGGAAAAGCGGGAAAAGGGTTATTTCAAGAATCAGGCTCTATAAACTTGGTTTCTGATGCATTCATTCCTATATGACTCTAACCTCAGGCCCTTATTCTGTTGAGCACTGAGACTTGGCTTTCTTTTCAATTCCTATTGTTGAGGCTCAGATTGTGGAAAATAATGAGGTGCAGTTAAATACAGAAGGGCCAGATCTTCACATGGACGTAGCTGACTGAGCAGCCTTGACTGACCACCTTCATTTGCTGTTAGATTGCTTGCTATGGGGGCAAGTTTCAAGGTTCGCACAATTTCTTGCCATGTTTTATGGCTATGTTTAACTTGCTTCTGTGCTGCTTTCCCCTAGGAACAGAGTGTCAGCAGTGGTCAGAGGAGGCGTCTATAGTCTTTCGAAATCATGTCGAGAAGAAACCTCTGGTGGCACAGGTGCAAGCAGTTATTGATGGGGCCAATCCATGGGACCGAAAAAGTAGTTGTCTACTTAGTCGACACGTCACTTCCAGACACCGATATTTGGATTCATGATATTATGACCCAATATTGTATGGAGATTGCAAAGGCAAAGTAATTGTTTAAAACAAACAACAAACAAAAAAACTTCCAGCAATAATATGAATGTTAACATAGCTGTGACTAAAATTTTTGGTTTACTTCTGATTTTTGCACTGTTTAATGCTAGAATGTTATCTATCTAAATAAATACTTCATTTAACTTAACTCTGTTGGAACATTTTCTTTCTGCTTCAGATTACGTAGCCCCCAAGACAACTTCATCTCGATCCTGGTAACTGAGGTTGCTGCCTTTTCCTCCATCTCTCTTCTACTCTGCCCATACTCCCATTAATTAAACTGGTTCATCAATGACTTACAAAAGGGAATCAAACTTGTGTAACTGAGTTTGAACTATGGCTTGAACCCCAAACTATGCAGAACCAGCATCTTTCCCTGATGCTTTCTTGCAAAGCCCATTTATGTCTTACCTGGCTACTGTGCACCTCTAGGTAGTGTCTCTATCTTTAGCTCACATGGTTAGGGTAGATTGTGAAGTAGGTAATAACAAAAAGAGCAATGGTTGGCAATAATTTCACCCCAAAATCTGTATTCGGGCAATACCTTTATTAGGTCAACTCAAAGGTCACAAAAATGTGCAAGATCTCCAGATCACGAACGTAATTCTAAACTCTATTCTGTCTTCAGTATACATCATTAGTTATTTATTTATTTATTATTAATTTTATTTCTATACTGCCCAATAGCCAAAGCTCTCTGGGCGGTTTACAACAATCAATAAAAAAGACAGTAAAATACAATATAAAATACACACAATAAGAACGTTATAAAAATTTAAAAACCAAGTTTAAAAACAATTCAAATAACTAAGTTAATACAATGCAACCTGCAAAAGAGTTGAAATAACCACCCCACCATGTACTATTTAGAGTTAAGTGCCTCAGTATAGAGGGCAGTCTTAACCTGGCGCTAAAAATAGTAAGAGTTGGCGCCAGGCGGGTCTCAGGGGGCAGCATGTTCCCCAGTTGGGGGTCTACCACTGAAAAGCCCCCCACCCACCCCCGGCCACATAGTGTGGGTTGATTGCCCCAGAGCCCAAGATACCCCGACCAATGATCGGGCACATCATGCATCCATGCTCACGTCCTCCCCGCTCGGTCTTCCCATGGGTAACCCAGGGACCCTGTGGGAGCACCCTGATTTCCCTCCCGCCCTGCCACAAGCTGTTTTTGGCTAAGCACAGCTTGCCTTTGCACTTGAAACGTTTTCTTTTTTCAGTTGTGGCAGTAGGCTGTCAAGCTGGCTTTCGCAATCCCCATTTACCCATCCCGGAGAAGTCCCTCCTAGGGTCATCAGCAGTATCTTGGAGGGGCTGCCCGGGGTCGGTAAATATATTTTTAAATTTCTTTAGCCAAATTAATTTTTGGAAATATTTGTGAAAATTAATTTTTAAGTTTTTTAATGCCACCCATGCACAACTGCGGGTAATCACAGTTATGCACGGGCAGCAATGGGGACTTGGGTGGCTATTGGGTGCATGAGGTGCCTGCTGCCAAAGTCCAGCAGACACCCACCCTGTCCACTGTGCCCCGATGGGCACAGGTAAGTAGATCTCCCCTCCCTATCTTTTTTTTTTTTTTTTTAAATTTGTTTATTTGAATTTTAACATATACAAGACAACCGAACAACCAACAAAACATCTAATCCATTACAGAAATTGTATTAAATCAGCACAAAGTAAATCCCCTCCCCCCGAACCAACATTCAAAGGAACAAATCTGGCTGGGCACCTTTTCCGGAGTCTTTTTCGGCCATAAAGTAGTCAGTTTTGTGATAGGTGGATATTTGTAAGTTTATTGCATCCAAATGTACTGGAAGGCTTGAGGTATTTTTGTTGTAAATGTTCTGTATGAAAATTGGATAAAAGGCCACCATTCTGCTTCAAAAGAGTTTGTTTTCTTTTCCCCCCCTGCAATTCTCAATTTTTGAGTTAGTTTTTCAATTAATGCAATTTCCCATACCACATTATACCAGTGATTGATGGTTAGCCCTTTGGCATCTTTCCATCCTCTTGCTATTAGTAATTTAGCAGCTTGTAATAGAAATCTTATTAGGTTCTTGTATAATAAATTTTTATTATCTCTTTGAAAAATGTTTAATATTGCTAATTCTGGAGTTTTAGTTATCTCTGTCCCTACAATTTTAGATATTTCTTTGAAAACTATTGTCCAGAAGCGGGATACTTGCTTGCAGGACCACCACATATGTTTGTGTGATCCGATTTCTCCACAGGCTCTCCAGCATAGGGGAGAGTAGTTTTTATTAATATGAGATATTTTGTGAGGAGTCCAGTGCCATTTCTGTATTATTTTCAGTGAGAGTTCTTTGAATTTTGTTGAAATCGCTTTAAACGGGAATTCATCCCATATATTTTCCCATTCTTCATCTTCTATTTGCATTCCCCATTCTCTTTCCCATTTTCTTTTAAGAGGAAGGCTATTTCCCATGTCTGTTTTTATCAGAAGTGCATATAAATCTGACATTAATCCTTTTTCCTGATCTGTAAAAGTTAATAATATCTTTTCAAATTGTGTCAGATCTCTGGTGCCTTGTTTTTTCACATTCTCTAGTCTAATGAATGAGCTTATTTGGTACCATTGTAACCAAGTAATTGCCGTATTTCGTAATGTGTTTCTCCATGTGTCTCTTGGTAGTGGTTGTGAGTTATTATATAAGTCTCGTAATATCAATAGGTTATTATTTTTCAGTGATTCTCTAGATATCTGTATGTCTTTAACTGGAAAATTTGGGTGTGCATAGAGTGGTATTAACGGTGAAATTCCTGGCATCAGTGTCTCCTTTCTTCGTTTCCATATCTTTAATATTATTTCCATATTGGAGTGTTGATTTTGTATACCTTGTGTTATTCGTTTTTTGACAAAGGGTATTGTGTGTGGATTATCTTGTGCTAACAAAAAATTTTCTATTTTGACCCAATGTTTATTTTTATTATCTGCCATGAATGATAATAGATGTCTCAGTTGGTAAGCTTCATAGTATAATTTTAGTGATGGAATTCCCCACCCTCCATCAATGGTGGGTCTGTATCTGAGATTTCTTGCCATACGTGGTTTCTTACCATTAAATATAAATTTTTCTAGGGTGTCTTGCCATGATTTAAGCCATCTCATAGGTACTTCTATGGGTAGAACATAAAATAAGTATGTGAACTTAGGTATGACTATCATTTTGATGGTGGCTAATTTGTTCATTGTGGTTAAGTTCAATCTTTTCCATCTTTTGAGGTCTTTCTTGATATTTTCCCATACTTTGGAATAGTTTAGTGTGAAGGTTTTGTTTGGGTTTTTTGCAACTTGAACTCCTAGATATCTAAAGGCTTTGTGAACTATAGGAATTTGTAGATTTTTAGAAATGTCAAGTTGATTGTTTGCCCCTATATTATAACTCATGAAGTCAGATTTGTCGTAATTTACTTTTAAGCTAGACGCTGCTTGAAAATCTTGCAGTTCTTGACGTAGTGGTTGCAATGCCTCTATTGGGTTTTGTATTGTTAATATCAAATCATCAGCATACATGCTGAGTAAGTATGGTTGATCTTGAATTTGTATACCTTGTATAGCGTCATTATGTCTGAGTCTGTCTGCTAGAAATTCTATAACTAAATTGAATAACAGAGGGGATAGGGGGCAACCCTGTTTGGTTCCTGCATTTAGTTGAAAAGGGCGTGAATCATAAGAATTGAATCGTATATTTGCTGTTGTTTTGTTATATATGGCATTAAGAATGTGAGAGAAATTTGGGCCAAAGTTGTACACAGATGTGCTCTCCAGTAAGAACTGTAAATTAACACTGTCAAATGCTTTGAACAAGTCTAGAGCAATTATGGCTAGCGGGGTGTTTGTTTTTTTACTGTATTTTATTATGCTATATAGCCTGCGTACAGGGTCTGCTATATATCTTTTTGGAATAAAACCATGTTGATCTTCATGTATTATTTCTCCTATCACAAATTTTAATCTATTAGCCCATATGGTGGTAAATATTTTATAATCTATATTTAATAAAGAGATGGGTCTGTATGATTCTGGGAGCTCAGGATTTTTCCCTGGTTTTAATATCAAGATGATTCTGGATTGTGTCCATGTGTTAGGAAGTGAGGCTCCATCTAGAATTTCATTATATAATGACAATAGTCTTGGGGCTAATAATTCTGTATATGCTTTATAAAATTCACTTGTAAAACCATCGGGTCCCAGTGACTTGTTGGGTTTTTGTGTTTTAATGGCTTCTGTTATTTCTTCTATCGTAATCCTTTGTTCTAGGATTTGTTTACTTGCTTCAGTTAGTCCTGGGATGTTTGTTTTGCTCTGATACTTTCTAATTGTGTTCCTGTCTTTTTCTTCCCCTTTGTATAGTTTTTCAAAATAATCTACAAAAATGTCACCCATCTCTTCTATGTCATATGTTTTATTCCCCTGTTTGTTTTTAAGAGCATTTATTTTGTTTTTGTCCCTCCTTTTTTTTACCCTGTTTGCCAAGAGTTTGGATCCCTTTCCATCAAATTCATAATGTTTTTGTTTAATATATAGTAAATTTATCATGGTTTGATCTAATTCCAATAAATTTAATTCTGTCCTTTCTTCTCCATTTGTTGTCTGATCTTTTGTTCCCCTGTTCGTTATATTGTACAGTAAGTCTTTCTAGTTCTAATTCTGTTTCTGATTTTCGCGTCCATCTCTTTTTATTCATGTGGCTCATCTCTTTGATACTCAGTCCTCTAAGAACCGCTTTCATTGCTTCCCATCTGGTCCTTTCTGTTGTGTCCCCTGCTTTATTTTCTGTGAAGTAGTTGTCTATTCCCTTTTGTAAATTTTCTCTGCTTTCTTTGTTTGTTAAAAGGATGGGATTGAATCGCCATATATAATTGCTCTTGGTATAGTTGTTTACTGTGAGTTGGACAGATACAGGTGCATGGTCTGTCACTTTTATGGGTCCTATATCTGCCACTGTGACGTTTTGCATCAGTGTACTAGTTAGCATAATTGTGTCTAGCCTTGAGAAAGTTCCATGTACCCTGGAACAAAATGTGTGTGTGTAGTCTTTGTTGTTAAGTTCTGCCCATACCTCCCTTAAATTAAATTTGTGAATTATGTTTAAAAGTTTTCCTGCTCGTGTGCTATGTGAGTCTGTTTTATTATATAATCTTATATCTTTTTGTACTTTTCTAGGTTCAGCTCCTTGCATGTTCCAATTAGTGTCTGCTCCAATTATTGCCTCTGCTTTTGAAAAGGTTCTCAACTTTTTCAAAACTTTATGTAGGAAGTCTAGCTGTCTTTCGTTTGGACTGTATAATGAGGCTAATACTATTTGTTTGTTTTGATTTAGTGTTCCCTCTACAAATACGTATCTGCCATTGGGGTCTTTCTGTACTTGCCGTATTGCAAAGTCCACTGTGTTATGTATTAATATTGCTACTCCCCTGGATTTGTTTGTTCCTTTTGCTATATGTACAGTTTTCCATTGACTACTGTTAAAAATTCCTTCCCTTTTTGGGCTTTGTGTGTCTCTTGTAGAAATAGTATTTTTGGTTTTAGATCTCTTATTAGTTTATGAAGCCTCGCCCTTTTTAACTGATTCCCCATGCCTTTAATGTTTAGAGTTAGCACCTTAAGGTCTCCCATGGTATATGCCAATTTCTGTCTGCCTTGCCCATTATCGCACCCAGCTCAGTCGTGTCCTCCCTCCCTCCCCTGTCATTCCCCAACCTTCTCATTTTCCCTAACTTTAAAACTCCTTTGCAGCTCTCTCTTAGCATAACTAAAGCTGCGAATGCAGGTGAGATCCTCCCCTCCCCTTACAGAGAGAGTGATTCACGTGTTCTTCACCCTGCCTTGAGGCTATGGTTTGTTCTTTTCAGATTCCTTAAAACTATAACTGAGCAGGTCAATCTATTCCTTCATAGATTGACTACATAGAGGCAAGAATCCCCCCCCCCCCTATTTTATCAATGGTTTAAAACAGCTTGACTCTACAAACAAAGAATATTTTCTCTCCCCTTTGGGGCTAGTCTCCCTCCTCCCTTTTCCTCCCCCTTCCCTTTGCTATGCATTTGAATATTTACACTTCAATTGTCTTTCACTTTGTTTTTGTCACCTCCTGTGGTTCACTGTTACTCAGTTTCTCTCATCTCTTCCTTTGTGGCAGAGTTCTCAGGATTCTTGGGGTCTGTGGATTTTCATAGTCATTTCTTTCCCGCCTGTTTTTTCCGGTGTCTGTTTACAGTGTTCCAGCCATCTCCTTGTGGCTCTTGGCCTGCTGCTTCTTCTCCATTATCTGTTTCTTCCTGAGTAGCCTCTGCCGGGAGTTCGATGCTTAGTGTTCTGAATAGCTCAGTCATTTCCAGGGGGGAGGCTGCAATCAGCGTGTGTCCCTTGTTGGGGATTATTATCTTGAAGGGGAATCCCCAGTGATATTTAAGCCCCAGTTCTCGTAGTTTCAATGTGTAGGGCTTGAGGAGTCTTCTTTTCTGCAGCGTCTCTGGTGCCAGGTCTTGCATAATCATTACAGGTTTGTCATTATATTTTATTTCTTTTAAAAGTCTTAGCTTTTTAAAGAATTCGTCTTTCTTGTTGTATCTGCTGAAACATATTACCAAGTCTCTTGGAAAGCTGGAGTTTTTCTTCTGGGTCCTAGTGCCCTGTGAGCTCTTTCTAAGTCATCAGCTTCTATCGGGCAGTCTGGAGTTAATGAGGTCAGCCATTTTGCTATAAAAACCTTAATGTTTTCACCTTCTGCTTCTTCTTCCAAGTTTTTTATTCTCAGATTACACCTTCGGTTGCGATTTTCTTGGTCTTCAATCTTTGATTTATTTTCCGCTACGCTCTTTGTAGGGTTTTTATCTTTTCCTCCTGTTGCTGAGCTTTTTCTGCAGCTTTATTTGCTGTTGTTTTTACTGCCTCCACCGTTTCTGTTATTTCCTTCAATTTGGTGTCCAGCAGTTCTGCCCAGTGGTTCATCAGTTCTTGTTTTAATGTTTTTAATTGTTGTAATATTGCCTCCTTCATTTCGTTATTCGATATCTGTGTGCTTGATCCTGGCTCTTCTGTGTGTTCTCTGTCTTCTCCAGTAGCCATTTTTATTCTCTGAGTATGCTGTACTGCCTTGTGCAGTGTTTTTCTTTCTTTGTAGGGAAAGTAGTGTGTAATCTCGCTGTTTTTCGTTTTGCTAGATTCCTCTGTCATTCCCCATCAGAACTTTAAGTTTTTGTTGCTTGTTGGGCTTTTTAAAATGTTGTAGAGTCCTCCTTTTTAGTTTTAGGGTGAGGAGCTCTCCCTCTACGCCACCATCTCTTAGGCGTGCCAGCTCCGCCTCCGCCTCCACCCCCTCCCTATCCTTTTGAAGCATTTGACAGCTGTCAAACTGAGCTGTCACTTGCTTCAAAAGCCCGGGGAGATAGTTGCTAGCAAAAAGGGGGATTTCTTTGGGAAACCCATGTCTCCCCAGTGTCCCCTCTATTTTGCTACCATTCCTGAGGTGCTGCCACCTTGGGAACATGAAAAATTAGGGGGGGGCAGCTGAATTTGCATTGGGAGCAGTTACCCCACTTACCCCGGGGATTCCCCACTAGTTTTGCATGTTCCTGGGGTGCCCAAATGGAGGGGACACTGGAGAGACATGGGCTCCCACCAAGAATCCTGAGGTTCCTGCTGCTAAGGGGGTTTCCTTCAGCCCCTTCCCCTTTTTACGCCCCACTCTAGAGCAGGTTTGGAGGGAACTACAAAGTTTATTTTTGCTAGGGACATAGACATAGTTGCACAGGTGGATTTTCAAAAGGGATTTGAAGAGAGCGAGGGGAGAGATGGCACCATAAGTGTTCCACAAGGGAATTCCAGGCATAGGATGCGCCTCTAATGGAGTAGTAACCCTCTACTCGCCCCCTACTTGTGAATTTGTCAAGATGATGGATAACGGTACCCCTCTGTGATGTAGTTAGCTCTGTGGTTCTATACTGGGTCACCAAGCTTTAGTCTGAAATTCACCCGATATAGATGGCCATTTTTACTAAATGGAAACTTCCTACAGTAGGCTGCCAACTTACAAGAAGTAGATGGTAAAATGTCTCCACTGCACGCAAAATGTCATACAGAGCTCCAAAAGGGTCAAAATAAGCTTACAAGCAAGCTACTACTGGCACAGCATAGCGGCTCCAGACACTGTTTTGCGTTGTCATTTTTAGTTGTGTTATTTTTAATTCTTTTCATACCTGTGGGGGGAGGGGCAGTCCAGGGGGAGCAAAAATGGCCCCCAGATGCCCCAAAGTTGCCCACCCCTGCCCTGTACAGCTGAGGTGTAGAGTATGTTGGGGCATGATTTCTCCCATAGGTATCCTACGGTCTGCAGAGATCATCGGGGGAGGCTCTGCTCTGGGTGCCAGCCTTATCTGTGATTACATCGCTGAGAAGCCCATGTCATGTATCAGTCAGTGACTGCCATAGTATGGAACTCTTCCTCAGGGAGGTCCATCAGGCCCAGACGATTGAGGCTGTTAGAAAATATGGAGTGTCCTCTGGCCCAAGGAAGTTTATGTCAGAATAGGTTTCTTAGTTTTTAAGGCGCCATACTTACGTTGGATATATGGATCATATGAAATGTATTTCATGTCACAGAATGTTAATGCTATATTTTTAGGGTGACCCAAATCACTACATAGTTGCTTGGCAAGAGAGGCAAGAAATCCTTGCTGCTCTAGCCAAGTGGCTCCTGTCGAGCGCCAATGACAGCTGCTCCAAAGTGGTTTATAAGCCAGTTTGCAGCAGTCTGGCTTACTGTGTCGTGCGAACCCACCCAATATGCCAGAGGAATGCAATATGTTCATCCCTGGCAAAGCTGGCTCCGTCTCTGTTTTCCATCTCTCTGAAGTAATTTCAGCGATTAACTCTTTGGAAAGTGTCGTTCTGTTGTAGCCCAATCGTCTTGGAATGGGCTCCACACAGAGGCTACTGAAGACACAAGCCTCAAGTCACATTAAGCCCACCTATTTGGAAGTCAATCCCAAGTGACTGACATGTTCAGGACTGGGAGGCAACTGAGCCAACAAAGCCCACGTGTGTAGCTTTGAAAGGAGTCCTTGTCCGAACGGTCCTTGTAGCCACAACAGCTCAGCTGGTTGGCCAGGGCCAAGGGTTCTGGACTGGCTCTTTGTCGCACTTGGCGTTCGTGAAAGTGCAGGTGTATTGTGGTGGTCAAGCTTTTTAAAATCTCAAATTGAGGCCATTTTACAGTAAGTGGATTTCGCCACCTCCAGAGCAAATCAGAGTCTGAAGTAATGTTTAATGGCCAAACCAGAAACTGCAGGTGGAAGAGTATGGAGGGCTTGAACACGGGGATTTCAGTGGGAGTGGGAAAGATTGAGAGTGTGGGGTACTAGAATGGACATCCTCATCCTCTTATTCCCCTTCATTGTTTAGATGATTTTGAAGTCTTAGAGGAACTAGGACCATACCTTCTTAGGTCCTCCTTGATCTCAGCCTTTATTAGTGTTTGTAACAATGTGTAAAGATTCCTTTATACTGGAATTTTCTATTGCTGATGGAGGCGGCTAAAAACAAACATAATGCTCCAGAATGATGCCCAGGAGCAGCAAACTTTCCCTCACCCTGTCCTGGCAAGTACCCTTTCAGAAGAACTAAGCAGGGGTGAGCAAACTTTTGCCCTTCCGATGTTTTGGACTAGAACTCCGAGCATCCCTGATCACTGGCCACACTGGCTGGGGCTGATGGGAGTTGGCGTCCAAAGCATCTGGGGGTGCCAGGTTGGGGAAGGCTGCACTACACAGTGTCCTCATTTATTATCATCACCTTTAGCCCTCCCCCACTCCCCTTGCCCACAAATTCAGGAGGAAATATCCCCTGGATGTGATGGGGACAGAGCTGGTTTTAAACAAGCAGGTCTGCTGCCATGACCTGTGGTTTGAGCCTAACATGAGGGACTGATAGCCCCAATGGGGGGCAGAAAGGAATGTTACATTAGGTCACATGAGCATACAACCCTGGGCAGGATTTGGCCCCCTCTAGGAGCTAACCTAGATGCAGCTGAAAGGCATTGTTTATGGAATTTGGGGTGGGAGGTCCAAACGATGTCGTCTTCTATTTTGTAAGCTGCCTGTATTTTCACATCATTTCTTCTGTCTTTTTTGTTTCCTCAAAAATCTATGAAGGAGGGAAAGATGGAATAGCTGCACAATGTCTTTTGATTGTTTACACTAAGAGCTGCCTGTCTAGAAGCACCCCAGGATGGATTTCAAAAAAAATTGCTATGGAACAGAGAATCTGAATATGGAAACCTTCAGCTATATTTTAAATGATTGAAGGCATAATATTATCCATGTTTAGAGAGAAAAAGTCTTACAACTCCCAGCATGTCCCTGCCAGCATGGCTTCTCTCTAATCATGCATAGGATTGTGCCCTTAGATTATGAAACTGTGAAGGATCAACACCTGGATCTTTTGCGTGAGTTCGGCGCTTAACGGGTTAACCGGCACTGAGTTACAGCCCGTACAAGCACAGGAAACCGCCTAGGAGGTTCGCACACACAAGAGGAAACTAGAGTCCTTTAAATGACCAAATAAGGCTATATTTATTTACACAAGATACGGAGCGGAACTAACAGCTTTCTAGGAATACTATAATGTCAACACAACCTGAGGTGACCTCTACGTTTGTCAATGAAACAGGCTCCCAGGCTAGCGCATTGGGATTAGTCAGTTACCTTAGACTAAAGACTTTACGCTAGTCAGTTTCAGCCTGGCTCCGGGTCGGCCGATCCGGGGATGGGAACAGCTTACTCCAGCCACCGCTTGGAGGATGAATCTGGTTCCGAAGCGCCCTGTGTTCCCAACAACCCCTTACCGGAAGGGAGAGGGGTTTTCTACCCAAGTTCCCGCTCTCCCCACCCTCCAGGTCAGGTGGGGGCTTATGCCTGCCCCTTCGTATCAGGTGGGCTTATTCCTGCCCGGGAAGAAGGTGACGTACTGGATACTTTACAGCTCTTTGAGACTGCCCTGATAGTTTGATGGTTCTTGATGGTCCTTCCTTGGGTTTTGTGGAATTCCACCGAGACTCTCCATTGTTGGGGATGCCGGTCTGTCTGGCTGCTTCCCCTGTAACTCAATCCCCCCTCCTCGCCCCCTCCCTTGGACGGAGACTGTGTGTGTGTGTGTGTGTGTGTGTGTGTGTGCATGCAGACTCGTGTCAGGCTTTCTCCACAGAAACATTTGGGAAGAATTTTAGACATCAGAGGCAAATGGCTATAGCTTGGTGTTGTTTCTAAGGGCACAATCCAATTCGCATGCCCATAGCCCTCCAAACTCAGGGGATTACGGGCACCCTATGCAGGGCGGGGGGAGCGCAGACGTGAAGGTTGCTTCCATCCATGTTCCTCCCACGCTGCAAAACACTTAGACGGCCGATTACAGCGGTCTCCAAGTGTCGTGCCTCAGAGCACAAGGGCAGGCGGCTGAGGCACCGCCGGGATACCTCATCCTGTGGGAGCGCTTGTCCCTTCCCCTCCCCGCCCCCCGGAACGACCACTCAGCAGCTTCTCTGAGGTCAGGTTTGTGACCTCGGAGAAGTAGCCGGCACGGTTCTTTCTGTGCCAGCTGCGGGTGGGTGTGGGGGCGCTCTGAGCTTGGAGTCCCAGGTCCAACCTCTGAAAGAGTTTCCAAGGTTGGAGCTGAGACTGAATAATCCTATGGATGTCTAGACGCTGTCTAGCGGCCATAGGATTGCATAGACTTTCTGGCTCTTTTGCATCACATAGGATCCTTTAGGGTTATGTAAACAGTACAACACGGTTCCCGATTAAAATGCTGACCTAGTGCGTGGCTGCTGTGAAAAAGGCAAACTCCATGTTGGGCATAACTAGGAAAGGAATTGAAAATACAACTGCCAAGATCATACTCCCCTCATACAAATCTATGGTGTACTTAGAATACTGTGTACAGTTCTGGTCACACCTAAAATGGGATATTGTAGAGTTGGAAAAAGAACAGAAAAGGGCAACTAAAGTAATCAAGTGGCTGGAGCAACTCCCGTACGAGGAAAGGTTACATCTGGGATAGATTAGCTTAGAAAAAGGCTAAGGGGAGACATGATAGAGGTGTTCAAAATTATGCATGGTGTGGAGAAAGTGGACAGGGAGACATTTTTCTCCCTCTCTCATACTACTAGAAACCGGGGTCATCCCAAGAAGTTGATTGGTCGGAGCTTCAGGACAGATAAAAGGAAGTACTGCTTCACACAGTGCAGAGTTCAACTTGGAATTCACTTCCACAAGATGTATCGATGGCCACCAATTTGGAGAGCTTTAAAAGGGGATTAGACAAATTCATGGAGTACCGTATGTCTATGAATGGCTACTAGTCCTGATGACTCCAGTATCAGAGGCAGCATGCCTATATACACCAGTTGCTGGAGAACATGGGGAGGCTGCTGTTGTGCTCATATCCTGCTTGTGGGTTTCCTGTGGGCACCAGTTTGGCCACTGTGTGAACAGAATGCTGGACTAGATGGATTCTTGGTCTGATCCAGCATGGCTCTTATGTTTTTCTGTTCCCTCTTTTTCAGGCCAAAGTCAGAGCTCTACTCCCAAGAATTCTGCTCTCCCTCTGATCCCTGCTACCAGTTGGACTCGGGGCCATTGTTTCTTCCCAGTTTTAAAATGAAATTAAAGGGTGTGGTCAGTGAGGGCCATTGGCTATCATAGTGAAAGGCTGAAAGATCTCAGCCCCTAGAATGAGGGTCCAGTGAGGTCCTTTAGGTTCACACAACATGACGCCGTGGAAGTGGCTAAGATACTTCTGCTGCTGCAGAAAAAGAAGAAAGAAAAGGAAGATTCATTTAGTAAATTAATTTATCAGGCGTGCTCTTAAGGTTATGATGACAAAATGTTGCGCTGTAGAGTGCTCCTGCTCAAGGTGCCAGCCAGCCATACTGGCTCCCATTGAGTGCTGCTGCTTTGGTGTAATACAAACGTGTGGGGGGGTTGGCTTTGTAGATAGAGGCCACATATTGGACATGCTGGCCAGTGGCCATGCTGGCTGGGGATGATTGGGGTTGGAAGTCCAGATGGATACGCTGCAGGCCACGTATTGCGAGCATGCTCTCAGCATGTTTTTAGGCTGCTGGTGTAACTGTATGATAGTACCAGCAATATTTATATCATAGCAATAATGAGCTGTCAGTACTAAGTAGACTGTGTGTGTGTGTGTGTGTGTGTGTGTGTGTGTGTGTGTTCTCCATGGGATTACATGAGCCAGTGTTGTTTCACTGTTTGACCTTTGGAGCATCTACTATGTTTTCAGGGCTCCACTAAATCCATTCTTCTATTGATCATGTACTCTCTGCTCATTCCATGTTGTGGAACTGTTGGCAAAGGTCAGCGTCCTGGAGAGGGACCTTCAGGAGCTCCAGCAGCAGCAGCGAACCTGTATATATTATAAATATATTGTATGTTGTTGTTTAAATTGTTACAGATTAAAGAATTAAATATTTTACACTGAAATGGTGATACTGACTACTTTTTACACAACAGCAGGACCTGGTTGTTGCCGTATCTGGCTGGCGTGGTGGATGGGTTCAATGGATGGGAGCTGGTGAGGAATTCAGGGAGGGGCGGTGGTGGTGCTAAGCACCTGTGCCAGGCCTCACAACCGGCCTCTGAGGCCTCCATGTGGACCGCCTGCTGCTGATGCCTGCCATGGCAGTACTAGTCCTCAATCCGTGGGCGTTCACAGGAATACTTCTGGCGGGGGGGGGGGAAGCTGCACAGCAGTTTCTGTCTCTAATTCAGAGAGCTTCAGCTATTGGGCGGTATAGAAAATTAATAACTAAATAAATATTTCCCATGCAGAGTGCACTTTCCTTGGGTGGGCTCTTTTTTGCTTAGCTTCATATGCCATGATGACATTTAGAAACCTACACAGAGTAGTAGAAGATCCTTGGAATTGAACAGCAGTAATGCAGAAGACTCGTATATTCAAGAAGCATCCAGAACTCCAACAAAAATGTATTTGGAGTGTGAGGGATAAAAAACACACAGCTAGGAACAAGAGAAGAAAAACTCCAAATGCACAAACACAGTACAGCTGTCTTTAGAATATCACATCATTGATTTGATGGCATCACTGCCCCTATTATAACATTGACAACTTCACATGGCTAGTCCTAGAATGATTTCCTCCATCTTGGAAACATTGGCGAATACTCTCTAGAACAGTCTTTCCAAACCTGGTGCCCTCCAGATGTTTGTCACTAATACACATTGAGAATGGGAGAGTACTGCACACATATGGTATATCTATGTTCCCAATGAAAACTCAAGAAGACAGAGGAAAACCCCAACGTGGTTCCTGGGTTTGTGACTTCAGCTCCCATGCCACCATGCCATATGTGGAGGAGGAATGGCGGGGAACTGGAATGGCGGGGGTTCTGCCCAAGAGCGGCCATATTACTTTGGTAATTTCAAAAATACCCAGCCAACTACAAAGGTAGCCATGTGGTCTGTGAGAAACAACTCCAAAATCGACAGCAGGATCATACCCTTCTTAGGCATTTTGGTTTGTCCAAACAAAGGTAGCCAACTTTGCATTTTGGTACTCTGACAGGAGTAGGATTATGAGGTTCCCAGGAAGATGGGTATAGATTTCAGGATTTCAAGAAATTACAACCCAGGCACTGACTGTAGCAGCAAAGCAAGGTCCTCTAATCATGAGAGCTTTGGTGCTGTGGTGCTTGTGGGTGATGGGAAGAGAAGAGCAAGTGAAGATTTACTCAGGAGGAAATCACATCATGTCTCAAGGGGGATACTCCCTAGTATTTGTGTCCGTTTGCAGCCTAAGAGCATGGGTTACAAATACCTCATGATACATTGCCACACTTTCGTTGGGTGTATGTTTGGGAGAACCCTGTTAGCAGTTCCCTATTAGCAGAGTGAGCATATCGGATTGCCCCGTGGGCCTTTAACCCTACGTTTGGTGTGTCCCAGTTTCTGAAATGACTCAGGCAGAAGCTGTAGCTTAATATAAAAAGGGAAAGAAGGTTTATTAAGAAAAAAAACATTTAGATAGAAAAGCCTAGCACTTAGGTCTATGTAGAAAGCCATGTGCTCAAGAGTCAAAATGAGCACATGGGAGGGGCAGTAGCATGACTGCTCAGGTAGAGAACAGGATGACAGGCCTGGGGCTCACGCTGGCTCAGCTTGTCTGAGTGTGGAAAGCTAAGCAGGGTCAGGCCTGGTTATTACTTGGATGGGAGACCCCTCCTCTAGTCTCCTGCCTTGAGCAGGGAGTTGGACTCGATAGCCTTGTAGGCCCCTTCCAACTCTATGATCTATGAATCACCCCGGCAAACCTGAAGTATAAGCTGACGGGGCAGGATTGCAGCTTGAGATTGATAGGCAAATGGCCAAAGGACACCTAATTACTTTGAACGAGTTCAGATCTCCAGTGCCCAGTGCCCGATAAACTGCATCCTAGAGTAATAAAGGAACTGGCAGAAGAACTCTCAGAACCACTGTATATTATCTTTGAGAAATCATGGAGGACAGGTGAAGTGCCAGATGACTGGAGGAGGGCAAATGTTGTTCCTATCTTCAAAAAGGGCAAGAAGGAGGGACCTGGGAACTATAGACCAGTCAGTCTGACATCAATCCCTGGGAAAATTCTGGAGCAGATTATAAAGAAGTCAGTCTGAAAGCACCTTGAAAACAATGCAGTGATTACTAGAAGCCAGCATGGATTTGTCAAGAACAAATCCTGCCAGACTAATCTCATCTCATTTTTTGATCGGGTAACCTCCCTTGTGGACTGTGGACATGCTGTGGACATAATATAGCTTGACTTCAGCAAAGCTTTCAACAAAGTGTCTCATGATATCCTGATTAGCAAGCTAAAAGTGGGCTAGATGGAACAACTATCAGGTGGATCCACAATTGGCTACAGAATTGGACTCAAAGAGTGCTTATCAATGGTACCTTCTCAAACTGGGGAGAGGTAACGAGTGGGGTACCGCAGGGCTAGGTCCTGGGCCCAGTGCTCTTCAACATTTTTATTAATGACTTGTATGAGGAGGTGCAGGGAATGCTTATCAAGTTTGCAGATGACACTAAATTGGGTGGAATAGTTAATACCCTGAAAAACAGAAACAAAATTCAAAGAGATCTCGATAGGCTGGAGCGCTGGGCTGAAAACAGCAAAATGAAATTTAATTGGGATAAATGCCAGTGCTGCACCTAGGAAAAAGAAACCAAATTCACAGTTACATGATGGGGGATACTTGGCTCAACAGTACTACAAGCGAGAAGGATCTTGGAATTGTTGTAGATCACAAGCTGAATATGAGCCAGCATTGTGATGTGGCTGCAAAAAAGGCAAATGCTATTTTGGGCTGCATTTGGGGTGTAATAGACCCTCTTTTGGGAGAAGACCGAGCCAAAGTAGGAATTGCACACTTCTGCCTTTTCTTTGTCATCTGTTTTCATTTTGTCATCCTCACTGAGTAGTTGAACCACCCTTTCCTATTTTACTATGTACATATCTGAAGAAAGCTTTTTTGTTGCTTTTAGCATCCCTTCCTAACCTCAGCTCATTCTCAGCTTTAGCCTTCCCGACACCATCCCTGCAATTCTGTGCTACCTGCCTGTACTCTTCCTTTGTAGCCTGGCCTTCCTTCCACTTCCTATATGTGTCCCTTTTTGTTTTCAGGTCATCTCTAAGCTTTTTGTGAAGCCACATTGGCTTCTTCTGTTGTCCTCTACCTTTTTTCCTTGTTGGAATTGTTTGCAATTGTGCCTTTAGAATTTCCTTTTTAAAAAAACTCCCACCCATCTTGGACTCCTTTTCTCATTACATTCGCTTGCCATGGGACCTTACTTATCATTGTTCTGAGTTTATTAAAATTGGCTTTCCTAAAATCCAGGGTATGCGTTTGGCTCCACTCAGCTTTTGCTTCCACTAGAATCAAGAACTCAAGCATAACATGGTCACTTTATCCACTAAGTCATCTCTGTTGGTTAGAATCAAGTCAAGAATAGCCGATCCTCTAGTTTCTTCCTCCACTTTCTGTAGGAGGAAGTTATCAGCAACACAAGTCAGGAATTTCTTGGAGGGGCCATGTTTGGCAGAATTTGTCTCCCAACAGATATCAGGGAAATTGAAGTCCCCCATTACTACTACATCATGCCTCCTTGAAACACTGGCAATTTGCTTTTCAGAAGTTTCATCCTCGTCTTCTCCTTGATTAGGTGGCCGGTAGTAGACTCCAACCACCATGTTCCTTTTATTCTTTGCCCCATTTATTTTAATCCAGATGCTCTCAATGGATCTACCATGCTCATCCTCCTGTATTTCTGTGCAGAGATATGTATTTTTAACATATAGTGTGACTCCACCTCCCTTCTGTTCCTTCTGAACAAGTTATCCTTCAATTGCTGCATTCCAATCATGGGAGTCATCCCACCAAGTTTCAGTTACACCTATCAAGTCGTATTTTTCCCTCCTGTATTATGAGTTCAAGTTCATCCTGTTTGTCATGTCCTTAGAGGATACTTTTAAATATGTTCAGCAGTATATAAATCTATTAATAACAACAACAACAACAAATAATCAACATATTAAAATGAATGGGACTAATTTAAGCCCCATTCATTTTAATGGGCCTACTCTGAGTAAGGCTAACATTGGATACAAACCTAAGGCTGCAATCCTACTCACATGCTCCATCAAATGCTTAGGGCTTGTGGGTCGAGCAAAGGGCAGGGTGGACCCTATCATTAGGCAGAGTGAGGTGATCACTTCAGGGGGCAGATACTGGGGGGCAGCAGTAGCAGCCCCCCAGCTGTTCCTCCTGAACTCCCCAGTTCTTCCCTTCTGCTGGAGGGCAGAGATGGGTATGCAACACAGGCTGTCCTGGGGGCCCTAAACTAGCTTAGTGTGTGGTGGAGGACATTATTCTGCGGAGA
Organism: Shinisaurus crocodilurus; assembly: GCA_021292165.1. Classification (NCBI taxonomy): domain Eukaryota; kingdom Metazoa; phylum Chordata; class Lepidosauria; order Squamata; family Shinisauridae; genus Shinisaurus; species Shinisaurus crocodilurus. The sequence goes on from CM037877.1 coordinate 116,502,774, forward strand.
AAGCCTGAGCACACACACAGTGAAACGAACCCTGACATAGTTTTCCCTTATCCCTTGGCAACCCTTTCTGCATAATCCCCAGGGGGGGGGGGGACACAGGGACAGGAGATACAGTTCTGGTCGGACAGGTAATGCAAACGTGACCACATCTGCATACCCTCAATAGAATCACAGAATAGAGTTGGAAGGGGCCCACAAGGCCATCGAGTCCAATCCCCTGCTCAATGCAGGAATCCAGGTCAAAGCATCCCTGACAGATGGCTGTCCAGCTGCACCTTGAATGCCTCCAGAGTGGGAGAACCCACCACCTCCCTAGGTAGTTGATTCCATTGTCTTATTGCTCTAACAGTCAGGAAATTTTTCCTGATGTACTAACTTGATGTTCCTGTAACTTGAGCCCATTATTCCGTGTCCTGCAAACTGGGCAATAGGGCACATCTGCATCAATCCACAAGAAGCCTGAACAATCCCGAGGTGAGAGGCAGTCTCACAAAGAGCTGCCAAATATCCCCAAAGGGCACCGGTAGACCCAAGGCGCCACCTCCCCCCCCCCGCAGGAATAAACCCACCTGATCACCAAGGGGCGGGGAGGGGGCATACAGGGTAGAAAACCCCCCTGCCAGACTCACTAAGTTGTTGGGAACACGGGACGGGCTGTCAGCTTCCAACCCTAGCCCTGGCTAGACCAAGCAGCTTCTTACCCCGAGCAGAATGGGCTCGGAGCTGGCTAGGCAGACCGCTACGCAAAGTCCGTAAGTTCAGAGTCTTTGATGTGAAGTAACTCCCTCTTACTGCAATACGCTATGCCTCTGCATTGAAGCCTTCCGATATCCAGGTCACGACCTGGTTTTGTTTATGGTGTAACATTCCTGGAAGTCTATTAGTTCCGCTCCATTGACCTTGTAGTAAATAAAAGTCTATTCTTTGGTTTTAATACGGTTACGTGTGATATTTAGGTCACTGGTTGGGTTTAAATCGCTTGATATCACTGTAAAGGGCTATATCTCAGTGCCGGTTAACCCGCTAGGTGCCTGAACTCGCGCCAAAGACCCGGTTGTTGGTCTTCCACATATTCCATGGCCAGTGTTGAAGAAAGTTTCAACTGCAGCCAGCTTCTATACATGGGATGGGGAGGGGGTGCCATCTTGTTCTATGCTTCAGGCAGCAAAATTTCCCAGGGCCGGCCCAAGACAAAGGCATAGGAATTGAAATTTAAATCTGGCAAATTTACACTACTCTGCCGTACTTACAGGTCGAGAGTAAGGCCTGTTGAAGTAAACACAGGACTGGGCTTAAGTAATTCGGTTGGTTACACAGCCCACTTACTCCCGCGTGTCTGCATGGCCGCGGAGCCTCCAGTATACTTCGGCCACACACCGCTGGATGGCTTCTGCGAGCCGTGCAGCTTCTCCTGGTCGCCCCCACCCAAGCTGAGGCTTGGGAAGAGCCGCCCTTTCGCTCGGCTTCGGTGGGGAGGGAAGGGCTCGGGAGCGCGCTGCTGCTGCTGCTGCTGCTGCTGCGGCTGGATCCCGCGGGGGGCGGGGTGGGCGGCCTTCCCGTCCGCCGTCCTCTCGGGCCGCATGAGTGACAGCAGCGGTGGGAGGGGGCGGGAGCCCCCCGCGCGTCTCCTTTCTGCGTAACTTTCGAGCTCTTCTCCGGGGCGCGCGTCTTCTGCGGCGACCGAGCGGCGCGCGTCTTCCCTCCCCTCCGCCCACAGGGCCACAGCCTGGCGCGGCAGCAGGTAGGAAACCGGGCGAGGGGGGGGGGCGCGCGCAAGGTAGCTTTGTGTCCCTCCTCTTGGGAACCCCCCCCCCCCGCCTTCCCCGTGTACATGCCAGAGAGTCCTAGCAGCAGCAGCAGCAACAGCTCAACCCATATCTGGCCAAAACATTCGGCTGCCACCAAAAGGGGACCGGCCGGGCTCAGCAACAGCAGCGCGCCTAAAAATAGCCGCTTCTTCCTCCTCTGCCGCCTGCTGCTGCGATGCGGCGGGCGGGCGGGTGGGGGGAGATGGCCCAACAGATTGGGGGAGGGCACCCAGAGGCGCATCGTTTGCCCCAGGTAAGCTGGGCGCCTCTTGGCTCATGTCCTGGGCCTGGCGCATGTGGTTGGGCCCCTGCTCTGTGGTCCTGGCACTGCCAGTGTGCATGGGGAGGATGCTCGCTGGCGGAGGCGGCCAAGCTGGAAAGTGTGGTCCTGGCACTGCCCAACCTTTGGCCTTTTATGCTCAGCGTCCTGCGGGGCTTTTCCGGCATCTCCGAAATTAAGCAAGTGATGTTTTTCCAGGCATGGAAGAAAAGTGGTGGAGGAAAGCTTTGCCTGCTTCAAAGCTCAGGGCATCAAGTTTGCTGTTGAAAGGCACAAGAGCAAGGCTACTAGGAAAGTTTGCAACCTTTTGGGTTCCTTTTCCTAATTCAGTACGCCTTGAAAATTAGCTAAATGAGGAACTTCTGGGCATCCCCAGTAAGTTTTGGACCACTTCAAATCATACATTCCCAACGACTTGGAGGCTGTCTTGATCTACAACCAGGCCAAAAGTCTGTGCATAGCACAAGCTGGGGCGTTGCACCCAGCATCCTGTGTGCCATTGGGGATTTGGGAGCACACCACTTGGGTCTCATGGTGCTACACTGGTGCTGCTCAATGACCTGGTTCACACGTAATGACAACCTACAGTATGGATTGAGTATGGCTTGTTGTATCCTGGGTTGTTGTTATGTGAGAACCTGGAACTATGGGTTAACCATGCGTTGTTAACCATGAACAATCCAGGAAGGGAACCCGTGGTTTGTTGTTGGGTCGTGTACTCGGGGTTGTTTTAACTATGGGTTGTTGTTACATGCGAATCCAGAAACACGGGCTGTTTCACCAGACTAGAGAGGCAGAGCGGGCAAGAGTCATCAAAAAACCTGGCTGCTCTACATGCCAATACTGCAAGCGCCACAAAAGCATTTAGGATACATGGAGGGAACTGGTGAAGGGGGTGGGAATCAAACAACCCAGGAATTGAAAAAACAATGTGCACTTTGTCAGACAAAACCATAGGTAAACTGGGTAATGCAACAACCCATCCTCTGGGTCAGTGTTCCCCAACCTGGGGTCTTCCTGGAGGACCCCAGGTTGGAGAACACTGCTCTGGGTTGTCGTTACATAAGAACCAGGTAGTATGTTGCTTTGACCAGTCCTGGTTACAGCAGAGAACAAGGAAATTATCATGTGACGAATGCATGCATGTTTGGTAAAGAAGGGAGTTGATCACTGGTTTCCATCCTACATTATTCTTGAACCTGGGAGAGAGAACCCAATGCTCTTTCTGCCAAAATCAGAGGCCGTTCTCTCCTCCTTGCCTTTTTCTGCTTTACATAATCTGACAATCTAAGAAAGTGAGTCATAAAGCGTGGCTTGTGGGTGGGTTGCCATGCTGCAAGAGGGGATATTATGGAGAGACAGAGGCAAACTAGGGTTGCCAGCTTTATCAGCCCTACTCTTGGGAATTTAAATTAACTAGAGCTGCCAAGGGACCAGGAGAAAACAGCCTGGCTCACTCCTATTTTTTAGCAACTGTATTTGCAGAAACCAGCAGGCCAACTTTTTGTGGCCACAGATCAGGTTGCTGTTAAAGGCTCAGGAGCAGGAGCCAGTAAAAAACAACAACAGTTGGCAACCCTAACAGCAATCCAAGGCACAGGAATTAAAGCAGGTGAAGCTTTTATCCTGGCACCTAGCTAAGCGGTGGGAGGAGATTTATCTGCTGGGTTGGCGTGTGTCAGGCTCACTGGTGTAGTGATAACCAGCCTGATGTGTTGCTCACAGTTTCACATCAATAATTTCACAGACACAGCACATGAACTGTGGAATAATTTTATCATTGGTAAATATAAATGAACAAAGTTATAGTATTTGTAGATGAAAACATAAATAAAAACTTATACGTACAAATTAGCATGTGGTAGTGCACAAAATATAGGAGCAAACAAAGAAAAGGAACAGATACAAAGGAAGCTGCCTTATACTGAGTCAGACCCTTGTTCCATCTAGCCCGGTATTGTCCACACCGATGGGCAGCGGCTCTCCAGGGTTTCGGTCAGGAGTCTTTCCTGCCCTACCTGGAGATGCCAGGGATTGAACCTGGGAACTTATGCATGCGATGCATGTGCTCTACCACCAAGCCACAAGAAGTATCCCCGAAGAGAAGGTAAATCAATAAATGATAAACCCACAAAACAAAGGAATCCACAGTTCTCTCTTCTGCTCCTGCTACCTGACTGCCACCCAGATCGCCTCAGCAGCCCCTCTTCTCTTCCTCACCGATTTCAGTGAGTTTCGCCAACTCACTCGCATTCTCCCTTGCACTCAGATAGAATCTGCACAGGCAGGCCTTTGCATAGTGGCAAATTTGGAAGTGCAGGTGCTCATCATGACAGTCCCCATAGTCATGCCCCACAGAACATCAAAAAATGCAGGCAGCTGTGTTGATCCATATCAACAAACCAGTACAAGCAGTTTTATCTCTGCCAGGAGCAGGTAAAAAGCTAGTGCTAATTGCCCATTCAAGACCAAGCCACCCCCCCCCCCAAATGCTTTGCATTACAACAGGGAACAATATATTGCTGTTGGGAAAAGTCACCCACCACCACCACCACCACCACCACCACACCAGCTACTGTGAGAATTGCATCTAAGCTCAGAGGGAATAGGGAATTCTGAGGGGCAGAGTGGCAAATGACATCCACACCCTGCTATGTCCCTGCAAGTCCTGTGTCTCTGCTACACCAGGCTGCTGAACTGCACAAAACCAGAAAAAGGTGGCAACCTGCCCACAGGAAACACTCCTTAAATAAGGGCAGGAGCACTCTCCATCTCAAAGGATTTTGGGGTGGGGGTGGGCGGGGTCAATGGACTTAACACCTTTCTTTACCTGCTACTGAAAGGATGCCCAGTATGTAAGGAGGAGTGTCCTAATGCTTCATTTTGTGTCTAGTGAAGCAGGTGACCAGACCAGATACGAAGGAAGTTACAGGACTTCTGTACCTTATGTGCAGAAGAGGGAATTCTAACAGGTGCAACTTTATTATGCCCAGGTGAGAAAAGGCATTCCTCTTCTACACTACTGTTAAAAGGTACAGGAATCTTGCCTTCCTTTGCACTGGAATACCTGTCAAATTGTGGTAATAGAGGAAGCAGGGAGAAATCTCTACAATCACAGTAGACAGTCAAGATTCTGTTGATATGCTGTTTGCAGATTATGATGATTTTCTTTTAAAAGTATGATTTAGGGTCTCAGAGGCTGAGCTGCAAATAAGAGATGCCCCTAGTTTGAGTGTCACCTGTGCCATAAACTCACTCAGTAGCTCTCTCAGCCCCCCAGTTGGGATTTTAGGATAATACTGGCCTGTCTTACAGAGTTTGTACTATTGTCTCCCAATTAACATTTCAAGACGTCAAGATTATTTCTCTGCCCCTCTCATTAGCTGAAGGCTGTCTCCTTTCAAAGGCAGAGGAGAGAGCTTACTATTAATAATTACACTTTAGTTCACTAAAGTAGAATTCCTGGTAGGAGCAAGTGTGGTATAGTGTAGGGCAGTGATGGTGAACCTATGGCACGTGTGCCACAGCTGGCACGCAGGGACCTCTCTGTGGGCACGCGAGAGGAGCGAGATCAGGCAGGGGTCCCGGGCGCCTCCTGCCGTGAGGATTCCCCCGAGGGGCGGGAGAGCAAGCGGGGAGAGGCGAGGCGGGGAGGGCAGCTGCCGCTTTAAATGCTCGGTTGACTGCTCTCCGCCTCGCGCGCTCACTCTCTGCCCACCTCCTTCTCACGCGCCCTCCTCCTCCAGCCTTGCCTACCTGCCTGCCTGAGAAGGGGTGGCTGGGCTGCCGCTTTAAATCTCCGCCTCACGCGCTCACTCGCTCTCTGCCCATGGGGGGATAGAAGGGGCTGTGGGGGGGGGCTGATGTGGAGGAGTCAGGAGACAGCCCTTGCTGGGTCGGGCTCAAAAGACGCACTGGCAGCTTGGAGGTGGTGTGATTTAAGCTGTGGTGGCTTGTGCGATTCAACTCTAAACTAAAACCTCAGTATTCAGGTTTAATTGCAGTGTTGGCACTTTGAAATAAATAAGTTGGTTTTGTGTTGCAGTTTGGGCACTCGGGCTCAAAAAGGTTCGCCATCACTGGTGTAGGGGCTAAGATTGTGACTTGTACACCAGGAAATCCTGGATTCAAATCTTGTTTTAGCTGCCAACTTGCTAGGTGGCTTTAGGTAAGCCACCATGTTTCGGTCTCAACCTTGTTACAGGGTTACTGAGGCACTTGAAAAGCACTGTGTACATGCTAGATTATCAAATGGTGACATGGTGATTAAGTATGCTATTGAATATTAACATTAATTCATTAAATGCTATCATAAACTGTTTCTCTTCGCGCTGTGGACCTTGTCAAAACCAATCACGCAGAATAGATTGTAGGATTCTCCACGTGTTATACCAACTTGCCTTGCCTGTTTATTGACAGTGTAATAGGTAATCATATTTGCATTTAAGTGGTCCTTATATAAATGAATGAGTTTATGTTTGTGTTACTGTTCAATGTTGTTGCTTTGGGCTCTCTGGAAACTTGGCAAATATCTTTGCAGTGGTTACGTTATATTCTTATGTGCTTTCCCCCCACAGCCTTTATGCCTAATATATAAAATGTTTAAATATGTTGCCTCTTTGTAAAGCCCTGGTGGGTGAGAGCCAGTGTGGCGTAGTGAGAGCCAGTGTGGCGTAGTGGTGAGAGTGTTGGACTGGAACTCGGGAGATCCAGGTTCTAGTCCCCACTCGGCCATGAAACTCACTGGGTGACTTTGGGCCAGTCACGGACTCTCAGCCTAACCTACCTCACGGACTCACAGCCTAACCTACCTCACAGAGGAGGAGGAGGATTATGTAAGCTGCCTTGGGTTCCTTGCAGGAAAAAAGGCGGGATAGAAATTGTGAAGAAAAGAGCCTTTGGGGGGTTCACACACACACACACACCTCATGTGTGAACCGGCTGGGGTGGGGTGTGCATAGTTAGCATGTGGAGAAAGGGGCCCTTGGGGGTTCCTGCATGCATGCACGCACACACACACACACACACACACACCTCTTCATGTATAAGCCAAGTGGGGCCAGTTGAGGGGGCTGGGAGGAAACGAAAGCCTCGGATGGAATGAATATGGCGCCTAGATGCCTGGAGAAGCTGGCCTAGGGCTTTCATATGTAAATAGTTCAAGCCATGAGTCATGAGTTCCCTTCCCCCTGCCTGGCCAGGTGAGGTGCATGGTGATTGGCTAAGAGGCAGCAGAGGAGGGGAGGGGGAAAAAAGGTATATTTCCCAAAGTGTGGGTTTTGGTCTTTGTTCTACCCGGCTGTGGTAATGGCGGTGAAGCCAAGGACCCCAGGCAGCTCCTGGTGAAATTAGCTGGATTGAGGGCTCTAGTAAAGGCAAGCCTTGTGGGAGTTTTACCCATCTCGGACCTTCGGGTAGGTGTGGTAATCTCCCTCGGGCAGCGAGGCTGTGCTGGATCTAACCCTTGAAGAGAACACCCTCAGGTAACAGGTGTGTGCCTGAGAGATATTAAGGAATCAGGTTTTATTGTTTTGCAGCTTTACTGTGTACTAAAGTGTCTCTCTCTTTATTTTGTGTGCTTCTCTCATTTCCCTAATCTTGTTGTAAAATGCTACCAGAATAAACCTTGTCTTGGTTTTACCCCACATGGTGTTTGTGGATTGCTCTGCTTGGTTCAGTATCTAAGTCCAGTTTACAGAAATTGAAGGCGAGTCCCTGAACAGAGATTCAAGTAGGCTTGCAAGGAGCTGAGGCTTGGCAATCTGGTACCTTGAGATCTCTGGGGGACTTGGTTCCTTTGGAGTAGGAAAGGGTGGGGGTGTGGCGGGCCAGCCAGCCCCCCCTTCCTCCACAGAAATCAAATAAATAAATAAAATAAAAGCCCTGGTCAGCAACTAGATTCACTGGAGGGCCTCTTTGAAAATGGAGTCCTGATTCCCACCTCCTGAAGTAGCCCACCCCAATCTCTGGCAAGCTCTGTTGCTTCAGAGGCCACACCTTCCCTTTTGCCCCTAGGTTGGCAGTGAAAGGCTCACACAGATTCCTTCCACTGGCCAGGTCTGGTCCACGGTCCTCTGGTTGTTGACCCCTCATGTAAAGTGTAAGGGAGAGCAAGATAGCAGTGGGAAACGGGCCTACGGTGGTGAGTTCGGAACAGAAAGCTGTCTTAGGGCACAGTATGCACGTTTAGACAGAAAAAGTCCTACAACCCCCAGCATTCCCCAGCCAGCCTAAGAATGGGGCATGCTGGGAGTTGTAGGACATTTTCCCATCTAAACATGCATAGGATTGCACCCTTAATATAACTGGACCTTGTTTATTTGTATGAGTTAGACCTGTCAAATGGATTATCATAGTTAAATAATTTATCTGCATAATTTCATTTATAATCCTCATGCAAAGGTGGGCAGTTTGCTTTGAACCAAGAGGTAACCTTTAAAGCAGCGGTTCCCAACCTTGGGTCCCCAGATGTTGCTGGCGTACAGCTCCCAGCATACCCAGCCAGCATGGCTAATGGCAAGGGATGCTGGGAGCTGTAGTCCAGCAACATCTGGGGTCTCAAGGTTGGGAACCACTGCTTTAAAGCAAGAAATGGCAGCTATTTTGCATGTTTTCCTTTTGCCCATAATTAATATAATTTGCATAAAGATTGAAGTTAGAGCAAAGCAGGGGTGTGGGGGCAATACAATCTGTTTCTTCTGTGATTCCATTTAATTGCTAACCTTTCTGTCAGCCTTCCCCAAGCTGGTGCCCTCCAGATGTTTTGGACTTCAACTCCCAGCATTCCTGACTATTGGCCATGTTGGCTGAGGTGATGGGAGTTGATACCTAAAACATCTGGAAGGCACCAGGTTGGGGACGGCTGCGTTATTTGGTGCTGTTCAGTGTTCAAAGCACTTTAAATGCCTTATCTCAGTTACCCTCACAACAACCCCCATAAACCCTCACAACAACCCTGCCATATAAGGATAATAAGGTAGACAGTATTATTATCATATTGCAGATGAGGGGCCGAGACTGAGCAGGAGTCTCGTGCCTAATACCATCTAGTGAGTTCATGGCTGAGGTGCTTCTGCTGTCTGCTTATGGACACATAGTAGACCGGGTTCACTGTTACTTCTGGAAATCAGGTTTTGTAGTGCTTTTAGAACCTGCAAAACCTCTTTGATCAGAGGTAACAATAGGACAAAAGAAAGGCGTGCATATACCACAAGTAGCAATGTCGCTGATATAACAACTTCAGCTCTTAAAACTCTCATCTGTCTCTAGCCTTTCTTTGGCTAGTCTTACCATTTTGTTCCAGCTAGAAGAAAGGGAGAAACCATTTGTAGCATGGTTTTAGCCATTTGAGGCTAAGATGATTTATGTGATACTTGCATCATTTAAAAATAATTGCTCTGCTCTGACTTATTGCTTGTTTTTGCTTAACTCATGTGCAAATCCTGTACTCTATAAATCATACTATTACACAGTCTTGTGAAATGCTCTTCAAGGATTTGATAGTCCAATGGGAGGGCTTTTTCATTTTTGGTACATTATGCCAGTTTAAAAACAACCTTACATTTGTTATGTAGGATACTTTTCTTTTCTTCTCCCTTAAGCCTGGAAGCATCTGTCTCCAGTCAGCAGAATATTCTATTTTTCGCTTATAAGGAGTTTTGATCAACTAATGTTACAACTCAAAACAAATCCTTGGTTTTTGCTTTTCCATTTTCCAGACAGAAAACTGGCCTGTTGATTTTTTGCATTCAGGAGGGAAGCGTTTTATTTTTTATCTGTGTGTTTCTAGTGAGGAATTGATATCCCCATTGTCTCAGTTTCCATGCTTTAGGCATCTGGGTTATTGTGGATTTGTTGCTTCAGAAATGAATGGGGACGTGTGGGTAGAAATGGGCAGAAAGTGAGCTAGTTTAGAATCTGAGATGTCTGTGATAAACTGGAATAGTACATCAGCTGAAATAAAAGAATGGAAATCCAGAACTAACAAATGTAAAATATGCAGAGGAAAGCAAAATGAATGCATAAGAAGTCAGAGGGGAAAACTGCTTGGTGTCTTGCACTAATGAAAAATATGGCCTTTACATAAGAAATAACTGGATCCATGTTGAATCTGTCCCATTGTCCCAAAAGTCTTTATCTAGTCCAGCATCTTTCTCTTCAAGAGTGGCAGGTGCGTCCTTTTATTTCTTAGCAGTCAGATATTCCATGAGGCCAGGAACGCTATTGTGAAGGTGATAACTTACTTTTTAATTGATGGTGAATGACGGTTCCTTGCTCCGTGGCGCCGTAGGAGTCTAGGTACACACACATACCCACCATTAAGGAGCAGGGACCCCCTTGCCTGTGTAGAGGGAGAACCTGTGGAATGGCATGTTCCCTTGTCAGCCTTGCTGTGGTGGCAGGAATGGAGTGGTCTGGGAGCTGAGTAGGAGGGAAAGGTGACAGCTGGGGAAATCAGCTGAATACGGAAACTGTCGTGGTTACGCTTAGCACAGCTAGTACGGTAACTCCACAGAAAAGTGTAGCTGAGCAAACCTTTCCTGGTGAGTCTCTGTTTAAAAAAAGAATTTAAGTTGACCGGACAGCTTGAGACTCTGAATAAAAGAACTGGATTTTTCTAGCCTGGTAAATCTGATTGAAGCATGGGCTTCGACGGGACCATTCAGAGATGGAAGCACTGTAGTGAAAGCAATTGCCCCTCAGACTAGTTTGAGAAGCTACGTGGAAGGAAATCATACAATGATCCTGCCCAAATTAAGGCAGATTCTGAAAGTTTATTATCAAGAGAAGGTGCCACAGACCTCTACTTTGTGTTTGTTTGTTTATTATATTTATACCCCGCCTTTTTTCCTGCAAGGAACCCAGGGCTGGCTTACATAATCCTCCTTCTCTCTCCATTTTATCCTCACAACAACCCTGTGAGGTAGGTTAAGCTGAGAGTCAGTGACTGGCCCAAAGTCACCCAGTGAGTTTCATGGCCGAGCGGGGACTAGAACCCGGATCTCCCGAGTCCCAGTCCAACACTCTCACTTCACAGGGAGTTAAAGAAAATGCTCAAGGTTGCTTGTTGTGGGCTATGGACTTAAAACAAAAAATACTGTTTGCTTCACAGGGGAAAGCGCCACTTAAACTGGGTTGCCAACAGCCCACCTGTTTAAGCAACCTGGGGTAGTCAAGCAAGACTCCCAAGGACAAGGACAAGCCCCTTGGATGCATAAGCAAAACCAGAAGTATGTTATCAAAAGCTCTTTATTGGGGAACAAGAAAAGAAGTATGCAGGTGGAAAACGAAGGGGAAAGGTTTACTTACTTTCTGTCCGTTAGTCCAAGTTAAGTTGCTTAAAAACTTGAAGAGCATAATACAGCACTGTTGAGCAAAGTTGCAATCAAAAGAGTTGCCATACTAGGAGGCAACAGTTCCTTCAGCCTCTTGTTGACAAGCCAATTCAGTCACAACACAGTAATACAGTCAGGGGTCAGTTGTCATTTCAGAGCAAAGATCCATATTTTTGCTCATACCTTCTTTTTTTTTTTAATGAAAAGTGTTGTGTGGTTAATCAGGCCATGCAGGCTGAGGCCCTGATTTGCTGCGCCACCTTACTTGTCGATCGGAGCTCTTTGAAGGCCAGCAGGCCCTCGTTGTGACTCCAGAAGGCCCTCAACAGTGAACCAGCATCAGCCAGCCCACTCCACCATGGCTTAGGATGAATGTAGGCATGGAGCTGGCCACGGAGGCCAGAGAGCAGCCAGCCAGAAGGGGCTTGGCATACTTACTCCTGCTCTTTCACTCTCCCAGCAGGGTGGCAAAGAGGAGAACAGTAGCTTCAAGGCGCAGCAGTGTAGCCACCCAAAGCAGCCATTGGGCTGCCAGAGCGGAAGCAGATGCCCCAGCAAGCGTAGCAGAGAGGGATAGCTTGCCTTGGAGCAGACAGGATGTAACAGGATCAGCCAGCCAGATGGAGCCAAGTTGGCAGAAACCTTCCCTGAAGGAACCACAGAATGAGGCCAACCCAGGCAACCCTTGCACCTTGGAGAGTTGAGACCATCAGTTAAGGCAACTGGATGGACTCAAATGTTTCTCTTTCTCCCTCTTCCGTTCCCTTTCCTTTTAGTCTTGGACTTACCTTGGACCCTATATCAAAAGAGCAGAGGCTGCTAAGAGACTCTGAAAATGTTTCTGCCACTATCTAGCCATATATCAATGGATCTCCAAAGTGCTGTCTCCCAGAAGACCTCCCCAAGACCCCTCAACGTTTGACTCTCTCCTCTATGGACTGAGCCCTAGGCACTTGACACATGCCCTGCAACAGAAAGAAATGCAAGGGGTTAAGGGATTATGACCTTTGAGAGCCAAGCAGCTTCTGGCCAATCCTGGCAGGTTCCCACAGGAATATTAGATCTCAAACCTAATCTTCAGTAAAAGTATGGAGATGTTGGTCACCTAAGACAGCAAAATCAATTTCTTCATAGTTCAGAACAAGGGTATAAATCTTTTCAATAAATAAGGATGTCAGCAAGACAACCAAGTCTGTCTTCTATTGGCAGAGGCCTTCAATGATGGATGAGTATTTAAGGACACACAACAGTGTGTCCCTAGTTAAGGCCTGTGAGTAAAAAGCACATTCTAACATGTTAAATGGGGTGGTGGGAGTGGATCATTCTAAACTTAGTAAAATTAAAACAGTTTCACTAACCTTTCTGAAATTTACCATGGCACAACGAATTGTTGGTTTTACATACCCAGAAAATATCTGGAGATTGATGAAAGGTTGAGGGAGAAAAAGCAGTTAAAAAGGTGGGTGGGAAACCTCGCTGACTCCAAAATGTTTTTGAAAAAGTGACTGGTGACTTTCTTTGCTCATTTGGTTTCCTCTTCCTCTTCCACTGTAGTTGATAGAATGGGATTTCTTTTTTTTTAAATTCAATTTATTTTTAAAATAATTTTATAAGGTGTAATTAGAGCAGTGATGGCCAAGAGTACAGAAGAGAGTAGACAAACCTTGGGAGGATAGGCTTGTCAACTGCTATTAGCCATGGTAGCTAAATGAAGCCTCCATGTGCAGAGTCAGTATACCTCTTCAGGATCAGATGCTGAGGGCAAATTATGGGGGAGAGCTGTTGCCTTTTATTCCCTGCTTGTAAGTTTTCCAGCGGCATCTGGAAATGCTAGACTAGAAACAGAGTGCTAGACTAGGCAGACATTTGGTTGAATCCAAATCAGGCTGTTTCGTAAGTGTTCATTCCAATTCAAGAACGGTTGCTGTACCTACCATACTGTTTTTGTGCTTCGAAGAGAGCAAAATGAACAGTAATTTTTGCATAATTGTGCTGTTACTGCTTTGCATGTAACAGAAGGTTTAATTTGCGTGTAGAGGAACTCTCTAGGCTGATGTTGCAGGTTTTGGTAGAACTCTACAAACCTGCTTGCCCAGAGAGGCCCTTGTGCACATAGAGGAAGGGTCAGTTGAGTAAGTGTGTAGGGCTCAAGCAGTTTGGTGGTCAAAAATGGCACCTTGAATTGTGTGCTGGAGACTTTGGGAGAGAGGACAGAGTACGATAATGTGCACCCAATACTATATCCCTATGGGAATTTAGCTAAATGGTTCTGCCACCTGAGGACTTCAGTGGTGAAATTATAGGGATTGGATTAGGCCCAATCCAACCACTCGCCCCAAGACAGGATATTCTACACCAAAAGCATCCCTGATGTGTCTGTGTAACCTTTTTTTTTGAAAATGTCATCAGGAGAAGATTTCACAACTTCCCAAGGCAGCTTATTCCATTGCTGAAATGCCATTGTGTTTCAGACATTTTCCATAAACCCAGTTCTCATTTCTTGTAGTTTAACAGGGCCAATCCTAACCTTATTGCAATCCGAAGAGACAAAGGTCTGTTGCCCTGCCACCTCTCTTCCCGTCCCCGTCCCCGTCCCCCTCCACACTCAAACACACATTTCTATCTGAGGTGTTAATCTGCAGTGACTCATCCACACATGCAAGTCAGCAATTGATCTTGCAGGCATCAGGCAACAGACAGGTATGCATGGATCAGCCAGCGCTGTGCATCTGTGACACTTGGACATCTGGGCAATCCATAATCACCCATGTCAATGTTGTTCTTCTCTTCCCCCCCCCTCGCCCTCCCCAAAAGGAAGAAAATAAAAGAGAGAGGATTCTAAAAACAGGAAAGAATTGTATATTTCAGTGGAGCAGGGAGGGGACAAGCTGTGCCACAAATCACACAGTGTAATGATATTTCCTTCTTTTATGGTTGCAGACAGACCACCCTTTATAAAGCTGGTTAGTCCAGGACAATGTTTTATCAAAGGGAATGAATGGCAGGTGATAGTCTCTTGAGAGCTCAGCTTGTTGCATGAAAGATCCACCAGAGCTTGGAGAAGGTGACATCCCTCCAGTTGAGGGAGGCAGAGAGATCGCCAAAAGCACTTTTCAATTTGAATTGATGGGGGAAGAGAGATTTTTCTTGTTGGAGTCAGCTAGAATTGGGGATGGTGCCTTACGGGAGCTATGCAAGTTGATATCCCGGGATCTGCTGCAGGAGAGTCTGCTTCAACTTTGCTCTACTTGTAGATTTGTTAATAAAACAGATATCACAAAGGAAATGTAATTATCTGGTGCTCTTTCATTCAAAGGAAATGAAACTGGACCGTTGCTCCCAGAACGTCTTATCGCCCAGTAGTGGAAAGTGCATTATTGTGAAAGACCAGCAGCTGGGTCTTCTGCGTGAGTTCGGCACTTAACGGGTTAACCAGCACTGAGCTACCAAGCAAGTGTAATTGACTAGAACTTGTACGTACCGAAGCCTCTCTGTATCAAGAATAGGCATTTATTTACTATAGGTTAAATGGAGAGGAACTAATAGACTTCTAGAAATACTATACCATCAACAAGACCTGAGCGTGACCTCAGATTTATGAATGAACGGGTTCCCAGGCTAGCGTACTGCGGCAACGAGTTACCTTAGATCTGAGACTTTACGCGGTCCCTTTTTCAGCCTGACTCCGAGCCCGCCTGGCCCGGGGAAGGGAACTGCTTTACCCAGCCGGAGCCGGACGTGGATGTTGTCAGTGCACCCATGTTCCCAACAACCCGTGACGGTTGGGTAGAGTGGTTTTCTACCCCTTCCTCCCTCCTTCCCGCCCCTGTCTGGTCAGGTGGGCTTATCCCTGCCCCCTGTCTGATCAGGTGGGCTTATTCTTGCCCAGGAAAAGGTGGTGCCTTTGGAGGTATGGAACACTTTGCAGCTCTTTGAGACTGCCCTGCACTTCTTGATGGTCCATCCTTCTCCGTTGTGGATTTGGGCTGATGTGCCCCATTGAAGATATGCGGAATACATGTCTGGCCGGTCCTACATCTCCGCCAGTCTAGTCCCCCCCCCCAGGAGGGATTATGCAGACAGGGGTTGTCAGGGAAAGTTACGTGCAGTTGCTACGGGGAAGTTTGTGTGTGGTTGTGTATGCGTGTTCAGGCTTTCTCCACAATTATACTATTTTCATTTTATAAAGTGTTAATTTACACAGCACATCCCCTCCTTATGTTCTCCATTTGTGCTTAGGCACTTGCACTGTCTGTGGCGAATCACAGTCAAGTCAAAAGAGGGTTATATATGCATTGGTGCACACTTGTTTATTGATTCGTTCCTCATTCATCCAGCAGAATTGCACTCTGGCGACTGAACCAACCACGAAGGATGTTTCAGTTTTGCTCTTTTTTTTGTTTAAATACACAGGTCATATATTTCAGTAAGAGAGAGGTTTTAAAAGCAAGAATTATCCAGAATGTCGTACAGACAAGGACTAGAGAAATACCGAGATCTGGATGAAGATCAGATCCTTGGAGGACTTACGGAAGAAGAAATTAAGATGCTAGAAGATGAACTGGTAGACTTAGATCCAGACGTAAGTGGTTTTAAAGGACAACTTTTAAAAGGTGGGCTAGATCTTTTCAACGGCCCTTAGCCATGACAACTACCGTAAATCAAACCTCCACGCTCAGGGGCAGTATGCCTTTGAGTACCAGATGCTGGGAGGAAACAACATGAGAGATAGCCATCACCCTTTCTGCAATACTTGTGATCTTCTAAAGCAGCCTTCTCCAACCCAGATGTTTTAGACTACAACTCCCAGCATTCCTGACCATTGGCCATGCTGGCCAAGACTGATGGGAGTTGAAATCCAAAACATTCGGAGGGCACCAGGTTGGGAAAGTTTTTTCTAAAAGTATATGGATGGGGGTCAGGATTCAAGGCCATCGCAAACTCTGAACCTGGGCCTTGAGAGGTGGAGGCAAGGATTCAGCCTGTGCACCACCACCAAACTCCGGCCTAAGGAAGCCAGCTAGCTCAGCAGGGAAACCTCTTAAGAGCAATAGGCCAAAGCAGGTAGCGTGGAACATCTTGAACTGTATAAAAACGTCCAGATCAGGCAACTGTGACCGGTTACAGCTCCGCTACTCGGCTCGCGCCTCTATCTTCTTAGCAGCCTCCCCTCCAACCTTTTGCAGCGGGCTTGAGCGGGGAGAGGGGCTTTGCCCTTTTCGCGTGAGCAGCCGCCGGGCCGGATAAAAAGGCAAGGTGGGCCGGATGTGTCCCGCGGGCCTTAGTTTGAAGACCCCTGACTTAATGTATCTAGATGAGTCTTGCCTGCAATTATTTATTATTTATTTAAATAAAATATTTATTGGCTGCCTTTCAGGGCAGAGGCCCTCCCGGGGTGGCGAACAACACATAAAACCGATAGGATATTAAGAGCACTAAAAACACAGTTAAAACAGCAAGAACACAATAAAAAACATCAGTAAGAACCAGCAATAAAAGCAGCAACAACAGCAATCGTATCAGGAGAAGTCCAGAGTAAAATAATACGTTTTCCAGGTTTTCTTAAAAGCCTGCAATGATGGAGCATGATGGACCCCCAATGGCAACTTATTCCAGAGGTACGGGGTCACTGCAGATAAGTCCATGCCACACTCTGTTTGGTGTTCTTAAGGATATGAAGATTGCCCACCTGCTAGACCAGATCATGGTCTACCTAATCCCATACCCTGATTGCAACAGTGGCTAGACGTGTCTCTGGACAAACAGGGCAAGGCAACAACTTCCTGTTGCTTGTATCTCATATTCAGAAGCTGAAGTCCCCCATCCCAGCCCACCCCTGATTTCTTAAGAAAGAGCTGCCAACTAGTGTGTTGCTCGTACCTGCAGTCCACCATTTTGGACTAGCAGGGATCAGCATGTGGATTATCAAGGTGCTGTGTGGCTTGCAGGTCTCAGGGGCACTACATTGCTGTGGTTGACACCAGAGAAGTTGCCTGCCTAGAGGCAGTCCGAGAGTCACTTCACCAGTTATGGGATACTGCAAGGACATCACAGGTACACCCGTGCTTGCCGCAATAAATGCACAAAGTGTAAAGATGAGACACGCAAATCCCCCAGTTCATGAGGATATACACCAGGGAGCTGGATGCTGCAGCTTCCTGTTCTATGACTGCTGTGTGTGTCTGGAGATTGGTCTCTCCCCTTCATGCTGTAATGGCTTTCAAGTGAGGACATTAGTGGAAAGATAGTCTTGTTTTGATGTTTCCTCAGTGGACACTAAAAGCTAAAAGATGTTTCTTCAATCTCTTTTGATGATTGGCAGCTGCTACTTATTGGGGTGAGTCCCAGAGAGTAAACAGTTTTCTGGTTTGGATATAATGCTAAATCATAGTTTTACTCTATGTGAAGCAGCCTTGGGCTCATTTGCTCCCTCTCTCTCTCCTTCTCCAGTGCAGTCATGAGAAGGAGATTGAAACCACCCACTTCCTGTTTTTAACTAACCATTAGTTTATCATCGCATCCAAACAGAACAAAACTCTGCTTAGTTTAAATTATGGTTTATTGAAACAAGTCGAGATCAAACTGCTTTATGATCCTGGTTTGTTTCAACAAATCATAATATAAGCTAACCAGATCTCCCAGTTTGGATGTAATGAGAAATACTGGTTAGTTTAAGCCAGGAATCACCTGTTTCTTATGTCCTCCTCTCAGCTGCACGGGAAGAGCAGTGGGGAGCATGTGAGCCCAAGGCTTCTTCATATAGCTGAGCTGAGGTATGCATGCGCCTTTTACATGCACACACAACCCCTTCACACCTCTCCTTGTGCGAGCTGGCAAACAAACCAGGAGTTCTTCCATTAACTACAGTTTCCTGTTTTGTCCATACAAACCAAGCCAGGATATTAAACCATTGCTTGAAGTTGGTTGAATATCCTGGCTTGTTCTGAAGCTGTCAACCATAGTTTCTCGGTTTGGAAGAAATGGGAAACTATAGTTAATTAAACGCTTCCTGGTTTGTTTCGCGGCTCACGTAACAGGAAGAGTGGAGGGGCTCTGTGCGCAGGCAAAAGGCTCATTCACATCTCTGCTTAAAAAGCAGAGATATGACCATCTGAACTTCCCTAGTAGCAGCTACCTTAATGATTCTAGCAACATTATAGTAATGACGAAGCAGTTTTGCAGGAGTATTTACTGTTCCAGAACACCACACCTTTCTCCCATTATGTCTTAAATAGAATCATTGCATCATCCCAACCTGCCTGCACTTTTAAAATTACTGTGAGTGTTATCATTATTGTGCTAGATTTTCCTGCACAATTCAGTGAAGGTTGGCAGGCTTTGAATTTTTCCAGCATCTAGCCATTAACGTTTGTACACCTGCCAATACGTTACTTGCCGAGACCTTGTTATCATTCCTCACAGACTTTCCAGGAATCTTTAAACCACAGCTGTGGAGCCTTGGAGAAATGATCCCCTGTAATTGTCTGAATCATTTCCAACCACTTGATCCCTGAAATGCTGGATTACATTACAGCACCCTCACATGCACACAAAATCTACATTTGAAGAATGACAGTGCCAGCATTGGTTAGATTAGCCTTCACCAACCTGGCGCCCGCTAGATGTGTTGGACTACAGCTCCCAGCATCCCCTAGCCAGTATGTAGATATCTTATGTGTGGAGGAAGGGGGGGCTGGCTGGCCCGCCACACCCCCACCCTTTCCTACTCCAAAGGAACCAAGACCCCCAGAGATCTCAAGGTACCAGATTGCCAGCCTCAGCTGTCTGCAATCCTACTTGGATCTCTGTTGAGGGACTCGCCTTTAATTCTGTAACCTGGATTTAGTTACTGAAGCCACAGAGCAATCCACAAACACCATGTGGGGTAAAACCAGGACAAGGTTTATTCTGGTAGCATTTTACAACAAGGTTAGGGAAATGAGAGAAGCACACAAAATAAAGAGAGAGACACGTTAGTACACAGTAAAGCTGCAAAACAATAAAACCCGATTCCTTAATATCTCTCAGGCACACACCTGTTACCTGAGGGTGTTCTCTTCAAGGGTTAAATCCAGCACAGCCTCGCTGCCCGAGGGAGATTACCACACCTACCCGAAGGTCTGAGATGGGTAAAACTCCCACAAGGCTTGCCTTTACTAGAGCCCTCAATCCAGCTAATTTCACCAGGAGCTGCCTGGGGTCCTTGGCTTACCGCCATTACCACAGCCGGGTAGAACAAAGACCAAAACCCACGCTTTGGGAAATTTCCCCCCTCCCCTCCTCTGCTGCCTCTTAGCCAATCACCATGCACCTCACCTGGCCAGGCAGGGGGAAGGGAACTCATGACTCATGGCTTGAACTATTTACATATGAAAGTCCCTAGGCCAGCTTCTCCAGGCATCTAGGCGCCATTCATTCCATCTGAGGCTTTCGTTTCCTCCCAGCCCCCTCAACTGGCCCCACTTGGTTTACACATGAGGAGGCGTGTGTGTGTGTGTGTGTATGCAGGAACCCCCAAGGGCCCCTTTCTCCACACGCTAACTATGCACACCCCACCCCAGCCGGTTCACACATGAGAGGTGTGTGTGTGTGTGTGTGTGTGTGTGTGTGAACCCCCCCCAAAGGCTCTTTTCTTCACATTATGTCAAGAGCCATATTGCAGTGGGCCCTCCTGTTGTTCCCTGTCCCAAGTTGCCCGTTGGGGTGTTTACACGCTGGGCCAGATGGGCCCGAGCAGCCGTCTGAGCCCCCACAGCAAGAGTTGGATGCTTCCTTTATCGGCTGGGGCAGGAGGAATGGAGCAGCAGAGGCAGAGAGAGGAATCGCACAGGCAGCAAGGGAACTGGATGGACGCCCTGCTTCAGCCAGGACACCAGTAGCATCTGCAAGGTGCAAGCCAACCCTCTGCCCTTCAGGCCTGGAGTTGCAGTTGAGCAGGGGGAAGAAACACTGTTGCTTTCAACAGGGCTTGAGGAGTCTGACAAGCAGCAGAATCAAAATGGAGGGAAAAACAGAGAGTTATCGCCATGCTTGGGGAACCTCGAGCTTTCCATAACTACATAAAATATTTAGGGGAAAAAACCTAAGGTGAAGGAAAAAAAAAAAAATAAGTCCAATGAGTACTGTGAGTGTCCATGGGGGGGGGAAGGGGGGGGACCAGGAAGAGCAGGGGGGGGGGAGGGAGGGAGAGATGGATGGATGGATGGAATGGAGTATTCTGGAAGAGGGTATGGCTGGAACCCTGAACAGGCGCAACCCCACACTGCAACATTTTGTTGCAGCTCCCAC
The DNA here is from genome assembly GCA_021292165.1 of Shinisaurus crocodilurus. Taxonomy (NCBI): domain Eukaryota; kingdom Metazoa; phylum Chordata; class Lepidosauria; order Squamata; family Shinisauridae; genus Shinisaurus; species Shinisaurus crocodilurus. The sequence goes on from CM037877.1 coordinate 116,523,485, forward strand.
TTCTCCCTAATAAATACTTGCATATGAAAAGATTGTGGTTGTGTTCTCCACTTGAATACCATGGATTCATTCATAGGGGTTGTGCCAGATCACATAGGTGGATAGCAAAATGGGTACAGTCAGCATGTGGTAGTTCAGCAGGATCTCATGTAAGAAGATAAGTTGACGATGGTCACCGTGCTCCTCCAATATCTTTCTCTCGCTCCTCCAAAATCTAGAATGCGCTATTGCCGGCAGGAATGAGACAGAAAGATCAGACGAAGAAAACACCCACTGGCCCCTTTAAAAGGGATGACCTTCTGGCACACTTGGAGAAGCAGGCAAATGATATTAAAGACAGAGAAGATCTGGTTCCTTTCACAGGGGAGAAAAGAGGTAGGAGACGGGCAGGGATCTAAACAGGGGGGGGGAGGGGTTTCTCGGCATTGGGGGATGTGTGTTAAGCTAACAGAATGAGTCTCTCCACAGGCACCTAGTTTAGCCCTCCACTGTGGTGGTATCAAACCCCCGCCCCCCTCAGATGCATCCCTTAAATGTCTTGTGTGTAGGCAGATGGCTGCCGTTCATTCCTATGGGGGAAAATAAAACACTGGCAAGGGCAAACCATCTATTTTTCACCTTGCACTGAATGGTCTGGCCACAATGAAAAGAATCTCACAGTGGGGTACGGTGTGTGTGCTGCTCCCCCCCCCCAAACATATAGTTTACTGCATTGTACAATCCCTCTTTCCTCCACCACATCCGACACGTCACATCGGGCATTTTGGTATATATGACAAGCTGGAATGCTGAACCCTTTTCCTTAACTCTTAGTTTCTGATCATGTGGAACATTTTATCCTGGTATTTAAAAAAAAGAAAAGAAAAAGAAAGATCTCATCAGTCATGAGGGGTGGGAACATTGTTCCAGCATCAAAGCTGGGATTGTAAATGCAACCTGTGTATGACGAGGTGATGGTGCAGCCTGCAAAGGAGATTTCCTCATAAAGTCCCATTGAAGTGAATGGAGGCCTGTTCATTTCAATAATTGTTGCTGAGGAGGACTTCGCATTGGATTGTTTCTGCCGGAATGCATGTAGCTCGACATTCATATTCAGTTTAGGAATGCAGGGAATAAAGAACCGTCCCAAGTCTGAGAGACAACAGTCATCTCAGATATTGCTCTAGATATCCTGGACAGACTTCCTTCTGCCTGCACTGAAAGAGAGGCTGGAGGCTGTCAAAAAGTCATTCCCTATAGCGCTGTTCCATGTGGGAAAGAGTTGCACTTAAAAGCACCTTACCCTGTTGGCACCTCCCCGACAACACCGCCACTGGTATTCTTGCTTCATATACAATTGGCCAATGCACGGGGTAAGATGCTTTTAAACGTTACATCGCCACATGCGTGCTGCGGGCCACCACCACAGCGAAGGGCTTCTTATGTGGAGCCCATAAAATCTACACTGGCCCACAGGAGTGGGATTCACCATTTTTGCTTTAAAAAACAAAACAAAAACAAGTCCTAATCCATGTAAATGTTTAGTAGCCAGGATAAACCAAGTGGCACCACAGTGTTCACAGGCAATACATCTCTGCATGCCATGGGTTGGGGCCAAACCACAGGGGAGAGAGCGATTGCCTTCGCGCCCTGGTTGCACGGTTCTCGGAGGCATCTGTTTGGCCATTGTGGGAAACAGGAGCTGGATCTTGGGCCTGATCCAGCAGTGCAATTCTTACATTTTTATCAGCTGGGGTAGCAAAATCCCTGAATGGTAGACCGGCAAGACAATTCCCTATTATTATTATTATTTGTGAAGGACCAGCACCCGGGTCCTATGCGTGAGTTCGGCGCTTAACGGGTTAACCGGCACTGAGTTACAGCCCGTACAAGCAGGTGAAACCGACTGGGAGGTTTGCGCACACAAGAGGAAACTCCAGCCCTTTGTATAACCAAATAAGGCTTTATTTACTTACACAATATACGGAGCGGAACTAACAGCTTTCTAGGAATACTATAACGTCAACATGACCTGACGTGATCCCCAAGTTTATCAATGAACAGGCTCCCAGGCTAGCGCATTGGGATTAGTCAGTTACCTTAGACTAAAGACTTTATGCTAGTCAATTTCAGCCTGACTCCGGATCTGTCCGATCCGGGGAAGAGAACAGCTTACTCCAGCCGCCGCTGGAGGACGAATCTTGATCAAAGTACCCCGTGTTCCCAACAACCCCCAAAGGAGGGGAGAGGGGTTTTCTACCCCTGGGTTCCCGCTCTCCCCGCCCTCGCGGTCAGGTGGGGCTTATGCCTGCCCCTTCGTGTCAGGTGGGCTAATTCCTGCCCGGGAAGAAGGTGACGTGTTGGGTACTTTGCAGCTCTTTGAGACTGCCCTGTTAGTTTGATGGTCTTGATGGTCCTTTCCTGGGTTTTGTGGAATCCAACCGAGACTCTCCATTGTTGGCATACCGGTCCGTCTGGCTGTTTCCCTGTAACCCAGTCCCCCTTCCTCGCCCCCCTCCTCCCAGGAAGGAGACTGGTGTGTGCCGTGTGCATGTTTACTCGTGTCAGGCTTCCTCCACATTATTATTATTAATAATGATGATAATGATAACAACAACAACACAATAAACACAAATGTTTTAAAAACAAGCCACAATTTCCTCCTTTACGCACCTCGAAATAGGGTGACCAGAGGCAAAAGAGGACAGGGGAGCTCCTGTACCTTTTAATAGTTGTGCAGAAGAGGGAATTTCAGCAGATGTAGCTTTTCTTACAAGGGGCATCTACTCAAATTCCTTCTATTAAACTATTAAAGGTGCAGGAGCCCTGTTCACTCTTGCATATGGCCCCCAAATCCCACCTTATTTACCCCCTTCCCACCCCACATGCCCACTCATCCTATCCCCTGCCAAGGGGAACATAACATTTAAGAAAATGTTGGGTAACCAAGAATCTGAGGCAACAGAAATATACATATCAAAAGAAAAGGAAAACCCACAAGGGTTGTATCCAGTGGTAGTCCTACTTAGGACTGATTCATTTCAGTTCTAAGTAGGACTAACATTGGATGCAGCCACCTGAACTATACAAACACAAAATCAGTCGTTGGACATTCTTAGCAGACTCAAATATTAATCTCCAAATAGCTCAAGGAATCTCTGTGTAATAGTCTGATTTTTTCCCAACCATTCTTGCTTAGGATAGGATATTCTCCCTCCCTCCCTCATCCAAAGTAGCCTTCCACTGTAGCCAGACTAAAAGTTTAGGCGCATAGAAAACAATGTGATTCTCCCTAGCAACCCAGTCCTGTACAGGTCTACTCAGATGTAAGTCTCATTGAGTTCAATCAGACTTACTTCCAACTAAGTATGTAATGGATTGTAGCATATGAGTATAATCTTAATTATGTATTTTTGTCAGCCTTTCTCTTTAAAATAAAGTCCAGGGAGTAAGATTATATTGCTGATGCTTGACATTTCTAAAACCAGGCTGTTGTTATATCATGTGATGCTAAGCCTCAGTAACCCCACCCCCATTTAAAAGATGTGCTTTTTAAAAAGTAAAGGGAATCGAGAGGGGCCGTTCCATAAAGGGCTGTTTTTAGTTTTCTGTTTCATCTCAAGAGACAGCTCAGAGAGCAGTTGCTTCTTTGCGAGGCCTAAATTTAGCCCTGCTCAACCTTCGAGCCGCTTTCGGGACAGCATGGTCTTTGTTGCATGGGCAGCAAGGACAAAAATAGTCCCAGTGTCACATTCCATGCCCAGAGCAATGAGTGTGCTATCTCTTCTGAAGCTGTCTCTTGGATGGCTTTCCAAAGAAGTGCCTCTTTTTTCTTCATCATAGCACTGCTTGTATTTCTACGCTTTCAGTTCTGGTCTGGATCCTTCAGAATCAAACTTCCATTAAACTTTAAAGTGTTTCCCCACCCCTTTTAGAGGGGAAAATAGCCAAGCAGGGTATTAAAAATATGCAAACTCCACCCAGCACCCAACCCCACCATGGCCCCTTCATATTCGGTGTATTCCCTTTACAGTAAAGGGTTGATTGTTATGTAGTATTTCAACCTACTCACCCCTCTGTTTTGTGTGTCCATTGGAGTAGTAGGGCCAGCAAAGACTACTAGCATTGAAAAAATGATCCTTCAACGCCAACTTCAGTGGACTGGTCATGTTGTTCGAATGCCTGACTGCCATCTCCCAAAGCAGTTACTTTATTCCCAACTCAAGGATGGAAAGCGGAATATCGGTGGTCAATATAAGAGGTTTAAAGATGTTCATAAGGCTAATCTAAAAAAATGCAATATAAACATCGAAAACTGGGAAGCTCTGGCCCATGAACGATCTAAATGGAGGTTGGCCTTTCACAAAGGTTCCATGGACTTTGAAGAAGCCCGAGTGCAAGGTGAAAGGGAGAAACTTGCTAAGCGAAAAGCACGTCAAACGAATCCTTCACAGGACCATCTTCCATCTGGTAACCTGTGTCCTCACTGTGGGAAGCTGTGTGGATCTAGAATTGGCCTCCACAGTCACTTACGGACCCATCGCTAGAGTCTACACAATCTTCTTTAGAATTTCCTCCAATCTTCTTTAGCATTTCCTCCTTTTATCCTGGAAGACAATCTTACTCTGTGATCGCCTGATGATGATGATGATGGGGCCAGGGCTTGCAGGGATGCTGCACCAGCAGGTGTTTATTGGCAGGGATTCATAGATTCATAGTAGCGTTGGAAGGGGCCTACAAGGCCATCGAGTCCAACCCCCTGCTCAATGCAGGAAACTAGAGGAGGGGTCTCCCATCCAAGTAATAACCAGGCCTGACCCTGCTTAGCTTTCCACACTCAGACAAGCTGAGCCAGCGTGAGCCACAGGCCTACAAGGCTATTGAGTCCAACCCCCTGCTCAATGCAGGAAACTAGAGGAGGGGTCTCCCATCCAAGTAATAACCAGGCCTGACCCTGCTTAGCTTTCCACGCACAGGCAAGCTGAGCCAGCAGATGATGACTTCATCTGCCACCCCCCTCAGAATTCCCTGTTCCTTCCCAGCTTAGCTGAAATCCTCACTGTAGCTGGGGGGCGGGAGGGGAATGAATTCCCCCAGCACCAGTATATTGCTCCCTGTTGTAATGTAAAGTATTGGGGGGGTGTCTTGGTCATAAATGGGCAATTAAGACCCATTAGCTCTACAAAAGGCCTGCTCCTGGTGGAGATGAAAACTGTTTTGTTGATATGCATCAACTCAGCTGCCTGGATTTTTGGCCTCCCCTTGGGTGGGGGTGGCGAGGGGGGACTGTCATGATGAGATGAGCGGCTGCACTTCAAAATTTTATTCACCGCTCTGTGTGTGTTTAACTTGAAGATTTCACTAAAAAAATAACAACATTGGATGTACAGAATTTCATTTCTCCCTAACTGTAATGCCCCCTATGGTAAACACTGTAGCAATACAGTCACGATTTTATGTTGATACAGCAGGAGGTCTTAATTTTATTTATTTATTTATTGTATTTTTTAATCACCCATCTAGCCGGTACCCGGCCGCTCTGGGCGATGTACAACATACGATAAAACAAAACAGATTAAAATACACTTAAAACAGTATAAAATGTTAAAATCCTAACCCACCCCATATTCCCGCCTGAAAAGCCATGTTTTTAATGAATGGCGGCAGCTCATCAAAGAGGGGGCATGGCGGAGGTCACTGGGGAGAGAGTTCCACAGTTTGGGGGCCACCACAGAAAAGTCCCTCTTCCTAGTCCCCTCCTGCCTGGCTGCTCTGGCTGATGGGACAAGGAGAAGGCGGTGGATCTTGTTGAGCGGCCTACTTGATGTTCCCAGAGACACTCCTTGAGATAACCATTCAATCATTTTACCGGTAATCTTTGGGTGCTTCCAGACGAGGCTTTTCTTGCACCATTGCCCTGTCTCATTCACGGAATTTTACAGAGGGTCTGGACCAGTGTTCTCCAACCTTGGGTCCCCAGATGTTTTTGGCTTACAACTCCCAGCCAGCGTAGGCCAAAAACATATGGGGACCCAAGGTTGGAGAACACTGGTCTGGACAATGTCACCCATAACCCTCCCATGTTTCCCCCACCACTACTTCCGTCTTTTTTCTTACCACAGAAAATCCGTTCAGGAGAAAAAGACGGAATAGCTGCACAGTGCCTTCTAATTGGTAGCGCTAGGAGCCCTCCGTCTGGAAGCACCCTACATACCACCAGGAAGTTTTGAGTTGAAATAAAAAGGGCATGAGTAAGTATCAGGCATCTGTGAGATCCCAGAGGAATTAACACTGAGTGTCCTTGCAGATATCCATGCACAGCTGTAGCCCTGTACTTTAAATGGTAATAGTTAATCCATCTGCTTTTGAGGTGTTTTTTTTTTTACATTAAATTGGAGTCATTGTCAAATATACCTCATTAAAAACACACACGTGATGACTCAATTGGGGTCTAGTTGTCCCCAATTTCAGATAAATAAAGTGCTTTTTACAAGTGTAGGAGGGTTTTATTATTATTTATTTATTTATTTATTATTATATTTATGAATCACCCATCTGGCCAGACATCCGGCCACTCTGAGCGATGTACAGTCCAATAAAACACAAGGGGGGGGGAACACACAAACACACACACACACACAGTATAAAACTCAATTAAAAACAGTACAAAACTTAAAAATCCTAACCCACCCCATATTCCTGCCTGAAAAGCCACGTTTTTAATGCCCGGCGGAAGCTAATCAAGGAAGGGGCATGGCAGGAGGTCACTGGGGAGAGAGTTCCATAAATTGGGGGCTGCCACAGAAAAGGCCCTCCTCCTAGTCCCCACCAGCCTGGTTTCTCTGGCTGATGGGACAGGGAGAAGGCCATCCGTGGCAGATCTTGTTGAGCGGCCTACTTGATGTTGCTGGAGGCGCTCCTTGAGATAAACTGGACCGGAGCCGTACAGGGTTTTAAAAGTCAACACCAACACCTTGAATTCAGCTCGGCAAACAACTGGTAGCCAGTGCAACTCTTTGAGCACTGGAGTGATGTGAAAAGTATTAACTTTATTAAATAATTTTTACGACAATGGAATTTAACACAATTAAATTGAGAGACAAGGCTTTTAAAAATATATGGTATACAGTATATATCTGGCATTCTAGTGCCTTTGCATTCATTGGCCCAAATACTGGATTATGGGATCTAGCTTGCTTCTTACTGAGCTATTGGGGTAGGGCCTGCTTGCATTCCCCCCCCCTCTTTTCTTTCTAAATAAATGGGCTAGCCTAGTTTTCCCCAACCTTCTGCCTTCCAGGTGTGTTGGATTACAACTCCCATAATTCCCAGCCAGTATGGAGGACACCAGGTTGGGCTAGAGCAGTGTTCTCCAACCTTGGGTCCCCAGATGTTTTTGGCCTATAACTCCCAGCGTAGCTGGCTGGGGCATGCTGGGAGTTGTAGGCCAAAAACATCTGGGGACCCAAGGTTGGAGAACACTGGGGCCCTAGAGAGTTACTTTTAAAGAAAAAAAGAATGGAAGCTGAAAATTTAGGGAAGAAGTCTTTAATATTATTGAAAGGGCCAGCTCACACCCCTGCACCCGTTTCCCCAGTCCCAGCCCCCCTTACCTTTTCCTTGCCCCCCACCACCACCACACAGGATGTATAGAGAGCTGCAAGACTGGAAGACCTCCTGGGTCTTGCGGCCGCGGGAGCTTCGCCTGGGTCTCGTGAGACCCGGCCGAGCTCTCACAAGAGCCCGGCAGCTGCTGCTTCCGACTTCAGGGCTCTTGAAGGGGAAATAGAGGGTGGGTTTCTGCTCCAGAGAGCCCCGCCAGCCACTCTCTTGCTGTGGCAAATGCCACAGCGGGAGAGTGGCTGGCAGGAGCTCTCTAGAGCAGTGTTCTCCAACCTTGGGCCCCCAGATGTTTTTGGCCTACAACTCCCAGCATAGCTGGCTGGGGCATGCTGGGAGTTGTAGGCCAAAAACATCTGGGGGCCCAAGGTTGGAGAACACTGCTCTAGAGCACCCACTGGAGGTGGCGGGGTGGCAGGCCCTCCTGGCGGAGGCTGGGTGGGGGTAGAGTGGCGTAACTTGCCACTCCTCTGGCTCTGTTGCCTGATGTGGGGCCTCACCCTGCTGGAGGGGTATTTTAATTGGAACTGCAGCTTGCAAGCAGCTGGGGTTTAACTGTGCCCTCCCCAGTCATGATCCCAATGAAAATGCCCCCCCCCTCCTGGTGCAGCATTAGGTGTCAATTGGCGCCAATAGGAGCTTTTATCCTATCACTAATTGCTGTGTGGAGGTGGCAATTTTCATTGGGATTGTGGCCAGGAATAGAAGACTTAAACCTCCCCCTCCCATGCACTGTGGGCCTGATGAAAATTCCACCAGAGGATGGTGGTGACTTTTTAAACCACACAATTCAGGTAATGTCTAGTTTGTATTTCTGCACTTGTGCAGAATCAAAGCATACAGACCATCCTGTACAAAGTTTTAGCCTTTGTAGCAGAACGCAATGGTTTTGTTCCTGATCGTACACATTTCGTTTACTCATTTGTCCGATAAAGCCATCAGCAACAAGGAACTTTAAATCCCCATCATTACAACAGTTGTCAGCCTGATGAACTTGAGCCAATATCACTTTTTGTATTTATAGGGAAGGTCTGGGTCCCCAAGCAGAAGGCTATTGATCCTGTTTTGGAAAGTGTAACTCTAGAACCGGAACTGGAGGAAGCACTAGCAAATGCCTCGGATGCCGAGCTCTGCGACATTGCCGGTAATTTGCAAGACTGCATGCGTTTGGTTTGTGTTTATAATTCTCATTATTCTCCATAGCTTAGTGTTCTTTGTATAAACAATGTTTTTAAAGCAATTTGCATGTGAGAGAGGAGGGACTGCAGAAAGCCTGGGTTTTTAAAATAAAAACTGAAGAGTGGCACAATCTTCACAGTTTTAGATGTTTTAGTGCTACTCTTCTGTCTTCTTTAAAGGGCATCCACCACAAAGGTGGATCTAAACAGGGGAGTTCGCACATTTGAATATTTGGGGCGCAGCAGGGGCACGCCATAACTTGTCATTACCTGCGAACGCGGCGAGGGTGGGTTGTTGGGGTGGTTGACAAGCCACCCACAACCCTAAAACAGCCCATGTGTTCTGGGTGGCTTGTCAACCACCCCAAGAACCCACCCTCGCCGCGTTCGCAGGTAATGACAAGTTATAGCGCGCCCCCGCCACACCCCAAATATTCAAAATGGCCACCGCCACAATGAGAAGCCCCACGAGGAAATTCATCTATGGTGGCTTTTCGTTACGTGCGAACCAGGTCAGTGAATGTGTGTTGAACTTCAATGGTCCCACCTACAGTAGCCATGTCACACCCATTGGTGTGGGCAGAACATCGCAGAGCGTACGTACACACAGAAAAAGCACAATTCATTTCACTTTGTTCATTCACTTATTCAATTTATGACTCGCTCTATATCTGAAGCTCTCAGGGCAATGTACATGATAGCAATAATAATAAGAAGAAGAATAGCAGCAATACTCCCAAAAGTGTGGAAAGTCAATTTTGCAATTCGGCTTGTAGTTTCCAACAGAAGTGCAATGATTGGGTTGCACTAGAAACCAACCCATCTGGAAGCAGCCCTTGTCTGCTCCTGATACTCCCCATGTTCCCTGAGAGGAGGGCCTGCCCACTGTGCGCTTGAGCTTGCTCTTGGCAGGTGAACCCCTGATTGAGGGAAACCTCTAGTGGGAGGGAATTGAAAAAGAGAAGAAATGGGCAGGTGAAGGGATAATCGCCCTCTTGCTACTGGCCATTTATCTGTTGCAAATTATCCCCTCCCAGTGCCACTTTCAGAGGATATCACCAACCCTGCACTTTCCTTCCTTGTTGTTATGGTGTGGCTGATCTTCCCTAGCAGTCGGGTCCGAGGAAGAGTGAGTAAGATTAGCCTCGCTGGAGAAAACAAGGAAGGAAAGAGCCTGCTCAGATATCCAGCTGGAGGCAATAGTGTGGAGGCAGTGGAGTCTTCTCTCTTGCTGGGAGTGCTCTGCTGCCCATAGAGACAAGTGTGGAAAGGAGTTTGCTCCCTTCGTCAGGATTCCAAACAGGGAAAGGTAGGCTGGGAGGTGGGTGTCACTCGTTCTTTATTTGTATTTATATCCTACTGTTCAGCCAGGATTTGCTCCCAAAGCAGGTTGCAATTTAAAAAACAAACAAGGGTTAGGGATATTTGGAGTGTGTTTATGGCAGTCTCTTCTGGTTCCTGTTGGTTGATGTCTTAGGTTGGGTTCTGGGCTCCTCCTTCCAGAAGGAAGGGGAGGAAAGAACTGTAGATTGGGGGGGGGGAGTTGATGGTAAAGATGCTAGCCCCTCGAAACAGTCCTTTTGCTGAATGGAGAAGGAATATGTTATGCTGCTGACTGCCACACTTTTATTTGATTGTTTACAGGGCCGCTGTCAAAGATAGGCATGGTTGGGCACCTGCCAAGGGCCCAGACCCCAGCAGGGGCCCACTGACAAGAGACCCTTGGACTTGCTCCTCCACCATTGTAACCTGGTTGTTCACCTGCCTCTCTCTCTGGCCCAGACAACAATGGTGGTGAGAAGGAGGAGCAGGAGCTGCCACGGCCTGCTTGCTCCCTGGCTCTCTGCCTGTCAAGCAAGCAAGCAGTAGCAATGATGAGAAAGAGGATGAGTAGCAATAGCAGCTGGGTGACGATGGTGGTGAGAAGGTAGACTCACTGAGGGAGGGAGGCCATTGAGTGGTGCCTTGCCAAAGGGCCCTCAAAAGCCTGAAGCCAGCACTGGTTGCTTAGTTTACCATACTGTTGCCTCATGACTAAATGTGTGAGGCCCAGACTAGAGACAACATTAATTAATAATGCCTAGAACTGCTTGCCCACATTATGGCATCACTGCACTCTGCAGTTTCCTCCCCCTTGCTAGCAGCTGATGATGTGAGGCGGGGAAATACGGAGCACTGGGATGTCTCAATACGGGTAAGTGTTACAGAGGAGGAGATGGAGATGGACGTGTGGCTGCCATTTTAATCGTTGTGTCTAGTCTGGGTCTGTGGCGAGGAAAGCCTAGTGCAAATAATTTGGCTTATTTTCCGTAAGTGCACGTTTAACATCCATTGCATTGATCTGACTAAAATCCTCTTCCCTTTGTTCACCTCATATTCATGGAACTGACCCCCACTCTGCTTAAACTATGTCTGTTTTTTCCAGCCTGCTGTCTGTTCCTCCCATATTCCCATGACATCATCCATCTCATTAGAAGTCGCAGAGGGACTGTAAGAGAACCGTGCTGGTGACCTCATGGTCCTGTTGAGGAATGCAATACTGCATTGGGCCTGCTGCTCTGTCCGGCTGCCCCAAACCATGTTGCCGCTTTGCCATTTTCTATCTTTAAAAGCTGTCTGGAGCTTCTACCACTGCCCAGGGTGCTGCTTGTTTGTTTGCTTACATACTTCCTTCGTCAGATGCTCTCTGCCCATCTTACTCATGAGTAACCACCCCGCAGCTGCTCCAACCCATGCTTGAAATTGCAGGCATATGCCCCTCCTAATGCGTCACATGCCAGCTGGGGATGCTTATTTATGAGTAATTCTGCACACCTGCAAAGAGCAGCAACAAACCATTCTGACAGGAGAAAGGATAGCTTACCCCCACCTCAAGAACATATACCTGTGCAATTCCCCAGTAATCCCAAGCTGTGTGAGAGAACTGTTAGTGTGCAGCAAGAAATAAACACATTAAAAGCTCCTGTGAGCCCAGTGTACCCACCCATGAAAGAGGCTGCCTGCTGTATATCTGCATGATTCAGTTGTCTGGGCGTACCTCCTTCCAATCAGCCTCTACTCAGGGTGGGTAATTCTGTTTTGTCTTTGGATTGGATGTGATTAGACCCTGCAGTCATTCCTGATGCAGAGATTGCAGAATTAGCTGCCCTCAGAGGAAGGTACTGGTTGCATCTCTGCATGAGTCGCTGCTCTGAACTTCCTTCCAATAAAATGAACGCCAAGAGCAGTGACTTCTGCAGATACCTGTCCGCATTGCACCCCCTCTCCCCCCGCCCCACGTAATTCTCACACAACGCATTGTATAAGTAAACATTTTGGGGTATAAGCATGAGCAGGCCTCCAATTTAATTCAGAAGAGAGTGTGCTGTAGGTAGCTATTAGATGTTTGGGAGAAATGACAGAATCTCTTACAGCTAAGTAGACTTTTCTGAAATAATCTGATTCTTGTCCTGGAGTCATACTGGAATATGGGAAATGCTGATTGAGAGAAGGGCTTGGCTGCTGTTTGGAAGGGGTGGTTTGGTATTCTTTGAAATCCGAGGCAACGATTCAGCTTGACTTGAATTGATGTATCCCTTTTTCATAAATTGCCTTTGTTCCTATCTGATGACACACTTTCTCCCCAGAAATAGATCAGTGGTTTTCAAAATGTGTTCTTCAGGACCCTTGGAGCCTATCAAGGTTCCTCACTGAAAAGATCAATAACAGGGGATAGAGTTCCCTGCAAGATGTGATTGTCCACCACTACTGAGCATCCCATGCAACATGTAGAAACACTGGACACATTGTAGGGCACACACGTGCTGTTTGGGAGGGCCAATGCCAAGGACTGACTGGCCCGACTGGCATCCCATGCAAACTGGGAACAAGGCCTGAAACACACTATATAATATCTTCTGCCATGCATTACAGGTCCTCTGAAGAACATACTGGGCTATCTCAACAGACAAATTGAACTGGGAAAAGTTCCCTGAAGATACATAGGTTTCAGAGCTGCTGGTCTAGAAAATAGAAACAATAAACACTCAAAATAATTTGCTGTCAGAAGAAAGGGTTCTTTAAAAAAAACACAACCTTTCTAGCAAATTTGAGCATTTCTTTTGGAAAGGGAAATATACAGTCATGAAACTGCATGTATCTCCCCATCCCCGCAAAATGCTCATTTGCCAGATATGTTTTTTTTATTATTAAAAACTTTCTTTTGGCAACTGTCAAAAGTAAGTGCTCATGAAAAGAGGGTGGGATGTAGATCTCCCCTTCCTGGGGTACTTTGAGGCTCAGGGAAGTGTGGGAAAGGTGGAGGGCACTGGGAACTGTCAGGGAAATACTTGAAAACTAGAGGATCACACTCAAGGGGGAGATATACTCACCACACCCTTTCAGGGGGGGAAAACTCCTTCACCACTTTGCTTTTCAATTGACAGCTCGCCAATTGACAGCTGTCAAGTGTACACAAAGTAACCTATATGCAGCCTAGCTTGGTCAATATCCATGGATGTTGCCTACTGCACTTTGACAGCAGACACCAGGGATATTGGCCAGGCAAGACTCCACATTTCAAGCAGCTGTAAGTGCACATTTCTGCTGCCCCCCCAAAGGGTAACAAGCCAGTGACAGTAACTTCAAAGTGCCACTTGGAGGGCATCAGTGGAGTGGCTGTCACTGGCAGCAGCACGGGCAAGATCGCCAAGGTGTTTTTGCCACTCTTGCCAAGCGGCTCAGCTCACCATTTCCTGGAACCCACAATGAGATCAGTCTCCCGGGTTCGGATGACACGACAACCCATCATGGGTTCAACAACCCCTAGAACAAGCCATGGGTTGTCAGGGTGGCTTGTTGCCCCAAAACAAGCCATGCTGGGGGAAGTGGTCTAGTTTCAGATGACACAGCGACCTACTGTGGCCAGTTACCCATGATGGGTTGCTGTATTGTGCGAACCCAGTCACTTAGTGGGTCCTCCTGCCTTGGCATAGCCTTGATCTGGAGTAGGCGTTGTTGCCAGTTTCCTCCCTGCATGTAGGGCTGAGGGAGGGGAAGCCTCAGGCTGCCAAACAGGTGCTGTGTCTTCAGTTCCAATGTTTAGAGCGCAATCTTATGCATGTTTATTCAGAAGTCCTAACAGGTTTACTCTGTAGTAAGCATGGTTAGGAGTGTAGTCTTAGTCAATCAAATAAGATGAATTGATTGAAAGTATTTCATTCATTTAAAAAGCTTTCCCTAATGAATTGGGCAGCAGTTAAAAAAATAATAATTATGCTTTTTAAAAGTACTTACAAAAATTGTGGGTGGCTGGCACCATCTTAGAGAAGAAGCATTCCCCCTTCTCTCATATACCAGAGGGAATGCCTCAGCTAAGATGGTGCCTACTGCAAGATGTGTGTGCAACTAATTGACTAAAACTCATAGAATTAATCCATTGTCTTAGTTATGATTAGATTGTGGCCCTGGCAAAGAGAAATTCCATGCTGCTCTCAGGTGTACAGCTACACAGAAAGTTGCATGTTACAGGTTTACTTACCTCTGAGGATAGCTATAGCTTGATTAAATGTGAATATTTCTCTGTGCTGCCAAATGAATTTCATAGAATGATTGTGCTAGTGTGTGAACTAATTTTGGAATCAATCAAGAAACGCCAATTCTTATTTATTGTGAGATGAGAGTAAAAGAGCAACTTTAAAACATTTCTGTCAGGCCCTTACAAATTCTGTGGGTGGCTCACAGCCCAAACACCCTGGTGTCAGAGGGTGAATATAATTGACCATTTGGACAATAGTAATTTGTCATAGTTTGCATGCAACCCACTTGGTAAGCCAGTAATCTGTAACGTCCTGCCAAATGGTGGGGAGAATTTTGCCAGATTTCTGATCAATTGCAGTAAAATTCTCCTGAACATTTAGCTGGATATACAGACAATTGGCTCACCAAGTAGTGTTAAGGTGTTGCTTGGTATTCAACCAAAGTGACTATGGAGAAACAAGGAATCATATCCTTCCTTGTCATGTGAGCTGTGTTGAGCCTCACCCAGCACACTGGGCCTTATTGTGTTGTCCTCTGTCTCACACACACACTTCGAAATGTACCGTAAACAGAATAAAATAAATTATCTCCGCTATTTAAAGTGCTTTTTTTTTTTTCTAAGCTGCTGTGTGTCTTGGCCAGATTCTCACTTTCCCAAGAAAGGAGAATCTGTAACTTTGCTTAACTTGTTTTGCTTTATTTTCTCCTCTCCCATTTAGCTATTCTTGGCATGCATACCCTGATGAGTAACCAACAATATTATGAAGCACTTGGAAGCACAACTATAGTCAACAAAGAAGGATTGGACAGTAAGTAAGATTTACAACATTCAGGAGAAGCAAACCTACTAGGGGCAATGTTACTTTTTCCTTTTTGTTTGAATGTAAATCCTTAAGGTGAAGTTGTACCAGCATCTTTTCTGGGATATATCCTGAGAAAGGCAGGTGTATTTTGCAGCACGTTTCATGAGGTTTCACTAGCTAATGCTCCACTTCTAGGCTTGGTTATGTGAAAACAAGTTCTTCTCTAAAGAATAGATGACCTGAGGAACTTCAGATCTGCTGACTGCGAGGGACTCCCTATCATCAGATCTACTCCTGAGTAAACCTCCTCTCCCACTGAGGGATGTCCCATCTTTCAAGAAAGTTTTGGTGGTGGTTGTTTTTTCTTTGCCACTTAGTTCTGTTTACCTGTTAAGTCCCCCTTAGGAATAAAATTGACCACACCATCCATATATGTATATGTATATGTATATGTATATGTATATGTATATAAATTTATTTATTTATTTATTTATTTATTTATTTATTATATTTATACACCACCTTTTTTCCTGCAAGGAACCCAAGGCGGCTTACATAATCCTCCTCCTCCTCTCCATTTTACCCTCACAACAATCCTGTGAGGTAGGTTAGGCTGAGTCAGTGACTGGCCCAAAGTCACCCAGTGAGTTTCATGGCCGAGCGGGGATTTGAACCCGGATCTCCCGAGTCCCAGTCAAACACTCTCACCACTACCCTCTCAGTTGGTGTACAGGATAAAAATCAGCACAGAACTATACAAATAGTCAATAAATATACAATAAAAACACTAAAAACAGATACCGCTAATAAAACCTGCCACTCACGGTTTGTAAAAAGGCCAGTGAAAACAAGTAGGCCTTCAGAGCTTGACTGAAGACCCACAAAGAGGGGGCTTGATGACCCTGCTGAAAGCTGATTCTAGAAGTGTGTGGCCACCACTGAAAAGGCTCTCTGTATTAAATGTATAAATATAAAGTTTATTCAGTATTTAGTGTTTAGAAAAGTACCGTAAGTTCACATTTCAGAATATGAACAAACAAACAAGAAGCACATAATTTTCCAAGCACAAACTTTATTATAGTACAATATATATACATAGATATTTTCTGATCTCTTTGGTTGGGGAATTAAGCACAGCATTTTGTCTTGTGACAAGCAATATATCATTCCTTAACATTGCAGCAAACAACATTTCCACCTCTTAATATCTACATTCCATGTAGATTTTATTCTTTGTTATAAGGCACAAGCAAAAACCATGTTGATTTACAGAAAGAAGCTTCTATTCCAGGAATACAGTTTGTGGGCAACAAAAGAAGGGACACTTTCCAAGCATAAATGACCACAGACTAAGACATGCATATCCCTTTCTCTTTTCTTTTGAAGTTGAGAAATGTAAATTTTAAAAATGGCAAGAAACGTACAAAATGTATATGTCAAACCATCCTTCAAGATACAGCTGCAAACAGATGTGGACCGAAAGGGCGTACACATAGATGTGTGCACTCGTATGGGGCATGGGAGAGCAATTGCAGTTAGAAATTGGGATAAATATGCACAGTTAGTTATCAAGTTACCAAAGGTGGGTTGAGAGATCAGTACTGCAGTATCATTAAAGGGAGAGCCCTAAGGATGTCGGAAAAATCTGAAATGGATTCAGATGACTTCGGATTTGTATGAATTTGATCCACAGATTCCACAGACTTGCAGATCTTTTTTTTTTTTTTTTAACTTTCTGAAATTGTACACAAATTTCATCATAAAAATACGAACGTTACTGGAAAATACAGTAGTATATACAGCATTTAAACACACACACACACACACACATTTTATACATGTCTGATCCTCTGCTCAATCTCCGCTGTGTAGCGCTCTGCTCACTGATTTTACGCTGAGCTAAGAAAAATATGCAAAACGTTATGAGCCAGCAAAAGCTACGTAAATTGTGGCAGACTTGTTTATGTACTTTCCGGGGGGGGGGGGGGGATTTGATTCCGTCAATAAGCGGACAACAGATTGAAAGATGCCTGACAATGTGTGACACAGAGACAGAATGGATTAAACAAAATCCGTACATCCCTAGACAGCCCCCGTCTTTTCAGAAATGATTGAATATAGCCAAATATAGATTGGAGAGTCTGTGCCTGTTCCATATGTTTCCTTAAAGATGCTTTTGTCATCATTTTGTGCGGATGATAAACTTGTTTTGAGAGCAAGCTCAATCTTGCACCATTTGGTTGTGTAGAACCTGTGCTATGTAATTTTCCATGCAAATCCAATATCAGAGAGTCAAATTCCTCTTTTTATTCCCCAAATGAAATGAAAGCTGCCAGAACTGGTGTTATTGCCGGGTGTCAGGAATGGCAGGGCTCAAACCAGGGCCCCCAGCATTGGGTACCAGCTCCTTAGCCATTGCACTACCAGGGCAACTGGTCAGAGGGAGGGGAACTGTAGGCCTTTATTTCTTTGACTAGCCCATCACACTCCCCTTTCCCCACAGGTATAATTAAGCCCACACAGTATAAACCAATTCCTGATGAACCCAATTCAACCGATATAGAAGAAACCTTGGAACGAGTGAAAAACAATGATCCGGAACTTGAGGAAGTCAATCTCAATAATATTAAGGTATGGATTCCTTCCTTGGTGAGCTTGCATTGAATAAGAGCTGCCCCTTTGAAAAGAATGTGACTGTGCGAGAGCATGACAGTGGGGCATGCACAGGAGAAAGTCCTGTGGATTGTGCCTTTAGTTTAGGCCTAGTCTAAACAGGCAGGGACAATGAGGTGGTAGAATAGGCTGCACCACTTCAATTGGCTGGTGACGGATCACGTTTTTTGAATGTTCCCCCACAAGCAAGTAAAATCTTCTATTCATCAGGGGAGACGTTTCTAGGCCAGCTAGCTCCCTACTTCCTCACTTTCCCAGCAAACATAATTAATTGTTATTAAAAGAGAATAGCTGATGCCTCATATATTTATTTGTTTGTTTGTTTGTTTGTTAAAGTTATAGTTTGCCCAATAACCAGAGTTCTCTGAGTTGTTTCCAGGTAAATTAATAGGCACTTGCAGGGGAGAATTTTGGGGGAGGAGAAGGAGTGCTTAACCCTTCCCCTAGCCACAGATGTTCCTGGAGGTTGTTTTAAAGTCATTGCCCCCAGCTGCATAGGCAGCACCAGGAGAGGGGGGCAGGGCATGTGCCCCCCAAACTAGTAGCTTTCCCCCGACCCTCACTGCTGGTCCCCTGCGGTTACTTGAAGAAAAGGCACATTTTACATACAAATTAAAATTTAATCATAAACAGGAAATCAAAGTTAGGCTGCAATCCTAAACAGGTTTATTTGAAAGTTAACTCCTATCAAAATCAATGGGAAATTTAAGAGAAAATCTGTTTAGAATGGGAGGTGTTGTGATGCTTGTGAACTGATTCTCCTCTAGCACCTTTGTTGTGATCTGTTCCTGTGGATCTTTATTGGGACGGTAAAGGCTTGTAGGTAATTACTGGAATCACTGCAATAAAAGGTTTTATTGAGACTTCTGCCTCAGCTCCAGGAAGTCAGGCGTTGACATGAAATATTATTTATTTTATTTATTTCATTTCTATACTGCCCAATAGCCGAAACTCTCTGGGAGGTTTACAACAGTGCCTAAAAGGCCATAACATTAAGAGGTCGGACAAAGCTCCTTGCCTTCTGTTCCCTACCCAAATGTTGTTTTTTCTGGTACCATCACTGCTCAGCTGGGCTTACTTCTGATTTCGGAGCCCAATTGTGTGTGTGTGTGTGTGTGTGTGTGAGAACTGGAGGAGGAATTTACGTTTGCAAGTGGAGAATTGGCAGGTGGGGAAAGGGCTAAAGCATTTCAAGGGAAAAGTGGGATTGGGAACTCTGTGTTTTCCTTGGAGTGTGTAGTTGTGCCCCAACAAAACAGCACACAGAGCCATTGTCTGTGTGTTTCTCTTTTGAAGGACATTCCCATACCGACTTTAAAAGCCTACGCTGAAGCTCTGAAGAACAACAGCTACGTGAAAAAGTTCAGCATAGTGGGAACAAGAAGTAATGACCCCGTTGCTTATGTAAGTGTCAGACAGCTTACTCCGGCTAATCTTCTCGGGGAAGCTTTTAATGGGACTGTCTCCTTTAAAGATGACCCTGCTAGAACGAAGTGTCAAAAGTGCAAGTCTTGTGTGAAGGGTTCTTCCATGACTGGAAATAAGATGTTGGCACCTATCCTAAGCGCACGTTTCCTGGAAGTAAAGTTGCATTGAAATGGTTGTGACTTGCCATATTCATGGTTGAAAGAGAAAATGGGAATAGGGGGGAGTGCAAGAAGGACAAAAGCACACCTTAAGGACATAGAGGAGGCAAAATTACCTCAGTTCAAATAAAACCTTTCAGTGTTTCATGAGAAGGTGTTGGGTTCAGCAAATAGTGTGCCCAATCTGCTTGTGGGTGCACGGTGGCTATAGTTGCCCATCTTTATCTTGTCCATTTAATTGTTTCACACCCACGTATTCCAAACTGAGTAGGGAAGAAATAATAATAATTGTGAGAGAAAGCCAGCCAGGGCAGGTACACACAGACCACACAGACCCCCACCTTTCACCTGATACCGCACTTGCTCACAGTAGAATACACATGCATACCCCCAGGCCATTTCCCCTCCCTTGGCAGCCAAATGAGCTGTGAAACATTCCAAACAGGAGAGGGGCACCAAGATGCCTAGTGGCCACAAAGAAATGGCAAGTACTCCTAAGCACCCTAAAGTACCCAGAGAAACAGGTACTCCTGACCCATTCTACAGGTCAGGAGGGGAGGGGGGCGCAGGAGGGAGGAGGGAGCCAAGAAGAAGGGATAAAGGAAGGGGCTTGTGGCGGGAAAAGGTTGTTGGTCTTGGGCAGCAAGCTGCGCGGAGGTCCAGGGCTTCGGTCTGACCTCAGGATCCAGCCCCGGGCAGCTCCCGGTGAAACTAGCTGAATTCACCTAGCCACTGAGCTACGCAGCTGTAGAGGAATTAGGGTCATTCCAGGTAAACCTTGTGTGTACTGTTGCTGTGACTCGCTCTATACCCATGTCAATTGCATGCGCGTGCTTTGCATACTGCCTTTGTGTATGTTTTGATACGCTCAATTAAACTCTGTTTACCTATAAACAGTGTAGTGGCTCCCATTCATAAAACTGCTTCTTTCACTGTCCTAGCGTTAAAATTGGCCGCAGCTTTTGCCTAGGTGCCGTGGACCGCGCGTAAAGGGCTGACTTTGCTCTGGTTAACCCCTTGGTACCCGAACCCGCGCAAAGGACCGGCTTTGGTCCTTTTCACAACAACAACAATAACAACAACAACTGTAAGAATAATAACAACTATTATTATTATGTGTCGCTTCCCACCACAAAAAGCGGCCTCAAAGCGACTTACACACACAATACAGAAATCCATTAATATAACAGGGGGGGGGGGTACCAAAAAGCAATATAAACCATAGTCAGCACAATAATACAAACAAAAATAAATACCACAAGAACACAACCTAAAAACCATACCATATGAGAAGTGATCACCCACAAATACACAACATCTCCTCCTGCTCACAGCCTAAAATGAACATCACAACAATTGGGCCGTCACTAATGTGCAAAATGGCACGCATCTTTGCAAATGGATTATTTGAATTGCATCCTGAATTCTAGCAGCCCAGAGGGTGTCCTGTCTTGGCCAGTCCAAGCCCACGAGGCAGGGTGGGGTGCTCAGGAACTGAAGCCATGTCGAGCTTCCCAACGGAACGGAACAGGATCCCAGCTGGATAGACCATCTTGCCTAGCATCCTGCTTCCAACAGGGGCAAGCCAGATTCTTCAGGGAAGGCCACAAATGAATAGGGCAGTAGTATTAATAACACTTTGCAATACTTTCTCTCCATCCACCTCTCTTTTATAATGGAAGGCACTGGCAGAAATGTTAAAAGTCAACGGTGTGTTGAAGAGCTTAAATGTGGAATCGAATTTCATTTCCGGATCAGGAATTCTGGCCCTGATAGAAGCGCTGCAGTACAACACGACACTGATTGAGCTCAAAATTGACAACCAGGTAACTTAAAAGCCATTTTGGTTCTCTTACACAGACATCCACAACACAAAAATAAAATAAAATTTAGTTCTGCTGTATGTTCAGAAGAGGGCAGTTAACTTGAAAAAGAAATGTTTGCATGGAAGAATTGAACAAGGCACTGTGTATTTCATAGGCTGGCTGCTTCTGCTCAGGTGAGGGGTGAAGTGAATTCTTCAGAAGAAGACAGACAGTGGGCCAGTTCTCACGACACAACAGCCCACCATAGATTATTTAATCCCCCCATGGGTTATACCAGCATTGATAACAAGGGCAAACACTGCTTATTTTATACTCTACTTCAAACTTAACCTAGCAAAAATCTTTCCCTTTAAACTACTACACATCGGAGCTGTTCGCATGACATGACAGCCCATCGCGAGTTATTTAACCCACAGTGGGTTATACCAGCACATGTGGGGTGTGTGCGCTGTGCGGCCGCCATTTTGAATATATAACCCCCCCACTCGGGGTTGTCGTGTGGTGCGAACCTGGTGAGCATGGGTTATGTGAGGGTTAAGCAACCCCCATATAACCCTAAAACAGACCATGGGTTAAGTGCGGGTTGTTCTTCACCCCTGTCACAGGCTGCTGCCCACCCGTGCTCCTAATACCTCTTCCTCTTCTGTGAGGTAAAATGTGGAAAGCGAGGGCTCCTCCAATGCAGGCACATTTCACTGTAAAAATTGGACCTCACTCCCACAGCCCTGGTTCAGACAGGAATGGAGTAGATGTGAAGAACGAATATAGCTGCTTCTAGTTTAGCCCTGGTCAAACTGCTCTAGTTTTTAAAAAAGATATTATGTGTTGAGTAGATCCAACATCTCTCTGCAGGATCAAGCAGGGGCTGCAGGGTGCGCAGCGGAGAGGGAAGGTTTGGCCTCTTGAAGGTCAGGCAGAGACAAAAGACAGTAATATCTACATAGGCTCCAAAGTGCAAGCATCTTGTTAAAAAAAAAGCATCTTTTTCAAAATCTAGTTACATGATTGGTCAGACAGACAGGCCAAGGTTGATTCCTTGAAAGCAGTGCAAACAAGCCGCTTGTATGTGTATGTTGGTAGGAGGGAATAAATAGTGAGGGTACCAGGGCTGGTGAACACAAAGAACTGGCAAAGATGGGAGCAGAGCAAAATACTGGGTCTGTAGGCTGTCCATAAGAGGTGCCCTCTTATACAGATAGGCCGCAGGTGGGAAAGGTGATTAAACACATGTGCAGACATAGGATGAAGCCTTAGCAAACATCTGCAGCTCACACTATGGTGCACAGAACTGGGATTGAGCCAAAATGGGCCCTCAAACACCGCAAAGAAGGCCTTTTAGCAAATTTGCAGGGATCCTGCAAACAGGAGCACAGTGTTTGCCCCACTTGTTGTCGCTGGCAATCTTGCTCCCTGCTGCTGGATGCTATTTTTTCTCTCCTCACCCACAACACTACAGGAAACATTTAACTCACTTTGATTTAAAGTTGTGATGTCACCATCTAGCCAGTCACACTGGACCACTTGTCTTTACTTCAATTCCAATTCCAAATGGGAGCAGGGGCTCAGGAGAATTGCCCTTACCCTGATTTGGCTTCATGATGATGCCAGTGAGATTTTCGCCACTTGATGTCTGAAGCCAAATCAGAGTAAGGAGCTTAAAAAAAAAAAAAAAAGATCGACTTCTAAAAATGTAAATGTAATAGATACATATGATATTGCATGATAAGTAGACTCATTAGAGGTGGGACTGAATGTGGCTCCCTGCTGAGTGGCAAATCCAGGTTTGTTGTTAATATGTGTAAAAGCTCAGCTGCTCTTAACGTCAGGAACAAGTAGATGGAGAGAAGTAAAAACTGAAATAACTGCGAGGTCCCTGGGCTAACATTATTTTTCTTTTTAAAAAGAGCCAGCCCCTGGGCAACAAGGTGGAAATGGAGATTGCAAGTATGTTAGAAAAAAATACGTCTCTCTTGAGGTTTGGGTATCACTTCACTCAGCAAGGCCCCAGGCTGCGCGCGTCAAATGCCATGATGAACAACAATGACCTTGGTGAGTTAGTTTCCCCAACTGATTGATTGATTGTGCTGCTGTCTGTTTGGTTTTCTTGCATCCTTAGAAGCAGCAGCAGTTCCCAGAGGGGGCGTGGATTCCGCCCCAGCAAATGATGTGGTTGTATACTGTCTCTCCAGCAGGCAGAAGAGGTTGCTTTCCTTGTGTCTTTTGCAGCTTGCTTGATTTTATGTGTCCAATATTTTAGGGTGGTGTTTCGGGTTTGTGTGTGTGTGTGTGTGTTGCTGTTTATTTGGTTTTGAGAAGTTGCATTTTCCAAATTTATGACAGGGATCAGCATGCCCAAATGAGAGAGGCAGTAGGGGAGCATGACCTGAGACATGAGAGAACAAGAGACAGATATAGTCTATTGCTGGTCTGCTATAGTGTATTGCAGAATCCCTCAGACACCATGGCCAGCATGCTGGCTGGGGGTGATGGGAATTGTAGTCCAACACACCTGGAGGGCACCAGGTTGGGGAAGGCCAGTATAAAGACATACATTTTCTGGCTAGGGCTGTGCCCCCCCAAAATCTCCTGTTTTGATTTTTGGCCAGAAATCAGCTGTTTTGGAATATGTGGAGATCTATACAGTGTTCCGGGAGAATGT
This sequence comes from Shinisaurus crocodilurus, assembly GCA_021292165.1. Taxonomy (NCBI): domain Eukaryota; kingdom Metazoa; phylum Chordata; class Lepidosauria; order Squamata; family Shinisauridae; genus Shinisaurus; species Shinisaurus crocodilurus. Next base: position 116,547,326 of record CM037877.1, read on the forward strand.
TTTAATTGTGGAAAATATTAAATGTTTGAAATCCTGTTTGGTGTCCTTATTTCCCTTAGCTGCTATGGCTTCAGTAGCTGAAAGGCAGAACCTGTTTTCATGATGTTGCCAAAAGTATTCACAAAGAACGCATCCTACTTTGGGTTCATCCCTCTATGAACATAGGAAGCTGCCTCATGCTGCTTCAGATCCTTGGTCCACCCGGGCCAGGATTGTCTACTTTGAATGGCAGCTGCTCTCCGGGATCTCAGGAGGAAATCTTGCTCTGGCAGCTGAGATCCTTTAAAGAAAGATGCTGGGGATTGAATCCAGGACCATCTGCATGCAAAGCATATGCACGGCATATATAAAGCATACAAGCCTTCCCTAGCTTTGTCCCATGAACAGTGGGATGTCTTGAGGTATTGTGGAACTGAGGATTAGCTGAGAGAGCATGAGCAATTATTGTAGATTATCAAGCCTAGGCTAAAAGAATTGCTTTGCAAAATGTAATGTATCTGTTCTATATTATATTGGATTTGTGGTGATGAAGCCTTTGGCGTGGATCGGCTGGAATGTCATGGAACATTCCAGCTATACACAAAACAAAGCTGGCAGGGAACGAAAGTTTCACAGTCCAGAGTTTTTGAGTGAAGGAACAGTCAGTATGGCTGGGAACTGCTCAAGAGTTTATCTCCTTGGTTGCAAAAGCTTTACAGAAGATATCTGACTCGGTTCTTATTTGCAGCTCGTATACGTCGATGCGATGGCCTCTGGCATAACCCCTCAGCCCTGGAACTGGAAGATGTATAAGTATAGATTTCCCCACATTCCTCTTGACAATCACTTTTTTCTTCCTGGTCTTGAACTAGCAATGCCTTCCTGCTGTTCCACTTGGTTTTGACTGTCTCTCTCTGCCTTCAGTTCATGACTTTGCTACAGATGTCTTTTATTCTTTAGAAATCGCTTCAGCTCCCATGTTGGAGGAAAAGACTTCTTGCCTTCACTGTAGTGTAATTGTGTTCTACTCTTTCATCCTTTTCTTGCTCTCTTCCTCCCCTGCCTTATTTATTTGAATGACTGGAAACAAACACTTTTGCAACACAATTAATGGAACAGAATATCCGGAAAAGGTAGCACGTGATTTCAGGTGGGGAGAAGTTCTCATTCTAGAGGTTTAGAAGTTTCAAAATATAGAGGGATTCATTTCAGTACAGATGGGGAGCGTGTGGCCCTTCAGATGTTGTTGGACTGCAACTCCCATCATTGCTCACAATCGACTGTGCTGGCTAGGGCTGATGGGAGTTGCAGTCCAACAACATCTGGAGGATCACACATTCCCCACACCTGAATTAAGAGGGAGGTAAGAGAGCTCACGTCTTTTTGTAAAGAAGTAACCAATTGAATAAGGGCATGCCCAGTCAATAGTTGTCTGCACTCTCCATAGAGTTTCAGCTATTGGGCAGTATAGAAATGAAAGGAAGAAATAAAATTAAAAAATAGTAGGACAAATGGGAAGAATGCCAAAAAAAAAGTCGAGTCATCCTTCCCCCTCCCTCCATGTACCCCCCCCCACCTGATCCCCTAAGCAGAAGTTTCATGGCTGACTCCCCCTTTAGGACATTTCTAAGGACAAAGGTAGATAGTAGTTTTTATGAGCCAACATTTGCTGCTGAATGGATGGCTGTATACCGATTATTTTTTTCAGAGGCCTTGAATGTCATGGTAGGATCCATTACTGTGTGCCATTTTCATCCTGCAACAATTTCTTGTCTAACTGGTTTTTGCAGGGTGCAAAAACCTATTAGACAAGAGATTGCTGCAGGATAAAAATGGCAAAGCCAGTTTGACCCATCAGGCAGAGCAAGATAGGGGGGGAAATGTATATGTGTACTTTAGGCAATAATAACTTCATCATACACCTTACAAACCTCTGGTAAACTGTTGTCCTTGCCCAACCTAAGATAAATTAAAGCTGATCTGAGAGCTCATACAGCACCAATAACGGTACATGGAGCCAATTCTGATGTTAACATTTCTGTACTGGTGCCTTAAACTGGCCAGCATGAAATTGGCTACAAAGGCACTGGAAGTGTCAGGCCTTCCTTGAGCCTATGGTGGGGCCAGCACTTAAGACCAGAGGCATGTCAAGGGCGAATTCCATCTGTGTACCACCATCTAGCTCTGGCCCAAGTGTGGAACTGCAGGGACACCAGGCCAACCAACAAGGAAGCCCCTCAACACTGATAGGCCAGAGCAGGTCCTGTGATATACCCCAGACACACACACACACACACACACACACCATAGAAGCTTCCAAGTCAGCCTTGCTCACCAATGGGATTAATAAAGGGACTCTGCTGTTTGTTGCTATGATGGAACTGTCATCATTTTACATCTTGCCTTGCCTGCCAGCAACAAAGCAAGTACTGGAGTCTGATACAGATATGTAAGTGGATGGGTGTATTTTGCAGAGAACTGCCTTGAGAGTTCTGCAAGATATGTATGACTTCATGTGAAGATTTGCATCTCTAGGAGGTGTATACCCACCGTCTCCTCACACATCTCTGAATTATTATGCCAATACTGATTTAGGTCTTAGGGCCATAAAAAGGAGCCCTGTTCAGGGGTCAGACCGAAGGAGGAACAGCTTAAGCAATCTTCTGTGCCTTTTGCATTCATGTTACTGTTTAACTCCGATGACTGTCTCCCAAGAATCCTAGAAACAGCTGTTCTGTGAGGGATCGGGGACTACTTTGTTAGCAATCTCTAGCCCTTTCACAGAATCAGAAATAGTTTCTAGGGTTTTTTGGGGGTGGGAGCCAGAACAATTAAAACAGACTAGAAATCAGTTTTGCCCATAGTCTGATTCCAATTAACAGTTAGGGCATATCCCCACTACAGATGTAGGGTGAAATCCTATACGCATTTACATGGGATTAAGTCACGTTGAAGTCAATGGAACTTACTTCTCAATAGACATGTGGAAAACCTCAGGGCAGGGGGGCAAACCCAGCCCTCCTGGGCTCCCAATCTGACCCTTCAGGGTTCCACAGATGGGCATACCTCCCCCCCAATCACCAATCGTTGGGTGGCTTCCCAACTTTTGTGCAGTTTTTCCCCCCATCCTAAAAGGTTGCAGTGCCTCTGCTAGGCTAGTTACTGGCAGTAAGAGCTTTAAGGCAAAATATGCTGGAGGGTTTGGCCCTTTTCTTTTGGCCTTGCCCACCACTGGAATGCGACACCCACCACCAGGCTTCTCTGAAATTGAATTCGGCCCGTGGGCTGAAAGAGGTTCCCTGATGTATAGGATTGCATGGCTAAACTGCCTGAACGGTCATTTCTGGAATCCTGGAAACTGCTATTTTTTGGGGGGTGGGGAGAGAAGAGTTATCAAATAGGATTCTTAGCACTTCACCAAATTGCAGTTCACAGGATTCTCGTGTGGGGATGGAGACAGGAGAAGCCATGACAATTAACACACACTAAAACCAAGACACGTTTTTAGTGTAGATGGGGCATTAATTGAATTCCTCTTTAAAACTGCCGCCCTGATGGTTTGTTCAGAGGAGATTAGAGGGTTTATTATCCCAGATCTTATACCCCAGGCCACTCCCCCCCCCCGCCTCCCGTGTCATATTTAGAATATCTATGGAAACTCCAGCTGAGCAAGATATGTAGCAGCTGCTTTACCTCAACCATATTTCTCTTGCTTTTCAGTGCGGAAGAGAAGGCTTGCGGAGCTGAACGGGCCCATCTTTCCCAAGTGCCGGACTGGGGTGTAGTTCTTGGCTGCGAAGATGTCGTCGGTGGGCTGGCACTGGACGGCGAAGTCTCATGGCAGAGCAACTGTGCAGTGAATTTGTGGTGCCTGTTTCTTCGTACGACATCCTTGAACACTAAAGATTTGAGCTAAATAGTGGTTGTAGGCAAAGATCTTTATTATCGACGTGTGGATAATGACATCTTCTTTTCCTTTTTAGAGTAATCCGAAATTTGAGCCTGTTAACAATAAGGTGCTAATTTTGTATTCTGACAAAATACGTCATAGCACGAAGATGGCTTTAAATTACAGTTAGACCGCAGCCTAATTTCGGTATGGATTTTTTGTGTGCGTGGTGTGTGATATGCATGAGTATTTAACAACAACAAAAAAATGTGATACTACTCTGCAAATGTAGCAGAAATGTTAGAAAAATACTTTATTTTTGACTCGATCTCAAGAATTAAAAAGAAGCCACTAGTTCAGTGTTCTCCAACCTTGGGTCCCCAGATGTTCTTGGCCTACAATTCCCAGCATGCCCCAGCCAGCGTAGCGTAGCTGACTGGGGCATGCTGGGAGTTGTAGGCCAAAAACATCTGGGGACCCAAGGTTGGAGAACACTGCGCTAGTTTGACAGCATTTCTATCATCCCAATGTACATCATTAATTTAAGGACTTATGAATTGCAATCCGCTAGGAACAGCTGCAGCCCAAAGTTTTTACAGTATCTGTCATTCTTAAGCATCTGCACACCCACCCAACAGAAAGAATGTTAAGGGCCACTCTTTTCCTAAGCACTAGTTGCAAGAAGAAGACAGCTGCTGAATGGGATGTTGGTCGATTCTTTTCTGCTGAAGAATTTAAGACCTTTAAAAAGTGGATTTGCACACGTTCTCTTAAACCTTCTGATAATGCGCACAAGAGTGTCTAGCCTCTATATTCTTGCATTTCTTGTGAACGGCTGCTTTATCTACTTGTTACACTTCTGTTCTGTTTCAAGAATTGCCCTTGTGTCACTGTTGTTGCAGATTTTTGAACGGATAAGCTACTAATGGCACAGTCCCCTCAGTTAAATGTCTCTTTTGCAAATAGCTGCATGGGATCCGATGCCTGAAAGCCCCCATCTAACCAGGAGCTCTTTGGTTCCATTAATTCTACCTACACTGAAGTTAATAGAACATGGATTAGTGCCTGGGCAAGAGTCATCAGTAGACCCCCTCCCTCTAATAGTTATGGGGACTAGATGCCTTCACTGCCCAAGGCCACCACACTTCCCCCAAAGTCCTTGGCACCCTACAAAGGCTGGTGGGGAAGCGTGATCTTGCACTTTGCACACGTTGGCTGGGACGCTTTGAGGCATTGCAAAACTTGTGCTGCCCCCAACCTTTCTAGCTATCTGTGAATTTAAAAGATTGTGCCAGCCTGAGGCAAGACAAGGGTACCATCTGCCTGGATGCAACATTGCCTCCTCTGTCGAGAGTCACAGTCTGCCCTCCCCACAAAGGAGGGTGAAAGCGGGCCAGGCTATCAGCAGGAAAGGAAGACTTGGGGTTGTGGGGCAGGGGCTGATGAGCTCCCTAGATGCTCATGGCACTGTTAGACCTTGGCTCATAGCCAGTGGATGCAACCCATCGAGTGCTGTTGCTAGCAACATCCATATTAATGACATGGTGCCCCCCTGTGCAACTTGTTAAAACAAATGAGAGGGTGTATTGAGTCTTCTAATATTGTGCTGCTCGTAAATTATGCCTTAATAAAGCATCCCATATATGAACCTTGGCTGAGAATGGATACTGGGCCTTTCTTACTGGAAGAATCTAAGCATGGCCACCCCTTGTTATGCCGTGCAAACCCTGCATCAGATCCTGTAGCCCAAAGTAAAGCTTGCCGTAGCTGGTCCGCCACTGAAGTAGCTGTCTGCTCCTTCTTAGGCTCTCCTCCCAATTACTGATCCAGGAGCCCTGCGGTTTGTTGCAGTTACAAACTGTGTGCCAATTACAATTATCTACATAGGCTGTGTGCATAGATTATATGTTTGCCATATTTACCCCAATTCTGCTTATTCTTTGAGCAGTTCTCAAAGATACATCTAGGCTATTCCTCACCTCAGTGCGAGCCACTGGCCATCGAAGAACAGGGCAGTTTTGCTACATTTCTGAACAGCCTCCATCTGATAGTCCAGGGTCTTATTCCTACTTGGTTCTGCCCACAAATCAAAATTCTGGACCCAGAAAAGCTGGATTCTACAACCTATATAAATTATGCAAAAATAAGGATACTTTCTCTTCTTTGCATAGTTTATTCTGCAGTCCTTACTATTGTGCATAATTCTGCTTCTCCATGGGGGAAGCTATGCAGGGTAGTGAAGCCTGATCCACAACCACTGGGAATCCTATTCAACAACCTCTCTAGGTTCTGAGATTTCACCAGACACTGCGAGCACCATAAGCCCTTGGACAGCCCTTCAGTCTAGTAGTGAGTGAATGACATCTGTGTTGCCTTGGAAAAGCATGCCCTTGCGTTACCAGCTGTCCTAATTTCAAGACACACGCATGATATGTGGGTAGGTGGGGAGATCTACTGTGTTGTTAGCAATAGACATCTCTGGTAGCTCAGGCTGCCAGATTTTATTCCTGAGTGCTGCCTCCTGTTTGCGCATTCTTTGGTCATCAAACAAAATGGGAAGAGGTGGCTAATGGCCGCTGTATGGACATATCAGATCAGGGATGTGTAACCTTTTTAGAACAGTTCGAAAGCACCCTCGGCACATTCACTTCGAGCATATCCAAAGATCCACAAACTTTGGCTGACCATAGTTGCCCTTCTCCCAAATGGCTGAGGTGGGGTCCTGATTGTGATGTCAGACCAAGCTTAGGAGGGCCTCCAAGACCCAGCATCACTGGGTGCTTCCAGACAGACGGGTCCTAGCACTAACCGTTAGAAGGCATTGGACAGCTATTCCGTCTTTTCTTTCTTAACGGATTTTCTGCGGTAAGAAAAAATGCGGAAGCAGCGGTAGGAAAACACAGACCGATTACGAGTGGAAGACGTCGTCTGGACACCCACCCACCCCGGTAAAATTCCATGAATGAGGGAGGGCAATGGTGCCATAAAAGCCTCATCTGGAAGCACCCACTGAGGGCAAGCTCCTGACCTCCTCCTCTGCTCTGAGCTTGTGTGTGTGTGTTGGGGGGGGGGGCGTTATCCCTGTTGCACTGAGCTATCATTCTCCTGTATCTTCTGGAGGGCATTCCAGACATCTGGGTTAGCCCCTCCTGACGGTAGGCAGGGTCCAATAGCGATGATCCTCTCCAGTGGGAGGGGCTACCCAGACTGACCCTGCCTAGTGTCGGTGCAACATGGTCTAGGCTGAGCTGATAGACAAGTTTAGTTAGTCTTTTCTTTGAAAGTTTCCCTGCCTGACACTTTGCAGTTAGGGAAGGGAGACACGAGGGCAGTGGGAAGCAGATTTGTTGACTTCTCACAGGGTGAGCTCTGAAAATCTCAGTTCTGCACATTGCCAGCCTGGTCAGTTTGAACCAGCTAAGATGTAGCGGGCGGGGCGGGGCTCAACTAGTGTTTGTCTCTATCCTGAGAGTTTAAAATTGTTGAGAGTGGCTTTGCCTCCACATTGTCTTTTGTCCCACTGTCACCTCTGTATGAACAGGTTTTGTTTACCAGATGAAAGACTACATGCCACAAGCAGTGATCCCTCTTTCAAACCACCTCTGCTCTTTGGGGGGGAAAAACCCCTATAATCTGTATCTAGCCTTACATCTGTCACAGATCACAAGATTCTCCCCACCACTGGGACTCTTGCTATTTGAATGTTTACAGTTGGGGTCAGCTACAGGAGACCCCTGAGAGATACTACCTCCCCACACCCCCACCAGGACAAAAGCAGTAGGGAGTGAGTGGCACCTTTAGTAACAGGATTTCAAAAGCCAGTCTGGGGGTAGAATTGGGACCTTGGCTTTCTATCTCTGACTCTATTCTCAAAACAGCTCTCCAGGAAATGTAATTGCTGATCAGGGGTTTACAATGTATTCCAAATGTCTGCTTTTTAAACCATTTTAAAATTCAATTCATGAATTTAATGTATTTTTAAGCCCTTTCCTTGGTCCTCTGGCAAAATTGCTGCCACTAATCACTTAACATGGTACTTTTGCTATATGAGGTCCTTGAAAACCTGTATTTTGCTTTCACAATTGCAAGGGCAGTCAGGATAGTAGTAGTAGTAGTAGTAACAACAACAACAACTACTACTACTACTACTATTATTATTATTATTATTATTATTATTATTATTACTACTACTACTACTATTACTATTACTGGATCACTGAGAGTGCGAGACTTGTCCAGGAAAGGATGCCAACATCAAGCTCAGAACTCTACCACTTGCCTACAATGGGTGGACTCTGGACTCGGCCTATCCAGTCTCCACAAGCCACAGACAATCTCTGGAGGTCCCCATGCTCAGCCCACACTAAGGACCACATCAAAGGACCACATACTTTCCCTACCATAGCCAGGGCCAGCATGCAGCAAAGTACGACAGCTATTCAGGGCCCGTAGATTTTTAGAGGGCTTGTTGACCGATCCCAACACCAGCAACGTCCCCATTCTGCCCTCCCGGCTGTTTTCCTAGCACTTGGGTGGAAAGGTAAATGGAGGATTGTAGAAGTGAGAAAATGCTACCCTTACTCTGGAGAATGGGCAGGTCTCTCTCTTGTGGGATGGTGAGAGGGCACTGCACATCGCTTGTTGGAGGGATGGGTGTTCCAGAAATACCTGGAACCAGTCCTGTTTCCATCCTAGAGTTTCCACATGGGTAGGAAAGACAGAAAAATTGCAGGTAGACCACAGCCTGTGTAAAAGTGTGTAATTCACTGCATGTATATATGTTACACTTTGATAGAAGCCCAAGTCCATCACTTTTGATAGAAACCAAAGTCCATCATGGCTTCTTGATGTGCATAGATGTGACAATCTACCTGCAGGTTTTGTGCTTTCTCCTTCCTGGAATTGTCCTTAAGACAATTCATTGCCTTGTTGCTCTGCAATATTGCCCATTCTCTGATATGCAGAGCGGTGGTGCTTGCTGTCTGCACTCGTCACATTGCAGGGGAAAGGGCGATAATCTCACATGAGGAAATGGTTGTGTAGCACCATGGGAGTTCATTTTGTTTGTGTGTTTTTTTGCTTTACACGCACCAAGAATTTACTTCTGAGAGTAACTGAGTGCTGCAATGAAGCCCTAACTATAGCCTGAACTGGAGGTCTGCTTAGCTGCCTCGTGGAGCTGGTTGCCCAAATCCCATTACAGTATATCTGGGACTTGCCCACCCGCACCTGCACCACCAGCAAGCGCTTCATGTCCGCGAAGAGGGATTCTTGGTCCAGATGTCTGTTAAACGCGTTCCACCGGGACACGCTGCCGCGTGCCTGTGCACTCACACTCCTCCTTGAAGACTGGTCCAGAAGGGTTTGAAGCTAGGGCGAGGCCTTTCTCCTGGCACAGGGGGCAGCAGGCTGTGAACCCCCGCAGCTGGCACTGCAGGCATGTCAGGACAAGCTGGCGGCAGGGCTGGGTGGAGCAAAGTCGGTACTGGTCCCAGAGTGTCCCACAGTAACGGCAGGCTGGAGGGAGGAAAGCAGGGTTAAATCTCCTGTGGGCAGCCATTATTGGTGGATGCTGGTGACCTCACCATTCCCTGAGTCCTCTGGCACACACAGAGAGACTGGGTTGGGGGGGGGGGTCAGTCTCTGTGCTGTGGAGACTCTCGGAAGGAGGAAAAACCTCGCTGCTTCCAAGTGTCTTGAAACCCCGGCTTGAATTGAGACACATCTCCCTTCCCCCAAGTTGTGTGTGTGCCAGAAAGCATGGGAGAGGGGCAGCACTTGTTCCTCCCACCCAGGAAGAAGTGAGAGACACACACACCCCACCGCCTCGCTTGCCTCTGTATTCTTTCCAATGTGTCTGTATTCTTTCCTTTGGTCTGGGCAACACAGAGATAATGCTGATCACCAGGCAGAGATCTGTGGTTACTTTGACCCACCTGGCAACCATGTGTGTGTACCTCCTCCACAAGACTACTACTACTGTTCATGCTGAAGGATTGTGCATATCCTGCACTTGAATAAAAATAAATAATAATCACAATTCTGTGCCAAATGTATCTAAACTAAATAAATAAATAAATAAACTGCACAAAGAAAAGCACAATTCTGCTACCTAGCAAATACTGCTTATTTTGCATAATTTATTTTGCCACAGGGAGGGGGAAGGGGCAATGCAGGGCATGAAAGGCGCAGCCCCAACCACCGGAAATCTTATTCAGCCACCCCTTTGGTTTCTGAGATTTCACTAGGCCAGCCTTCCCCAACCTGGTGCCCACCAGATGTGTTGAATTACAACCATCATCATCCCCAGCCAGCAGGCCATGCTGGCTGGGGATGACTGGAGTTGTAGTCTCAACACATCTGGAGGGCAGCAGGCTGGGGAAGGCTGCATTAGGTTTTGCTCACCGACCTTTCAAGCACATCTTTGCAAGCATTAGGACTAAAAGCCCAGTGTAATAGAGAAGGAGAAAGCAAATATTAAGGATTCTCTTCCCTTCTAACAGGGGCTCAGTTTGCACATAACAAGAAGCCACCATGGGTGAATTTCCCCACAGGGCTTCTCGCTGTGGTGGCAACTACCATTTTGAATATTCAGGGCGCGGCAGGGGCACACCATAGCTCCTTGTTACGTGCGAACCCGGTGAGAGTGGCTTGTTGGGGTGGTTGACAAGCCACCTACAACTCTAAAACAAACCATGGGTTCGGAGTTGCTTGTCAAGCACCCCAACAACCCACTGTCACCAGGTTTGCACGTAACAAGAAGCTACGGCATCCCCCCACTGCAGCGCAAATATTCAAAATGGCGTCTGCCACTGTGACGAGAAGCCCTGCAGGAAAATTCACGCACGGTGGCGTCTCATTACATGCGAACCATGTCAGAGAGTGGTAGCTTTTGTTTACTAAATGTAAGTTTTCTTACACTTCCTTCACTATCTCAGAAAGGCATCTATGGAGATTTGGATGATTTTCAAAAGTATTCAAATTTAATTCAATAATCACTTAAAAGACAGTGACTAATTAGCAAAAATGTATTTAATTGGCTGATAGCTTTAGTAGCAACACATTGGGAATTAACATGAACATCCTGGGATCAAATCTACAGTTGTGGAACCACTGGACAATACTGGGTAACTTGCTGTCTCCTGAGTCCAATTCTCAGCCTCCAAAAAGGAAATGTGAGGTGAGGTAGCCAGACTGCAGTGGAAGGTGCACTACAGGCAACTTGGGACTTCCTTAACCGTACTGCTGATCACCTGGGACCACCAGGTGACCACTCAGCAACATTTTAAAAGATGTATCCATTAAAGCAAGGATGGGCAACTCGTGGCCCTCCAGATGTTTTGGCCTATCATCCATCACCATGGGCTGGGCTGGCTCATGCAGATGGGAACTGTAGATCAAAGCATCTGGCGGGGCACAAGTTGCCCACCCCTGCATTAAAGAGTTAATATATACATGTAAAATCAGAATGGCTTAGATCTTGCTGTGTATGCATTCAGTATTGGGCTGCACAAGTGGCACAACATGGAAGTATGTACATCAGGGGGGGAAGCACTGGTTGTCTCCAGACTACAGTTTACAAACCAGCAACCTTGAGGACGCAAGTGGCGAGTGTTCTGAGCAGCCCCTCAGGATGGGGGAATCACCTACCTGAAATCACATCACCGTTGGAGGAGATGGTGTAACGTTCATCAAAGACAAAGAGCTTCCCTCGGTAGAACCCATCTGGAAATTCTTCCAGGTACTTGTGGATGCCACCCTTGAGATGGTACACTCCTTTGCATATGCCCTGTTTCAAAACAACCCCAAACCACCCACAGATTTAGACATTTCTCAGAGGCTGGCCGAGAGTTCTACAGCCTACAACCAAGTTGGTTTATCATCAGCCTACACCTGGCTTCCCCAACCCAGTGTCCTCCAGATATGTCGGATATGCTGGCTGAGAATTATGGGAGTTGCAGTCCGACACATCTGAGGGGCACCAGGTTGGGGAAGTCTGACCACTTTATTTTATGGAGATGAAAAATCCCTCAGGTTTATGTAACGGGTGATATAAAGACTGGCAGCCAAACTACACATTACACTGAATGTATGACTTCCACCAAAAATGGCAGCTGTGTGTCTAACATCCCCCTTCCTCTAACCTGAACTTTGCTGACATCACAAAATGCTGAATGTCCTTGCCCTCCACTTCTCATCATTGGCTGACAGAGGCAAAGGGAACCAGTGCCAGTGGCTTGTGAGAGCAGAGCATGGGTGTCTTATGCTCTACACTGCAGACAAAGGGGCAAGAGAGACATTCTGTATTCTGCAGTAGCCACCCATTTAGTATAGTATCTTGTTTGGCCCACTAGTTTCTTTAAATGGAAATATGTTACAACTATGGGCTGGAATGTGAAAAGAGGCTGATTTGAGTTATTTTTTGCTCATGTTGAGTGAGTCATGCCATTTGTTTACATTAATTATGTGCAGGTTAAGAAGTCTCCCTCATTTGCAGAGAAGTTGCACAATTGATAACAAGGGCTATTAATGTTTTGTTCTGGAAGCCAAGACCTTAATGTTTGGAAGACTTGATGACTTGTAATAGAAAGGCAGGATAGAAATGCTGAACATACATACATACATACAGTACATGAGTGATTATTTGGATTCCTCAGGGTTAGAATGTTTAGGATCATTTTAGGAAGGGCACAAACAGTACAAGCAAGAGTAGATGTTTGGCAACAGACCCAGGCCTGGAAACCTGAATCTCTGCTTAAGAGCTGCAAAGCACCAGCGTGAGAGTATGATTTACAGACATGAAACAGAAGGCAGGAGAGGAGGGTGCATAACCCTTCCACTCCTGCTGCTTTCTCCCAGTCATGGTTCTACATGTTGCATCTCAAGGAAAAGCAGCTGAGGGAGGGGGTTGCAGGGGGAAAGCAGTGGGTGGGCGAAGCATCAAGCACCCATGTGCCACTTCTCCAGGGTAAAGGGTATCTCTTCTTCCTGCCAATTAATAGCTGTTCAGCAGAGACCCAGGTTCCCAGTCCTGGGTCTGCTGACAAACCACTAGTTCAGCCCTTGGGGTGGGGAGCAAGGTTGGATGTGTTGCCAATCAAACACACTCACACTTGTTCATTTTGCACAAACGGCCTCTGTTCACATCTTGCACTCTGAACTCACGCTTTGAACAGTGATAGAATTCACTTCTTAGCATCTCTCCTCCTCCTCCTCCTCCTCTCCACCAACTCTGGAGGTAAGAGCCTGGAATGTGGACTCTGTCACCCACTGCCAGTAACCACCTCACATACACCTCACATGTATCCCTCTTGCATGTTTGTGTCAATTTTTAATTGCAAGCCACTCTGAGAGCCAAGCTTGCCTGAAAAGCTGGGGTATTAAATAAATAAAAATATGAGCTGCCCTGGGCTTTGAGGTCCTCAAGAGAGGCTGCACTTCAGATCCCCCATTAATAGGAGATAAACGTGATGAATGCACAAAACTGGGGCTTCTCAGCGATGGGGTATCAATTATAGGAAAAAAGAGGCCTGCGTAGCAACATCGCATTATAGTTTTGGTCACCAAATCTGAAACTTCTTCTTGTTCCATCAAGCTTTCAGTTTCCCATGTTTAATCTTTAGCTATCAGCGCCAGACTTTACCTCTTCATCCTTGCTGGTTTTAGCTTCTAGTCTTGAACTGCTGCCATTAGTGCTGGACTTTGTTATTGTTTTTTGCTTGGATTTTATTTATTTTGTTTCAGTCACGAACCACCATGGGAGATTGATTATGGAAAGGGGAGACTGACATTTTAAGAAGAGTAGATGAATAAAAGCCATGTGCCATCGGGTGGAAAATTATGGGTAAATCAAGGAAGTAAGGCTAGAGGACTAGTGGTCATAAGGGAGAAGGAAACAGGAGGTAGCCAAGCAGAACATGGAAATTCCACTCCTTAAAACAGTGTTCTCCAACCTTGGGTCCCCAGATGTTTTTGGCCTACAACTCCCAGCATGCCCCAGCCAGCGTAGCGTAGGGAGTTGTAGGCCAAAAACATCTGGGGACCCAAGGTTGGAGAACACTGATTATGTATCTGTTAGCAACTGATCAGGCCTTGATGCCAGTGTGGCGTAGTGGACCCAAGGTTGGAGAACACTGTCTTAAAAGAAGGAGCCTTTTTCAGACACTCCCTGCCCATTTTCAAATGTATTTCCACCAAATACAAACACTAAAAATCAACATTTCTTTTTTTTAAATGGAGGCTGAGTTGAGAGAGTCTGGATTCTGTGTCAGATAACAGCAGAAGATAAACCTCTCTGGTTATAATGGCAGGTCCTAATATCTTGGAAGGTGCTAGGCCATTGTCTCTAAGCTCAATGAACTGTCTCGGGAGGACAAAGTTAATCTCCGAACCTTAAAGGACCTTAATCCTGAGGGAGGCTTGCCAAACCTCACACAACAACGGAAATAACAGCATGGCACTCTTGGTCTGCCGCTGGCTTCAACAGTTATTCCTAGTTTAACATGGTGCCTCTTGAAATAACTTTAAAGGGTAAAAGGTGAAATATTTAAAGAGAAGTTACACCAGGTTCTTCACCTCCAGCATATGCCGGGCTTCCTCCTGGCTTTGCAATCTGCACAACAGACAGCACCAGCCATTAGAATGCTGGTTGATCTATCAGTTTTCCCCTACCCCCATAATACAAGTAAGCTACCTGCACTTTTAAAATGTGTTGTTTTTTTAAGCAGCACATGTATATTTTTATTCAGCTATACGTTCATCCTTCCCTTTGTTTAGATAATATTTTTTAAAACATTGCAAAACTGCTCTGTGGTGGATTGGGGGTGAGTTGTGTTTTTGACATCACAGGCGTTAGCCCAGGGATAGAGGACCACTGGCCCGCTTGAGATGTTGCTGGTCTCCAACTCCCATCAGCCCCAGCCAGCATAGCCAGTGGTCAGGGATGATGGTAGTTGTAGTTCAACAACATCTGGAAGACTACAGATTCCTCTTCCCTGGGTTAGCCAATCAGCGTCATCCGCAGCTGGCTTTCGTTTGAAAAGTTGGAGAACTAGGGTTGGCTTTTTAAAGAGGTTGATCGAGGACAGGAAAAGCTACACTTGGAGTGAACGAGTTGAGGGTGCTTGCAGAACATCCCCACTGATCGACAAGTATTACATCTTCCCCCTTAAATCTCTGGATCAAGCTTGCCTGTGCTTCTGCTCTTCCTGCACACATACACAGACCAATCCCCACCCTTGCAGAAGAGTAGCTGGAAGAAAGGCTCGAGGGAAACACCCACAGAATGAATGCCCTGGGAAGGTTTTACAATAGAGATCAGCAACTGGAGCCCCCTAGGCCAAATCTACATGCACACACCCCATAAAGGGGACTGGTCTGGACCCTCAGTTGCTAACCAAGAACTACAAAAAAGGGTGTGGAAAAATGACATGTGTAGCAGCATTTGGGGAAAGCTGAATTGAGGCCTCTCCCCACCCACCCACTTCCCAGTCCTTTCATCAGTTTATTCACTGGCAAAAGTAGCTGCTGACCAGGGCGTTACAAACTTGAAGAAGACAACAAGCAATCCAAACACTTTCCTGGTTCGCACAACATGACAGCCCGTGGATTAATTAACCCATGGGCTGTTGTACATGAGTGGGAGAGAACAATTGCACTCCAGTCCAAATGTGAAGCGCTGGTTTGTTTAGGGGCTAAACAACCCAGCAGTTAACCATGGTTTGTTGTTGTGTTAACCACTGGGTCGTTAAGCCTTTAAACAACCCAGCGCTCCGGGTTTCGATGACACGCTAAGCAACCTATGAAGGAGCAGCTCATGGGCTGCTAAGTAAAAGCAGAAGTGGCAGGCGTGATGCAGGCAGCACGTCCACTCTCTCCTGCTCATGCATGACAGAATCCATGGGCTGTTTTAGGGTTCTGGAGTGGCTTGCTAACCAGGGCAACAAGCCACCCTCGCCAGATTCGCATGACACAGCAAGCCACGCCAGCAAGGGTAATTATGCAAATCCCCCTAGCACATGCGGCAGGGGAGATAAGCCACTGTGGCTCATTTCCTCCTCCGTGATCATACAAACAGGCCCAGTGTGCATTTAATATATTGACCTTGCTATGCCTCTTCATCATGAACTGGGAGTGGGTCGAACACGTGCTGATTTAATCTTGCAATCATTTGTATTCATTTGTGCTTGCCACAGCACTGTGACACACCTATAATCTCTGGCACTGCTTGATCATTTTGGCCTGACTTTGTAAATAAATAAATAAATAAATAAATCTTCTCTCTATACTCAGGAGAGATCTTTCTTTCTTTCCTTCTATCTATCTATCTATCTATCTCCATTTAAGCGACCACTTCCTACATCAGATGAAATGGGTTTGGGCCCAGAAAAACGCCACACATTAGTTTTTCAGGTGCCACATGACCCTTCGTTTCTACTACAACAGATTAATGTGACTGCTCCTCTGGAAACCTTTCCCCAATATTCGCCTTTGAGAGAGGTAATAAAATATAGTCTCCCTCATCTATGTTTTTACATACTGTTTTGTGTGGAGAGGGCATTTCAGTCACTTCAAATCTCAACCCAGAAGGGAGGGGGAGGGGTGGGAGTAGAATTTCCTGTGCCTCAGTGAGAATCATCTTGGTGCCCTGTACAGCTCCTTACTCCTTGGCAGGAATACCACATGAAGAATAAATTGGGCTGTGTAAGCAACTTTTGCTCAATCTGCTCATCTTTACAAGGATCTAAGAATATAAGCAGTCCATATATCTCAGTGTTCTCCAACCTTAGGTCCCCAGATGTTTTTGGCCTACAACTCCCAGCATGCCCCAGCCAGCTGGCTCAGCTTGTCTGAGCGTGGAAAGCTAAGCAGGGACAAGCCTGGTTATTACTCGGATGGGAGACCCCTCCTCTAGTTTCCTGCATTGAGCAGCGGGTTGGACTCGATGGCCTTGTAGGCTCCTTCCAACTCTATGATCTATGAAAGCTATGAGATATCTAGACATCCAAATGACTTTGACAGTTGTAGGATATATGCTCAAATCTAGTTAAGAGCTGATATTAATGTATATAAATCGAAGTGTTTAATCCTTCTTTCCCTTTTTGTGTTTTTTCCTCCTTTTTTTACTTTCCTATATCATGAGTGATGTTAATAATTACTGTATATTGATATGTTTTATGATATTAAACATAATATCATACCTGCTCATTTTTCACTTTTTGTTGCTGTTGCTGTTCATGGTGTGTTGAACATAAAAAGATTGTAAAAAACAGTGATCTAAGAATTCATCTTTTCTGGATGCATAATCTGGGTTCAGAATCTAGCTAGTGCAGCAGAGTACACGCTCTCTTGATTAGAATCTAAATTATATTAACTCACTCACGAAGAGTGTTGATATAGCTGAGCTGGGCTCTAATCACAGTGTTTAGAATAAATGCTGTCCTTTCCATTCCTTCTGAACAATAATGATTTCAAGGCCTTGATGCAAGCTTATGAACCGCCTATGGGAAGCACACAACCAGGACATGAGTGCAATAGCACCCTCCTGTAGCGATGGCTCCAAACCTGGTCGCGCCCCCAACTCGATTCTCCACAGGGGCGGCCGCCCGACCCGATCTTCTGAGCGGCGCGGAGAGGTTCTCCGCACCGCTCGATCAGACTTCTCCGGCCCCGTCCGTCACTTCCGAGCCCGGAAATGATGCGACGGGACCCTGCGCAGGCGCAGAATGCGCCACAGGGGTCCAGCGTGCCTGCGCAGGGTTCCGTTGCGTCATTTCCGGTCCCGGAAGTGACGCGACGGGACGGAACAGGCCGCGCAGGCGGCTCGCCGTGGAGAGGTGAGCCACCCCGAAGAAATAAGGTAAGGCCTCGCCGGGCGTGAGCGGGGCCAATTTCAGCCTCGTTTTGCCCGGCGAGGCTCGATTCTACATCCCTAGACTCACCTTGGACCTCAGGTAGGCCGATCCCCGCTCACATCGGATTCCTCCTGTGCAGTACATCAGGACCCGCTTGCCCCTGAAGAGATCCAAGTTCTCATCTACGTAGGTGGGGAAGTAGCTGAATTTCCTGATATCTGGAGCCAAACAGCCTTGGAAATGTCCCTGGGGCCAAAGGAAAGAAGCACAGATTAACCCACGTGTTTTCCAGAGTGCGGCCTCTGAACCTCTTCTACAGCAGCCTTCCCCAACCTGGTCCCCTTCCAGATGTGTTGAACTACAACTCCCATCATCCCTAGCCAGCTTAGGAATCACTGGTTACGAACCACTGCAGCTGCAACAGTGGAACTGTCAGATTGTTATAGGTTGTTTACAGTGTTTGCCTTAAGAATTACTGTTTCAAAGGGCAGCTGATACATCAGCCTTCCCCAGCCTGGTGCCCCCCAGCAGTTTTGGACTTCAGTTCCCATCAGCCTACATAGCATGGCTAATGGTCAGGAATGCTTGGAGTTGAAATCAAAAACATCTGGAGAGCACCAGTTTTGGGAAGGCTGTCCTAAATAAAATAATAAAGACCAGAGAAAGTAGAGAATGTATTATTATTTGATGGATTTTTAAGCCGCCTTTCAAGGCCAATAATCAATTCAGATGGGTCAGAAAGGAGTAAATGAATGCCACAGTGCAGCAAGCAACTGTCTGGGTGAGCAGACTATAGGGCATGAGATCATATGTTTTCGTACCACATGTAGCCGGTGCTACCATTAGGCCAACTAGGCAGCTGCCTAGGGCGCAGGGCTAAAGGGGGCGCCAGAAACACCTTGAAAAAAAATACAGCGCCCTCAAGTGGGAAGGGGGGGGGCGCTAAATATCTGATCTTGCCTAGGGCACCAAACTGCCTTGCACCAGTCCTGCTGCCTGGATCTCATGGGAGAGTTCTGTGAAAATACTTGGGAACTCCCATTCATGACAAAGGGTGAAAAGGGGGAGGGGCAGCAAATTCTGCTTGCCCCCAGTCTTCTCCCATGATCCTCCCTCCCGTATAGTGGAAGAGCTGCCTCCTTTCTCTTTCTCTGATCAGTAGAGAAGAGCCCCTGAGACAGCAGCAGTGGGCTTTTCTATGCAAGGCATTTATCGTGTGCTCGTCATTCCCTACTCACAGTTGCTTATGGGTTCTTTAGATGACATTGTGAGCCTCTTACCAGCACTGTGTCTAACCAGCAGTTTGAGAGTGTTTTTTTTAATTGTGGAAAACGAAAGGAAGTGCAATTTCCTCTTGTGTATTTGTGCTATTCTGCTATACCACAGTGCCACCTAGAGGTTAAGTAGTGGAAAAGCAGGAAAGGAAAAATTTCTCGTGTAGGGCTCGGATCTCCATTCTGTGACAAAACCAAAAATAGATACAGGGGATTAACAGCCAATTAACAGCCTCGTGTTGAAAAGCTGCTAGAACAGCTTTTTACAGCCATGACTGAGCTCACAACCAGTTGAGGCTCAGGTGGAGTTCGCATTCCTATGGATGATGTTAAACATGGCTGCCCTGATTTCTGCGATGGCAACATCTTGAAAAGGAAACCAGCTGTACGCCACCCATGTGCACATGTGTGTGGAAAAGCTGGCTCACACAAACAGCGTTTGCACAAATCCAGTTCAAGCATGAGCCTGGGGGCAGCTACATGTGTTCCCAAGGAAACCACATTGAGGCTTGTGGCATGCATGCATTTCTTAAAAATACATTTATACCACACTTTAGTGTGCAAAAGGGTGGTGTGCAAAATGTAATTAAAAATCCTAATAGAACATAGAATAAAAACAAGAAAACAACATCATCATACAGAGGGAATCTGCTTCCTTTAGATTTTCATACCCCAAAGAAAACAAACGAACAAACAAAAGCCAAATCAAAGGCCACCTACTATTTTACTTTCATAGAAGTTCCTGCAGTCCAGCAAAATGGTGTCAGCCTTTGCATTGTTACCCCGCGAAAGATATTTCTCCACTTCTATATGAAACTCCTTTGGAGTCAAATGGATTCCTATGAAGAATTAAAAACTGCTTAAAGGTTCCTAAAAGGCTAGAAACACACATTTGAGTTCTGACTCCGCCAACCTGTTTTCCTCACAGGTCTGTGGGGCCCTGTGTCAAAATCGGAAACTGCTTCAAATATTACATGTTTATGTATGCACATTTAACATGTTTAACATCCGAACGTAAAAATTCAATGCATGCAATCAGCGCACTGTTTGTAAATGTGGGCACATGAGCAGGGATGGGCTGCAATTCCCCACTGGCCTGGTTCACACATCACGGTAACACAGATTTTAAAAAAAATTCTGTGTTAACATCAGCAAGCCAGTGTGCTAGTGTACGTGGCTCGATGACTCCCGATTGACTCCTCCTGCCAGCAGGAGTGGCTAAACAAGGCTGGGGTTCTCCATCCCTGGCTTGGTTAGCGTAACATCTCTCTCCCCCCCGAAAAGCCAGGGTCATAAGCCAAGAACGAGCCCTGCATTACAACTCTGGCTTGTCAGGGGAGAAAGAAGCCAGAGTTCCTGGTTCAGAAGTCAAGCTAACCAAGCCGGGGCTGGAGAGCCTCTGGCTTGTTTAGCTGCTTCCGCTGGCAGGAGGAGCCACGTAGGAGTGATCAAGCCATGTGCTGGCCCAGGCACGGTAATCCAGAGTTTAGAGAAATTCTGGGTTGCGCTGACTTCCGCATGTCTCATGCCATGTATCATCATGCTACATGCAGCAGTGTGTGAAGTGGCTCTAAAAGCCAGTGTGTTCCAATGACAAGAGTAGAGGCTTGGAGACTCAATCTAGCCCCCGGGGACTTTCCATCTGGTCCCCCAGCAAAGCCTCCAATCCCAAGGATTAGAGACACACACCCCATACATATAAACCACTTGTTCTGAGGCTTTTCAATGCCATCTTCCCCAGCGTGAAATTGGCCAGGGCACATGGCATGTCCACAGGTGGCTTATCATTACCATGAATGATGGCTAATCACTTCTGCTCTCGGAACGATACATTTTCACGCTCCTGCTTCTCGCATTAGCAGCAAGTAGAAGCTTAGCAACCTCCCATGCAAATATGCCCCAAAAGACATATGCTTAAGGGGAATGTGGGTGCCCCCATAATCCCACTAAGCAGGTTTGTTCCAGTAATTAAATCCCCTACTCTTAATGTGTGACTTGAAGTCTGAACAAAGTTTAAATTCACTACCAAGATGCCACTGGAACCAGGCTCCCTGTGGAGTGCTTATCTTCTGGAGCTCTGCCATCATGTTGGCACAGTTTGGATTATCATTCTAGGCTTCATATACTATGGTTTATGAAGCCACAAATGAGCATTGGGGGCCAAGCATTCCTCCCCTCACCACTCCTCTCCCCTTGCCCAACCTGCACCAGCTTCAGCACAAAGATCATGGCTTGTATTAAGCCAGAGTTTCCCATTACATCTGAATGGGGGGGAACTCTGATGTTGGTTAACAAACCAGGAAAACAAGCCAGGATCACATCTTGGTGTATTTTCCTAGTTTGTTAAGTAACACTAAGCCAGAGTTCCCCAGTTCAGATGTAAGAGGGAACTGTACCTTCATACAAACTACAATCTTCACACTGAAGCTGGCGCATAACAGGAAGGGTGGAGTGAGGGAGCAGCACTTGGTCCTGACAAACTTGGTTTGTTCAGATTATTGTCCAAAACAGATCACTGCGAGCCTCTAACACAGTGGTTCCCAACCTTGGGTCCCCAGATGTTGCTGGACTACAGCTCCCAGCATCCCTTGCCATTAGCCATGCTGGCTGGGTATGCTGGGAGCTGTAGGTCAGCAACATCTGGGGACCCAAGGTTGGGAACCACTGCACAGGACAATCCTGTACATGTCTGCTCAGAAGTAAGCCCCACTGAAGTCAATGGGACTTACTCCCAGATAGGTATGTAGAATATTGCAGCCTAAGCCTCAAATTCCAGGTTTACTGGCTGTTGCTGGTAGGAGCATGAAGGGAGACTAAAAGACATGATGGTGGAGCTTCACCTGCTAAGTAGTGCAGGATCGCCCACCATGGGTTGCCAACTTGGGGGCCATTTTTCACCACTGCAAATGTAACATGCACACCAAGCCTTACTTTGAACAGACTTGCAGCCAGATTGTTTCCAAGCATCAGTAAGACCTTTTTTATTCAGATGAGTTATGTCCAAGTAGCTGTGCATAACACTGTGAGTATTGAGTTAGTTCTGATCTACAGCTGCCATTTTCTTTGACAGTGTTTTTTGCCTTCCTAGTCCATTTTCATTTCTTCTAGCAAGGGTCCTCGGCCTAATTTCAAAACCGCTCTGCAGGTGATCAGTTTGGACCTTGGGCAAAAGTGATCTGTCCCTCCCCCAGAAGCTTGCTGGGTGCAGAGGAAGGGGGGAGGGGTGGCAGAAAGAAGGAAAGGGATGGCCCTGCCCACTTTTGGCTTTGGTCCTGCCCATTGTCAGCATGCAGTCTATGACAGATTACCCCCAAGGGAATTTGGCCCTTGACAGAAAAATGGTTTTCCTCCTCTGTTCTGAAGCCAACCGCTGTGGTTCTTCATACCTGTTTCTTTGTAAGAGACTTTCTCTGGGTTAATTCCCATGGGTACTATTTCTTCGAAGATGCCAATTCGAAGGTCTGGGAAACAGTGAGCACCGCCTGCACTGGTCTGAGAAATGGGGAGAAAACAAAACAAGAAAAAGCTACGAAAAGATCTTTAGTTGGCATGTTCGGCTGGAGACAGACAACAGGTTGGGGGGGGGGGGAGATTCCCTCCCACAAAGTGGAAGTTTTTTGAAAGATGGATCCCTGACTATGGTGTGCCCATTCAGCCCATTTTTTCCTCTGCCAAACAGGTTTCAAAGTAACTCTGCTGAATAAGGTTTGGCAAGTTCCCCCGCCCCCCAAAAAGCCTATAAAACCTGTTTCACCTCTGGTAACACGGAGGCAAACAGTATTTCTTTACTTCGGATACTTGTATGCTGCCCTTCAGTCTAAAAAAAATTCTCTGGCTGGCTCCCATAATGAAAATGGTAGAGAATACAACTTCAATACAAATTCAACAATTAAAGCCCACAGAAAACACCAGAAGCTCAGTAGGGATCAAGTCGAACAGAAACCATTAAAACAGCGGCAGAAAGATACTGGGGCGCCTGGGCCAATTAAAAAAAAAAGTTGTCATCTGGTGCTGAAAAGTCATCAGAATTAGAGCTTCCCTGGGGAGCACATTCCACACATATGGGGCACCACAACCAGGGAACAACCACCTTGCTTCAGAGGCTGGTGGGAATCAACCAGGTAACAACCACTCACTTCCGAGGGTGGGGGGAACCAGAGGTGGGCCTAAAATTATTCAAGTGTGGGTGTTGTGTCTCTTGTTGTTGCTGACGTCCGAGACACTATCCAATAGGTGCCTGTGATGGTCACACAACCATGTTACATACAAGATCTCACTACTCAATATTCACTATTAACCAGAGAGAATACTTAAGGAAATCCTCACTGTAGGATCAAGAATGGGAGGGAGTCAATACATAATGCAGCCAGGTTGCTGTTGCGGTGTTTCACCTTGAAATCCTCCTTCATCAAAGTGCCTTTAAAGAGGGGATGGGGCAGCATTGCATCTATATAAAGGCCAGTGGCTACCTTGCTGCCACCAACAGTTCCATTAATTCCTTCAGAAGCGATTCGCACCTGGAAACCAAGCAAGAAAGTCCAGTTCAAGATGTGCAGCTCAGACCTATGTGAATCTACTCAGAAGTAAGCCCAAGTGATTTCAGCAAGACTTACTCCCAAGGGAGTACGCATCAGATTTCAGCCTTATGGACAAACTATGCATCGCACACAGTTGGGTGGCATGTCCCTCCAATTCTTTTTTAAACAAAATGCAGCCATGAGGGGCTGTAATCGGATGCTCAGGGAGGACGAGTGAGGAAGTGATGCTGAAGTCTTTCCCAGGATGCATCCTGGGGGAACACTGGTGCAACTTGCACAGCATCTCTGGTGGGGAGACTGACTGGTACTCTGCTACTGGGCTTGATTTGTGGAGAAATGACACACTGTTATCTTTCTGGCATAGTGCTAAAATGTTCCTGTTCTCCCAGGCTTTAAAAAAAATGTTTTTAAAGGCTTTTAAAATATTTGTAAATATTTGCATATTTTTGTGTTTTATTATCTCAAACCCTGCAATGCGTGTTTATTATCTTAGTCCCTACGATGTGATATTGTATTTTATGCTGTGTTGGCATGCCAATTGGTTTTATGTTGTTTACTTTATCGTGATGTCATTTGTATTTTTATCATTATTATTGAGGAATTTATTTTGTGAGGTGTTTAATAAATTTAGGGGGCAATCAAATCGAGATGATCATCAGCCTCCGAACCTGGAGGCTGACAATCATCCAATTCAGAGCTGGAGAAGCAGCAGAGCCAATCTCTGCCTGCCCGCAGTTCTCCCACTCTGCATTTTCGCTTAGACGGCAGTTTTCGGCCATCTTGCAGGGGGGGGGGCTTCCGAGGGGGAGGAAAGGAAGCTGCAGAGGACACAGGATACGTTGTACCCTGGACACGGCAGTCTCCTCCCCTCCCAGCCCATCAGAACGCCCCCTTTACCCCCACTCCGAGGTCAAGTTGCCAACCTCGGAGAGGCAGCCGGTGCGGTTCTTTCCACGCCAGCTGCAAGGGGTGGGGTGGGGTTGGCACGCGGATTCCCAACTCCAAGATAGGAGCGCAGTCTCAGACCTCAGATCTCGGGAATCTGAAGTATCCTGTGACACCCCCCCAGACAATGTGTAGGGGCCATAGGATTGCTACCTTAATAAATCAATCAATTCTTTGTTAAAGAGGAGCTCACTTTCCCATGATACTCCACATAATATCTGAACAGATACAGGACTGCCCGTGAGGACGCATCCCCCAGCTTGCCAGGTCTGCTGGTGGGTATAGCTCTGGCCAGCTACTTCAGAGTTGGCTGCGACTGTTCACCAAACCGCTTACCTTGCCAGTCAGATGCAGGTGTTGACATAAAGCCTTCTGCCACTCACAGAGTCCCCCGGGATCTGCCACCTCGCAGTAACAATAGTAAAGCAGAACTTGCCCAACCTCACTGCCGCCGACAACACAGGAAAGAAGCTCGTGTAAGAAAAGCTATGTTTTCATCATTGGCCATACAAGATCTGAGCAGTTCATAGTGTGACGGGTGGCACTACCCTCTGGGTTTGGGTCTGTTATTAAAAAAAAAAAAAAAGACAACAAAGAGTCTTGTGGCACCTTAAAAACGAACACATTGATTCTGGCATCAGCTTTCGTGGACTAGAGACCACTTCATCAGATGCACATAGCAGTATGGAGAGTTCCATGCTCTCAGCCATGAAAGCCAATGCCAGAATCAATGTGTCAGTCTTTAAGGTGCCACAACACACTGTTGTTTTTGCTGCAATAGACTAACATGGCTGCCCCTCTGGAAACGGTTTAAAAAGAAATCCCTTACCTTCTCATTTCATCTACGCTGATGTGGCTTGTATCTGGGAGCTTGTGAAACATCTTGTTTCGATGCAGAGGCCTGTTTGGCCAAGGGGTCCCATCCACAGAAACATTGTCATCGAATGCCATCTGCTTTAAGACCACCGCTGTTTGTTGCCCCACATCACCTGAATGCTGGGCAGCAACATGCCTGTGGATGCCAGTCAGGTCTTTGAAGGTCTGTTGGCAACACCTCCAGGAAATAGCCCCTTGGCAAGCAGCCACTGGACAACAAGTGTCAGCTACCACTTCCTTGGCTTTGACAAAGAGCGCAAATGCCTGAAATGGCAAGAAACAAGGCTGGGTGGCAAGACGTTTGGGGAAGGACAGATGTTCAGAGTTTAAGGGCAGTCACGGTGGGTTCCTTGCCCACAGCATGGGACAGATCACAGAACATTCACGTATTCATCTATTACATTTCTATACTTCCCAATAGCCAAAGCTCTCTGGGAAGTTCACAAAAATTAAGACCCTAAAATGCAGCAAGATAAAACATAATATAAAATGTGAAACAGTTAAAAACAATTAACAATAAAGCACCAGGACCAATAAAACATCAAAAAGCCCCATCAGGTGCCATCAGGTGCCTGAGAGTAGAGGAAAGGCTTAACCTGGCACTGAAAAGATGACAATGATGGCGGGCAAGCAGAGCTCTGAACCTCCCTCAGAGGAGGCTGTTGGAGGAGGGCCTCAGCTGTTGATGACAGACATACGTGTGAGAATGCTGGGTAAGCACACAAACAGGCTCCTCCCCTTCTGCATCAGGAGGGCTGTCTGCTAAGGGGTCCTCAAACTTTTGAGGTTTGAGAACGTGTCATGAGCCTCTCACAAAATGGCTGCCACAGGGGTGGCTTGCTCATCCACAAAATGGCTACCATGGTGGGCATGACTGGTCACAAAACACTGATTTCCCAGAAGGCAAACAGGTGAGGCTAAAAGAAAAGTAACTTGCCCACGAACCTAAGTACTGTACAAGGCAGAGGTGGAATCTGAACTCCAAAACACAGAACCAATATGTGCATCTGACCGGCCAGGTAAGCAGTTCGGTGAACGGTCGCAGCCAACTGGCTGGCTGGGAAGGACTGTGAGTGAAGTGGCTGCCCAGAACTAAACCCACCAGCAGACCTGAAAAATGTAACTGTGATGCAACCAAGGCATCGATGACTGTCGTGGCTACCTTCACCCTGATGGAGACTCATTTGCAGTCACTTCTCAGTAATTATTTGGTGGCGCTGTTCTGAGGCTGGTCTTCCTAAGCAAGTATAAAGAGTTGCTAGGGACAGGTCTGGTTTTCTCTTTAGGCTTTTTTCTACACGAGATATGTATTGTGTGCTCATGATTCCTTACTCATGGTTGTTTATGGGCTCTTTAGACCAGTGTTCACCAACCTTGGGTCCCCAGATGTCGCTGGCCTACGTCTCCCAGCATACCCAGCCACCATGGCTAATGGCAAGGGATTCTGGGAGCTGTTGTCCAGCAACATCTGGGGACCCAAGGTTGGAGAGCCCTGGTGTAGAGCTTGGTTCTCAATGCTGCGACAAAACTGAAAGTAGATACAGCAACTGATAGCAGAATAAATGTCTCATGTAGAAAAGACCAGACCTCTAACTAAGCTTCCTTTTTGGTGTATGCCTTAACTGGGCCAGGAGATGGACCTACCTTTGTACCTTGTTCTGGTACAGCTGTTGGGCCTTCCGAATGATGTGATATTTCGCTGCAGGAAGGCTGCAATGGGCAATGTCTACCACCACTACCCACTCCACCCCCATGACAGGGGGCCTTTCTCAGAAACTAGATAAGCAAGAAGAGGAAAGGATGAAGCAAGAGACTGAAAAGGCAGCAAGCGGAAGGGAGCAGCAGAGGGTGATGGGGTGGTGGCAGCTATGAAATAGACATTGGAGAGGGCATTATCTGCAGGAATGAGGCCAGGGTCGAGGCCGGAGGGAGAGGTCTACGAGGGGAAGAAAACTGGGAGATAGAATGGGCAGATAGGAGACATACCCAGGGCCAGAAGCTGCAGAGGTGAGGAGGGCTGAAGTTCACAAGACTGATCTGAAACGATCTGAGAAATCTTTGGCTACAGGTCTCTAATGTTAACATAGAGTTAGCTCTATTTTGTAGACCTTTTACGTGAAATTCCACCTCAACATCCCATCACACTCTGGTGTGACCAAGAAAGTGAACCCATAGTAGTTCCGCTTCCACCGCTTTCCCCCTGCCGCCACCTCCCGCCAGCTGTTTTTCCCACCTGACATAGCAAACAGGTGTTCAGAACCGTGGCTAGGATGGGCATTGGCTGGGAGAGAGGGCTGTGGTGGAAAAGCAGCGGGAGGGTGAAGCAGACCCACCCCTCACATCCAACATGTCCCTCCTGCAAACTCGTCTTCTCCTGCTGCTTTGTCATGGAGAAGAGCAGCCAGGGCCTTTGCAGACATAATTTGGCCACTCAGTGTTTAGTGCTGGACTAAGGCAGCAACCCCAGATGCTGGACTTTGAAACAGCTTATTCAGTTGTCCTCCAAGATCAGAATGCGTTTGATCAGGGGAAAGTCCTGTTTTTTCTAAATGTCATCTATGGTCAGAGCTTGAGCAGGATTAAGAATCTCCCACCTGTATAACAATTTTCGTAGACAGTCATATATTATAACAGTCAACAATAAATCAAATACCTTCTTCTTTGCAGATGCATACTTCTTTCGAGCACTGCCATCTAATTCAACCTTGAAGTGGCTCTTAGATGGGAAAGGAATATGATCTTTCAGCTCTAGGTCCGCAAATGTCAAAATGCAAAATTCTGCTTCGTTGTCTCCATCAGGCAGCGACAAAGAAGAAGTCATTGCTATGTCACAGCAGCTGGGCATAAGTTTTTCTCTGGGACCTAAGAAAGATGGTTCCAAAACATGAATTTATAAAGATGCATACAGAAAAACAAAACATGTATAAAAGTGAAAAATGTTGTAAAAATCAAAGGTAAAGATAGACGTGACATTTGCAAGCAGTGGGACTAACTCTGGAAGCAACCACATTACTATCAGTCCAAAAAATGTACCTATTCCTTTCCACGCTGAAGGCTGGAAGCAGCATGTGGCACTTTAAAAGAATAAAAAGATGGAAATGCCACCTGAAACATGAGGGAAGGGGCAAGACTGAGCTGATATTCAGTTTCCCGACATGCATACCTGTCACTTCAACTGTGAGGACACTGGGCTCACCTTGTGGCCAAGGGACATGCTACGAGTTCTCTTTTTATATTTTGTCTCACCTACAGAAGGTGCCATTTTGAATGCCTGGCGCTCTAATAGATCTTGAAGACTGTTGTGACGCTTCCTTGAGGGTTACAGTAGTATTATAGTGAAAAATCATTGCACTCTGAGCTGAGAAGTCACCATTTGAAATATCACCTCAGCTAGGGGTGGCCAGGTGTTCTGCTTTAGAGGACACTCCTCCATTTCAAGGGCTGCCAGAGGACAGTCCTCTGTTTGAAGAGGACACACAGGTCACGCTGTCAGTCTTCCCCACTATAGTGAGATGAATTGTACTTCTATTTAAATTATAGTTATTATTTCTAAATTCGCATCTGTACATATCAATTAGCATATACAGATGTTATGCAAACTGGCACATCTTTCATCCTCTTTTTTGGTGATGCATAAGGGGCCATCCTACCTCAGCCATGAATTCACTAGAGAAGTCTTTGGCAGGCCACAACCTCTCAGAAGCAGCTCCTCCTCTGCAAGAAGGGGATAAGAATACCAGCCTGTCTTACAGGGTTGTTGTTGTTTTGTTGTTGCAAGAATTACTGGGATGATATCATCATTATTATTATTATTATACGATTCTACAACCATTGATCAAGACCACATGCAGTTATCCCAGCTATGATAAATCTGTCTGCTGAGGAGTCAAAATATTAACTATTCTCAGTCTAACATCTTACACAATCAACTGGAGGCCCCTTCCACAGCTGGAAATATGTAATTTCTGATTGTGGATTCCCTAAGCTCAGCTGGTATTTCGGTCCCATCAGCAGCATTACATCTTTTCTTAATGGCTCTTAGGTCTTCTCTTTTGGCTCTCCTAAAGGGCTGGCTAATTGGAAGAACATCTCTGCTCTTTCTCTAGACATCTCACTGTCTCCTTCAGCTTCTCCACATCTTTTACTCTAACCTCAAGATGCTACATGTAGGCAATGGGCTCAGCTGTACGAGTATAACGCAATGGTTAGGAGTGTGTGAGCTGAGAACCAAGGCATTCCTAGTTCAACCCTCATCTCAAACATGAGCTCACTCAGTGACTACGCCTCAGATCCCTTTTACAATATGGAAACTATAAACTCTGTTTGTGTGTGTGTGTGTGTGTGTGTGAAAGAGAGAGAGAGAAATACTGGCCTCCTTTACAGGGTTGTTGTAAGGATTACTGAGAGATAATGTGTGTTAAGTGCTTTGAACTCTCTACATAGGTAGCTATCAGCATATTAGACCAGCAAAATGACCGAGAGTGGTGTGGGAGGGAAGGCCCATACATTGCAAAGAAACCCCACCTCAGTGGACACAGAAACACGTCAGTTGCCACGTGTTGCCCTCAAAGCAATACTGTTTCCAAAAGTAGTACTTCATATTTTCCTGTCGGTGTGAAAGAGAGAAAGTGAAAGTGAGCATCCGAAGACACTGTCGGAGTTAAATCCGTGCCTGGTGAACCCATTTTCTTGCGGGGGGGGGGGACAAGCTTTGGGCCCTCTTCCAATTGCAACCCATTTACTTTGTCCCACAGAGTTGAATGGGAGCCATGAAGAACCAAGCCAGCGCAACCCCATTCTGGATTCTGTTTCTGGCCACACTGCCTTGTGATCTACGCTCGATTTCTACTATCCTCTCTTCTGCCTGCTGTCGGCCAATTGCCCTTTTTTTTTTACCTGGACGAGCTCTCTTTGTCGCTGGGCGCGCACTGGTCCAGCCGCTCCCTGCACGGGCTCCTTCCCCTCCTCCTTGGTGGGCAGCTGAATGTGCTGACTCTCACTGCGAAGGGAAAGCATGTCTCTCTCTCTCTCTCCCGTAACCCTCCTCCACCCTGGCTCCTCCCTGGAAACGCTTCACTTGAGGGACTACTGGCAATTTCACAGCCTTTTAAAGATGGTGACTGCAATGACAAGCAGAAATAGCTGCTGGGGAGGCAGAAGCCGGATGGAGGCTGCTGTGCTGTGCGCGGAAAGCAAACCGCTTGCGAGATTGGCCAGCCGGACAGCAAGCGCACAAAGGAAGACAAATACTTGGAGCCTCTTAAAACTGTGCACCCGTTTGACTCTGGCAGTGTTTCCCAAACTTCTAGTAGCTGAAGTTGCCCTTTTCTTCCAAAATAAAATTAGAAGCACACTTCCCTCTTATGCCCAAAGAGGTTTGTGTGAGAATCTCCTGCCCTGAGAGGAGCCCACCTCCTGTACATCTGCATGAGTTACTGTTCTAGGAGTACAAAAAACAAAGGCAGCTGTGTTGGCCATAAGAAAAAAAAATCCATATAGTGAAATACCTTTATTAGGCCAGCTCAAAGACAAAGAGTATCTCCTGCTTGGAAGGAGGCAATGACTCATACAGAGATGCAGCAGCCAGACTCCTCTGCCAGTGGGTAATTCTTCCCACCCGATCACAGCCCATGCAGAAACACAACAGAATTACCTGCCCTCAGCAGAAACTGATTGGAAGGGGGCTTGCCCAGGGGAGTGACTCATACAGAGATACAGCAAGCCAGCCTCTTCTGAGATTGGGTAATTCTTCCCACCCAATCACAGCAAATGCAGAGACTCAATAGAAGTGAGAGCTAGTGAGAACCAAGCCTACCCCTATCTGCCTCTAGATCTTGCCATGCTACACTGAGACTTTTTTCAATCAGTGGTGTATGAAGATTTTTCATTATCTAAGAATAAGAAACAATAACAGGAATGAAAGAACAGCAATTATAACTAAAATCAGAAAACCATAAAAATGTTTTGAAAAGCAGGTATCTAAATGATATGAAACTATTGGAAACAAAAGAGGTTTCTAAGAATTAAATTATGTCCCCTTGTTAACATCTTGGCCGGTTGCAGAATTATTGAAAATTCAGTGTTTTGTTTTCAATTAGGTAAGCAGGAAGATAAGATAAAAGGAAACAAGAGGCGGGAGGGATGAGGGAGTACATTTTTGTGTTTCACCTGAACGATGAGTTGGATTAGCAGGTCACAGTGGTTGCTAGTTTGAAGCAATGCTATTTTAGAGAAAGCACTTCAGAAAGATACACCATGTGTCATTACATTCATGTAAGGCAAGGGTAGGGAATTTGTTTGACTCCAAATCCCCTCAGCTCCAGCCGGCATAACCAATCGTCAGTGATGATGGGAGTTGTAGTCCAACAACATCTGGAGGGCCCCAGGTGTCTCCCACCCCTGTTGTAAGCTGTTATTTATATTAAATTTGCTCTGCTAACAAGTCACCATGTCAGGTGGAGAGCAGGACTTCCAAGCCCATAACACTAGTTGCTTAGCAACTAAGGCATCATGCTGATTCCAAGCCACATGTATCTTATTCACCCCACCCCCCATGTAACAATGCACCAAGTAAACAAATTAAAATACATAGACTGTGACTGTGAAGCTGAATTTGTCTGACATCTTTCAAAGAACACAAATTATCCACAGCTCCAAAAAGCAAAACTATCAGAATACTTTAATCAGCACAAAATGGGACCAATGAATGCACAGTAACACTTTTTGCTGTAGGACAGTGCAATCCTATACATGTCTACTCAGAGATTAGACATGAGATTAAATATATAATTGACCAAAAAAGGAAAGCCTTCCAAATATGGCAAAATGATATTAACTGTGCTGCCAAGAAAAAAACCTACGCTAGCGCAAAGGCTGAGGTCCAAAGAAGAACAAGAGAACTTAAGAACGCTTGGTGGAAAAAGAAAGCTGAAGAAATTCAACAACTTGCAGAATCTCTTGATGCACTGGGCTTTTTTAAGGCCACAAGGGCCATTTATGGACCAAAAACCTATGGTACAAACCCTTTACAATCAAAAGATGGCACCAAACTCTTAAAAGACAAAGAGTCTATTGCACTGCGTTGGAAAGAGCATTATTATGACCTTTTAAATCGTAAATCTAAGGTGGATAATGAGATTTTTTCACAAATCCCACAAAAACAAATTAAAGAGGAACTTGCAATACTCCCCACTTTGGATGAAGTAAAAAAAGCCATTAATCAAATGAAGAACAACAAAGCTAGTGGACCAGATGGGATTCCTGCTGAAATCTTTAAAGAAGGGGGCCCCCGAACTTGTACAACATCTTCATAAACTCATTGAAAAAATCTGGATAAGAGAAGAGATCCCAGAAGACTTCAGGGATGCCATAATTATCACCCTCTTTAAGAAGGGTGATAGAACAGACTGTGGAAACTATCGGGGCATTTCTCTCTTAGCAACCGCAGGTAAAATATTTGCTAGGATTCTCGCAAACCGTCTTCTATATATTTCAGAAGAGATCCTCCCTGAAACTCAATATGGTTTCCGCCCCTCTAGAGGGACAGTAGACATGATTTTTACTGCACGTCAGCTCCAAGAAAAATGCCGGGAGCAAAATCAACCCCTTTATATGGCATTTATCGATTTGGCTAAGGCCTTTGATACTGTAGACCGTACAGCTCTCTGGACTATCCTTATGAAAATGGGATGCCCCAATAAATTTGTGAATATCTTGCGACTTCTCCATGACAACATGACGGCAACGGTTTTGGACAACAACGGCTCTCATGGTGCTCCATTTAAAGTGGGATCAGGTGTTAAACAGGGATGTGTTATCGCCCCAACATTATTTGCCATTTTCATCGCCATGGTTTTACATCTTGTCAAGGGGAAACTTCCCACTGGTGTGGGAATTATATATTGAACAGATGGAAAGCTTTTTAATCTCAGCAGACTGAAAGCAAAAAGTAAGGTAATTACAACCTCCGTTGTGGAACTTCAGTATGCTGATGATAATGTGGTCTCCGCACATTCAGAGGATGATCTCCAAACTATCCTAAATGCTTTTGCAGAAGCATACGAAAAACTTGGTCTCTCACTTAACATCAAAAAAACCAAAGTGCTTCATCAGCAAGTGCAAGCTAACCCTTTGGTGATGCCATCTATCCAGCTTGGCGGGACAATACTGGAAAATGTCGATCATTTTCTCTATCTTGGCAGCTATCTTTCTGTTACAGCTAACATCGACAGTGAAATCCAGCATCGTTTGAGCTCCGCAAGTGCCGCATTTTCTCGAATGAAACATAGAGTGTTCGAGAATCGGGATATTTGTAAGAAGACCAAAACACTGGTTTATGAAGCCATTGTATTACCAACTTTATTGTATGCCTGCGAAACATGGACTATCTATAAACGTCACTTCCACCTCCTTGAAAGGTTTCATCAACGTTGCCTCCGGAAAATCCTGCGAATTACTTGGGAAGATAGGCGAACAAATGTCAGTGTACTGGAAGAAGCAAAGACTACTAGCATTGAAAAAATGATCCTTCAATGCCAACTTCAGTGGACCGGTCATGTTGTTCGAATGCCTGACTGCCGTCTTCCAAAGCAGTTACTTTACTCCCAACTCAAGGATGGAAAGCGGAATATCGGTGGTCAATATAAGAGGTTTAAAGATGTTCATAAGGCTAATCTAAAAAAATGCAATATAAACATCGAAAACTGGGAAGCTCTGGCCCATGAACGATCTAAATGGAGGTTGGCCTTTCACAAAGGTTCCATGGACTTTGAAGAAGCCCGAGTGCAAGATGAAAGGGAGAAACGTGCTAAGCGAAAAGCACGTCAAATGAATCCTTTACAGGACCATCTTCTATCTGGTAACCTGTGTCCTCACTGTGGGAAGCTGTGTGGATCTAGAATTGGCCTCCACAGTCACTTACGGACCCATCGCTAGAGTCTACACAATCTTCTTTAGAATTTCCTCCTTTTATCCCGGAAGACAATCTTACTCGGTCACGAGTGATCGCCTGATGATGATGATGGATGATGATACATGTCTACTCAGATAGTTCAAGGCAACTTAGTCCTGGGTCCAAGACTGAGCCTGGAGGTAATAACTGAGCTATAGGTCTGTTTCCACTGCAGTAAGAATATGGTGTATCCTGATTCTGCAATCCATACTAGGTTTACAGAATACAACTCAGGTAGCCTACTTTCTATTTAATGTCAATACAGTGGGAGTGATGTTTAGGAGAAAATGGATAATGCTATCAAGAAATTAACCAATTTAGGCATTTCAGAGAAGGCACACATATTAGCTAAAAAAAAAAAAAGTTAAGGGTGCAATCCTATGCATGTTTAGGCAGAAAAAAGACCTACAACTCCCAGCATGCCCGTCAGCTATGGCTGGGGCATGCTGGGAGTCATAGGGCTTTTTTCGGTCTAAACATGCATAGGATTGCACCCTGAGACGTTTTAGCTGATTGTGGGACCCATAACTGATTAATACACAACATGTATTTTGTCTGTAAATCCCTCAAGGATAGTAACCTGTCTGCAGGAGTGTGAAAATGCCTTTTGTCAAGCTAAAGTGGATTGTTGTGTGCGGGTGTTTCGAGGATGGCTCCTAGCACTACCAACCAAATGACATTGTGCAGCTATTCCATCTTTTCCTCCTTAACATCCTTTTTGCGAAAAGAAAAAAGACAGAAGTAATGGGAAAAAATGGGAGGGTTACAAATGAAAGATGACATTGTCTGAACCCTTTGCACTCCCCTGGTAAAATTCTGTAGCTACATCAAGGGGGTTGCACAATAAAAGTCTAATCTGGAAGCACCTGGAAAAAACTGATCTCAGTTCTGGAACTGAGCACAAAAACGCACCCTGTTCCTTAATTCTAAGTGTATGATCCCCCTTCCCCACATTTTGCGCTTGACTTCAGGTGGTGAATTTGGGGGTTAAGTAAAAAAAACCCCAAAGATCCTTCAAGCTTGAACTCTGCCCACGCCGGGATACTCCATAAGAATAGGAATAAGAATAAGAATTTTAAAAATTGCAGCAGTCTGTGCATTCTAACCTTGTGTTAGTGCAGGTGAAGTACAATCTGTCCGACAAGAAACTGAAAATATGGCTTGTTTAAACAAACTGAAATATTCCCGAAAGACAGACGCAACAAAATATGAACTCAATGAGACTTACTTCCGAGTAGATATGGATAGGATTGCACCATTAAATTCAAAGGGACTTTTTAGTCCCATTGATTTCAGTAGGAGAGGTTTAAGTACCTGTTTACAATAGCGATCGCTACTAGGCAGTAAATTCAACTGAATCCGCGGGGTTGATTTCTGAATAAGCATGTTTAAGATTACGTGCAACTCTCCCACTGATAGCAGTAGGACATGCAAACTGTTCCTAAGCATTTTTATTCAGAAATAAGTCCCATTGAGTTAAATGGGGCTTACTCCCAAATAAGTGTGCGTAGGATTGCAGCCTTAAAAGTTCTTCACTTTGTCGTAATCATGCCCAGTGCTGTTCACAGAATTTTTCTAGTACAACATGACCTGCTTTTTTCTTTCCTAAAACAGGAACTCAACACGTTATGTATTTATATGCAAATTACATTAATATCAATACAGTATAATATATTCTATCATGATATAAACAAAACACATGGTTAATTATACTGTTTTAATCGTCGCCATCCTACACAGGAACCAATTGATAATGTGTTGGGAATCCCCACTAGATCTGTTCTTCTCCCCTATAATTCTTTCTACCCCAATTTCCCTTCTGTAAAGGGCGACTGTATTTTTCTTTTTAAGGAAAAAAGATTGCAAAGGAGGTTTTTATGAAGAAGTCCCCCTTTGGGCTTCCGATAATGATGATGATGATGATGGCAAGGTGGGATCCCCGCCACTTTCCGAGGATAGGAATAGAAAGAGGATTTGTTCGTTCCCAAGGAAGGTTATTAATTTGTACACTCTCCCTTAATCGCGTTTTTGTCCCGGAAGAGTTTCTATTTGCTCCCCGTCCCCTCTCATCCATAGAGATCCGATGTCGCCCACAGTTGGTGGCCACCGGAAGGAGCTGCAAGCGGACCGGAAGGAAGGCCGGGAGACGCGCGCGGGTGCGTTGCTGGCTTGGTTTCTTAGTGGGCGGCTGCAGCGTCGGAGGCCTCTGGCGGGAGCGCGAGTGTCAGTTGCTGCTGCTCTCACGGGGGTGGAGCGCGGGAGTCTCTTCAGCTCCAGCCGGCGCGCGCCTCTTTCTCGTCGTCCCTCCCTGCTTCCCGGCAGTGCCCTGAGGCCGTCCGTGGAGCAGGAGCCCAACCATGTCGCGCAGGCGGCACAGCGACGAGAACGATGGTGAGCGGGAGCCATGGAAGGGGCCGGCGGGCGGGCGGGCAGGCAGACAAGGTCGCAGGGCAGGGGCGGGTGGCGTGTTGGGAGGAGGAGGAGGAGACAGGCCGCCACCTCCTCTTCCCCCTACCCCGTTATCGTTGAGGTGGGGGCTGGTCGTGGCCCACACGGAGAAGAGCTGCACCCCTTCACGCCCCCCCCCCACATTAGCGTGTAAAAGTATATATGAATGATACGACAGCCCTATCGCGTGCCTTGCTGTATGTATAATATGAGCACATATAGGAAGCTGCCTTAGGCTGAGTCAAACCATTGGGCCACCGAGCCCTGTATTGTCTGTTCTGATTGGCAGCAGTTTGGCGATGTCTGAGGAAAAGGTTTTTCATAGTTCTGCCTCCTGATAGCTAGGTCCAGAGAGGTAGCCGTGTTAGTCTGTTGCAGTAAAAACAACAAAGGGTCTTGTGGCACCTTAAAGACGAATGCATTTATTCTGGTATAAGCTTTTGCGGACACTGGGCACTTCATCATATGCATGAAGTGTTAACTTCAAATTGGCAGATCTGTATACTTTTAACTAGAGATGCTGGTGTGATTATTGAACCTGGAATCTTCTGCATGCAAAGCACTTAGCTATGCCCCCCTCTATATGACTCAGGTAAACTCTTTGTGATCTTATAAGAAAGGAGTTTCCCCATACAGGTAGGATAGCAAATTTGCAACAGGGCTTCAATTTGTACCAGGGTTCAATCATAGCTATATGAAATGTTTGATGCTCCCAGCTAACTCAATACTGCCTGTTCTAGGCATCAGAAACGAGGAACTGCAGTGCCAGATGTGGCCCAATTCTCAAGTGAAGTGTATGGAAGCAGTGATAACTATGGGAATGAAACTTGTTGGCACTCCATTTCGAGGATGAGAATGGGTGACCAAGACCTGGTGGTGATGGGCAAGGTTCCTTTCCCAGCCCTGCCACCTAAGGTCTGCTGTGCATACACACCCCAATAACTGTTTTCAGTTCAGAGCTCAACCTTGGCACATCTGAGTAGGTATAAGAATCTGTGGCCTGAGCTATATGCAGAGAGAGTAATTGCAGAGGGTTCCCATGAAACCAGGATTTGGGGTCAAAAGCCCTCCCGATCAGACTTAGGTATTTCCAGACATATTTTGAGGCACAGCATCTCCCCATCAGAAATTGAACTTTCACTTGCAGCAAGTGAAACAGCTTCCATAGCTTCCTGTAGCTGGCTCATGAGAAAATGTCAGAATCCTGATTTTAAACATGTTTTCTAGGCTGCTGACATTTTAAAAAGCAAGCATTTTAATGGGGTTTGGTTGCTGGTGCACCTGGTTAAAGAGCAGTAGAAATAAAATTTTAAATCCTATGCCTGTAGGTTGACTGGAAAGCCTGTCCAGGTACAACAAATCTGCTTGGGTGGCATCCAGTGTTGCATGAATGTTCCCTTCCCCCCTGCAGCATCCCTCACTACCCCCTCCCTGACATCTGCTCAGACAGTCACCTAGCCCTCCAGAGTAGGATTGGGGTGGGGAGCTGTAGAGGGGAGAGGGAATCTGTTCCACTGACAGATGCTCTTCTTTGGCAGATAGATAGTGTTGGATACAACACTATGTATTTCAGGTATAACAAGCCAAGTACCTTAATTTTGCAGACTTTGAAAACTGTGCATACATAAGCAGAGTTATAAGACTTTGGTACAAAGGGAAAAGATTGATTTGGGGGTGGGGGTGCGCAGCAGCAGGCCTCAGGCTCTTGTATGTCCCCACCTCCTATGGCACGGCTGTGAGGAAGAGATGGGAAGCTTCCACTATACCCATGGTTTAGAGTTATATCTGAACTCTAAACTGCTTAGTCTTAAATATGGCTAGGGGAAAAAGCCAGTTTCATAAACTATTGTTTGAAGTTGGTTTGTTTCCACTAACCATATTTAAGATTCAAGCTGTTAATCTAAAATGGAAGTGAATGCTTCTGAACTCCTTTTGGTTGCATCAAAGAAGGGGTGGGGCGTGCATGAACCTGAAGCTTGCCTAGCCTCTTCTTCATAATTCATTCTTTTTTATTTATTATATTTATATCCCACTTTTCCTGCAAGGAACCCAAGGTGGCTTACGTAATCCTCCTCCTCTCCCATTTTATCTTCACAACAACCCTGTGAGGTAGGTTGGGCTGAGAGTCAGTGACTGGCCCAAAGTCACCTAGTGAGCCTCATGACCGAGTGGGGACTAGAAGCCAGATTTCCCGAGTCCCAGTCCAACACTCTAACCACTACGCCACGCTGGTTCTCACTTTAGTGTTACATTTGAACCAGCCCATTGTCTATTTCAGGGCTCTCCAACATCTGGGGACCCAAGGTTGGAGAGCCCTGGTCTATTTAATTAGGACATATTGGGTAATACATGAGTCCTCTTTAGTGTAGACTCAAATGGCACATTGATTTCAATGGGTCTACTCTAAGTAGGACTTGCATTGGGTCTTACCCATTGTGTAATGGCAGCTCTTTCCCCCCTTTTCTGTAGAGAGAATGCATATGTACTGTAGTAGTTTTGTAGTGAACATGGTTCTTCATGTTGTATACTGTGCAGCTTGCAAGTACCGTTGATAAATAGTTAAATAACCAAGCAGCATAGCATCCAACTGTAGCAACATAAATACCCAATGATGCATTTCCAGCCTTCTCAGACTGTAGAGAAGAAGTTGCAAGAAGTGTACAGAAAATAGATTTGTTTTGCTTTCTGAGAACCTGTTTTGGGCTACAGCTCATGGGTTGATGAGCCTGTACTCATTCTGTGTAAGAAGGAAACTATGGTGCAGGGAATGTGTGTGAATGGGGGAGGGGGTTATCATATAAGGAAGAGTAAAGCAGGGAGATTCATTCCTGGTTGCAGGTTCTAGGCCCGTTTTGACCAGTACCAACTAAAAGAGAAGACCTCTATACCAATTATCTTTGAAGATAAAAGTTCTGTTGAAGTTACCCTTGAGCTGCTGTAAAGCTTTCTCTTTACCAACCAATTTAGAGGGATAAAATCAGTGCTCCTTGGAGGAATAGAGGGCTACAAATGTAATAAGCAGCCTACAATCCCATTCTCACCAGTTCCTGTGGCATCATAGCAGCTTTGCTGTTCTTGGCATAGGGGTAGTACAGTGTCCCAGAATAGTTTGAGATGCAAGTGAAATACGATAGGTTGTCACCTTACACCATTGTGGTAGTTTCAGTGTCCCATCCTGTATGCTTTATGTCTAGCAAGTGAAAGTTGCTCTCTTAAGGCCTATGCATTATCTCTGAAATCCTAGAATCTGAAAGAGTGGTTTTCAAACTGTTTCATGAACACATCTTTTCATGGTTTCTTTGACAAGAAGATTAATTAAGGCAGACAGGCTGTCCCAACAGGCAGATTGTCCATCATTGCAATCTTCCCCTGTAGTGCAGAGCTGCTGGCAGTGTTGGGCTAACCCAGGTTGCTTGGAGGCAGTGGTAGGCCCACCCACAGACCTTCCAGAGTGCCCAGCACTAAGAGACTTTACCGTAGAACGTGCCCTAGAATCCTTTGTTATATATACAAGGATTCCATGATTGATGATCAATGTGGAAGTGATTTCTGGGCTATACAGCTCTAGATGACTTTTTCAAGTATAGGGCAATTCCTGTGGTGGTCAGCATTTCCTTTTTTTAAAGTTTCAGAATGTGTAAGCAATGGTTGATATAAAGTTACTATATTTCTCTGATCTATCAGCCCCCCTTTGATATTAAAGATACATTTTGTTACTATTAATTTTATATCAGTGCATTAGGTTAATGATATTTGCAGTGTTGGGCACTAAATAAGAGGCACTAGGTCTGTAGAACCTATGTGACATGCCTGGGTTTTCATAGCAGCTAACATTTCCATTTCCGATTGGCAATGCACAATGATTGGCTACATCAATTTTAATTTTGCATGCCTTGTTTAGCTACTTGAGCTTTGCTAATGATGGGTCATTGATTACCGGTACTCTCCTTTCCTCAAGTACTTTCATATACAGTGAGATCTTTAAAGTGAGCCCAGTAGTTTTTTTGTCTTTCTCTCACTTTCAGCATAGCTCACTCCATCAGCTTGGCTGGGACTGCCTTCTAGCTTCTCCTCTTGAAATTCATCCACATGATAATCATTTATGTACATTTATGAAGAATTTATGCCTGATTCTGAATTTGCTTGTTTTATTCTCTCCATCCCTTTTTCTTTTGGGTTGTGTCTGTTAGATTGTTAGTGGGCAGAAGGTGTTTTTAATATTTGTACAGTGCCTAGAAAACTTCAGGCCCTTTATTTAAAATGGCTTGAATCCTGAATACCTGTGAGCATCCTGTGAGTGGGGTTCTGCTGACAGGGCACTCCCACCAGTGGAAAGGTGTGTGTGCAACTTTTTCCAATTCCCCCTTCTGCCGCAGCCCCCCCATCTACTCCAGAGGGTTGGGGGATCCTCCAGAACAATGGGGAGGGCACTGCAGGAGGAGGGGGATCAGTAAAAGTCTCCTTTCCATCTTCTGTCAGTGAGGCCTCCCAACAAGATTAATAGGTAATGGCTTACTTTGTGTCTTTTAATTATGTAAAGCAGTTTTGCCCTGCAGTGTGATTTACAGATCAACCAAAAGCAAGACAATCCTTGCCCTCTGGCTTACAATCTAAAAGACACAACAGAAAAGGAAAAAGGGATGGGAAAGGAGAAGGAAAAAACAAACGTTAGTAATGGGTAATTGCCGCTTCAATCCTTCAAACCAAAATTCCAGATAAATACAATTTGAAAAGGGTAAGAGTATGAAATTGCTGCAGCAACTAAATGCATATGAATAAAAATATCAGTCCTTCTAACCAAATCATAGGACACTGTTTCAATTCAATAGCATAACATATGACATAATGCTTAGATGAGTTGTTGAAATTATGTGCAAATATACAAATGCAACAATTTAGAACTGGCTTGCCACTGTGTCTTAAACAGCATCCAAATCCGTATCTGGGCTTTTATTTTGGAGCACAGAAAACAGCGTGGGCTGAGTTATTTCTACTTTATCTAATTGAAACAGGAGGGCAGCCACACAAGAGAAGGAGAACATCGGAACCATCTGAAATTGAAGAGCGGCTGGAATCCTTAATATGCAGAGTGGGAGAAAAGGTATGAGAAACTAGCAACTTCCTACTCAGACTTTTGGTTTATGTGTGTTTTAGAGCTGGTTCGCATGTAACAATAAGCTAGAATTCTTCAGAATTGTGGTTTATCGGGAATGAGTAAGCATGCTAGTGAATGCTGCCCAGTTGCTCCTGCTTGGCTGTCTGTGGTTTGTTTAGCATTGCATCAAAACCAGACTTGTTACTCTAATAACAAGACAGAATCTGAAGCCAGGGTTTGTTCTTGGGATGTATGGACTATGGAGTGGTGACGGATTGTTGAGCTTGGTGTGCCAAGTTAGGCATGTGAGATTTGGTCAAGTAAGAAAATACCCTACCAGTTTTGTTAATACTGTCTTCACATTTTAAGAACAATTAGCTGATTCTCCCTGTATGGGTAATTAAAAGATGCCTTATTAGCAGCTGAAAGTTGTGCTTGAACAGAGAAGAAAATTAGAGATAGAACAGTCTCTAGACAGTGGAAAGCAAAATACTATGAGGATTATTGTGCCAGAACCTTTTAAATGGATGAAAATAGTACCGAGTTGTTGGACAAACTAAAGGTAAATGAGTGTTTCTCTATTATGAAAAAAAAGAACAAAAAGAGAGAGAAACAGTATTGGAATAACTACTATAATTCCACTGCTGTTTTAATGAGTGTGTCTGTTTTTATGCTAATTGTATTTTATGTGTTTACTGAAACATTTTTGTAAACTGCCCTGAGATCTCTTTTGATGAACGGTGGTGTACACATTCCCTAAATAAATAAAACAAAACTACAAAGTTGTTTGTAAAAGTGTGTAATTGAAATTACAGTTATAAATCTACGTTATATCCATTAATATAAGACTATAATATATGGGAACTTGAGTGGCTTTAGAGGTATACAATGTCGATTGAGAATTACAGTTAAGTGAATATTAGATCATTTAATTCTACTAAATTTCAAGGTGCATGGCACTCATCTGTGATACCGGTATGTCATTAATTGCCTTGCTGTTCCCTTAGTTTAGGGAATTGTTACCATTGTTTGGCTTTGCAGATGTTCTACTCCTAGTGTGCCTAGCCATTAGGTTGAGTAAGGACAAGCGTGTACACCATAGTTAAGTGAATGGGCTTCTCCCTTGAGAATTCTACTGCCCCCCTTTACCCTGCAGATCTTAACCAAAATTAAGTGTTCTATTAGCATAAACATTAACCATGGTTATTGGTAACCAGGGTTTCCTCTTCACCAGTATTTAACTAGCTTCACACCTTGATTTCAAATCCTAGTTAAAAACCAGATTCCAAACTGATTGAGGGTACTTCCAGATAAGGTTTTTATTATGTGTTTGCCCTGCCTCATTCATGTATTTTTGGGGGTCCAGATGATGTCACCTTCCATTTGTAACCCTCTGGTGTTTTCCCATTGCTACTTCTGTCTTTTTTTCTTATCACAGAAATCTGTTAAGGAGGAAAAGATGGAATAGCTGTGCAGTGTCTTTTAATTGGTAGCACTAAAAGCCCCCCATCTGGATGCATCCTTCGATCTATGATCCAATTTTCTTCTCATCCACTAATAGTCCACCATATTGAAGGGACTATCAAGATACATCTTGATAGTATCTCATGACATCTTGATAGTATCTCAAACTTCTAATTTTTTCCTCCTTAGAGTACTTCCTCTTTGGAGAGTAACTTGGAAGGTCTGGCTGGGGTCCTGGAAGCAGATCTACCAAACTACAAAAGCAAGATACTAAGAATCCTTTGTACAGTGTATGTATGCAAAAGATATATGGATCCAGGTGATAATGTGTAACTTACATTAAATGCTTTTACGCTTCCATAAGTTTTTCGAAAGGCTACATGTTATGTTTGTGTGTGTTCTTTGTATTTAAGGGATTTTCTCAATTGAAATTGTGGGGAGAAATTTAGCAAACTTGTGTAGGATGAATACTTCATTCACTTTAAACAGCAAGTTTATTTGGAAATAAGTTGTGCTGGAATCATTGGCAAGTCTTTCTGAGTAAATGTGCTTAAGACTACTGATCCGAAATGGGGAAGGAGGGCCTGAATTTTTATTAAAATGTCACCAAAAATTACACTCTTCCCTAATCTTTTGTGATAGATTACTAGGGATGTGGGGTGTGTGGAGCAGCAGTGTGATGGCACTTGTCTTGGGTCACAGGACTGCACTTAG
This sequence comes from Shinisaurus crocodilurus, assembly GCA_021292165.1. NCBI lineage: Eukaryota > Metazoa > Chordata > Lepidosauria > Squamata > Shinisauridae > Shinisaurus > Shinisaurus crocodilurus. Next base: position 116,591,351 of record CM037877.1, read on the forward strand.
TGTGCATGGTTTCTGGAGTGCTATTGCTGATCATTCACGTATACTCCAGTGCATAGTTGGCCTGAGACATGATTCACAATCCCAGGTCCTGAGACCTCCTGAAAGGATCACAACTTTGCCTCAGTTATGGGTCGTATTTCTTTTCCTTTCAACCAATGCCATGCTTTGCAAGAAGATCAACTGCTACCTTAGTCTAGGGCTAAACTAATAGAGGTGGGGGTGGGGACACAATTACAGTGGAGGATGTTGCATAACTATGTAGAATTTCAGAAATAACAGTTGGGTATAGACGGAGCTGATCCTCACTTTACTTTTTGTACTATGATACAGATGCTTGAGTTCAAATACATGTGCATCCCACTGCATGGCTTGAATTTGCCATGCATAAGGGTGGCAACACAGTGGTTGCGATCTGATTTAACATCTGATATTACTTTCTCTCCCCTTAATGAAACAAAACAGTGCACGTTTGTTACCGGAAAAGCTGACTGTTTACACAACTCTAGTTGGCTTGCTGAATGCCAGAAACTACAATTTTGGTGGAGAGTTTGTAGACGCCATGATACGTCAGCTCAAAGAATGCTTGAAAGTCAACATGTATAATGAAGCTGTGTATTTAGTAAGTTGCTTTCACATCTTATAATCCTTACTTGGTTTGCTTTGCTCTCCTGTGAGTTTGAAGTGCTCAAATTTCATTTTGTAAGGTGTATTATGGAAAACTAAATGTCATATGATCTTTTTATGCACCCATCCAAAAGTTTGTGTAATTTTACTGTAGCACCTTATAACACCAGCGGTATGCCATGCTTTGTGATTTAGTCCTGGTTTAGGACCACATCCTAAGTATTCTGATGGCAAGTCTCCAGCAGATATTTTTTTCATTCACTGTGTCTCTTTAATGATTTGCATGGAGAGCAGTGCCTGTTATTTATCTTGCAGCTGTACTGCTGTCTTTATACTGTATAAGTTTACCTTTTCAGTTGTGACTTGAATTCTGAGATTTTAGCTCTGGTAAAATTGGGCCTTGGGGTTGTGTGCTTCCTCTCTTGCTCCATCACCAAGGGTAGAAGGTATTGAACCTGGGAGAGTCTGTGATTATTTGAACTTGGTAGGTCTCTGATCTTGTGAAAGATCCTGCTGTGTTTATCCATGCTGTGCAGATTGGAGCACATGAGAAGGAGGTACATGACCCCAAACAAGCTCCCAATCTCAGTTCAAGTAGAATTCAAGTCAGCAAGATATTTTTTCCTTAAACCCTGGATTTTTTCCTCTTTCTCCCAGGTCCGTTTCCTGTCTGATCTTGTGAATTGTCATGTAATAGCTGCACCTTCAATGGTAGCCATGTTTGAGAATTTTGTTGCTGTGACTCAGGAGGAAGATGTACCTCAGGTAAGCAAAGAGATTTTTTGCTTCAGCAATGGATTGCTATTAAATACTTAATCCCCAAGAGGGGAGTACCCAGCATAATCAGATTTTTTTCCATCAGAATTCAAGAACATAGAACTCTTACCTGGGGACAGACTCACCTATGGTATGAAATTTAAAGCTTCTTGAATAAGGCAAACACTGAAATGTGAGCTTGCCTGCATGTCAGACATTTGAACAATCCTATTATATTATTTAGATTCTAAATTTTAGAAGGATAGAACACACAGGAACATTTGTGGTCAGCCAAGAACCCATGCCCTATAGCCAAAATATTCTGCTAGTACCATTGCCAGAGAAGCTGCTCATCAATACCCTTCTTTACCTCTGGAGATGGCAGTTAGGAGACAAATGGTACCAAGGTGCTGGATTTGGCTAAGGCACCACTAGTTTCTGATCTCTAGACTAGATGGACTTGCCCACACTTGCTGTCATCTATGCAGCACTGTTGCGTTTTCTCCCTGTGTCATGAAGGAAAGCAATTAATGGCAGAAATCTAAAGTCTTCTAGGGGAAAGTGGAACCAGGACTTTAGACATTGCTAAATTGGAGAAATAAGTAATTGATAGTAAGCTAGAAATTGTGACAGGCCTGTTATTGAGAACCTTACAAAAAAGTACATCTGGTAGTCTGCTTTGTGCAGAAGTGGGAATGAGTTTTTTTTAATCAGTTTTATCTCAAGGGTAAAAAATCTAATTAAAAATCAAACTACTTTACTTAATAAATTACCAAAAATCTCTTGTTAGATATACAAGCAACATCTGAGACTGTTTGATTTAGAAACATAGCAAATTGCCTTAAACCAGGTCAGACCATTGGCCCATCTAGCTTAGTGTAGTCTGCAGCAGCAGTGGGGAACCTCTGGCCTGCAGACAGTTTGGCCCGGAGGTTCCCAATTTGGCTTACAGAGGAACCTCTGCCAGCCCCGCCACTCTCCCAGCCCCCCCTTCCCCCTGATGTCATCCCCAGCTGGTTTTATATTTCCCTGTGTCTCTCCCTGCACAGAGAGAGGAACTGGGGCAGTGCCTGGAGTTCCTTCAAGTGCCAGCTGAGTCCCTTCCTTTGCATGCCACTCCAGTCAGGATGGCAAGCAGTGCACGGCTCTACTGCTGCTTGGAAGAGCGGCCCTTCCAAGTGCTGTCCAAGTCCTGCTGAGCTCTGCCCCAATTGGGGTGGTGCTTGAAAGAAGAGCCCTACTTTGCAAGTGCTTAGAGGAGTGGCTACTCCAAGCGCTGGCCAAGTCAGGTGCCTCCTTCACATGCAGTCCTGGTTGGGATGGCAGGTGGTGCATGAAGGGAGGGGATTTAGCCAGTGATTGGATGACTGGCTCTCCCAAGTCCCAGCTGAGCCTGATTAGTGCTGCACACAAAGGAGGCACCCGAGGCACCCAGCACTTAAAGAAAACACTTGGGGTAGCCCAGCCTCTGGACCAAGAAAGGTTCCCCATCCCTGGTTTACAGACTGTACACTGACTGGCAGTGGCTCTCCACGGTTTCAGACAGCAATCTTTCCCAGCCCTACCTGAAGGTGGCAGTGATTGAACTGGCAACCTCTTGCATGCAGAACATGTGCACTACTAGTGAGCTATGCCTTTCCCTTCCCTGGCTGATTGATTTTCTATATATTGACTTGGAGCAGAGCTCTGTTCATGGGGCACTCCTGCTGGAGGAGGGAGGGAAAGGCAATTTTTACTGATTCATCCTTCCTCCTCTGCCCTCTGAAAAGCTGCACCCCAGAGGGTTGGGGAACCCTTGAATAGTGTGGAAGATGGCATGGGGTACTGCAGGGGGAATTGACAAAAATCACTTCCTCCCCGTTTCATGCAGCTGTAGCCTTGGCTAGATCGTAGTCCCTTCCGCAAATTAAAGCTGAACTGTTGTATCAAATACTGTTAGATGTCTTAAAATCATATGTAGGTCTTCACATTGGATTCAAACTATTTGCCCTGACTTTTCTTCTGCTGGCCTGGTTCGCATGTAATGAGAAGCCTCTGGGTGAATTTCCCCTCGGGGCTTCTCGTTGTGACAGCCGCCATTTTGAATATTTGGGGCATGGTGGGGCCGTGCTGTAGCTTCTTGCAACATGCAAACCTGGCAAGGGTAGGTTGTTGGGGTGGTTGACAACCCACCTGCAACCCAAAACCAGCCCATGGGTTCTTGGTAGTTTGTCAACCACCCCAACAACCCACCCTTGTCATGTTTACACATAACGAGAAACCGCAGCAGCGGGGGCTTGGACTGTCAATGTAGCACCCACGGGTGCTGCAACCCACCATGGCTAAGCCACGGTGAGGCTGCAGTGATTGTGGAACAACCAGATCATTGTAGTAAAAATTTTAAACACTTTTTCTTGCTTGCTTTTATACAACTGCACGTTATTTTTGTTTGCCACAGGTGCGGTGTGACTGGTATGTGTATGCATTTCTGTCATCCTTACCTTGGGTGGGGAAGGAGTTATATGAGAAGAAGGATGCTGAAATGGACCGCATCTTGTCCAGTGTTGAAAACTATTTGAAGTAAGAGAACAAGTGAAAGTCTACTTTGCTTCATTATGTGTTAGTAGAGTAGCAAAAACTTTGTTTTCTGGTAATCTAAAGTTCTAGAAGCTGTTTTTCTATTATTGTTAACACATAAGTAAAATAGAGCTATCTATGAGCTGAGTTAGCATTGCTTCTTGTTACTAGCAGAAACATTTGATTTCACAGCTCAGGAGTTGGCCTTGGAGACACATGCTCCTTCCTCCACCCTTCTGTGGCTCGAATCGCCTCCATTCTCTCATTTGCCTTAACTATGGTGTTGTGATGCTTCTGTACCAGCACTGGCTAATACTAACCAGGATCCTTCATAAACCAGAGTGAAACCATAAGGTTGATTCCAGAGGAGCTCCCTCCTCCTAGTTCCAACCCATAGTTTGAAGTTGTTTTTGAGGGTTCCTGGTTTGTGTTAAGTGCACATGTACCGCATTTTTCGCTCCATAAGACGCACCGGACCATAAGACGCACTTACTGTATGGTACAAAAATTTTTTTTTTTTAAAAAAAAAAATCAGCTGAGAGGCGGGGGCTTCCCCCGCCCCACCCAGGAGTCCTCCACTCTTCCAGACCAGCAGAGGAAAGTAAAAAAAAAATTTTAAAAAATTTTTTTATTATTTTTTTTTTACTATATTCACTCCATAGGACGCACAGACATTTCCACCTAGTTTTTTGGGGGGGTAAAGTGCGTCTTATGGAGCGAAAAATACGGTAATACACAACTGTGGTTAAGGTGAATGAGAGTGGAGGAAGGTGCATCCCCAAGACTGACTTCTGATTTGCAAACTATGGTTTGCAAGGAGCTGGTGTTAAGACTATGGGCCAGCGCAAGCTGTTTTGCAAACCTCACCTTTTCCATGACTACAGCGCAGGAACACTGGGGTCACAATCCAGCAGAAATGTCTTCTGTGCAAGTCCCATTGAAATGGGAGCTGCATAACAGTACTACCAATGTGCTCTTGCACAGTTCCTATTCATTTCAATAAGGCTTGTGCAGAAGAATGCCCTACTGGATTGTGCCCTAGAGCTTTATTATACTTGGTTTTGAGTTGGGCTGAAGACTTCTTGGTTGACATTTAATTTTTAAAAGTGTGTGTTCTGAGAGTCCCAACTTCTGACAATGTGCTTTTCTAAAAAGAGAAATGTCTCCTGTTTGGCAACAAAGACCAGATGCAGACAGATAAATCCATACAAAACACTTGAGTTGGGAATTAGGTCATAGAAGGTGCATGCCTACTCTAGGAGCAAGCCACATCTTTTTTTCAGGGAGACATACCCCACCCTTTTTAGAATTACTTGCTTGTTTGAATAACTTTGATATTCCCCCTCATGGCATCTCAGAGCTGAAGTGCTGGTTAAATATCAGTAGTACTTAGGATATTTGCATTATCTTATGTCAGACGGCGTCAGAAGATTCATGTGCCCATGTTGCAAGTTTGGTCTGCTGATAAACCACATCCACAAGAAGAGGTAATAAAGTTTGGGTTTCTAAATCTATGTCACTGCATACATCTGGGCAATTTTGTACGAATGCCTAATATTAGAGCTGCCGTGGGAAATACTGAAGAAATTATTAATTCTTACCCCATGGAGTTGCCACTGTTCTAATGAGAAAGGTCTTGCCGGTTGCTCTCCCTTTCTGAACGTAAAGATAAGCATTCACTAAAATTCTTCAGTAACCAAGATAATATTTCTTAAATTCTTTGTTTCCTCCCCCTCTCCCCCAAAATAGTTTCTAAGCATACCTAACTTCATCATCTGTTTAGATGGTACACTCACAGTGGCTTCTAAATAATGGTTTCAGATGCCTCTTGGGTGGTCACTAAGCTGTTAACAATGGCCAAGATCTAAAGCACTGCATTAGCATGTCCAAGGGTCTGGGCATGACCAGTGCGTTTTTAGTGGCTTTTTTTCAGTTGTAGACCACTATGCAACTTCACAATCTGCTTTTGAAAGTTGTCTTTGTTTCAAAAATGACTGGTCATGTAGCATGGCTGCTGCTGCTTGAGAAACCCATGCTACAAATGAGTTGTGTGGAACTTTAGATTTTACCTGAGTACTGAAGCACTTAACTGGTGCAGAGGGCAAAGGAATATTTTGGGGGTAGGGGGAATTCACTTGCAAATCAGATAATGGAGTGGATGGGTGACTTCCAATGGAACATACCAGTCATGGTTGCGGGGAGGGGTCTTTCATGAAAAAATGGAAATGACTAATGGGCACTTCCTTTTTCAGTACTTAGATTGCCTTTGGGCTCAGGTTCAGAAGCTGAAAAAAGATCGCTGGCAAGAAAGGCACATCCCAAGGCCATACCTTGCATTTGACAATGTTCTCTGTGAAGCATTGCAGCACAGCCTGCCTCCCTTTACTCCACCACCTCACACTGAAGGTTCAAGTTACCCAATGCCAAGAGTTATCTTCAGAATGTTTGACTACACTGATGATCCAGAGGTAAGTAATGTGTAAGCGTGAAGTGTGCTTTCAGTTTAAATCAGGGGAAAATACCAATATTTGGTGGATTCCAAATATTGACCACTCTTGTCTGAAACCTGAGTTTTGCGAGTGTTACTTGGTCTAAAACTGACTGGAATCCAAAGAGCTGCTTAGGCTTACAATAGTTCGGTGACTTTTTTTATTTGAAACCCCCCCACCCCCCAAATACAGTCAATTACAGTTCTCCATATGACATACAGGGCTGCTTCTCAAAGGAAAACAGCAACAACCCTAAACTCTCCTTGTGCTCATGGAACTAGTTTCACACTTCTTTGGATCCTGGCCTGTTTTTAACAACAGCAAAACTCACTGCAGGGCAAACATTTTCCAGCATGTTGCAAATGCTTTTTGTAAATGTTAAACCCCTGTGTATTATTGTATTACGGTTGACAAAACTATAATGCCAGTCATGTGACCAAACTTTGCCATTCAGTTTCATTTATTAAAATATTTTTAGGCTGTACTTGTGTTTCTTAATTCCTTCATTAGGGTCCTGTTATGCCTGGCAGTCATTCCGCTGAGAGATTTGTGATAGAAGAAAATCTTCACTGCATCATCAAATCACACTGGAAGGAGAGAAAAACATGGTAAGAGGTCTTTGCCTTCATACAGACCATGTATCAGTAGATCAAAAGGTCTCTGTTTTCTACCTGCATAGTCTTACTGTTTTCTGAGGAGTTTGTCCATGACCTAAAGAGGGATTATGTGCACATGAGGTGAGAATACTTCCAATAGCCAAAGACAAGCCACTGATCAGTGAAAAAATGCAGCTTGTCTCTTCAGCCATCTGCTGCAATGAAAACATCACAGGAACTCTTCAGCTGCACGTGCATGTAGCTGCTTCAGATTACACCCTGTAAGTATCAGAGATTCAGGATAGGTATAAAACTAGATTTCTCAGTACAGTAATGCCTTGGATTGCAAGTAACTTGGTCTGAGCGCGTTTTGCAAGACAAGCAAATTTTTTAAAAAAAATTTTTGACTTGATAAACGAGCAAGGTCTTGCAAGACAAGTCGTAGGGATGTAACCGCTCGCCTCAAGCAGGTGTAGCGGGCCGAGACTCGCTTTGATATAAAAGTGTTTTGGATTACAAGCACGGTTCTGGAACGAATGATGCTTGCAATCCAAGGTATTACTGTAGTGCTCAGGTTTCTCCACACAACCCACTTACATGTGGTGGCCTTTTACCACAGCCTGTCAAATTTCTTGTGATTGCAAGATCTTATAAAATTATACTTTGATAAAGGTATCTTTCGTATCTGGGAGAGAGAAGCCTTCTACAAAAAAGTGAATGCCTTAAAACAAACTTTAAAATGAAGGAAATGCTACAAAACAACAACAAAAAATTCAGGATAAAATATCTACTGAAGTAGAAACTCCAGCTGCCAAGGAGGTGGTTGAAAACAGAATAGATCTCCTCCCAGCACCTGGGCACAGTCCCCTGATAGGGTAAAAGCCTTCTGTGTGGGTGGGTGGGGGGGATGGGTTTCCTTTTGGGCAATAACAATCAGCGTAAGGCTATGGAAAGAGATCTGTACTCGTAGTTGAGAGCCAGTGTGGTGTAGTGGTTAGGGTGTTGGACTGGGACTCGGGAGATCCAGGTTCTAGTCCCCCACTCGGCCATGAAGCTCACTGGGTGACTTTGGGCCAGTCACTGACTCTAGGCCTAACTTACCTCACAGGGCTGTTGTGAGGATAAAATGGAGAGGAGGAGGATTATATAAGCTGCTTTGGGTTCCTTGCAGGAAAAAGGTGGGATATCAATATAATAAATAAATAAAATTGTGACTCTTGTAGGCTGCTTTCAAATACAAGTTAAAGAACTTATATCTGAAAAATGGCATTAGTAGACTTAAGTTGCAAGTAGCAGCAAAATGTAAGACTTGGGTAGCTGAAGAGAACTGTTAGCATCCTAGATAATTGCTGTTTATTTATGTATTTATTTATTTATTATATTTATACCCCGCCTTTTTTCCTGAAAGGAACCCAAGGCGGCTTACATAAGTTGTCCTCCTCTCCATTTTATCCTCACAACAACCCTGTGAGGTAGGTTAGGCTGAGAGTCAGTGTGACTGGCCCAAAGTCTGTTGATCTGGTTTGCCTGCAGTGGGAGATGCTCTTTAATAAATTGTGTTCTGACGCTACTCAAAAAATAATACAGGATTTTACTTGTTTCTTTGTTTCCATACCATGTCAGATATGTTAAGTAATTGCTATCCTGAGGGAGCTCCTTCCTTGTTTCCTAATGGCACCCAGACCTATGACATCTCTGCTTCTTACTCCAGTCTGTCCAAAGCAGGAGTGGGCAACCCGTGCCTCTGGCAGGCTCCTCCCATGCCTTCCCTGGCCAGGCAGGGAGGGGCAGCCCCCTCCTACCCAAGCAGGGAGAGAAGATCTCTTTTGAAAGTGCAGGTCTCACCGCACATAACTAAAAGAGCGTTCCACGGCAAGGTTCCTGCTTGCTTCCTAGCTCACCTTTTTATGTATTTGTATTCTAAGTTCTATACCTGAGTGATTGAGTATCTTTTTCTCTAGTGCTGCCCAGTTACTGAGCTACCCAGGGAATAACAAGATCCCTCTGAACTACCATATAGTTGAGGTACGTATTTTACTTATCACATTTACCTTTTCCACTTTAAAAAAATGCCTTTACTTTCTATATAGTAAACTCAGTATATGTAATCTTTCTAGTCCAGTAACAGTGGCTTCCCTGATGGCCTGTTGTCTGTATGGGTTTAGTGGTACGTTGAAATCTGGTGATCTCTCCTTGTGATAGCTGTGTATCAGCTAAGGCCTCATATAATAAACATGCTTAATACTGATGGACTATCTACGGCTATTTAACTGCTGTGTGTCATGTTTCCACAGATATGCAAGTTTGTGTATAAGGTATTATATGAGGGGTCATTTCACAACGGAGTGGCCAGTAGGGGTCTTACTTGAAATTATAGTAATCACCATTACACTCTTGTGTTGTCAGACATATGGTAACAATACCTGCTGATATCAATAGTGTGCAGATGGATGGGTATATATTTCAGCATATCCCTATCATATATTTTCCCCAGGTTATCTTTGCTGAGCTGTTCCAGCTTCCTGTTCCGCCGCACACTGAAGTCATGTACACAACACTTCTTATTGAACTTTGTAAACTTCAGCCCGGCTCTTTACCCCAAGTTGTATCCTTTAAAAAAAAAAGAAAGATTCTTGTACCAGTTAGTACATTTTTTGTAGGAAAAAGAATGTTAATGCATTTACTGTTTTCAGCTGTATTAGAAAACAGTTGATTGCAAATGCAGGTATTCTGAGTAATCTTTGAGGTGAAAGTTGTTGCTACACATTTTTTTTATGTGTAGCCAATCCTAAGCCACTTCAGGCATTTGGGAAAGTATTTACCTCAACACGGGAGCAAGTCTGCATTGAGTAGCACCTCTCCAACATTCAGATGTACAGCTGTACATGCAGATAGGGTTTCAGCTCATGTAGAGGCCTCTGTGTGTATAACTGTACATGTGAAGCCCCCTCCCTGCAGACATTTGCACTGTACAGTAATACCTTGGATTGCAAGTAACTTGGTTTGAGAGCATTTTGCAAGACAAGCAAATTTTTAAATATTTATTTATTTTTTAACGTGATATACAAGCGCCGTCTTGGCAATACAAGTACTGTAGTATGGGCTAAATAAAAATCTCGGTACAATTTTTTGGGGGGATTCGTTTTGATATAAGAGTGTTTGGGATTACAAGCACCTTGTCCGGAAACGAATTATGCTCTCAATCCAAGGCATGACTGTATATGGGAGACCTGTGGCTTATGCTGGCTCAGCTTGTCTGAGTGTGGAAAGCTAAGCAGGGTCAGGCCTGGTTATTACTTGGATGGGAGACCCCTCCTCTAGTTTCCTGCATTGAGCAGGGGGTTGGACTCGATAGCCTTGTAGGCTCCTTCCAACTCTATGATCTATGAAATCTATGAAACCTCATGCAGAGGGGCTACTCTGCTTAGTCCTACTCACGTGTTAAGGAAAATGTTTTCCTGAACGGAGGCATGGAGCTTCATTCATCTAGCAACTCAGAAGATTAATTGTACACAGCAGAGGCAACCCAAATAAGATAATTGCCTTACCTCTTTGCCTCAACTGAAGATACAAGATTTGATTTGGTTCAGAAGCTTAGCACTTTAGGCTTTGGCATATGTTCTTTCTGCAAGAAAAAAAAGGGAAGTTAAAATGTTGGAGATTCAATCCAGTTTAACCTTAAATAGAAACTTACAGCTTGCACAAGCCACAGAAATGCTGTACATGCGCTTGGATACAATGAACACTACTGGTATAGACAGGTACGTAACCATACCCGCATCTAGATTTCTGAGTAGTTTGTGAAACCGACTTCTTCACCTCATTTGAACCAAATGACTGAATCTATGTATAGTTGCCCAAGCTGCTTTTACAGACTATTCTTGTTTTAAGGCCACAACAGCTATCAAAGAGCACTTCTTTCTTAATTGGTTTTCAGTGCTGCTTCTACTCATTACTAAGTATGATTTGGTTTGGAAGAGGAGCAAAAGTAGCTAAAAGTGTGCACTTTAAGTTTATTACCCCTTATTTCCTAAGCTATTATCTGAAGTTTCCTTATGTGAAATATGTAATTAGCTTGTTAATACTAGCTACAAAGATAGTTAGAACTAGATAACCTGATTAAAAGTAGAATCTGTATATCAACTGGAATCTGGAAGTAAAATACCTGATCACTACTAGATATCTCTTTAAAAGATCCAGTCATTTGATGTGTTTGGTCATTGTACACCATTGTCTTATTTGTTTAGAGTTCTGTATTCCCTTAAACTTCACAACCAATATTTCCATGAATCTATTCTAACAAATAGATTTTGGTGTTACTTGTAATGGTTAGGACAGGAGTCGGCAACTGGGGGGTGGGGTGTCTGGGGGCCACTGTCTGCTGGGCAACCCAAAAAAAGAATTTTAAAAAATGGGGGGGGGATGGCATCTGGAGAAAACAAGCTAGATTTGGCCTTTTTGGCACTCCGTAGTGCTCTGGACAATATTGTTTTGGTAAAAAAATTACTTTAAACTCTTTTATCGGGGTGGTGGGAGCCCCACTGGGGGGGGGGCTGCATGCTGCCCACCCCTAAGCTAGGTTGTAGTGTGAATAATGCTAATGTAAATTACTATGGTTCTGGTACCTAGGAGTTACTGAAACTTGGTTGTTTTTTCATGAAGGTTCATTAATTGGTTTTCCCACCATCTAAATAATTTTCAATTCCGTTGGAGCTGGGAAGATTGGTAAGTTTATTTTTCTTATGTTTTCTTAATTGCTTCTACATACACAGTAATACCTTGGGTTGCAAGTAACTTGGTTTGAGAGTGTTTTGCAAGACAAGCAAATTTTTAAATATTTAATTTTTTTTTACTTGATATACAAGCGACGTCTTGCAATACAAGTACTGTACAGTAGTACGACTTAAATTAAAAATCTCTGTACAAATTTTTTTGGGGGGATTTCGTTTTGATATAAGAGTGTTTTGGGTTACAAGCACGTTTCCGGAACGAATTATGCTCTCAATCCAAGGCATGACTGTATTTGTAAATATTTGTGTCTAGCTAATTATTAAAATGAATCTAGTTATATTGTCTTCCTAACAATATAATTCTTCATTCCTTTTAAAGTACTTATCCCAATGGTGTTAAATCCTGAAAATGTCTCATTACATAAGTGATATTTTTGCTCACTTCTGTAAAAAAAAAAAAAAAAAAAAAAAAAAAAGAGCTCTCACATCTGTGGTTAAAAATGTCCTTTTTAAAGCAGATTTTGTGGATTATAATGCCACAAATTGTAAACCCTAGTCTTGTATTAATTTGCTATCTAGTGGCTCTGACCCTGCAGAGTGCAAGAGAAACACTGCAGCCGAGATTAAGGGTGCCTAATCAGTGCATATTGGAATGATAGCCTACGTATGTGTTTCTGAGTAACATGATTTCTTCTTTGTGGTCTCTGTGCATCACACATATGGGCTCTGCGCCTGTGCAGAGGCTGTTTCGGGAAGATTCTATAGCTGAGGTGAATTGGGCGGGAACCCCTCCCCCCATGCATGTCCTCTAGGGGGTTCCCGCCCTCTCCCTCAGTTCCTCTTCGACCGCCATCGCGTGTGGTAGCGTTTCGAGGTTCTTCTGCTTCACAGCAACTCTCGCTGAGGAAAGTCGTTAAAGTAATAAAATTGTATTCCCCCCCTCCCTGATCGTCGTGGGACCCCTTCAAAATCTTTCACCGAACCATTATGCCTCCGAAAGCCCCATTTAGAAAGTGCGTGAAATGCGGCACAAAACTCCTGCCAACAGACGGACACTCTCTTTGTCTCGTCTGCCTTGGCGAAACGCACAACGTGGAAGCCTGCCACCATTACCAGGCTTTCACAGGCGGACAAACTTACAGCCATTCTTTGGAAAAATGCTCTCCAACCGCCCGCAGAACAGCCCACTCCATTAGTGCAGCCTAGTACGTCTCCGTCCCATACAGTGTCTTCTGCGGCTGCTCAAGACAAATACATGGAGACCATGCTTTCTAAAAGTAAGGCAAAGAAAGTGCGTAGGGAGAAAGAGGAGGCAAAAAGATGAAGCAAAGAAAAGAAGGAGAAGGCAAGGAGATTGGCTAAAAAATTAGCGGCTTCGCTCTTGGGCTCGAGAGCGTCGCCAACACTTGAGACGACGGATGTCGGATCTCAAAGAAGCCCGGCTGGGCAAAAATCTCCTTCAACTCTATTGGATCCCCCAGGCTCGAGGGATCCACCATCTAGATCTTCGTCTACTCCCCCTAAAAGTTATTTGGGCTCAAAGAACCCTCTCCCTTCGGTCTCAGGAAGGAGAGATAGTCGATTCGCCTTCGGATCCAAGGCCACCGGAGCAGAATTTACCAGCTGCTTGGCCACCAGCTCGTCCATCACCATCTCGAAGCGGACGATCCCGTGTCTCCCAAGCCCGGTCAATGTCCCTTGAGATTGAGGAGGTTCGAATCTCACATGAAAGTCGAGATCGTGCATCTTCGAGATCGAGCGGTTCCCGTCGTATTCGCTCACACAACTCTCCACGTTATAGGGAACGGTCGATCGACTCAAGGGAATCGGGTCGCTCATATCGCGACCGCTACAACTACTACCATCGTAGGTCACCCGTCTCAGAGTACAAGTATCACTCGGACTGTCGATACCGTTCTCGGGATCGATCTCCGATTCGCCAACACTCTAGCCGGTTGCCTGTTGCACAACGGGATTCACCGCATAGGGACTCGAGACGGACTCCACCTACTAGCCAGCAGGTTGCCCCTACCTCCTTGGTGGCAGTTCAAGCAATGGAGCAGGAGCAACTCGCTACGGTCTCGATGACAGCGGTAACACGATCCCACAGGTCTTCCTCGCCAGGCTCTTCTTTCTCTGACTCCGGCTCGATTGTATCGGTATCACCTTCAACTTTGCCAGATCAAAACGTGTCGTCGCAGACGGCCGTTTCCCCTTCCGAGGACATGGGAACGTTCCAAGACCAAGTCCTTCGGATGACCCAAGCATTGGGATTGGAAACTGCAGTCGAAGAGAAAAAGACAGTAGACCTCTCTCTTCGATGCAGTCTCGAAGTTGACCTCAGGACCAACACTGATCCCAATAACCCCGACTATGCTGGAGAAAGTCCAAGGCTCCTGGAATTCCCCGGCCACAGCACCACCTGCTGCAAAGCGCCAAGGCACAGCTAAATTTCTTCTTTCTCACCCCTTACTGAACTCGATAATTGTAGAGTCAGCACAATCGAGATCGGGAAAGCAGCACTCTACCCCAGCCGACCCAGAGGGTAAACGCCTGGATAACTTTGGCCGCTGGGTGTACACTCTAGTGCACTGGGCATCCGCGTTGCGGGCTGCCAGGCCACCATGGCCAGGTACCAGCTTTTCCTATGGGAAAAAATGGCAAGTATCATTGATTACTTGCCAGATGAAAAAAGGGATCTGGCCCGTGTGTTCCAAGCCGAGGCTACCAACATATCGAGACAGCAAATCCACACAGCGAGACACCAAGGGGATTGCCATGGCAGGTCCCTGATAAGCTCTGTCGCTCTTCGCCACCATGCTTGGCTACGCTTGTCGACACTTACTTCTGAGACAAAAATAGAAAACTTACTGTTTGACGGGATCGGTCTGTTCAATGACAAGACAGATTATTCACTCGATGCAGTCCAGAAAGCTCGAGTGAACGCTAGGAAGATGGTTCTGCTTCCACCAGCCACCTCTAAACCATTCAGACGCCGCTGATGGAGCCCATACCCGTCCTCGACAGCTCCTCCTCAGCCTCCTCATCAACAACAACAGCAGTGGCAAGACCTTCATGCTCTTCCACAGCAGCCCCGGGCACCGAGCCGACAATACCAGCAACAACGGTACCGGGGCTCCCGTAAAGGAGGCGACTTCCAAAAGCGGCGTGTTTGACTCCTGCAAAGGCCCGACCGACATTCATGCTCCGACGATCCATCCGTCTCAACCTCAATTCGGCACTCGACTGTCCCGCTTCCTACCATCTTGGAAGAAAATTACCACCGACCGCTGGGTTCTGAACATTGTCCAGCACGGGTACAGGATCGAATTCGATACCCTCCCACCTTTTGTTGGCATCCGCACCATGCAGCCATCACTCACGCTTCGGGAAGAGGTTGCTTCTTTGCTGCAAAAAGGGGCCATCCAGATGGTTCCTCCACACCTTGCGCAAGACGGCCTCTACTCCAAGTATTTCACGGTGACAAAGAAGGATGGAGGGCTTCGACCGATCCTGGACCTACGTTCAGTCAACTTCTTCATTCCACCCAAGAAGTTCCGGATGGTCACTCTCCAATCGATTTTGCCTCTCCTCCGCAAGACCGACTGGTTTGCATCCATCGATCTCCAAGATGCCTATTTTCATATCGGGATCCATTGAGACAGAAGTACCTGAGATTCCGGATCGGATCCGACACGTACCAGTTTCTTGTTCTTCCGTTCGGCCTCTCAACTGCACCGAGAGTCTTTACGAAGTGTATGGCTGTAGTCTGCGCGGCCCTCCGGACTTGTGGAGTAACGTTGTTTCCTTACCTGGACGACTGGCTCCTGGTTGCTCCGTCTGCTCCGGCTCTGACAGACTCATTCCGCCTGACTACAGACATCCTGGACTCTCTAGGACTCTGCCTCAATGAAAAAAATCGATCCTCTACCCAACTCAGAGGATCCAATTCATTGGGGCACTCTTAGACTCAACTGTTGGTCGCGCCTTCCTACCCAAGGACAGAATAACCAAAATACTTACCCTGACCGCGAAATTGCAGGAAGCAACTTCATGCACGGCTCATTTGATACAGCAACTTCTCGGACTCATGGCATCATCAATATCAGTTGTGGCCTTCGCCCGACTTCGAATGCACCAGCTTCAAAACTGGTTCATAAGGTCGTTCGATTCCGAGATGAATGCTCACTGAACCCGGCTGTCCATCCCGACCAACGTCAAACAATCCCTGAAGTGGTGGACGGACTTGGGCAACCTCACAAAAGGACTCCCATTCCAACCTGTCTCACCATCACTGACACTAACGACAGATGCCTCCCTCCTGGGTTGGGGAACGCACTGCGGCTCTCAGCACTAGTACAGGGTCCCTGGCCTCCACAAGACCGGGGAAAGCACATTAACTTTCTGGAGCTCCAAGCAGTCTGGAATTCAATGAGGTCTCTCGAATCCGTGCTGCAAACGAAGGCTGTGCAGGTGGTCACGGACAATACTGACTGTAGTAGCCTATCTAAACAAAGAAGGCAGGCACACGCTCTCTTCGCTTGACCAACCTCACCCTTCGTCTGTTCAACTGGATGATCCCCCGCCAGATATCAGTGAGAGCCATCCACATTGCAGGAAAAGACAACATACTGGCGGATGCCCTCAGCAGGGTGTCCATGAACTCTCACGAATGGCAACTCGAGGATCGGATTCGACAGCTCCTCTTCCAACAGTGGGGTACTCCAACAGTGGATCTCTTCGCCTACTGCAGAGAACACAGCCTGTCCGGTTTTTTGCAGCAGAGCGGGCCACGACAAAGCGTTGATCGGCAATGCATTCCTCCTCACTTGGTCGGGAACTCTCTTTTACATATTTCCACCGACTCCGTTGTTGACCAAAGTAGTGTCGAAGATCCAGTCCGACGGCACACATTGCATCCTAGTGACTCCTTGGTGGCCGAGACAGGCATGGTTTGCATCACTCCTTCACCTCTCCAAAGGGAAATATCTTTACCTTCCAAAGACTGCAACGATATTGTCCCAAGTTGGGGCTCTCTACTGCACCCAAGCCCAACCGTACTAAAACTTACCGCATGGCGAATATGATCCCGAGCACTCTCCGTCTCGAGATCAAACACGTTTTGCAAGCAGCATGGAAACCGGCTACCAGGATCTCCTATGCGAGGAAATGGGAAGTGTAATTATCTTGGCAACATTCAGGTACCCTATTCTACCGCTCCTATTCCTCAAGTACTGCAATCCCTCCTTCATCTACAGCACAAAGGCCTGCAGATCAGCTCAATAAAGGTGTACTTAGCTGCCATATCGGCTTATCATACTGGCAGGGAAGGGTTTACTTTGTTGTCACATCCCCTGGTTAAACAATTTATGAGGGGATTAAAGAATGTGGTGCCTCCAATTTCGTTCATTCATGCCGGTCTGGGACCTACAACTACCGTAGTTCTCCAAGTTCTTATGTCTAAGCCATTCGAACCCATGACTACAGCAGATCTCAGGTTGGTCTCTTTCAAAACTGCATTCTTAATAGCCATCATTACTGCACATAGAGCATCTGGGCTGGCAGCTTTAAGAGTGGATCCTCCATATCTTAACTTTCACAAAGAAAAGGTGGCTTTACGCCCTGGATCTTGTGTTCCTCCCCAAGGTGGTCTCTGCCTTCCACCTGAATCAGGACATTATACTACCTGCGTTCTTTCCATCTCCAACATCCTCCTTGGAACGCCAACTGCACATGCTGGATGTTAGGAGGTCCCTCACATTCTACAAAGCTCGCACTGAGTCTCTCAGAAAGTCTCCCCGTCTCTTCATTTGTTATGGCGGACCTTCCACAGGCTCCCCAATTTCGAGCCAGAGACTATCCTCCTGGATTGTGAGCTGCATTCGATTAGCTTACGAGCTCAAGAGACAGCCACTATCGGGTTCAATACGAGCTTACTCCACTAGAGCAGTTTCAACCTCTACAGCCTTCTCAAGAGGTGTCTCTATGACTGATGTTTGCAAGGCGGCTACTTGGTCCACGTCTTCCACATTAATAACCCACTATCAGGTCGATGGCCGATCCCAGAGGGACAACAGCCTTTGGCAGAGCTGTCCTTTCCTCGATCCTTCAATAATTTCAACACCGACCCTCCTCCGGTATGTCAGCTTGCTACTCTGCCCATATGTGTGATGCACAGAGACCACGAAGAAGAAGGACAGGTTGCTTACCTGTAACTGTGGTTCTTCGAGTGGTCATCTGTGCAGTCACACAACCCGCCCATCCAACCCTCCCATCGCATCGGTGTCACTGTCGAGTTCGCTGGTGTACCGAATTAAGGGACTATTTGGGCTTAAATTCTTCGATACCGAGTAACTCCATCGAATTCGACTGTCGGTCGGTATTGATCTCATAAAATTTCTTCCTATATGTTCTCCCTTAGCACTGGGATCGCGATGGCGGTCTCGGGACTGAGGGAGAGGGCAGGAACCCCCTAGAGGACATGCGTGGGGGGAGGGGTTCCCGCCCAATTCGCCTCAGCTATAGAATCTTCCCGAAACTGGCTTCTGCAGCAGGCGCAGAGCTCATATGTGTGACTAGCACAGATGACCACTCGAAGAACCACAGTTACAGGTAAGCAACCTGTCCTTTTGCTATTCAACAATAGGTCGGACTGTCTTTCTGAGGACCTTGACAAGCCCAGACCTAAATTTGTAAGAGAAGTATTGGAAAAATGCATGAGGTGAGTGAAATATCAGGATTGCAAGGGGCGGGGGGAGAGGTAACATTCAAGAAACCAGTTCATTCCAGCTGAATGCATTTGATAAAGTGTGTAAGGAACTGTAAAGGGGCATTTTATATAAAATTTCCATTTCCATTTTGAATCTGTAGTATTTTCTTAGTCTTCCTAAGTGTGTCAACAAATATGGCATTTATCTGTATGGAGCAAGTGATACATTTGAGTGAAAAGTAAAATATTAACTTATCATTAAACTCAGTCAAAATGGTATTGGAAATTGTTGTTAAGAGGGGTGGGGGTGGGGGAGGATTCAGTTAGAAGAAATTCAGTTAATGAAATTAATTCTGTTAAGTTTTTACTGACTGATTTTAGATTTTTGGATTCCTCAGCTTAAAAACAACAACATTGGGTTTTGTAATATTATTTATTTATTTATTTAATATATTTCTACACCACCCATCAGCCAAAAGGCTCCCTGGGTGGTTTACAAGAAAAAACAAACAGAATAAAAACAATCATCTTAAAACCAAAAGTATCATTGATATAAAAATACAAACACAATATAATATAATACAATAAGACAAAAGCAGCCAAATGAATCAGTCTGGAGGTACAATAGTGATAATAAAAATGGGAATAAAAATCTAACCGTTAAAATATTGGGAAAATAAAAAGGTTTTCACCTGGCGCCTAAAAGAATAGAGGGTAGGCGCCAGGCGCACCTCTTTGGGGAGCTGATTCCTCAAATGGGGTGCCACAACTGAGAAGGCCCTTCCTAATACCTAATGGCTAAACAATAGAAACTGAGAACAAATGCTCAAATGAAAAACTGATTCTAAGTAGACACTTAGATGTAAGTTCCATTCAAATCTGTGGAACTGAGTTTCATGTAAATATATTAAAGAGCTGTTTTTAAAGGACAGTAATTGTACATTTCATCTTTCTCTTCCCCTTTCATTATCAGTGCTTATTGAGAATATGCCTCCCTTACTTAGGGTGTTATTTTTAGTTATTAGCTTTAATTTCTGAATGGTGTCTAGACTCAGGAGTACGGCAAAAGTTTTGAAAACTGCTTTGCAGCCTAGCTAAGGAAATTATCAGCTCTTAAGGGAGGAACATTATATTTTTCAGATAGCACCATGAACTTTTTTTAAAAAAAATATTTTTAATTTACTTTTCAAAACAAAATATAACAAAATACAAGAATAATGCAAAAATAACAGAACAACATACAATAAATCATAATGTGCACCCCCCCACACCCTCCAAGGGACCAATCAATATACTTCCATCCCCTTAATCAAATGAATTCCAAAAATATAACATATCCCGACAAGGCATGCTCCCCTTCCCCTTTATTAATACATAATCTAGTAATTGATTCCATATATCCATAAAATTCTTCTTTAGCAATCCTTTTTTGCATTTGGTACTACAAGTTAGTTTATCGTTTAGGGCTATATCCCAAACTTCCTTATACCAGTCAGTTATTAGGAAAACATGTTGTACTTTCAATTTCCTCCCTATCATTAGCCTAGCCGCAGTTAACAAATTTACAATTAATTCCTTCGTATTTTGGTCTGCAAATAAGTTTCTCCGTTATTGATAACAATGCTAATTTTGGGCAGACCTCTAAATTAATACCAATAATTTTCGATATTTCTGTAAAAACCTCTCGCCAAAACACCAGTACATTTTTACAACTCCACCACATATGAGCATATGTCCCTTTTTCCTGACATCCTCTTCAACAAAATGCAGAACATTTATTATCTATTCTATTTAATCTTACTGGAGTTAAATACCATCTCCAAATTAGTTTATAAAAATTCTCCTTTATCCTAGTTGACATCACCTTCACAATCCGTCTATCCCATATATTGTTCCACCCCATCTTCGAGGTCACTTCTTCAAATTCGAATCAATCTATATAAATCCCTTGTTATACCTCTTGTTGATGCATTACCTTGTAGACCATCTCTAGACGTAACAATCTTTTCAAATTTAGTTAAATCTCTCTCATACTCAATTTTCCTTTTCCACCTCTTCGACCACTGTTCTAACTGTAATAAATTTAACCACGACACTCTTCTTCTCCCAACAATTTCCATATTTGGTCTCGAGTCCCCATCTTTTCCACCCAATCGGATAATCTAATAACCCTTTCTTCTCTTAGTTTACCCTCCAGATCCAATCTTAAATTTTCAGGGAAATCATTTAGAGCCACCACTGGAGTTAATGGAGAGATCCCTGGTATAAATATGTTACCATGAACTTAAGGTGATTTAATAGGCTTCCAGCGTTCGTTTGTGTGTGCGTGTGCGTGTGTGTACACCACGGCTTTGTGTACTCTGCTAATAAAACTGCACCCAGGCAATACAAATTGTGAGGCAAAGAAAGCTGACTCCTGTGGCCTGTGTAAATCATGGAAATGTGTTTGTCTCTCTTACTTTGCTGGCACCTTCTCTAATTGTACTTGACAACCCATTGAGGGTGTCTGGGGGAAACCATCCAAATGTAAATGCGTGTGTGTCCCAGACTTGGCAACCCATTGAGGGTGTTTGGTGAAACCCATCGGAATGCAAATGTGTGTCTCTGAGCTCTCCTGCCCTGGGCAGGGATTATGCCTGGTGGAATGGGGCAAAGTGTGTCTTTGTCAGGCTTTCTCTGCACATATACTGTATTTTGCATAATTTATCCTTCCGCTAATCATGGGGAGGGGCAAGGAGCCATATAGGGCATTGATTTGGAACCCCACCCCCTTAACTACTGGAAATCATACTCCGCTACATCTGACTTCTGAGATTTTAGCAGGGGCTGCTGTCCACACCTTTTCAAGCATATTTTTGCAACTGTACGGGCTATAAGCTTTAAGAGGGGGGAAAAAAAGAAACTGAAATTCTCAGGAAGCGTTAATCTCCCCCCCCCCCCCCCCGTGCCACATTCTGCACTCCTGTGGAATTATGGCACACGCACAGCCCTGGTTCATTTAATCAACTTCTGGTGAATGTGAAGCACAGGCTTCAATTTTGCTATGCTTAGGTTTATAATCTGCACTCACCCAGAGTTGGGTGATGGGGTTTATTAATGCTTGAATTGGTTATACCCGTAGTATTGTGTCATAGGAATATCACTTGTCTACCTTCTGCAAAATCTTTCTTTTTTCCAGGCTTTCCTACCATCAGCGAATAGTTGATATTGTTCCTGCTACTTTTTCAGTCCTAACTCCTGCAAATCCTGCATGTATTTATAAATACGGAGATGAAAGTAACAGTATGTATATCGGTTATGCTTGTGGTGTAATTTTATTCTCTTTTTTTTCAAAAAAAAAAGTTGTACTAGTTTTTTGAGAGAAATTGTTACAGTTTGAGGTGTATCTATATTACCACCAAGGAAAAAAGCAGATAACCTCTCTGAAGCTGGGTTTTGTTGAATCCATCTGTTGAGAGCTGGCAACTAAGCTATGAATCAGAAGTCCTGATTTGATTCTTTTCTCTACCATACATTTACTAGGTGACCTTGGGCAAACCACCCTCTCTCAGCCTCCTGCCTGCAATATGGGAATAATGTTACTGACCTATATTGCACGCCTGTTGTAAGGATCACAACATGTGAAGCGCTTTGACAACAGTTTTGTGGTATATTAATAGCCTGCTCTTCCTTTTAAAAGCCCGGAGCAGCTTCCAGGCAACTCCTAATGATCTACTGTCCAGGACCACAGCTGCTTTAGCAGATGGTACCCCTAGAGAGTGTCTGGTTTCGCATGACACCCCATCGTGGGTTACTACCCACATTGGTTTGTTGTGTTGTGCGAACCCAGACCGATTCCCCCAGGGTGGCTTGTTCAAGGGCTACAAGCCATCCTGACAACTCATGGGTTCTTCTAGGGGTTGTTGTATCCACGATGGCTTGTCATGTCGTTCGAACCTGGACAACCAACCCCATTGTGGTTATGGGGAATCGGCTACAGAGCCCCATGGCAAGAGCAGCAAAAAAAAACCTTGCCGGTCTTGCCCTGGGGTTCCCAGTTGCCCCCAAAGTGCCCAAGCAGCACTTGGGGGCAGCAGGCACTGACCCCGAGCCATGCTTGCGAGCCTTTTTGGGCTCGCTGCAGCTCCCCCCCCCCTTTCACAATCTCTGTTTTGACAGCTACAGGCAGCACCGTCAAAGTGACCCAGTGACAACTTGGATGGGCTGCCTGTGGTTGCAATGCTTTTTTTTAATCGCAAAAAATTTTGCGTAAAAAATTGCTTTTTAATTTATTTATTTAAAATTAGGCACATTTGCACAACTGTGTGGATTTGAAGCCTTGGCTGGAGCAATATGTGGGGGGAGCAGCAGGTACCAACCCTAGACATTGCCCAGGGAGGCTCCAAATGCATTCATGATTGATTGATTGATTTGATTTATTACGGTCATATGACCCAAATAAAATAAAAACCAGCCACAACATTTGCAAAGCATACAGGAAAAAAAGAGAAGGAACAGTTCTCAATTATTATGACCCAAATAAAATAAAAACCAGCCACAACATTTGCAAGGCATACAGACAAATTGAGATGGAACAGTTCTCAATTATTACCCAATAGAAAGGCCCTCCTTTGCATGGCAGCTAAAAGGAATTTAGCAACTTGGGTGGTAACAATTGGTTTCTGGTCACACAAACAGTAGGAAACCAGCCACCTATCCGGAAAGCCTTGAAACGTCCTCAAAAGGGGAAGAATTAGATCGTCCCTGAGCGCTGCATAGAATCTACAGTAGAGTAGGACGTGGGTCAAAGATTCAGGGTCCCCGACCAAGCACGGACAATGTCTCTGCTGGTAAGGGATACCCAAGAATCTTCCCTGAAGTAATGCTGAGGGCAGGATGTTAAATCTGGCTAACATAAATGCTCTACGAGCCTGCCGAGTACTGAAAGATGACAAATAAGAAGCAGGAGTTCCATATATTGGCAGCACACCATTTGCAGTAGGTGAGCAGGTCCTATTAGCTAGCGAAAATAGCTCCTGTCTCTCTATGTCATGCAGCCTCTGGGACACCAGTCTGAAGGCTTGCTGATGGCTGAGCATAAATAAGGAGTCGAGGGGAATACCAATTGAATTAATTTTACGTTGAATCAAAAGAGACCATTTGCTAATATAAGAATCCATTAGCATAAATTGTACATAACTGGGGTGTTCAGATGAAAAATAAAGGCGCAGCCAAAATTTGATAGTCTGTACCCAGGCTCTAGTTTCCACCCAGCCCACTCCAGTTTCCAGGTACATAGCTGCATATCCAACACAATTTGGGACACCCAGTATGCGTCGTAAGAAATTTGCTTGGACTTTTTCCATCCCGGAGTTAACTGCACTAATCCAAATGGGGATGCCATAGAGTAATTGGGCCATAGGTTTGGCTTTAAAAACACGAATGGCAGAGGGGACATGATGTCCACCATGTATATAGAAAAAGCGAACGACTGCTAACATACTGCGATTGGCCGAGTTAAGTGCATAGCTGCGGTGGGCATTCCAGTTGGAGTTATACTGGAAGTTTATCCCCAAATATCTGTATTCCCTTACTTGTTCTAGCACATTACTCCTTAAAGTCCATCGGAAACTCCTCCACACCTTGGAGAAGACCATTATTTTTGATTTTACAAAGTGAATGGACAGTGCATTGGTATCACAGTATGTTGCAAAAGCCAATATAAGACGTTTTAGACCCAGCTGAGTCAATGATAAAACTACGGCATCATCTGCATATAGTAGGAGTG
This sequence comes from Shinisaurus crocodilurus, assembly GCA_021292165.1. Taxonomy (NCBI): domain Eukaryota; kingdom Metazoa; phylum Chordata; class Lepidosauria; order Squamata; family Shinisauridae; genus Shinisaurus; species Shinisaurus crocodilurus. The sequence continues at coordinate 116,615,578 of CM037877.1, forward strand.
GGATTTTATGCGGGCCAAGCTTTGGGCATTCACCCCCCTTTGGTTATTCTTGACAACTGTCAGAATGAGAGCTGTCAAGAGAAACCAAAGGCACGAGGCATCTTTGCACTCAAAAAGGGGATGTTTTGGAATTTATACCCACTTTATGTCAAGATCCTCATCTCCCCACCACCACCCAGTTAGTCCCCATTTTGCACATTGGCCCGAGCCTCTAGGTGCTCGGGAAAGTGCAAGTGTGCGCACACACCCATTTTCTAGGGAACAGCTTGAGTTCATGGCGGGGAGGGGGGAAACAACTCGGTACTCCTGCAGTGTCCCCTGGGGTACCTGTGGCGAGGACTGAGGGGGAGGGAGGGGGCCAACAACCCATGGTGACCCTGATCGTCTGTCGGGCTCACCGTGGGTTGTTCACATGACAACCAACCCACCATGGCTTATTGCCCACGATGGGATACCGTGATGTGCAAATGCACCCAGTGTGTGTATGTGTGTCCGTTTCCTGCATAGCAGGTCCAGTGCTGAAGGCCTGAACCAGTTTTTAAATTCTGAGGAATTTAGGGAGTCTGGCAAACTGTTGAACAGGAGACTGATACAATCTATTGGTGTGTAGGCACCCTGCCTAGATTACATTGTGTATAGTCTTATAACTTTTAAAACTAAAGTTTAGGTTGATGGGAGAAGGGCAGGTGTATTTTTTCTTGGATGTTCTACTAATATATTGTCCAGGAAGTCTGCAGGACTGTGTGATTTCCAAGGAAAGGGACTTAATGGTAATTCCACTAAGACTTAGACAAAGAATAGTGCCTACTGCCTACCTTTCCAAGTGGATAACCTTTTGCTTTTATCTTTATGTGTAGAGTCTCTTCCAGGATACAATGTTGCACTCTGTTTAAGCATTGCCATTAAAAATAAAGCAGGCAGTGATGAAATCTTCACTATTCTGAAGGATGTGCCTAATCCTAATCAGGATGATGATGATGGTAAGGACTATTTATAGTTACCTCAGTGTAGTTCTAATTTCTTATGTACTTAAGGTCACTTTACTGTTCTCTACAGTTGGTAATTGCGATGTCATCTTATCTGGATATGTGGCCCAACGTCTTTGGCTTACGCAAGGAGTTTGTGCTAGTCCAGTGTCTGTCTCACACATACATACACACGCACAATAACCTGATAAGCTCAATGCGACAGCCCATCATGGGTTAATTTACCCTCCAGGAGCCGTGGTATGTACCGGCCACCAGTATGGATATGCAACCCCTGACTGGGAGTTGCCATGGCTTGTCATGTCTTGCAAACCCCTCGCATAACCCTAAAACAAACCATGGGTCAAACAACCCCTGCTGGAATGGTTTGTACAGCACAATAAGCCACAGCAACCCCTGGTGGGAGGTTGCATATTCATAATGGTGGCTGGCATGCGCCACAGCTCCTTGAGGGTAAATTAACCCACGATGGGCTGCTTCGTGCAAACTGGCCTAATGGCACAAAACTCCCCTTAGCTTCAAAAGCAGTTTGCCGTGCAGTGGTGAGATGGCCCTGCTGTTTCATAAAATTAATTCTATATCCTCCTCACTGGATTAGCTTCACAGTGGTGACTATTTATTTTTGTAGCACCATCTGTATAACATGATGTGACAAAGAATGTCATAAGAGAAACAAAGGAAAGGGAGGAAAATGGAGGGTGGTAAACAGGGGAAGAATATGTGTTCATATCAGTTACAGTAGGAGATTGGGATGAGGGGGTTGTGGCAAAGGCTTTGTGGTTCTTTGGATCCTGGCCAGATGCTTCATTATTACAAAAATTGATTGATTTGAATTGCCTCTTTACATGAGCATGCAAAAAACGGGAATAAGCTACTGAGTATCCTAGTTTTCTAGTAGTTAATATTTCTTTTGTCTTATGGCTATGGGGCGAGCAGCCCTATGGCCCCTAGACACCATCTGGGGCACCATAGGATGCTGCAGATCTTCTCCTCCCTGCCCCTTGATAGAGCTACAAGCATGGAGGAGGAGATCTGATCAGAGTTCTACACACACACACACACACACACACCAGCCACTGTAGAAAGATTCTGTTATGAGGTTGCAACTATGGAGGGAGAAAAGGGAGCGTGCTGGTGGGCAGGGAGGCCCATCTAGCTGTGTTTTGTATTTTAAATGGAGGAACAGAGGTGAAATCGCCTCTGTCCTCGCCCTGTCTGTCTCCAGCCGGCAGGTCATATGATAGGTGGAGGACTCCTCTGTCTCTCGGGAGCACAACTCGTAGGATTGCACCCTAAATATGCTGACTTGATGGTTGAGTTTATCCATTGGCAAATCCTCCAGGCAGCGGATCTTTAACATTAGTAGCTATGAATCTAGCATAAACAAGTTCATATTGGAGACAAATTACTCTTACTTGAACCTCATTTGAATTAAAACTGGAGTCTTTAGAAAAATCCATTATGAAACCCATTGACCCTTTGGATGATGTTTGCCTTTGGTTAATGGAGGCATAGACTCAAATATTTTTTAAGAAGAGAGGCAGAAAAATACTCAAGCCTCCATAGACTGGAATCAAAGCCTTTATTGGAAATACTGACTCAAATGTAAATGTGCCTTCCCTCCCCAGATGAAGGCTTCTCCTTCAGTCCTTTAAAAATAGAGGTATTTGTCCAGACGCTGCTGCATTTAGCTGCAAAGTCATTCAGTCACTCCTTCAGTGCTTTGGGAAAGTAAGTATGATCGTTAAGGTGCTTGTGTATAACCTATTGCTGCTGTTTCATGTAACCAATTTTAATTGTTTTGTAACTTTATAAAGAAGCAGGAATTGTTACACAGGCAAACCCCACAAGATACTTATAGAAAATCTTGATTTCCATTCTTTTTAAATGTTAGGCATATTACCTTTTTTATCTCCCAACACTCAGTCTATGACCGGGAATGTCATTCTGGTAGCTCAGGGGCTTCTTGTAAGGTCCCTGATCCTGGGGTCCTTCTCCACACCCTTGCACCCCAGCAGCTTCCTCCTAAGCTCAGGCATTGGGAAAGGGTGCTTCATTTCCTTCCCACCCCAGTGTGAACGACAGAACGTTTTTATCCCATACATGTCATCCCTGTGCCTGAGCTTCCAAGACAGAGGCAAACAAGAATGGGCAGCTAAGGCAGTGTTCTCCAACCTTGGATCCCCAGATGTTTTTGGCCTACAGCTCCCAGCATGCTCCAGCCAGCTACGCTGGCTGGGGAGTTGTAGGCCAAAAACATCTGGGGACCCAAGGTTGGAGAACACTGAGCTAAGGTACATAAGAAGAGGGCTGTGCAAAACACTTCTTGTTCATACTAGCCAAGAGCCCTTTGCCTGCGCATTGCTTGTGCAGGAGTGGTTGGAGCCAATGTTGCTGACACTCCAGCTCATGCGCAGTTTAAAATATTGTCCTGTGAAGGAAACCGTTGTTGACCAGGCTTGTACAATAATGTATATTTAGAAAGAAAAATGTCTGCCATTTGTGTTGACTTGTGGGGAGAGATGAGATGCACTTTTCTCTCTTCACTATCCATCCGCTGAACCTGTGGGCACCTAAGGTAGCAGGAGGATCTGTCTTAGTGCAGAACTCCTGGTCATAGACATGATGGCACTGCTGCACTGTCTCAGTTTACCTGTGATCAACAGGTGGGCTGTGGAGAAGACACTTGAGATGACGTGGAGAATGTCTCTAGGTCACCTTGCTGGTTGTCGGTAGAAAGCGCATGTTGATTCTCTACTGGTGACTGGCAAAGCAGAGTGTTCTTGCCACTTCCTATTTATTATTTATTTATTTATTTATTACATTTATACCCCACCTTTTTTCCTGCAAGGAACCCAAGGCGGCTTACATAATCCTCCTCCTCCCTCTCCATTTTATCCTCACAACAACCCTGTGAGGTAGGTTAGGCTGAGAGTCAGTGACTGGCCCAAAGTCACCCAGTGAGTTTCATGGCCGAGCGGGGACTAGACTATTCCAAGTGGAGTTCTCTGGTGACAGGACAGAATGATCTTGGCCAGGGCCGGTGCAAGGCAGTTTGGTGCCCTAGGCAAGATCAGATATTTAGCCCCCCCCTTCCCACTTGAGCCCTCCCTCCCTCCAGCCCTATGCCCATTATGAAATAAAAGTCAACTGGCAAAACCTAAAAAATTTATCATAATAAATTATTATCCTCCTCCTTAGCATATTTGATCACTGGGATTCTCTGGTCTGTCTTCCTTCTCTTTCTCCCCCCCTCTCCTTTTCTTTTCTTACCCCTTCTCTCTCTTTCATTCTCTCTCTCTCTCTCTCTTCTTTTTGTTCCCCTCCCCCGTTACCTTCTTTTGTGTGTATGTGCAAAATTTATCTCTCCTCCCCCCCACACACCCCATCTCCTCTCCTGCAAGCTCCTCTTCCCCCCACCCTCTCCAATTTCTACTTTCGCGTGCATGCAAAATTCTGGTTTATTTTTTGCTTCTAATATTTATTATTAAATAAAAATTTATTATTAATTTTTTTTTGCTCCCCCAGCCCCCCCTTCCTCCTCCTCCCCCACCCCCACTCCTTTTATCATTCTCCCTGGCTAGGGGTGGGGGCTCCTCAGCTTGGGGAGAGTTCACTCTGGTTACCCCACTCTCTTTCTGCCTCCACCCACCCACCCACCTCCTCCAGCACCGCGCCGCCACCTCCCTCCCTAACCACCCCCCTCTTCTCCTCCCCTTATCGCCCCATGTGCTGTATGAGAAAGCAGCTTTGCTAAAGAGACCCACTTGCGAAAGAAACAGGAGCGGCATAAGGCTCGGGCAAGCAGCAGCGGCAGCAGCAGGAGGACAGCGAAAAAAAGGAGAGAGCCGAAGTTGCCGCAGCGGGGAAAGAAAAGGAGGAGGAGGAGAGAGAGAGAAAGGGAAAAGAAAGAAAGAAAGACAGAAAGAGAAAGCAAGTCTGGGGACAACAAAAACAGAAGAAGAGACCAGCACACAGAGAGAGAAAGAAGCGAAGCGAAGGGGGGGAAACCAGGGAGGCTTCTGATTTGGTGTGGTTTCTGCGCCCCATTTAGCCATGCGCCCTAGGCAGCCGCCTAATTGGCCTAATGGTAGCACCGGCCCTGATCTTGGCAGACAAGTCCAGTTCTCTTTTCTTCCCCATTCTTCCCAGTCTTTCCACTCAGTAGTGTAGATCCAAGATGAGCTGCAACACTGCTTAAGCAATCAGCTGCTGAATCTCATGGTGAGGCCATGATATGCTTTACCTTTTAACAGCTGTTGATCACTGTGTTTCTGTTCCAAAAAGATTTCGTGAAGTCTTGAAAACCCTGGCAGAGAGTGATGAAGGAAAGCTCCATGTCCTCAGAGTTATGTATGAACTATGGAAGAATCACCCACAGGTGAGAATGAATAGGGTTCCTTCCTTTCTTCATTCACTCAAAAGGAGCTTGCCATCTTGCACCTTTCAGTATAGAAAAGAAAACTGAAGTGTGTTTCCTTCTGGTATAGGTACATGTAAGTCCTGTTGATTTCAGTGAGATGTTGGCATGTGCTGCTGAACCAGGTCCTAAATCCTTGAAAAATACTTCGGGTTTTTTCTTTGTGTCACTTTCTACTATCCACTTTCCCTTCCTGATCGTTGAATTGCAGGCTCTGCAGTGATTGTACATAAGCCATGAGCCACAGTCTATTATTGTTTGAGATTAAATATATGATACACAAAATATGATTGGAAAGTAAGCCAAAATATCATGTAGCAATACTTGTATTACAATACGTACATTATCTCTGTAATCTTTATAAGAGAAGTTATTATCATCCCCATATAGCAATTTTAAGTGATTATATAAAGTGCTTTGGACACCAGGTGCTTTACAATTAAATTAGAATAAACCCTGCATGCATGCTTACAATCTAAAGTACAGTTTTGATACCTAGGGCACAGTTTTCTTCTCTAGATTAAAATTGGAGAAACATTTCACTCTTGTACTCACAAAGATGCATTTTCTTGATCTGCTCCCAAGCCAGTGGGCAGGCATTCCTGCAACTGGAAGATCACAGTTAACAATTGTCTCCCAGTGCCCTACCCTTTCCTTTGCCCATTCAGTCATAGCTGAGTGATGGGACTGTGCTTTCTGGGCAGCAGTGATGTTTCTAGAACACTGTGCCTATCAACAGCAGAGGGGGCTGCATCAGGGAATTCTAATGTGACTTTATTCCTTCGCTAGGAATGATGTCGCTGTCCATATATTCTGAGCCAGCAGTGCTACAGGGGAGCTGCAGGGAAAGAGCTGGCTCTCTTACCTCCTGTTTTTAGGCAACTAGGGGGGCACCATTTGACTATGTTTTAGGGGCTTCAGGGTGTGGGGCTTCTGGATTTCATTAATGGTCCCCCATATCTACCTTGGGAAGGAATTAATGCTGTACGGGGCCTCCTCCTTCCAAGGTTTGTAGAGTGGTGGATGTATCCACTATGGTAGCTTAATTTTTCAATGTAGGCTTCAGTACACTCAAGGCATGCTAGTCTGCTCTGGCACACAGACTGGGAATCGCCGGGTCATATACCATATCAGGAGTCTGAGACTTACTTAGATACATTTATAATTGAGTGCAGGTGTGTATGCACCTGTTTATTCCCAAGTACATGGATCTGTCTATGATCTGTGAAGTTAGTAAGAAGTTGATGCTTTGCACATTCATGCTTCTTTATTTACCAGTCATTTGTGCACTTGCCAGTATTTTCAAGAGTGTAGTATGAGAATTGACCCCGAGGGTCTGCTCACGTTTTAAATTCTCCCCTGAAGACTATTCCTGGGGAGGCACCAGGAGCAGACTGTGCCACAAGGATAAATGAAAGAACCAAAATGAAGATCCATTGTTCAAATAGATATTCCTAGCCAGGGGTGGGGAACTGTTGCGCTCCTGGGGGTTAGACTGCTTTCTGGCTCACTGTCCCCCCACCCTGGAGGGGAGCAGATGATTTTGAGGGGCAGACCCTCTCCTGAAACCCCACCCCCTAATAAAAGAGTTTCTCTGCGTGGAGAAAGGCACAAAGCGATCGCTCCCACCTCTCTTTCCACAGAGAAACTCATTTTCTCAGTGCAGAGAGAGGCACTAACCAGGGTGAATGGGGAACTTCTGTGGTCCACGGGTTTCCCACCCCTGCCCTAGACCCAATGAAATTAAACTCCACAGAGTGAGGAAGGAGTATGTGAGGCCAAGGGCCACTCTTGATTTCCTGGTGAAGGAATAACATCCAGTCATACCCTGCATATTAACAAGTGGCATATTAACAAACTGCAAAATGAGATCTAGACAAGGTCCTTGTAGAAGGCCACTCCATTAGATCCCACACTCTATGCAGGGGTACAGTAGTGTAATGAATGAATGAAGTTTATTTCAGTTACAGACCAGAATAGTATAAAAACAACAACAATAAAAATATCGGTATAATACGGTACATAAAATGATTGTGTTGAACACAACAGTCCCAAGCTATGTCTAAAATATTATTCAATAAAACCATTGACTTATGGCAGCCGCACAAAAGCTGGCCACTTTTAGAGTAAGTTGAGGATCCTGATCCAACAGAAGATACTTTAAATAATACTCATTGGATCTATTGGGGATTCGTTGTAAAATAGAAATAATAAATGCTTGGCGCAAATCCCAGTAGAAAGAGCAGTGCAGCAGAACATGGCCTACTGTTTCCACTGCTCTCATCCTACAGGGGCATACACGTTCTTGGTAAGGAATACTTCCAAACCTTCCATCCAATAGGGGTAAAGGCAGGACATTAAACCTGGCCAGGGTGAAAGCATTCCTAAATTTGGGAATGTTCACATTTGTCAGATAATTTGTGTGCACAAATGTCTTCCCATTGTCTCTAAAGTCAGGGTATGTTAAAGCCAGATTCAAATGATATTGTAATTCCACATCCCTGAGTCACGCTGTTGGATTATTGTGGATTTCCATTTTGTCTGGCAATTATCAGTTAGAGTCAATGGGGCTAAACCCACGGGGAGAAAATCAGCTTCAGTCAGTAATGAATCCTAAGAATCCATGCATGGGTCTCAACCGAAATTTGCCCTGCATCTAAATGAACAATTGCATTGGGAACACAACTTGGGACTCCCAACACTGCCTGCAAAAACAGTCTGAGTGTCCTCAAAGGGGGCCAAGCTTTTATATGCGCACAGCTGAGAGCCATATAACATCTGGGAGATGACCTTCGCATTTAATACCTGGATGGCTGAAGGGATATGTTGGCCTCCTTTCGTGTAAAAGAAGTGGAGAAGAGCCTTAACACTTCTCTGAGCAGTCTCAATGGCATTTTTAGTTTGCAAGCTCCATAAACCAGAAGAGTGAAAGGTTATGCCCAAATATCTGAATGAAGCAACCTGTTCTATAGGGTGGTTGTTGACCTGCCATCTATGCTTTAACCTTCTAGAAAAAAACATAACCTTAGACTTTGTGTGGTTGATCAGCAGTAGTTTGTTTTTGCAGTAGAGGTCTAGAGCTCTTAAGAGACGTCTTAGGCCTATGCTTGTCAAGGAAAGCAGCACCGCGTCATCAGCATACAAGAGTACTGACAAGGACTTATTTGCCCGATTTGGGGGATGGGAACATACTTCTGCCAAGCTTTTAACTAATGAATTGATGTAAAAATTAAATAAGGCTGGAGCAAGTATGCAACCTTGTTTTACCCCATTCACAGTTGAAATTTGCCTAGTTAAATGTCCCGCCCGATGTCATCTTATCTGAAGACGAGTATTCTCATATAAACTATGTATGAGAATTAAGAGGCATCTATCAATGTTCGTATCCTCGAGCTTTTTCCATAATCTATCTCGAAATTAGGTCAAAGGCCGATTTAAAATCAATGAAAGCTGCACAGAGAGCTCCTCCAGCAGTTACTGCGTATTTTTCAACCAGATGTTGGAGGACCAGACCCTGATCAGCAGTGGATTGCCCAGACCTGAACCCCGCCTGTTCGTCTTCTAAAATATTTTATTTGTCCAGCCACTTAACTAGTTTTTTGTAAAGATGGCTGGCATATAATTTGCTAATAATGCTTAAGAGGCTGATAGGTCTGTAATTTGAGGGATCTGATCTTTTCCCTTTTTTATATATTGGGATAATAATCACAAGCCCCCATCATCTGGGATATACACTGAGCAGTCAATACAGGTAAACAGGGCTGCCAAAACTGGTGCCCACCACTCTATATTGGCTTTAAGCAGTTCCGGTGAGATGTTGTCTCCGCCTGGAGCTTTACACTGTTTAAGATTCTGGATAAGGTTATTAATTTCAGAGATAGATACCAGCGGCCACTTGGGAACACTATTGATAATAGCTGTTGAAAAATGTTGAGAGGGTTGGCCACTCACATGCATGGTGTGGAAATGAAATTCCCAAACTTTAACAGGAATAAGATACTCCAAACTAGCTGTTGAAATTTGCCAACCCCTTGAGATAACTTTCCAAAAGGTACCTGAGTCACCTGCCCTCTATGCTTCTATTAAGCATTGCCATGCTTCCCTTTGGGCTTGCTTCTTTTTCTCTTCAATTAGAGCTTTATGTATCCTTTTAAGCTCAAAGCACTCCTCAGGGAGAACAGAGAGATTCAGTTCCCTATATCGCCTGCTATTTTTCTACTAAGGAGTGTTTCAAGGCAATGCAGTCTTGATCAAACCAGCCTTTAGACCTATTAGATGTGGGAGGTTGTCTTACACCCTTTTTATGCTTCAAACAATTTTGGAGGGAGGAGATCAGGTCTTGAAATAGTGCTACCGTTTCAGGGGAAACTGCATTTAACATGGCATCATGAAGACAAAGACTACATTCTGAGTATAATATCTCGGATGTTGCTTTGTCCAGTTTAGCAGTCCACCTGATGTGTGGGGAGCTCATTTCTACCTCAGCACTCAATGGAGAATCATAATCGGTGTGCACAATAAGGTTTCCCAGATTTAGGGATAGAATTAAAGGTAGATGGTCACTCTCAACATGGTTACCCACCTTGCACCCAATCACCCTACTTAACAAATTATAAGAGACTATGATATAATCAATCATTGAAGCACCCAAACCAGACATGAAGGTAAATTCCCCCTTCATATCATCTTCTACACCCCTGTTCAAAAGTACTAGGTCAAGTCTGTTTATCATTTTCATAAGGCATAAACCGGTGTAATTACAACCTTTATCCTTAGAATCCCTATCTGGCAGGGAATGGGCCTCCTTTATTACAGGTGGGTGTTCTTTGAAGTGGGCATACAAAGCAGCAGCATTCTGGCCAATTCGAGCATTAAGGTCACCAGCCACAATCACCGGGGCCTCCGGGTACAAATCTAACATCTTATTAATATATTCTTCCAGCTTTTGCCAGTCATCTTTAACCAGGTGCTTTTTCCTTTGTGGTGGCATGTATACATTGACCAATAATAAATGAAACAACCTACACTTTAAAAACCACGCAGTGGCCAACTGGGTCAGGGGCTCAGGGCTGACAAAGGAAGCCCTGATATTAGTAGCCACCAAGTTCCCCAGACCTCCTTTGGGCTGCCCACCTTTAGTGCTTCCAAGGAGTATGAGACAAAACCATTTAACGATAAATCCTCTCTTGCCCAGGTCTCTTGAAAAAGTAAAATATCATACTTTTTGATAAATTCTACAAAGAGAGGATCTACCACTTTACTTAGCCAACCTGCAGTGTTCCAAGAAAGAAGGAATATCTGCAATGCATTATGGAGACACATTTTTGTCAGACTTGTGCAGCGCCACCGTGAGGAGAGCTTTGGGCATTTATAATCTCTCTTGGGGAAGTAGATGAAGTTAGTCCCCCTTTATAGTCCCCCTTTAGGTGGTTGATATTCTGTTGTAATTTCCTGGACCCCAGTTGTTGGTCTCGAGTCCTCCACCAGATCTTCAATCAGATCCAGCTGAAGGATGATCCTACTGACATTAGATATCACTGGGCCAGTCACCATTGTTGGTTGGTAAACAGGTTCCACAGGCCATTCCAGGGATCCCCATTCTTCTTCTTCCAAATATCTCATATCCACCCAGGATAGAGGATTTGATCCAGTAGTAATTGTTGTCATCTCTTTGGGCACTGAGCCATGTTATGCAAATTTATAATCTGGGGAAATGGCCACTACTACTGCTCCTCTTTGTGGACCTCTCTTCTCTCTGTTGAGGTTGTTTCCAACTACCACCCCACTCATTTGGTTGTTTTTCTGGGGGATTAAAACATAGTCCACTCCTGTCCCAAATGCTTCCCCCTTGTCCAAAAGGCTTACATGCTCTGCCTGCCTGGCAGAAGTTCGCTCAAAGATGCCAGATTCCTCAAAATATCATTTTGTGCTTCTAGAGTATGTGCACAGAAAGAGTCCAGGAGGCCTTTCTCCTCAATATTGTGTCGTTCAACTTCCTTATGGTGTATATGGCATTGACCCTGTAAAGCCTTTTGACCAGCTTGTCCTTTAGGAGTAGGACCCCTTTTATGAGCCATAACAGAAGTGGAAGATTCATGGGCCACAGCTGGATCCGTGAGATCGATCAGATTTTTTGAGCTATCGGCCCACTCTCTCACAGTGATTTGAGTTTTTTATATCCTATCCCCTTAGGTCCTGCAGTTATAGGGTAGTTGTTGGGGAGGAGGCTTCGGACCCCCGGCTGCTCACTTGTGGGGTGCCACAGGGATCCATCTTCTCCCCGATGCTATTTAGCATCTACCTCAAGCCACTGGGAGCTATCCAGGAGGTTTGGGGTGCAGTGTCATCAATATGTGAATGACACGCAGCTCTACCTCTCCTTCAAGTCCTCACCAAGGTTGGCTGTTGAAACCCTGTCCAAATGCCTGGAGGCAGTGGGTGGCTGGATGGGAAGGAACATGCTGAAACTGAACCCCAATAAAACCGAGGTACTACTGGTGGGAGACAAGAGGAGGTTAGGGGATGTGGACCTGGTGCTGAATGGGGTGTATTTACCCCTGAAGGACCAGGTCCGCAGCTTGGGGGTCATTTTAGACTCCATGGAGGCTCAGGTGTCAGCTGTGAGCTGGGCGGCGCTGTATCAACTCCACCTGATACGGCAGCTGCGCCCCTACCTTCCTAATCTGCTCCCATCAGTGGTTCATGCCTTGGTCTCCTCTCACCTAGACTACTGTAATGCGCTCTACATGGGGTTACCCTGGAAGATGGTTCAGAAGCTACAGCTGGTACAGAACACGGCAGCTCGCCTCATTAAAGGCAGCCGCCAGCGTGATCACATCACTCCGGTGTTCAAGGAGCTGCACTGGCTACCAGTTGCTTGCCGAGCCGAATTCAAGGTGTTGGTTTTGACCTTTAAAACTGTGAAAAGGACCACAGCCGGTCCTTTACGTGGGTTTGGGTACCAAGGGGTTAACTGGAGCGGGATTAGCCCTTTACGCGCGGTCCACGGCACCTAGGCAAAAGCCACGGCCAATTTTAACGCTAGGACAGTGAAAGAAGCAGTCTTATGAATGGGAGCCACTACACTGTTTATAGGTAGAGTTTAATTGAGCGTATGAAAACATACACAAAGGCAGTACGCAAAGCATGCACCTGCAATTGACATGGGTATAGAGTGAGTCGCAGCAACAGTACACACAAGGTTTACCTGGAATGACCCCGATCCCTCAAAAGCCGCGTCTGCTGGCGGCCAGGCGATTTCTGCTAATTTCACCGGTAGCTTCCTGGGGCTGGATCCTGAGGTCGGACCAAAGCCCTGGACCTCCGTGCAGCTTGCTGCCCACAACCAACAACTTTTCCTGCCACAGGCCCCTTTCTTTATACCCTCTCCTTGGCTCCCCCTCCCTCCTGAGTCAGGAATAACCTGTTTGGGGCTGCTTGGCTTTCTGGCTTTCTCTTCACAAAAACCTTATACGGCTCCGGTCCAGTTTATCTCAAGGAGCGTCTCCAGCAACATCAAGTAGGCCGCTTGACAAGATCCGCCATGGACGGCCTTCTCCTTGTCCCTTCAGCCAGAGCAGCTAGACTGGTGGGGACTAGGAAGAGGGCCTTTTCTGTGGTGGCCCCCAAACTGTGGAACACTCTCCCCAGTGACCTCCGCCATGCCCCCTCTTTGATGAGCTTCCGCTGTTCACTAAAAACATGGCTTTTGAGGCGGGAATATGGGGTGGGTTAGGATTTTTAACATTTTATACTGTTTTAAGTGTATTTTAATCTGTTTCGTTTCATTGTATGTTGTACATCGCCCAGAGTGGCCGGGTACCAGCTAGATGGGCGATTTAGAAATACAATCAATCAATCAATCAATCAATAAACCGCTATAGATAAAGTCATCCTTACTGTCCAGTATTGAAGTGACCACATTCCAATCTTTAAATGTAATCACTGCTTGAGCCCAAGTATAATTAAAATATAAATATTCTACGTGGGTTATATCCTCCATAGTAAAGTAATTAGGGAAAACCTGATCCAGTATTTTTATAAGATGTAATCTGCGCTCAGTCTGGGATAGAAACCCAGTAGGTTTAGGGTAATTGGAAAAGACCAGCTTCTTGCAAATCAGAACAAGGTTCCAGCTGTTACATTTTCAATCTTCTTCCATGAGGATGTTCTATCAGCTGGTCCCAGAGACCAGGGGTCCTGCCTAACATGATCCTGCACCTGGCCAGCAAAAGATGGTAATTGGCAGGATACAGCTGTCTCTCTCTCTTTTGGCTCAGTAACAGCACCATTCTTGTTGTTTTCCCTAATATTCTCTTTGGGCTTCAGGTCAGCTTCTAAGTTCAAATCTTTATCTAATAGATCAAAGAGTTTCTTATGATCCATTTTATTATAGCGCATATGTTTTGCATTTTTGATATTTTTGCTCTTCTTTTTTAGATTGTTTGCATTATTAGCAGCCTTCTTGCTCACCACTCTCTTTGGAGCCTTACAATTCTTATCAATTGGCTTGTTTAATTTTAACTCACAATTATTGGGTTCCTTCTCTGTGCCAGCACCTCCATGGTCCACACCCGTTGTTTTGTGTACTTTAACAAGTGGAGTTAAAAGTTAATTACATTCTGATAGGAAATACTTTACTAGTTCTAAATCCCTTGATATCAGGAAAAGCTATCCTTCAATTAGCAGGTTGCCCTCATTAATTAACCCAGTTTGGCGTATGGACTGTTCTTTGTGTACTCCCCCCGCACTATGCTATTACCTGGCTTATAAACTTGTCTTAGCATCAAGTCATTCAGTTCATTCAATTATCTTTCTCAGATGGCTGGCAATGTTCTTTACTCGCCACAGTTTCGGCAAGGGCCAGCTCAATCGCCAGGTTTAAAGAGGGAGAATCCTCTTCCAAATTTTCTTGGACTTTACCTTTAAGATCCAGCAACCAATCTAGGTTAGAATTCATTGTAGGAGAGTGCTCCTCCTCCACCGTTTTCTCTTCATCGGAGGGTGTAAAAAATTCTTTAATCTCTGTCTGTTCTCCTTTCTCCAACCCGTTAAAGGGATACTCTAAAAAATGGGTGGGACCCCCAGGGCTCTGCATGTCTTTCTGGTGAGCACCATTTCTTCGCAGAATTGGCGATGCAAGTACTGCTCATTAAATAGTAAAAATAAATGAGCAAGTGGGTAGACAATAAAATGAGCAGGTAGGTAGACAATAAAATAAGAACAAGCCAAAGGGGGGGAAAACACTACTCTCCCAGACAAAACTGAGCTCAAGCTCACAAACCTATAGCTGCTTGTATCCTTCGACATGTTCAAGGTCAGTTTGAATTGCTTACATATATAGTTATTAAAATATCGAGACAAGCTCGACTTAAGACAAATAAAATGTTTAAAATACTTTAAAAATGCTTAAGACAGACGTCAACCTTCACTCTCGCACTCTTGGTCTCCATTGTCCAGGCAGCTTTAAAACAATAAACACCAAAAATCGTGGGAGTTAAATTGCTGTTAAAATGTTAGTTTAAAAAGGATAAGTACCGTATTTTTCGCTCCATAAGACGCACCCCCCTCCCAAATAGGGGGAAATGTCTGTGCGTCTTATGGAGCGAATATTGTTTAAAAAATTATTTACTTTTTTACTTAACTCTGCGCGCCTCCAACTGGTCCGGGGAAGAGCGGAGGGCTCCTGGGTGGGGCAGGGCAAGCCCCCGCCTCTCAGCTGATTCCCCGCGGAACAGCTGATTTAAAATAATAATTTTTTTTTAAACTTTTTTTTTACTTCCCTTTGCTGGTCCGGGGAAGAGCGGAGGGCTCCTGGGTAGGGCGGGGCAAGCCCCTGCCTCTCAGCTGATTCCCCGCAGAACAGCTGATTTTTAAAATATATATATATTATTTTTTACTTCCAGGGAAGAGCGGAGGGCTCCTGGGTGGGGCGGGGCAAGCCTCCGCCTCTCAGCTGATTCCCCGCGGAACAGCTGATTTAAAAAAAAAAAAAAATTTTTTTTAACATGCCGTACGGTAAGTGCGTCTTATGGTCTGGTGCATCTTATGGCGCGAAAAATACGGTATTTAAAAACATGGAATCAAAATGCAGCGTCTTGAATCAGCTACCTCAGCTCCGCCATCTTTTTCTGCGGGATATAACTGTATACAGCTGTGACTGTATACTTTCTATCCCTTCTCATAGTGTACTGTGAGACAGTTCCTGTTGTGTTATGATTAAGGATAAAACCACAACCCCGATCCCAAGCTACCCACCCACAGAGGTAGCTGTCTCTGGATATCTTAACTAATCCTCTGCTGTGGCTTTGCTTTCTTCCTTCTAATCAGCCACATGTCTATATTGGATATATTTGGACCTGGAGTCATCCCCAATGCAGAGACACCGCAGTTTCCTGTCCTCAAAAGGGACATGACCTGAACTCATGACTCATTCAGAAACAGAGAGTAGACTCCTCCAAGGCAGGTTGTTCTTACTCTTACACGCTTTAAAGATAAAGATGTTGGGCTGCAAGCGTGGAATGTTCCTCTGAAGTGTGTTGTAGTGATCAGATAATTGGGAAGCATAGCATTAGATTGTGCCTCCTGAATTGTCACCACTATAAGATAGTTGAGGAGGAGAGGCGATAGGGGACGCTAGATGGTGCCTTCCTTGTGTTGTAGAGGTGCCTTGTCTTGTATTGCCTCACTTGCTTTTAACTGCAGCAACAAACAAGTATCTGCTTCTGATGAACTGATCAAGAGGCCTGCATTTATCTCATAACACAGATGATCGCTGTCCTGGTGGATAAGATGATCCGCACACAAATTGTGGATTGTGCTGCAGTAGCAAACTGGATTTTCTCCTCAGAATTGGCTCATGATTTTACAAGGTAACTAAATGTTTTTAAACCTTTCAGTTGTGCTTTGAAGAAGGCCTGTGGCTTATGCTGGCTCAGCTTGTCTGAGCGTGGAAAGCTAAGCAGGGTCAAGCCTGGTTATTACTTGGATGGGAGACCCCTCCTCTAGTTTCCTGCATTGAGCAGCGGGTTGGACTCGATAGCCTTGTAGGCTCCTTCCAACTCTATGATCTATGAAATCTATGAATGGTGTTGGCAGGGAATCCTGTGTAACTTCCTCAAAATAACTGTTTTCATTGAATAAAGCAGTCTTTCAACCAGCTTTTTGAAATTTGTATGAAGAAACAATTTTTTACTATGAAGGACTTTTTTATTCAACAGCCCCTATTTGAGAGGAAATAGGAAATGCAAAGCCCTAGTAGAAGGGTAGGCAACCTTTTTGGACTGTGGGCACATTTGGGAATTTGAGAAACTGTCCTGAGCACCACCACAAAATGGCCCCCTTGGGGTGTGTGGCAATGGACAAGTAACCTGCCCAAAAGACTGAGTACAAGGCAGAGGTGTGGTCTGAGCCCCAACACACCAAACAACTCCTTTAAACCCAAAGTTTGCAGCACCAACAGAAACCTATTTCACAGCAATCCCAGCTGCCTGTAAGAAAAGGTGTTAACAAAAGCAAAAAGAAATAGTGGAAGGGGTAGGGCACCTTTGTGAGTGCCAAGAAAGGTGTCGGGGGTGCATTGTTGCCTGCAGGCTCCACGTTGCCTATCCTTGCCCTGGTGCATTAGGGCCATTTCACACAGTATACGGTAACAGACATTTATGCTTGATACTCTTGGCTAGACACCTAGGTAAACATCTAAAAACATCATTTGTGAAGTGCCCCTTTGGCTCCAGTGATGACACACTGGATGAACGTATTTTGTATGAATGAGAATACCCATTTCTTCTTTCTCTGCTAGGTTTTATATCTGGGAAATTTTACACTCAACAATCCGTAAGATGAATAAGCATGTAGTGATGATCCAAAAGGAGCTAGAAGAGGCCAAAGCGAGATTAGCCAAGCAACACAAGCGGGTAGGAAACTTTTTTCCATGACTGTAGAAAGAAAAGTTGCTTAAAGCTGCATTTCACCACCAATAAGAAAGTAAGAATTGCTCTGCTTGGTCAGGCAAAGATCCAGTGTTTTGTTTTCAACAGTGGTGAGCCAGAGGTCTTTGTAAGCTAACGGGCTAGAGAATAAAGATGGTGATGGCCATCTTCTGTTTGTCACCTGGTATCTGGGGTTCAGAAGTATATTACCTCTGAAAATGTGGGTTCCATTTATGGTTTATCAAAGACTATTAGCTATTACAGTAATACCTTGGATTGCAAGTAACTTGGTTTGAGAGCATTTTGCAAGACAAGCAAATTTTTAAATATTTATTTAATCTTTTTTTGACTTGATATACAAGCGGCGTCTTGCAATACAAGTACTGTAGTACGGCTTAAATTAAAAATCTCTGTACAAATTTTTTTGGGGGGATTTCATTTTGATATAAGAGTGTTTTGGATTACAAGCACGTTTCCGGAACGAATTATGCTCTCAATCCAAGGCATGACTGTATATCAAACTTCCATGTATTAGCCTGTTCCTGATTTTAAAAGCTATCAACCTAGTGGCCATCACCGCATTTGTGGTAGTGAATTCCATAAGTTAATTATGGGCACATATCTGACAAACCTAGTGTGGAGGAGGGGGGGGCTGGCTGGCTCACATCTAGAGACCAAAAATACTCACAGTAACTGAGCTTTGCAGTGTATCACTTTTAGTTACCCCTCTATCACACATGCCCCGCTCTTCCTCCAAAGAGCTCAGAGCAGCTTCCAAATGGTTCCCAGGAGTCTTGCTGTGCCAGGCCAGCTTAGCTTCAGCTGTACTACTGTGTTGTGTGACTTCAAAGCATTCTCTTAGAAATATGTGCAAAAACTTTGTTTTGTTTTGTTCGGTTTTACATGTTGCTTTTACTTTTTTAAGTAGATGCTGAAAATACTTGCTAAAATCATGACTGTAGTTGACTTCAAACTGCTGATATAAGCCTTCAGCATTTGGGTGGGTCAGATCTCAACTCACAAGAGTAGGAACAAAGAGCTCATTAATCCTCTCAGGAAGAACAAGATTTGCCTGCATCCCATAGAAATTCTGTAAGAGCCAGAATTGGGTTCTGCCTGAGACATTAAAAGTGGAGGGTGTGTGCCTGGTCTTTTTGACCTCTGTGCACTTGCACTCACCCAATTAAATTTTGGCTTTTTTACTCCAGCGAAACAGCGATGATGATGACGATGATGATGATCGAAGCAGTGACAGGGAAGATGGGCCTCTGGAAGAACAGATAGAGCGCCTGCAAGAAAAGGTTGAATCAGCTCAGAGTGAACAAAAAAACCTCTTCCTTGTAATATTCCAGGTAAAAGAGAAATGTTCACTGGCCAATTGAAAATGAGATTATAGAAGGTTGGATGCTAACTGTGAGGGAGGCATAAACCTCTGCTTAGCAAAATTCTAGAATATGCGTTTCAGCCTTTAAATTGTAAGTAAAATGGGGATTCTGTGCATTTGGAAACAAGATCTCCAAAAAATAACAGTGACTTCTGTCTTCAATATTGTTGTTCTATAATGACTCATGGCAGTACTTAATTCAGAGGTGCTGTTTCTCATGTGTTCTTATGCCCTCATTTCTTTTTAATATAGTCATCTTGCCTGAGATTTCTTGGTTGAGGTATTAGAAAGATGTTGCTAAGCCAGCAATTTTCCACTTGTCCTTCCTTTCCAGCGTTTCATTATGATCCTAACAGAACACCTAGTCCGATGTGAAACAGGAGGGATTGATGTAATTACACCTTGGTACAGGAACTGTATAGAGAGGCTGCAGCAGATCTTCTTACAGGTGGGTCTCATGGCTATAAAAAGTCATGTGGTCACTAGAAATTAAGATGAGATTAACCTGAATTGATCCTTTTCATCATCCACTGACAATTTACTAGCTTGAGTTAAATGGCAGAGGAAGCAATTGGAAGTCTATATAATGAGGACTCTAAAGCTCTGTCCCAGCTCTTCCGTATTGTCCCAGCTGCATCCCATCCTAGACAGAGCGAGTGTAGCCACACTTATCTATGTTCTGGTAAACTGTAGACTAGACTGCTGTAATGTTTTCTATGTAGGGCTGCCTTTTAAGAGTTCTCAGAAACTTCAATTTGTACAAAATATAGCTGCTAACTGGGAGCATCTGTAGGGAATAGATTTTGCCAGTGCTTAAACAGCTACACTGGGTGCTGTTCCATTTCTGAGCACAAATTAAGTGCTGGTTCTTCCCAATATAGCCCTAAATGGCTTGGGGCCTGGCTGTCAGAAGGACCACCTTCTACTACATGAGCCTGCTCAAACCCTTGATTGCTCATCTGAGGACCTCCTCTGGACCTCCTCATCGTCTAAAGTTAGATGTGTGGTGACTTGAGAAAGGGCTTCCCCAGTTGTGGTGCCCCTTATATGTAATGCCTTCCACAGGGGAGCTTGCTTGGCATCAGCTTTGATGTATTTTTGGCACTAGGCCAGGGCTCTCCAACCTTGGGTCCCCAGATGTTGCTGGCCTACAGCTCCCAGCATACCCAGCTAGCATGGCTAATGGCAAGGGATTCTGGGAGCTGTAGTCCAGCAAAATCTGGGGACCCAAGGTTGGAGAGCCCTGCACTAGGCAAATACTTTTATTTGCCTATGTGTTCTAAGTTGGTTTATAGTTGGTCAGTTGTGTGTGTGATGGTTTGCTTGACTTAATGGATTTACTAATGTTACTGCTTCATGAATGCTGCTTCTGTGATTTGTACTGATTTTATATGGTGTTTTGATTGGTGCTTTTATTACACACTATCCTGGGAAGTCTTACACTGAAGAGGTAGCCCATATATGTATTGAATGAATAAATCCTTTCCAAAGGCCATTTATACTAGAGGCCATCACAAATATCATCTTGTGGCAGAGAATTGTGTTTCACTTACTCATTCTGTACAGAAATACAGCATGCTTGTCTTAAACCTCCTGCTTGTTCGTGTCAGTGGCCTTCTTAATTAAGACTATCCAGCCCCTTGTTTGTTTCCCCCTCTTAGGTTCTGCTTTTTTTAGGTGGGCTAACTAGAATTGCAGACAGTGTTCTCAGTGCAGCTGCATTGTATCCATTCATACATCTATGTTTCAGCTACAGATGACAAGTAAAAGGGGGAGATTGCCAATTCAATGCAAAATGTGCTCTCTGCACTTTCTCTTCATATGCCATGCCAAGATCAATAACAATGAGTAACTGAGATGCTTCTTTCTATCTACAGCACCATCAGATTATTCATCAGTACATGGTGACCTTGGAGAATCTTCTGTTCACAGCAGAATTGGATCATCACATATTGGCTGTATTTCAGCAGTTCTGTGCACTGCAGGCCTGAGTGACATTTTTGTACAGGACTGAATTGACTTCCATCTTTTTAAACAAAAATGGGAAAATTTAACCAAGGGGAGGGGAAGGAAGAAACTTTTAATTTGAAAATGAGCTTACTGTGCTGTCCTAGATAAGCTATACAGTACTCAAATGGGGTAAATTTTTTGGCAGTAGAGGCCTTACTCTAGTTATGACAGCTAGGTGACTGGGATGAAATAATGTATGGATTTCTAATTTTGAAATGGTTTGAATGTTGGCTTTGTCACAGCATTTGTTTTGTCCCCTCCTATTGTTTGTATAAAAATAGGGAATAATAGAATTGGTTACCTTTGTTTGGCTCTTCCATATGAATGAATATAATAATGTGAAGCAAGTTTCAAGACTTGTGAATCTGACTGAAGAGCAGCTTTCCGGTGGGTAACATAAAACTCCTCAAGGAACAGAAGCATAGGACATGTGAAATGCTAAATGGTCAAACCTACAGAGTAGCCTAGAGTATATGTTTGTTATCAAAATTAATTTTCATGGTTGTATGAAACACGGTTTAAATACAATCAAAATATGTTTTTTAAATCTGCCTGGTGTCTTATTTTGGATCATGATGGGTAGGCAAAAATACTTTTGATTCAAACATGCTGTAAGAGATAATTAATAGAAATGAGTGCTTCTTGAGAGTTCAAAATGCTTCACATACCTTATCAGTGCAGATCGGGAGGAGGGAGGGTGAGTTGTTAATAGATTGCCTAAGGCTACTTATGACATCATGGCTGAGGTAACAGTTGAACTGGGGATTTCACCTACTTGTCAGAGGTTGATTGCTCCAGCCACTAGGCTGGCCTGAGCTGGCCTTCCTGCCACCTTTTAGCTCCAGATCTTCTCACCTTAGTAAGAAAAAGAAAGTGAACTGGCTTGCTGTGTTCTTTTCTCTCTCTCTCTCTCTCTCTCTCTCTCTCTCTCTCTCTCCAGCAGACCAGTCAAAAAAGACAATTGGGACTCCACTGCAGCTTCCTAAATATTCACACTTGCTCAGGAATTTGGGCAGGATGAGGTACTGGTTTAAATCTGACTTTGTGAATACTTTGGGAGAGCCTTCCTCTTGCTTTGGGGAGTAACAAACCATCCAGAGCCGCTCTTTTTCCCTGCCCAAGGACTCCGGGGTGTGGTGTGTGAAGAGGAACTCTAACTTGGTAGTTTCTGGTCTATATTAATCGTCAATTCAGTGATAGGGTCATACTTCACAATATGTCTGCCTTGCCATGAAGAACTTCAAAGGTAGGCAAAACTGGTATAAGGGCAAATGCTGGAAAAGGCAGTCTCTTGTTCATATTAGGAAATAGTATTTTAGTAATTCTTTAGGAAAGTGATGGATCTAAATCCCCCCCCAGTCATTTGAGGGGAAACTGGTTTAGGGCAGTGTTCTCCAACCTTGGGTCCCCAGATGTTTTTGGCCTACAACTCCCAGCATGCTGGGAGTTGTAGGCCAAAAGCATCTGGGGACCCAAGGTTGGAGAACACTGGTTTAGGGGAAGTTGGAGGTGAGGTTTGATTAGCTGAGTGAGGTGGAAAACAGTAGTTTGGCACATGTGTGGAAAGTTGTAGTTGAAAAGATGAATCTTTGTATTCATTGAGCCTTGAAAAGGTGGTGTTAAAGAAAGAATAGTACTTCCTGTTCTCAGCAGAAGCCTATTATGTCTTTAGTGTTGTAAAGATATAATCTGCTCACTTGTTCAGAGCCAGGACCCTCCCAAAAAATGTAATCCGTGGGCCTTCACAAATTCAGTTTGAGAACAGAAAAGATCAAAAGAACCCCCTGACAAAAGGGCTCAAATGTTTAAATACATTACATTCAGGTAGCTCAAAAAAAAGCAGTCTGTCTCTTCCCACAGGAGAATTATGTGGGGAGGGGCGGAATTGTAACTTTGACCTGGTTTGCACTATCACCTTGGGTTAAACAAGCCATAGTGGTTTGTTTAAGGTGCAACGGGTGCTGGGTGCCATTTGCCGAATCACCTACCTGGGCACAGCTGCTTGCGTAATCCAAACCCAGGCAGCATGACTTGTTGGAGGGGGAACCGACCCTCAAATAACCCATGGGCTGTTGTTGTGTTATTTCACGGTTGTTCCCCCTCCCACAGTGATCATGCTAACCGGCCCAGTATCTTGAGAATTCCTTCTTAATTGCTTCTGTGACTGCCTAATCTCCAAATGGGAGTATGTTTTTAAGTCATAAGAACTAGAGTGGTAAAGACTTTGACACACAGGCCACATAATACCGATTGGACTTAAAATGCATTTAAATCAGCAGCCTTAATTGTTAATCTTTGAAAATGTGTTTGCTGCTGTGGCCACTTAATTGTATCACTGCCACCACTTGGAAGGTTCTCTGAGGTAATTAGGATCTTCTGTTCATTTTGCACATTTGTAGAAAGCCAACAAGCTTGGGGAGGGGGCTTGAATGTCTGTGGATTTGACAAGTAAGAGACAGGCTGTGTCTGCATGTAATGATGCTTATGATATCTCACCCTGTGGAGGTGGGAAGTTTGTTGCTGGTATTACCAGCTCACTGCCACCACTTGAGAAATGTTCTTGTTACCCTGTACACTCAAGTATACCAAGGTAAGTGTTGCTGCTGTGAAAGTTATTAGCCTTAACTATGTGGGTACTGGCTTTGTTGATGTTGCACAGGATATGCGACAATATCTCTAATTCTCCTCCCCTTTTACATCAGTAGCTTCCAACTATCCCAGTGTTCTCCAACCTTGGGTCCCCAGATGTTTTTGGCCTACAGCATGCTGGGAGTTGTAGGCCAAAGACATCTGGGGACCCAAGGTTGGAGAACACTGAACTATCTTAACTGCCCCTTCCAACCTCCCTTCAACTGTCTTAACCACTTACAGAGCCCCACTGTCCAATCCTGTCTCAGGGAAGAAACCCAATCATAGAGAAGTTCTATCATTACCACAGCCAATCAAAATACTATGTCTCCCTTCTTTCATAATAATGAGCATGACCTTATATTTCTCTAAGTAGGTATATATGTTTATATATCCCCTGAACTTCATTAAAAACCCAACAATCCTCAATTTCCCCACAATGTTAAGCCAGGATTTAGCATCACATGCATGAGCCTCTGCAAGCCCGAGCAAAGCCTCAGGCTCGCACATTCCCCTCTCCTGTATGGCTGAGGAGGACGCCTGCCAAGCTTTTCAGTTTGGTGTGAGGAGGTATCCAACGGCAAACAACCCCATCTATTTTCTCCTCCGTTGTCTCTTCCCTCTTCCTCTGCCCTTGGCTCTGGGTTGGCCGTGGCGCTGACAGGGAAGCAAACTGCCTTTAGGCCTACAAAACAAAAGGCGATGGCACTTAAACATGTCGGGGCAACGAGGAACAGTCAGTGTCCTGCTCAGGCTACCATTGGCTCTCTGCCTAGGAGTGTTCCTAGAGTGCCTTTGGCTGCTGCTGCTGCACCTGCCACCATGAATCTTAAGCCTCCTTAATCATAGGATCATAGGTATATTTGATCATAGGATCCTAGAGTTGGAAGGGGCCTACAAGGCCATCAAATCCAACCTCCCTGCTCAATGCAGGAAACTAGAGGAGGGGTCTCCCATCCAAGTGATAACCAGGCCTACCCTGCTTAGCTTTCCACACTCAGACAAGCTGAGCCAGCGTGCATATGCTAGGCACAGCCTGTTGTGATATGTATCACATTACCAGCTGTGGCACACTGTTTACACATGGAAGGGACAGAATGGCGGGGTAAACAGGTTTATTATGTCTCTCTAGAATCTCGTGTTTTCGCAGGGGTTACTAAAGTGTGAGAACTGTATGAGCTAGTCACATGGTTTGTATGTTCTGATGACGTGTTAACTTGTCTGTCTGGAGCCATTTTAGAGAGAAGCTGAACTGTTTCTTCTTTCTTCTTCTTCACCTTCTTGGTGATGCATGCTGGACTTGTTACTGCTACAATGTAACGTCTTTGCTCAGTGGAGTGAGCACAACTCAACTCCACTGAATGTAATGCTTGCTATGCATTTATACTCTGCACATGGACTGTAACTAGGAAATGTATACTCTGTAGAACTTTACTTGCTAAGTGAATAAACAGGTAGAAATAGACCTGTGGCATTTACAGAGTGTTTCCTGATTCCATGGATTAATCTGCAACGGAGCAGCCAGGCTGGTTCACTGGCACACACGCTGCACGCTGCTGCGGGAGGAGGGAGACAGATATCTGGAAGCTCTGTGTGTGGATTGTACAGGCGAGTGCAGGCACACAGACAAGGATAATAAATCTCCTAACCCCCACACACACTCTGCTAAAGTCAAGTTCCATCAAGGTCATGGGCCCAGATCCAAAACCAGACGGAACCAGCAGAACCAGCAGCTCCAGAGCGGGTCGCAACAGCTTCGACACCGGAGATTGCAGTGATTAATGGCAGAGGAAGAAGACATCAAAGAAATCTCTCCTGGAACTTCGGCCGGTAAGGGGGACGAAGGGGGAGAGAGTTTTTTGGCAGACATAGACAGTTTGAAGGCTCTTTTCAAGGCCGAAAGCTCAGAGGCAGAAAGTGAAGCCGACATTTCTGGAGGGGAGGAGGGAAATCCCCCGGTCACAGAGATGGCTGCGGCTGCACAATCTCTGAATCCACAGATTGTGGAACGGCTAAATGGGTCGAACTATGTGCTGTGGAATTTTCAAATGCAGCATTATTTAACCCATGCGGGACTCTGGACTGTAGTAACACAAGATCCAATTGCAGTGGGGGACCAGGCATACAACGAATGGAAGGAGTGTGACGATACAGCCAAGGTGATTTTGTGTTTATCTGTTGAAAGCTCACAGGTGCCTTTTATCCAAGAACAAAACACTGCAAGGGAGATCTGGGAAGTGTTACAGCACATGTACCAGATGCAAACAGCTGGGAGCAGAATTTTGCTTGCACGGAAGCTGTATAAATTAAGCTTGCAACCAGGTGGCTCTATGCCAGAGCATTTGAGCACCATGAGAGGCTTGTTTAACAGACTGAGAGCTCAAGGGATGAATATTGATCCATTGAATCAGATCTCTATTCTGCTATCAAGTCTGGACTCATTTTATGACACAATTGTCACTTTGATGGAAGGCCAGCCAGATCAGAATCTGACCATGGAATATGTGTCAGGCAAACTTCTTTCTGAGTGGGAGAAATGGCAGGGAAAGAGGAACAACTCTGGTCGAAAGTTTGCAGAAAACCAGGCTGATGGGGCAAACAGCCAAGCAAACAATAACAAGCTGGGAGTAACCCAGGCCGCCACTTTAAAAGTGAGAAAATGCTTTAGTTGCGGATCTACATCGCATCTGAAAAAGGACTGTACAAAGGTCAAACAGAAAGAAAAAAAACCAAACAGGAGACAACCAGCACACCTGAGGAGGCAGTTAAAACGGGCAATAGACTCTGGAGCGTCACATCACATGACCAACTCCAGGAACTTGTTCCAATCTCTGGAAGAAGATGGATGTACAAATCAGCATGTGGAATTAGCTGACGGGAAACGTATACATGTTTCAGCAGCAGGAACAATTGAATTTGCTACTTTGGGTCAACAAAGGGCATTGTTTGTTCCAGAACTGGATACAAATCTGATAAGTATTTCCCAATTAGCTCAAAATGGCTATGAAATGTGTTTTTCAGACAGCACATGTGTGATTTCACATGAAGGGACAGTCTGTGCAAAAGGTGATTTGCAGAATTCTCTGTATGTTATAAATCCATTTGTAACACATGATGAGAGTGTAAAGTATGCAAATTGTAAACCACATGATAATTGTGTGCATATTTTCCATAAGCGTTTTGCACATGCCAATTACAGGAGCATCGAAAAGATGCAGGGTCTGTGTGAGGGCATGAAAATGAAACCTTGTTCTAATTATGTGAAGTATGCAGTAAGGCAAAGTCGCACAGAACTAACATTCAGAAACACAGTGATAGAGTGAGCACAAGAATATTTGAGCTAGTACACTCTGATGTTGCTGGGCCATTTGAAGACAGCTATGGGGGAAATAGGTACTACATGACTCTTGTTGATGATTTTTCAAGATTTGGATTTGTTTATCTTTTGAAAAATAAGTCTCAGGTTCGAGAGAGATTTGAATCATTTGTGAAATGGGCTGGGAACAGATTCAAACAATACCCCATAGGTGAATTGCTCACAGATGGTGGGGGAGAGTACATGAGTACAAAATTCAAGAAATTCTTGGAAAGTGAGGGCATAGAGCACAAAATCACGGCCCCAAACTCACCTTTTCAAAATGGCGTAGCTGAGAGAAGGAACAGAACACTACAGGAAATGATGAGGGCTCAATTAGCTGACTCACAATTAAAAAACCATTTCTGGGGGGATGCACTGTCAAATGCAAACTATCTGCTGAACAGGTTACCTAACTCCATAACTGAGAAAACTCCATATGAAATGTTTCATGGGAGGAGGCCAAAGATAGCACACGTGCGTATTTTTGGGTGCAAATGTTTTGTTCAAATACAGGCTAAAAGCTTTGAATGTTTTCTGCTGGGGTATGATGGACAAACAAAAGGTTACAGATTGTGGTCACCACAACACAGAAAGGTAATTCTGAGCAGAGATGTGATCTTTCACGAGCAAACACATGAAAAGAGACAGCTAGTGGAATTGCCAATGCATTCAATGGCAAACACACAGCAGGAAGTTTCTGAAACAGAACAGGCCACTGGGCAGATATCTGGGGAACAGGAGGGAGGTGAACAATCTCTAAGGCGTTCAACCCGAGAACGCAAAACACCTGTTAGATATCAGGATGAATTCCAAAGTGGCAAAACTGTTGTACATAAAGCTCTCAAAATAGCTTTAGAACCTCAAAATTTTGAGGAAATCCAAAGCATGGAACCAACAGTGAAAAATGATTGGTTTGAAGCCATGCAGGATGAAATCAATGCCATGCATGTTAACAAAACATGGAGTCTGGTATCTTTACCTGTAGGGCGAAAGGCCATCACCTATAAATGGGTGTACAAGGTGAAAACGAATCACCAGGGGCAGGTAGAAAGGTACAGGGCAAGACTCGTGGCAAGAGGATTTGCACAAAAACATGGGGTAGATTTTGATTCCATGTTTGCACCAACAACAAGGTATGCAACTGTAAGATTGTTGTTGAAATTGGCAGCACAAAGAAAAATGATGGCATTTCATGTTGATGTAAAAACTGCTTTCCTATATGGTGATTTACAAGAGGAAATCTACATGATGCAACCAAAAGGTTTTGTAGAAAATCCCAGTCTTGTATGTCGTTTGCACAAATCCATATATGGGCTGAAGCAAGCAGCTAGGTGCTGGAACCAAAAACTAGACAGAGTTTTGATTAGTTTGGGATTCAAACAAAGCAAGGCTGATCACTGTCTGTACACATGTCACACAGAACTGGGACATTGGGTGTATTTGTTAGTCTTTGTTGATGATATATTACTGATAACAGAACCAGTAAGTCAAAAAGACAAAATTGCAAAAGAATTGCAAGCACACTTTGAACTGAAAGATCTAGGTTTGGTACAACACTATCTTGGCATGCAATTATCCCAGGGTGAGGAAGGTTCTTTCTTGGTTGAACAAAGTGGAAAAATTCAGAAATTGCTGGAAATTCATGGATTGGAGAATTGTAACCCAGTTACCACTCCAATCTCTTGAATATCAAAAACACACAGATAACACTGAATTTGAAGATATTGGAAAATATCAGAGTGTTATTGGAAGCCTGCTTTATTTGGCAAATGTGAGTAGGCCAGACATCAGCAATGCTGTAAACATACTTAGCAGGAAAACGCAAAATCCTTCTATGTATGATTGGCTAGCTGTGAAACGTGTGTTAAGGTATTTAAAGGGTTCCATGAATTGCAAACTGAAATTGTCATCACACACAGAGGGAGATTTTTGTGTGTACACTGATGCTGATTGGGGAGCTGCTACAGATAGAAAGTCTACAAGTGGGACTGTGATAATGTATGACAAAAGTTTAATTGACTGGTATACACGAAAACAATCTTGTGTGGCTGTATCTAGCGCAGAATCTGAATTCATCAGTTTATCTCAAGCATGCAATGAGATTGAATGGTTCAAACAATTGTTTACTGATCTGCAATTACCAGTAGACAAGGCTGTTACACTTTTTGAAGATAGCACATTGATGTTCGTTACTCTCATGTAAAGGACTGTGTGCAGAAAGGATGGGTAACACTCAAATACTGTGCAACAGGGGACATGGTGGCAGATCTTTTCACAAAACCATTGCCTGTAGTAAGACACAGGAAGCTAATGAAGGCGCTAGGCCTCATTGAGCAAATGTAAACAATATGTACTCAGCTAGTAAGGGGGATGTTGTGATATGTATCACATTACCAGCTGTGGCACACTGTTTACACATGGAAGGGACAGAATGGCGGGGTAAACAGGTTTATTATGTCTCTCTAGAATCTCGTGTTTTTGCAGGGGTTACTAAAGTGTGAGAACTGTATGAGCTAGTCACATGGTTTGTATGTTCTGATGACGTGTTAACTTGTCTGTCTGGAGCCATTTTAGAGAGAAGCTGAACTGTTTGTTTCTTTCTTCTTCTTCACCTTCTTGGTGATGCATGCTGGACTTGTTACTGCTACAATGTAACGTCTTTGCTCAGTGGAGTGAGCACAACTCAACTCCACTGAATGTAATGCTTGCTATGCATTTATACTCTGCACATGGACTGTAACTAGGAAATGTATACTCTGTAGAACTTTACTTGCTAAGTGAATAAACAGGTAGAAATAGACCTGTGGCGTTTACAGAGTGTTTCCTGATTCCATGGATTAATCTGCAACGGAGCAGCCAGGCTGGTTCACTGGCACACACGCTGCACGCTGCTGCGGGAGGAGGGAGACAGATATCTGGAAGCTCTGTGTGTGGATTGTACAGGCGAGTGCAGGCACACAGACAAGGATAATAAATCTCCTAACCCGCACACACACTCTGCTAAAAGTCAAGTTCCATCACAGCCGCCATCAAAGCCCTGCTAAGACTGTGGAGGCCAGCAACAGGCACCCTATGGGTGGCTCAGAAGACGACGACACCGTGCGCATCTCCTCACCGGAGCTTGCTCAGTCTGGCTTCCATTTTGATAGCTGCTCTGAATCTGCTGCTGAGTCCCATCTGTGCACAACGGTGGCTCTTTGGATGACGTTCTCCATGTTGGGTCACGTAAGATGTCCTTAGGGCAGGCCAGAGATCGGGAGAAGTGGGGTTGCAATGGGGTGTGGGTGGTAACTGCAAGTTCTACCACCCTAATTTATTTGTGTCAAAACAAGGCACAATTTTTAGAGCGGTGCTATGCCAATAATGCCCGCCAGAGGGCCCCTGTGGGCACAGTGGAAGGCATGAATTAGCCTCCGCTCAGGTGTGGCTGTCAATGCAGACGACGTGCCTCTGCTAACACAGTACACAGCCAGCTTCTTGCTCATGGGGAATGTCTCCCTCCCGTGGAGTCCCAAGTCCGCTTACAAGCAGAAACAATCCCTTCTCATGATCCAGACCCATTTCCCATTCCTCAGAAGACTGCAGAGGAGTCCCCAGACCACCACTGGCTATTCTCAGGAAAATCTCATAGGGTTTCTCTGCATGAGGCATTTATCTTATGTCTTTACTGAGGCTGCTTCTTCCGTTTTCATTGCAGGAGGAAGAGTGCGTCCTTTTCACGTGGCTTTTTTTTTTCTGGGAGTTTTCCTTCTCTGCCTTGCTATATGTTCCATTACACAACACAAGGTGGTGCTGTGGTTTAGAGCGGAATTGTGAATATACACGAGGTTTCTGTAGCACATAATGGCAGCATCCAGGATAATACTGCACTTTTCCTCACCCTAAAAAAAAAAAAAAAAAAAGCAAAAATGGCTGGAAAACATGGGAGAGGCCATGTAGGGTGACAGTGTCATGAAAAGGACCCGTAAACTTCTGTGAGTGAGGAACCAGGAGCGCACAATAAATGCCTCGTGTAGAGAAGCCCCCCGTCACAGATCTGTCCCCAGCCCTGGGAACAAGACAGTGACATAGAATCACATCCTATACCCAAATATCCTCAGGGTTTCTTGGGGGAGGATGGCAAGCGGCCTGACCATAGTCTGATCAAGGGAACTCCCAGTGTTAGGATGTGTTCAGTAATGAAGATTTTCTCCCCTTAACCTCTTATGGCTATGGTGTCTTTAGGATCGCAGCCCAGCTCACAGGAAGCCATGCAACCGATATGAAGGGGATTCTCCGTGTTTCTGGAACTAAAGACTCCTAAGAGGGAAGTACCTTTTCCTTCTTCCTTTCAATAAGCTGGTGAAAGTGGTCTGGGCTGCCCCACGTCAAGGCAAGAAGGCCACCAACACTGCTCGCAGCAGGTGCCCCTTGTGGATACTCCTGTGGTAGCCTTCCCCTCAGGCCATGATCCCCAAGGATTGTGCATTTATCCAGTCTATGTGAGGGTAAGTAAGATCACCCATTACTGCAGCACTTTCTCTTTTGGATGCTTCCCTGATTTCATTTTCCATCTCAAGATCACCCTCAGTATTCAGTGGAAACCTTTTTAGGGTTTCTAATTGGTTTGACACCGTGTCCTCTTTGTAGAGAGCAGCACCCCCCCCCATATGCTCTTACCTGCATCAGCATCCAAGCACCTATACACGGTGTCCCTGTCCCAATGTGTGTGGTGTGTTTATTTCCTCCTTTGGCCCTTTTGACTAGCTATTATGTTCTACTGTATGCCCGTGGCCTATTTCTATGCCATCCCCATTTGGGCAATCAAAAACATTTTCACATCCCCCAAGGATGATTCTTCCCATACCAAACACTCCCCAGCTCCTATTGGATACACCACTGCCCTCAGGGGAGTTTAAAAGCTGCTCTACCACCTTTTTAATGTTAAGCGCCGGCAGCCTGGTTCCATTTTGCTTCAAGTTGAGCCTGTCCCTTTTGTACGGGCTCAGGTTGTCCCAGAACATTCCCCGGCGCCTAACAAATCTAAACCCTCCTCCCTGCACCACAGTCTCATTCACACATTGAGACACCTCCGCTTCACCTGTCGTAACTGGCTCTAGGTGTGGAACTAGGGAGAGCTACCTTTGAGGTCCTGGCTTTCAACCTTCTACCTAGCAGCCTAAATTTGGTTTCCAGGACCTCATAGCTGCATTTCCCCATATCATTGTATCACATATATCATGTATTGTGACTGTTGACTTCACCCCAGCACTGTCTTATCAGCCTATCTAGTTGTTGGATGATATCTGCAACCTTTGCACAAGGCAGGCAATTCATTATATGATCTACATGCCCATCACAAATCCAGAAGAGTCATGGAGCAAGTAATACGCTTCATTTTATTAAATACAAGAGTTTAACATTACAAAAGGTACATTTCATAAAACCAAGAACATGCTACATTTTTTCATAGGTCAGTTCATGACCACATGTGGTGCAAGTCTTTTTGTAGAGGTCATCATCTACCATTTCTTCAGCTCCATAATCGTGTTGATGGATACTTGTGTCTTTTTTCCATACACTGCTCCTTACAGCTCGACGTAGTTCTAATACGAAACAAAGTAAAAAAATATTTACTCAAAAGGCAGCCAAGCAGCCCCCAAATCATTTACTTTAGGCTGGAGAGGGCTCATTGTTTTAGGAACTATACCTAGGAGCCAATTCCTGATTACTTAAGATGTTACACATTTTTGTATGTTTTAATTTTTGTTGTAAGACACCTCGAGTCTTTTTTCTGAGAAAAGTGTCTAAGAAATTTGAAGACACAGATGAAGAGATACTTTATTGAAGCAAATCCTATTTCCTGGAGTAGAACTTGCTGATTGAATTGGAAAAACTTAAAATTAAAGTCCCAGAAAAATTTGGAGGCATGGGTCTCTGCAAAGGGGAAGGAGCAAGGGGAGGCAGTTACACACACACACACACACACACACACACACACACACACACACACCGCCCCTAGAGCTTAGCTGCCTTTCCCATTGACAATAGGAAAATCAACAAACACCTAGAGGACTTTATTTTTTTGGCCAAATTGGATGATATTTTCAGGCTACCTGCCCATGGTGAGGTAATGAAACCTGCTTAATTGGCTCAATTTATGATAAAGTCTTGTTGCGTATTAAAGACTAATGAAGTTATCATTGCATAAACTTTCACCAATGAATGTCTGCTCATTGTTACAATAAGACTAGTGAGACTTCTTAAGGATAGGTTCAGCACATTTATTTATGACATGTTTAGACTGCTCAGTAACCAAAGCTTTCTGGGTGGTATACAAGTAAATAAAAACAGAAGATATAGAATAAGAACAAAATGGCACAAAATAAAATACCACAAAGTAAAAAGTGGTAAGAACAGTACAACACATACGTAAGTAAAATCAGCAAAAATAACTGCAGAGATCTAAAAGCACTAAAACAGGAGTTAAATGCCTGGGAGAAGTTCTTCACCTGGCACCAAAAAGACAATAACATAGGTGCCAGGCGAGTCTCTTGAGGGGGGACATTCCACAGAGTGTCACCACTGAAAAAGTCCTCTAGTAGCATTGGTGGGGGCACCTGTAGGAGGGCATTGAATGATGACCTTAAGAGTCCAGGTAGGTAAAGTAGGAGAGGCTCCTTCAGGTAATCTGGCCTCGAGCTGTGTAGGGCTTTAAAGGTTAAAACCGAGCACTTCTAATTGAACCCAGAAATGGATTAGTAGCCAGTGCAGATGGCAGAGCACTGGCATAATATGATCATGTCAGCTAGTCCCAGTTATCAGTCTAGCCACTCTATTCTGGACTAACTGAAGTTTCTGTACTGTTTTCAAAGGCAGCCCACATATGACACATTACAATAATCCAAGCAGGATGCTACCAGAGCATGAATAACTGTCACAAGGCTATCTCTGTCTGGGTAGGGTTATAGCTGGTATATTAGCCTAGCCCTAACCTGATAAAAGGCACTCTGAGCTGCCTGTGCCCCTAGTGACAAAGTTAGATCCAAGAGCAGCTCCAGCCTGATAGTTTACGGGTAGTGCATCCCCCTACAGACCAGAGTGAATGCCACTTAATAAGACAGACGAACCACTCACAAACAGTATCTCCACCTTGTCTGGATTGAGTCTCAGTGTATTGGCCCTCATCTAGTCCATTGCCTTGTCCAAACATTAGTTCAGTACATTAACTACCTCAACTGTATTAGATGAGGAGAGGTAGAGCTGGGCTGTCATCTGCATATTGGTGACACCTCAGCCCACACCTCCGGATAATCTCACTAGTTTAATGTAGAAGGTGAAAAGCATGGGGGATAAAACAACCCTGAGGAGCCCCATACCATAACTGCTGCGGAGCAGAGCAGTAACCCCCCCCCCATACAACATCTTCTGGAATTGGCCATCCAAGCATTGCAGTACAGTGCCCCCACATCCCAACACTAGACAGCCTATCCAGGAGGATACCACAGTCAATGCTATCAAAAGCCACTAAGTGGTCCAAGAGAACAACAGGGTTGCATCCCTCCCCCTCCCCCCCATCTCTCTCAGGCACAGGTCATTTCACAGGGTGACTAAGGCAGTTTTTCCCCAATCCAGGTCTGAAAATGGATTGAAATGGATCCAGAAAATCAGTTTCATCCAAGAGCGCCTGGAACAGATCAGCAACCACTTGCTCAGGTACCTTGCCCAGGAAGGGGATGTTGGCAACTAGCCTATAATTGTTTTCATCTTCTGGGTCCAGGTTTGTTCAGGAGCAGGCTGATCACTGACTCTTTTATAAATTGGTTGCTACTGCCCCCTTCTTTCAAAGAGAAATGGATCCAGCTGTACATCCCTCCTTATTAAATGTAGTAAGCCAGGAAGAGCAAACATACAGCTGATCAGCCGAACATGACCAAGCACATCCTGAGGCCTCAACAGCTGAAATTGGTCCAATGTAACTGGACCAGACAGTGTTCTGGACACCTCCACTACTGGAATTCCACAAACTCTGGAGACTTAAAGTTTTTGCATCTGTCATGATCTGGTAAGAATCCAGTTCAAAGGATTACTAATCCTTTATAGTTCTGGAGCAATCGTGTTAAGGTGTATAACAATATTTCCTGTTCTCTATCCTATACCTGTTACGAGCCAATTTAATTTAGTAACACTAAGTCCTCACAGCATATGAGAGGAAGGACATTTTCTCTATACATACTTTCTACAAACATACACACGCGTGTGCGTAAATGAAATAACAGGACTGACTATGGATATCCAGCTATCTATAAACCCAATTAATAAAAAATAATATGAGAAACTCAGCTTTCAGAAAATGGCTATCAGCTAATATAGTTAGAAAAGAGACATCACAGGCCCCCAAATTATACTATTTAATTATCAACATTTCGGTATTTTTTAAAAAAAATTACGGTAGACTATATCACAGATGGGACCAGCTTCCTCCAGCTTAAATGTGGGCACAAGTACCAATAAAGCAGCTCACCAAGCTAAAAAATGAAGCAGTGTCAAGATGCAAACGTGTTGTTTCTCTGGCAGATTGAGGGGGAAGGGCTGTAGAGGTCATCATCTACCATTTCTTCAGCTCCACACCTTCGACACACCCACCTTTAACTTTTTTATCAAACTTCTTCTGTTTCATCTTCTCTCTGTTGTCTTGGCGGCTTTCCTTGGCTTCTTCTAATGCTTCTTCACTATCCCAGATTTCAAGAGAACGCTTGATCACCTGCAGAACGTGACAGATCTATATAAACTATAAACCCCAAATTGGTCTTTGAATTTGTTACACAGACACCTTTACTGTGGGGCATGTGATGTCTTGAACTGTGCTCTAAATTGAAAGGATTGATCTGTGTTGGGCTCACGTCCGAATAGACCCACGGAGGGGACTGGATTACCTTCTGGTTCCTTCGACTCTTAGTTTCTAAAACCTTGTTTTAATAAATAGGACACACAAACTCAACTCCATGTAGGGCCCTGTCACATTTGGTGCAGGCGTACTGCTGCATTACTGAAGATACAGGCTCCAATCCACCAGAGGCACAGACGGTCCTTCTGGATTTCCCTCCTTGAATATAAAAGTGGTGCTGCAGGACACACGCACAGTGCTCTGAGCAGATACTTCAGCTCCACATTGTAACCACTCCAAATGCAATTAAGTACTCTAGTAACAAAAGATGAAATGTGATCTTATCAGGTATTCGCTCATACACTCAACGGTACCGTCTCAAATTTAGAATATGTATAGCATTGATAGGGGTCTTCAAATATCGGAAAGGCTGTCATGCTGAAGATGGGGCCAACTTGTTCTCTGTTGCTCCAGAGAGCAGGACTAGAACCGTGGGTGGAAATTGCAGGGAAGCAGATTTTGGTTAAACAGTACAAGGAAGTTCCTAACAGTGAGAGCTGTTCAGCAGTGGAACAGGCTGCCTTGGGAGCTGGTGAGTTCTCCTTCACTGGAGGTATTAGAGCAGTGTTCTCCAACCTTGGGTCCCCAGATGTTTTTGTGCTGGCTGGGGCATGCTGGGAGTTGTAGGCCAAAACCATCTGGGGACCCAAGGTTAGAGAACACTGTATTACAGACTGGGTGGCCCTCTGTCAAGGATGCTGTAGCTGCACCCTGCACTACAGAGAATGCACGGAGCAGGGGGCTGGTCTAGATTATCTCAAAGGCACCTTCCAACTCTGCGATTCTGTAAAATAAATGGAACTGAAAAAAATATTCTAGAGTTGTTGCTGGATCAGGCCCCAACATGTTTGCTAACTAGCCATGGCTGCTGGTGGCTTCCTGGAGGCTCATAGCTAGCATGCATGTACTAACTACCTGACACTTGGGTTTGGGGCTTCTTTTGGGAGTAGGACGAGTCAGTTTGATCCCTGCCCCACTCTTGTTCTTTTCCCCAAAAGTGAACTCTTTAAAACCCTTTACTGTCCTTACTGGACACCCTGGCTCTGTCTGTTGTCAGTCTGAATGTGAAAAGAATATGTAAATAAAGTCAATCTTGTTTTCATTTGAAAAATATCATCTGCATTAAGAAGCATCACTCCTAGTCTTATCCTTTTAGAAACAGTACCTTAAAAATGAATACTGATGTTGCATAACTATTGTGTTTTAATACAAGTTCAGAAAGTCTATGGAATTGGCAGTGAGAAAAGTTCCACATATGCTAATCTTTTCATGCATGTTAGAAGCCAACATTTAGTCTATCCCCTTCTGGTACATATTAAATGATGCTTGTAGTTACAATGGGTTGTATCCACTGGTGTCCCTCTGCTGAAGCCACCTCCCATGCTATTCCAAAAGGTCCCCCAACCCTGTTCTGGAGCAGATTGGTGCGGGGAGACTTAAGGCATGGTAAGGAGGAGTGAGTACAGTATAGGTAAGTGAAAAGCACCTCCCCCCCCCCCCATTCCACTGACAGAAGACTCTGCTAGACCAAAGGAGCTACCATCAGCAGAGGGGCAGCACTGGATATAATCCAAGTATTACTTGTAATTTACAAGTAAAAAATGGTACACACAAGAAAGCTGTAAATATTGTGGCAATGTTCTTAGAACACACAGTGGCCACACAGCTGGTAGAAAAATAATTGTTGAACAAGCTTCAATACCTGTAGCTTTAAGTAAAGTTTCATGTCACCCCACCGTGAATTATGGGGATTTTTCTTCAAGATAAATCTGAGCACGGGTTCTCTCTTGTCAAAATCGCAGTCCTTCAGAAGATACTCCTGCTTTGCTTCAGTTCTTGTTATGAGTTTATGCTTATCTTCAACATCTCTGAAACATGATCCCAATCCAAACAGAAACAAGTATATTGTATATGAATTGATCTATATCCAGCTTATGTGTGTTCCATCACCAGCCTAATCCTATGCACATATACTCAGAATTAAATTCTACTATGTTCAGTGGAGCTTAATGTAAGTGCAGATCAAATAACCCAAGGCAGCCATAGATTAAGTTTGAATACTATGATCATTTCTATTAGAAAACACTTCCTACTGTAGTTTTCAGGATCTGCACTGAAGCAGAAACATGAGTGGGCATGATCCAGCCAACATTCAGAAATGTAGGCTGCAATCTTAACACACTTACTTGAGAGTAGGCCACATTGGACACAGTGGGAGTACCTTCCAAGTAAGAATGCAGAGAATTGTGCTGTTAAAGTCCTATTTAATTCAGTGCAAATCTTGAGCATGTGCTTAAATCTCTCCCACCAAAATCAATGGTGCTGTTACAAGTGCTTAACATTTTCCTGGATCAAGCTCTGTGCTGTGTTGTTGGACATGTGTATTTGCAATTGATTGTGTATTTGCAATCAATATTTGCACCACAACTATTATTGGAAAAGAGCTGGTATTTGCATGGAAGGTCTGCAGCACAATCCAATGCAGGATTACTCAGAAGTAAGTACCACTATGTTCAATGGGGATTTTTCCCTAGTAACTGTGTTTAGGATTGCAGCCTTACAATGCAATCCTCTACATGTCTACTCAGAAGTAAGACCCACTAAATTCAGTGGGACTTATTCCCAGGTTAAGTGAGCCTCAATCTCTTCATGTTTATAGTTTGAGATTTAATTGTGTTTTTTTTTTTGCATTATATTCTAACACCTGATTTCTTGGGATTGGGTGGAAAGTCCAAGTACATATTTAATTAAATATATATTTTGGTTAGCATTTTTTATTTTTTAAATGTGAATTTCACCAAAACAAAGCAAAAACCATATTAAAAAGGGGGGAAATACATTTTTCTTACAGAAATTAGAATGAATCACTTGCAGTAAATGTGTATGAAATGTGTATCAATAAGTATAACTATGTAGTAATACAGCTAGTAATTTACAGCTAGGATGTAGTAATTTTGGTTAGCATTATATAACATGCATCTACAATGTAGAGCACATTGTTAGGATGAAAATTCAGGTGCCTTTTTACTCAGCGAAAATAGGACACCTGTGTTTTTATCCCTTAATCCAATTTCATCATACTTTGTTAAAATGAAAACTTATTTTCACATCAAGCTGAGAATTTTTATAACACTAAAATAAAATAAAATAAAATAAAAAGTTAAATATTGAGTACACATCACTTATTTTTCCTTCTACCTGCAATTATCACATGTTGCTAGATCAAAATGGTTCATAAGGTAGGAGTCCATGAATTCTTTACCACATTCTTCACAAATAAGGTAATCAAATTCTAATACAGGCCCTATAAAAACAAAAACAGAACAAAATAATTTAAACTGTTAAATACACTCAAGGTAGCCAGCTATCAATATCAAGGTTGAAATGGAAATGCAAGTGGGCCTGGACAGATGGAATCTTCATTTTACAATGTTTTATCTAATAGCATTGATAACAAGGGCAAATATTGCTTATTTCACACTCTGCTTTGAACTTAACCTAGCAATAATCTTTCCCTTTAAAATACTACTGTGGAGGAAGGGGGGGCTGGCTGGCCCGCCACACCCCCACCCTTTCCTACTCCAAAGGAACCAAGACCCCCTGAGATCTCAAGATACCAGATTGCCAGCCTCAGCTGTCTGCAATCCTACTTGGATCTCTGAGGGACTCGCCTTTAATTCTGTAACCTGGATTTAGATACTGAAGCCACAGAGTACTACAAAACCCATGTGGGGTAAAACCAAGACAAGGTTTATTCTGGTAGCATTTTACAACAAGATTAGGGAAATGAGAGAAGCACACAAAATAAAGAGAGAGACACTTTAGTACACAGTAAAGCTGCAAAACAATAAAACCTGATTCCTTAATATCTCTCAGGCACACACCTGTTACCTGAGGGTGTTCTCTTCAAGGGTTAAATCCAGCACAGCCTCGCTGCCCGAGGGAGATTACCACACCTACCCGAAGGTCCGAGATGGGTAAAACTCCCACAAGGCTTGCCTTTACTAGAGCCCTCAATCCAGCTAATTTCACCAGGAGCTGCCTGGGCTCCTTGGCTTACCGCCATTACCACAGCCAGGTAGAACAAAGACAAAGACCAAAAAACCACGCTTTGGGAAATATACCTTTTTCCCCCCAACTTCAGATTGAACTTCACCTGGCCAGTCAGGATGAGGGAGGCTCATGAGTCATACCTCATGGCTTGAACTATTTACATATGAAAGCCCTATCCAAGGCTTTCGTTTCCTCCCAGCCCCCTCAATTGGCCCCACTTGGCTTACACATGAGGAGGTGTGTGTGTGTGTGTGTGTGTGTACCCCCCCAAAGGCTCTTTTCTCCACAACTACACATTGGGGCAGTTTGCAGAAAGCCCACCATTTAACCCACAGTGAGGCTGTAGCATGTGTGTGTGTGTGGGGGGGGGTGCGGCCGCCATTTTGAATATGCAACCCCCGCTCAGGGATTGTCGTGTTGTGCAAACCCGCCGAGCATGGGTTATCTGAGGGTGAAACAACGCTTGTATAACCCTAAAACAGACCACGGGTTATGCGAGGGTTGTTTAACCCTTGTATAACCCACACCCACTGGGTCTGCACGACATAACCCCAAAGTGTGGGTTGGATATGCAACATGGTGCCTGTGGTAGCTGCTGCTCGTCGTGAGTTCATCTGAACCCAGTCAGTGTCCTAGTAGTCTCTAGGGCAGGGCTCTCCAACCTTGGGTCCCCAGATGTTGCTGGCCTACAGCTCCCAGCATACCCAGCCAGCATGGCTAATGGCAAGGGATTCTGGGAGCTGTAAGCCAGCAACATCTGGGGACCCAATGAATGGAGAGCCCTGCCCTAGGGATAAGATTCTTCAGCACACTGTCCTGCAGACACATCACCTAAATTAATGGGAACTAACTACAATGCTCTTGAGCAGCCTTTCACTTCAGTGAGGCTTGGCGAAGAGAACTTCCGAACGATTTTATCTAGGGGTCTAATTTTGCTTTCCTGGAAGCTAATCTTCTAATACCCAACTAAAGTAATTATCAATCTCCTGATAAAGCTAAACACAATTTGATCAGGATAATACAATTATTCATTTGTTTACATTTTTATTCACTGATTGATTTTGCTGTCCCAAACACACACAGTTCAGCTGCAGTGTAATGCGAGCCAGTAGTAAAAGACCTGTAAGGAGTCAGCAAGTAAACAAAACAAAATACCAGAAAGGAAGCTGTATTTATTGCACATTTTTATTCCTTTTTAAAAAATAAGGATTTGGGGAGAAAACGGATAGAATATCAACCACAGAAGCCATAAAATGGTTCCTTCTACAAAAACAATAAAAACTGCCTAATTACAGGAGGGTAAGGGAACAAAGGCAAACAAGACCGTCAATTTTATTTCCCGCGGAACCCTGCAGACAGGATAAAACACTTTAAAATGTTTAACACCTAAGAAATACAAGATCCTTACTTCTTTCCTGTCGCTGGTTTCCTTTATTTCTGTCTATAGATGGCCTGCCTTCTATCAGGTGACTCAGCTTCTCCCTACTTCTTGCCAATTCCAGATGCCTAAATCCATCATTCTAGAGAGAACATCTTTCTCTGTGGTTGACAAGACGGGCTATTAACTATACAGTGTAGCCATTTTAAATTCTTAACCTAAAGACTTCTTACACCTATCAACTCTACGCATTTGAATAGAAGAGTTTTTCTAATCAGCACTTAAATAAAGCAATGTAAACAACAAAGACCATCTTTCACAGTAGAAGACAGCAGCTCAATCCAGCAAGAACAATCAGTGCATGCCAACAGACGTCTGCGGACAAACCACGTTTTTGGAGACAGTCTTGCTCGTGCCAAAATATGCTATGTGGGAAAAGACACCCCAAGTCTGGCTGTGTGTGTGTATGTGTGTGTGTGTGTGTGTGTGCACGCATCACTCAACGGATGGCCAGCACCATCATTTGAAATAGTGCCAAATACCTGTTTGGATTTGGGAGGACTGATTTCAGGCACCTCTTCCCCACAACAGGTGACCAAGCACTGTCAAAGCTGACAGCACCAAACATCTAGGGTGGAAAATACAGCATTATGCATGCTGTGGATTAGGACCAGCTAGAATATTTTCTAGCGTTATCTTCCCAGCCCTACTTGATTAAACTTAAATACTGTTGGATCATTATGGACAGATACAGGATCATTTCCCCTCGATTACTCTGTAAGAACATACAGTTTTGTACCAATATTTCAGATTTCTTGCTTGCAGAGATGTAAAATAATTGCTAGTTTTGCTCAGTTCCCTTTAAGGCATAATCCTATGCATGTTTAGACAGAAAAATGCCCTACAACTCCCAGCATGATGGGAGTTGTAGGACTTTTTTCTGTCTAACAATGCATAGGATTACGCCCCTACTAACTCAACGTAACCAGTCACAGCCATGACTTCAGAATTCATCATTTACCAGGGGGATGCACGATTTTCTCAGTGGTGCGTTCCTCTTCCTCCTCCTCTTCAAGAAAGAATCCTCCCCCTGTATCTATTATCTTTGGAGGTGCTTTAACTTTAGAACTGCCTGAAAAGATAAAGAACAGTTTCAATACCACCTTATATAGGTGAAAGAAACTTTGCCTGAAATGATTAATATCATCTATTTTTAAAAGTAGACTTTCATGTCTAACCTTGCTCAAATGCTAACACAGAGCAGTATCCAATGCTTGCAGTCAGTCAGCTTTGAACATGTTGCGCTAGCAGGTGCTCAGTTCCGTGAGTGCAGAAATCGGGAGCTTCAGTTGGGCAATGTTGGGGTGGGGGGATACCTGCTGTCAGAGTGCAACAGGTACCAACCCTAGACACTGACCCCAAAGAGGCTCCAAACAGGGATTCTCTGTACTTTGCTTTCTCTTGATAGCTGTCAAAAGGCAAGCTGTCAAGGGAAAGCAAAGATGCAAGTGAGCTTTGCGCGTGAAAAGGGGGTGGTGAGATTGAGATTTACAACCCCTTCGTGGTGAGATCCTCATCTCTCTTTTCCCCCCTGACAGTCCTCAGGGTAATGCCCATTTTGCACTCTTTCCCTAGCTACTCAGCAAAAGGGCATCCCACCCCCTTTTCTGGGGAAAAGGAGTTTTGACAACTAGCTAGCTGTCAGAACTCTGGGTCCCCTTTAGAACAGGGTTTTGACAGGGACATATGGCAGTATGTGCATTACCCTGAGGACTGTCGGGGCAAAAAAAAAATTGTGCCTGCACAGTTGCAGCTAATTTTTTTAAAAAATAAAATAAAATAAAAACAAAACTGTTTGTGCACATTGCACAATTATTATTATTTTTTAATGTTTGCCAACCACTGACAGCCCCTCCAAGGTGCTGCTTGGGCACTCTGAAGGGGCTGTCAGTGGCTGTCAAAATGGAGATCACAAAAGCGGGCTGTCATTGTTGGGTTTTGCATAGGCAGAACGAGATTACCACCTGACATCGAGATTATCACCTGACCTGGTGGGTGTCACTTGAGTTCAAACACAGAAGGTCTCTGGTCATGAGACATAGTCTCGAGATGATATGACTCAGCAACCTTGGACAGGTTTAGCAGATCAACATGTTGATGAATAGGTTATACAACTGGGTGAGTAATGTCCTATTTATAAGTGCAGGGTCTGTGGTATAAAAGCTAACACAGTTGCTGATAGCTTTCACTTGTTCTCCTTGCTGTCTCTCGTCTCGACTCGACATGTTTATTGTTCTTGGACTTCACTTCATCTAGCCTTACCACTGGGGTATTGGATTTGTATCTGCAATGATGTAGTGAGTAGATGCATTGTTTGCCTTAATCCCATGTACTTGGGTCTTACAAATAAACTCTTTAATCTTTATTAACTGCTGTTATCTCCTCCTTCCGCCTGCGTGACTGGGACTGAGGGTCATTGGCTAGGGGAGCTTTTGAACCCGGGTCAGTCCAGCTCTCACATCTGGTTATGGGCCCAGAGATTAGGATCTGATGGTTATCTCAGATGGGCAGATAAGCCACAGAGACGCAGTTCGGAGAAATTCAGCAGTTATAGGGTTAAGAGAAATGTTTACTATTTGTAAGAACGGTTTGTAAATAAACCGGGGAAGGCAATGTTGCTAGAGCTGATAACAGCGGCTTGGAATGCAGCACAACTGAAGAATGCAGGACAGAGAGACGAAGGATTTTTCGTTTTGAAAGCAGCTGGAACGGAGGTGCCAGGCTTGGCAAAATCCAAGGCTACTGACTGTAAAAAGAAGTTGGAACGTGCCGGTTCGGGCAGCTACTAGACTGAAAAGTGAACAACGCTGGACACAAGGATTTCGTTTTCCACAGCTTGCTGGAGTGATTGTCAAGGAGCTGTATCGGGCAAGGAAATATCTTCAGGAGGCTCTGTGCCTACTCATTTGAGTCAAGGCTACAGGCAGGAGGATCATATTTCATTTACAGTTTGCTTCACACAGCAGCGGATCAGCTATCTTTTGCATTGTATCAACAAGTGGCTTGGATTACAAATGCGTGGATTACGTCTGACGTGGGTAAAGCGTCTGGAGCGGCATGTCGCAGCAAAGTCACGTGTGACAGGAACATATCTTGGGAAACTTGATACAACACGGGAGGCTGTATCAAACCAGCGGAGGCGTGGTTTTAAAACAGCAGAGAAAAACAGCGCGGCAGTTTTGAACAGAGAAAGCTGTGCTTAAAATGGAAAGCTGTTCTTCATTTTCTTCATGTGGGATCACAGAAGAAAGGAGCTTGAAATCAGCAGGGGTGCTGCTGATGGGAAAAACTTTGTTTTAACCCAGGACATAACAAAATGGACATTATTTTGTTTGAACAGAAACAGTGGATTGTTTAAATGAAGCTTTCTGTGTTGGACATAAATAAGCAGGAAGAGGACTATGCAAATGGTCAGGAGTTTAACAGTCATGTTTTTGAAACTGTTTTTCTTGAAAGTTGGATAACTTGGAATCAAGAAAGTGTAAAATATGCTTTGAAATGTCAGGAAATGTACTGAATGTATATATGACTTGAGTATATTGTGGATTTTCTCTGTAGCAAAATGTGAAATACTGAATTATTAGGTATGTTTATATGGCAAAGCTAAGAGATGGA
The DNA here is from genome assembly GCA_021292165.1 of Shinisaurus crocodilurus. Taxonomy (NCBI): domain Eukaryota; kingdom Metazoa; phylum Chordata; class Lepidosauria; order Squamata; family Shinisauridae; genus Shinisaurus; species Shinisaurus crocodilurus. Next base: position 116,660,326 of record CM037877.1, read on the forward strand.
TTATTTCTTTTATACTGTAATGGTGTAATAAAGAAATGGAAAGTTGTACTGATGCAACTATAAAAAGGTTAAATGCTTATATGTATGACATGTACATGCATGCATATCACATGAATGTTTGATCATTTAGATTCACAGGCCTGTGAAAGAAAATGCAAACTGTGTTGTGGGGAAAGCATTTAGAAACTGTAATTTTCACATGAAAGAATTTTGTGCACATAAACAAGGGATGCTAGCTTCAACAGGTAAACTGGAAGGCAAGCTGTAAAACCAGTTCATTTCATTAAATTTGTTCATGGTAATCTTGTGATACTCTGATGGTCTTTAGAGGAGAAGGCACGTTATTTCATGATGTTAATTGATCAATACACGAAGTACAGGTTGTGTACATGTTAGATAGATAGCTGGAATATTGAACAAAGTCAAGGTGTTTTGTGCTTGGATGGGAAACAAGCATATTACCCATGTTACCTATTTCTTTTCAGATATGGGGAAGTTCAATTCAGTGCATGTTTTGATGCATTTCTAACAGGATGTGATATTGAACACATGGATTGTGTGGAAGAGTAAACAAACACTCAGAAGAGGTGATACTAATTTGGATAATGAGGTTTGGGTAGAAGCTCTTAAATGTTTTGATTATGTACATGATAGAAGTTTTAGTTCTGTAATGAACTGTACACCTTATGGAAAGTAGTGTAGAAGGAAGAATCTTCTGGAGAAACATTTCAGGATCTTGGATCTGATATGTAGGTACATACACCTCAAAGTTAGAAGAAATCTGTAAGGGAGCTTACATGAGATTTTTCTAGAAATGAGAATATTGTGTTTCACATGAATAACACTTGGATAGTGAGATTATCTAGAAGTGTTGAGTATAATGCTGAATGAAAAAGTGAGATCATTTTTCAAAATTAATTCTGTTAATGCAAGGGATGCATCAAGGTCAGAGTCAGAATAGAAAAGCATTTGCTGAAAGACAGTCAGGTAAATTTGACAAACTCTGATACACATTTGGTTTAGAGGAGGCTAAACAAATGATTGTTCATCATTGGTGCAAATTTATTGGAACAGGAACCTGATAACTGATGAAGTAAGGAACAGGTGAGTCAAACAACCTGTGAGATATCAGGATGAATTTGCAGGAAAAGCCATTTGAAAGTTCAAAATTTCAAAGAGGTGAAAAAATTATCTGTTAAGGAAGCTAAACCATAGCTTCAGGCTATGCAAGCTGAGTTGAATTCTTTGGATAAAGAACAAAACATGGAAGCTGGTGAAACAAACAGCAGTCCATGGAACTCATTGTTACCAGATAGATTTTTTAAGTAAAAACTAACCAGATTGGAAAAGGTTATATGACAAATAGCAAGATTGGTTGCTTGTGATTTTTGCTTAGTTAAAAGGAGCAGGATAATCATGAGATGAGTGCAACAACAATTTGCTTTGGAAACAGTTAGACTGATGTTTAAGAATGTGGAGAAAAAAAGGTATGAATATTTCACAGTTGAAATATTGGAACATAAGCATTTTAAATGAGAGGAAGTCTTTGGAAAACTGTGAGAATTTTCTGTAGGAAAAGCTAGAATCAGCTGGAGGCTGGAATTCTGTTTTGAACTCAAACATTGCTGAATTGAGATTTGCACAGAGAGGCAGATCAATGTTTGTTTGTTAAACAGGAGGAACAAGGACATAGACTGTATGTACTTTGTTTAGATGGATGATCTATTGTTTTTTTTCTGGACAGATAAAAGCAATATGATATAATTGATCCAGGGTTTGGAATTTCATTGAAAATGAAACTGCTTGGTGGTGGATCAACTGTTTATTTGTAAATAGAAGTTGAGGGAGAACCAAGAGGGCAGTATCTTACTGCAACAAATCAGAGAAATATCATGGATGTGATTGAGAATTTTGGAGATAGTTAACTCAGTGCGAGACTCCAAATAGTTGAAGATTTTCAAGCACATGCTGATGGAAAAGCAGTTTGAATGCTACACAGAAGCATTGGGCTGTTGAGCTTTACTGTACAAGCAACAAGGCCAGGTATTGCTGTCAGTGTAATAGGCAGACTGTTAGACCAACAGGACATGCTTGGAGAGCTCTGAAAAGGAGTTGAGTGTTATCTGGAGGGAACATCATACTTCAGACTAAGATTTACAAGTCAGAGCACAGGTGGCTTACAGATTCACAGAAATGCCAGTTGTAGTTGTGATAGTAAGAACAACAAGAACACACCTGAAGTTTGTTATTTTTATAATCATACTTTGATTGATTTTGTAGAAACAATCATCTAAAAGTTAGAGTTCAACTGAAGCTGAACTGAATACATTGTATTGTGTATTGTGCTATTATGCTATTGTAAAGCTTGAATAGTTATTGCATTTGTTTAAATAGTTTAAATTGTTAAAGATGTTTAAATGATGCCGAGATTGATGTGAAAAACCTATTACAGTTTTTTCAGGAAACCAAGGCAGGATTGCTATGCTGCAGGCAGATAGCAATACACAACGTTTTGGGTTTGCAAATAAAACTGTGTCATGAGGAGGGATACATCAGAAGTGATTTGATGGTGGTTCAAATTTCTGGCAGGTAAAGTCATTCCTGCAAAAGTTTTTTTTATCAAAGTCCATAGATGAAAGAACAGCATCAGATGTCAACAAAACTGTTGCTGTTGTATGAGGTAAATAACCACGTTCTGCACAAATGCAAAAGCAGGGGGATGTTCGGTTTTGCATAGGCAGAACGAGATTACCACCTGACATCGAGATTATCACCTGACCTGGTGGGTGTCACTTGAGTTCAAACACAGAAGGTCTCTGGTCATGAGACATAGTCTCGAGATGATATGACTCAGCAACCTTGGACAGGTTTAGCAGATCAACATGTTGATGAATAGGTTATTACAACTGGGTGAGTAATGTCCTATTTATAAGTGCAGGGTCTGTGGTATAAAAGCTAACACAGTTGCTGATAGCTTTCACTTGTTCTCCTTGCTGTCTCTCGTCTCGACTCGACATGTTTATTGTTCTTGGACTTCACTTCATCTAGCCTTACCACTGGGGTATTGGATTTGTATCTGCAATGATGTAGTGAGTAGATGCATTGTTTGCCTTAATCCCATGTAATTGGGTCTTACAAATAAACTCTTTAATCTTTATTAACTGCTGTTATCTCCTCCTTCCGCCTGCGTGACTGGGACTGAGGGTCATTGGCTAGGGGAGCTTTTGAACCCGGGTCAGTCCAGCTCTCACAGTCATGAGGTTCCTTCCAACTCTATGATCTATGAAATCTATAAATCTCTGGAAAAACGGGGTCAAAAGCTGTGGCGAGCCAAAAATGGCTTACAATCATGGTGGGAGACACTTAGCCAGTGCCAGTTGTCCCAAAGTGCCATTTGGGCACTTGTGGAGCATCTAGCACTGGTGGTGGCGTGGGCGAGCTTGGCAAGAGCGGCAAAGGGTTTTTGACGCTTTTGCCAAGTGGGTCGCTAGCCGCTTCCCAGTACCCATGATGGAGTCAATCACCCAGGTTCAAATGGCACGACAACCCATTGTGGGTACAACAGCCCTTGAGCAATCCATGCATTGTCAGAGAGGCTTGTTGCCCACGAACAAGCTACCCTGTGGGAAATGGTCCAAGTTTGCACAACACGACAACCCACGATGGCTTGTCACCCACGATGGCTTGTCATGTCATGCAAACCCAGTCTTTGTGTGTGAGTGAATTCCATGTCAGTCTGGAACATCGATGACTTTAAAGGATGTTGCGTAGTCCCATCATGTGCTCACCAACCCCAGAATCACATTGCCCTAAAGCAGGGCTCTCCAACCTTGGGTCCCCAGATGTTGCTGGAGTATAGTTCCCAGAATCCCTTGCCATTAGCCATGCTGGCTGGGTTGTAGGCCGGCAACATCTGGGAACCCAAGGTTGGAGAGCCCTGCCCTAAAGGGAGTCTGCAACTCTTCTAGTATTATATGTCGTTTACTTCTCAAAATGCATTCAGTAGACATATGCCCAAATGACTCCAGGTATGGAGGCTTCATCATAGACAGGCCCAGCATAGAAACTCTTGCGAACTTCCCTTTGGCCACGATGTCAACTCCTCCTTTCCCATCTTTCGTACACTTCCCTTACCAGCAGTGGGTTAAATTGCACTAACTACCTGGACCTCACACTGTCATGAAGCCTCATAGCCTACACTGGAAAGCAAACCTTCACCAGGAGAAGGGTAGGGCCTCGTAGCCAGCCTAGCCTGCCTCAGCATCAGTGCCCGCTGACGATTCCGCTCAATCTTCGCCCGCATCGTTGCAGAGAGTGCCAGTTTCTCCCCCTCAGAAGCGGTTGTTTCCATGACCAGATCCAGATCCAGAAACCTAGAAATGTAAAGAGGTGGGGAGGGCAATCAGCTACAACCAAAAGGGATGCGACCTACCAACCGGTCCCACACATAGAGAAGCAGGAGATGGGAGTGGGGTGGGAATGCTTTGTTAGTGTATAGCAGTGTACGCTGGCTGGGGCATGCTGGGAGTTGTAGGTCAAAAACATCTGGGGACCCAAGGTTGGAGAACACTGGTCTATAGCAACCAATGGAACAAGGATTCTCAGGGCACCATCAAGGTTAACCAATTTATTGTGGGAAGGCAAAAGCCTACTTTGTGCAAGCAAAGGAGGGAACACCATAAGTCAATGCCAAACAAGAAAACACCCCACCCTTCCCAATATTCTATGCTTATTTATTCCTTCTTATAAAATTTATAAGCCACTCCACATTGAGATATATCTGAGTGGCAAACAATAAATTAAAACAAAATGCAAAAAGTTACAATAAAAGCAAGCAGATCAATAAAACTGGCTGGAATTTATTCACCACTCCAGAAACGCGTGCCTGAAAAGAAAAGTGAATGTTGATGCATGCCTGCTCTCATCTGGGAGGGCACTCCACAGGGTGGGAGCCACCCCACTCAAGGCCCTACTCCTGGTGTTCCAAGCACCAGGGGGAACATCAGATACCCCACTGTCTTTGCACTTATCTCCTGGGATCATATAAGTCAGAAGCAAGATGTTATTAAGCAATGGAGCAGAAGGCTGTTTTGCACAAATTTTTTTCTTGCATCACCTCAAGCAAAACAGTCAAGAGAGACACAACACACATGCCATTTTACCCAAAACAGGCTGAGGATTGCAACCTTGCTATTTCAAATGAGAGCTGAAAATTCAGAGAAGGGGCCTGGAATATCACTGAGCGGATCAGTCAGACTCCTGCTGGTTTTCCCACACACACCATGGCTGTGGCCCTGCTACTGGTATATCTGACAAAATGCTGCTTCCACAGAGATGATCACTTCCACAAAAGCTCCTCCCACCGACCTCCCTTTCCCCCCTCACGAGGCATTATGTTCTTAGTGCTCTGCTGGTAACCAAGCTAACCAACCAGCTGGATTGCAGCGGGCAGAATCAAACAAGGGCCCCAAGTGTGACACTGGAGGATACCGGATGGCCTGCTTTTGCCAATGCTTGCCAAACACTACATCAGCACCTCAGGGAACATTTCTTTTGATATCACTACTCCCCCTCTGCCCTCCTGGTCACCATCTTAAAAGAGACCCTATGCTAGTCTTTCCGCAACCTGGTGCCTTCCAGATGTTTTGGACTTCAACTCCAATCAGCCCCAGCCAGTGTGGCCAATTAACAGGAATGCTGGGAGTTCAAAACATTTGGAAGGCATTAGGTTGTGGAAGGCTGCCCTATGCACTAGCTTCAGAAGCTTAGTCTCTAGCAGGATATATATCCCTGAATGGTTAAAGTTCACCATTAATTAAAAAATTAAATTGAATTAAAAAAAACATTAGGCTAACCTATAGTTTTAAACATGTTTAAATGGATAGTGTTATGAGATGGCACTGCTATCAGATGAATGGGGTTGTTGCTTTTTAACAAACATAAGATGTGTGTCTGATTGCAAACATGCATTTGCATGCATTTTCACTGAGTATACAGTCACTCACTAAAGAGCTGCAACCAGCCCCACTGTACATGTATGCGTAGAGTACATGTATATTACATGCTTTTGCATGTGCTTTACAGGTACACTTTCTTGGTTGTCCCCCTATATTGCCGCTCCATGCCCCAAGATGGATTCTTCAGGCACTTGACATCTGTCAGATGCATTTATTTTTAGCATGCAGGACACTAGTAGTTCCTAAAAGAGTGAAAGCAAGCTGTCCCCATGAAGACTAAAAGAAAATTGGACAATTTAACTTCAAAACTGCTGCTTCTCTCTACTATATATATATATATATATTTAATATAGGAGGTATTTAGCTACTACCATTCTATATAATGTAACATCTGGGACTTAAAGAGTTATGTAAGATGTTGTGCATTTTTGCCAGTGTGGCGTAGTGGGGTGAGAGTGTTGGACTGGAACTCAGGAGATCCAGGTTCTAGTCCCCACTCGGCCATGAAGCTCACTGGGTGACTTTGGGCCAGTCACTGCCTCTCAGCCTAACCTACCTCACAGGGTTGTTGTGAGGATAAAATGGAGAGGAGGAGGATTATGTAAGCCACCTTGGGTTCCTTGCAGGAAAAAAGGCAGGGTATAAATATAATAAATAATTAAATAATTATCTCTCTCCTAAGCCATGAGCTAGGCGAAAGGGGGGAGAGCCTTTTTTGCAGTGGCCCCACATCTCTGGAATGCATTACCCACTGAAGTTCATCAAGTCCCATCACTACAGGCCTTCAGGAAAGTAATCAAGACTCAATTTTCCATGGCCTTCTCCCAAGTTGTATTTCTGAGGCCCCTGCTCATTTTTGGCCACAATTGTTTTTTGATTTTATCATTGGGGGGGGGTGTTTTATTATTTTCACTGTCTTTTATTAATCCTGACACTTGCTGCATTGTTTTTACTCTGTGAGCCACCTTGAGCCATTTTCCACCCAAAAAGGTGGCCTAAATATATTTTAAATAAACAAACAAAAAGTTAGTTTTAAACCCAATTGCTTTATATGGGAGATATATAAACGTGCTTATATAACCCTGCCATTGAAATCAATGGCCCTTTGCTGTATCTTACCCCTAATTTCAAAATTCTTCACACATTACAGTCTTAGGAGTGCACCTAAGGGTTTGTATTTTATTTTATTTTTTACCATCACCTAAGACAGTAAAGCAGAAATGCAACAAACAGGTGTCTGAAAACATATATATTACACAGGTACCCCCCAAAAGGGGGTATATACTATTTAAGTTAATGTGGCATAATCTTTTTCTTGGACTACATACAGCCGACTTCATCAGATAAATAAAGTGTTAACCTCCGAAGAGTTTTCTATACAACTTTTAAAAAATAATAATCGATTACGTTGCGATTACGTTCCACGCATCTAATAAAGAGGGCTCTAGTCCGCGAAAGCTTGTGCTACAAATAAACCTATTAATCTTTAAAAGTGCCACGGGACTGTTCCTTGCTTTTGCTGCAACAGACTCACGCTGCTACCCCTGTGGCAACCGGGAGGCCTGGCTGCAAAGAAATAACAATTTAAATTAAATTAAAACATGCTAAGATTCTGCTTGCCAAACGGGGACATCTAGATTGGATCCAGCATGACAGGTACAAGCTACGGCAGAAACTGCTGACCCGACCCGCCCGCCGGTCCACCTACCCGTGAAAACACACAGCCCTGCCTCCTACGGAGCCCACCTCATTAGCCCTCCACGGGTAAGGCTCCCCCAACCTCCGCCCCCCTCCGCGGATCCCACCTGTAAAAGCGAGAAGGGCACACCAGCCCCCCTGGACGTCAACGACACAGAGAGACGCGGCTTCTTTAAGCCGTACACGCATGCGCCTGGAGACAGGCCCGCCCTATGGAGGCGTTTTTGAGGACGCTCGTGACCACAGAGCTATAAAGGTATAGAGAGGGCAATCTCTCGCTATGCCGTATCCAGGTTCCCACCAAGAAAGCATTCTTAAATGTATTCCGCCCCGGAAGTGAAAGTTGCGGCTAATAAGAGTTCCTAATCTTTCTAATTCGGCCCTTGTTCCGTGTGAAACGTTTTTGTTGTTGCTTTCTTAAAAGTATTTCTGCCAACATTTTAAAAACAGGTGTTGGGTGCCTCGGGTGGACGCCAAAGGAGGAGTCTGACGGCGCACCGGTGCCTGCAGGCGCTGTATTGCCAACCCCGGTTTAGAGTCTCATGTTTTTGGCCTACAACTCCCAGGGCTCAAGAGCCACCAACTGGGGTCAGGTGCAAATAGTGGCTCAGGACAGACATACACCTAGTAGAATTAAGAAATAGGGCGCCTCTGAGTGAGCGCACACCTCAGACCAAGAATTTGTTTTCAGTTCCAGAATTGAATTCACAGAATTGAATTCACAGTCTTCCTGATTCCCCACTTCCAATTTTCTCCATTTCAACAACCTAATTTAGAGGGGGCAAAAGCCTTTTTTGTTGTTGCTCTTGTTAAACAACTGGGAGTCAGAAGCCTTTGTAGAGCTACTCAAGTTATTCAGAGATCAGACCCCAATCTACCTTTGGCCCACCCCTGGCCTGGAGGGTTCAGGTGAGAATCAGTCTGTGGTGGTAGTCTATCAGTGATTCTGGGCTGTGGGAGACAATCCTTACTACGAAGGGGTTCCCCAGCAGGGAACATGATCCCAATTCCCAAATCTACAACAGAGGTATATTAAAAATGCTCTTAAAGCAGGTTGCTATTTTATCTTCACATTTTAATTGTGAATATATCTAAGAGTCAGCCTTTGAACCTTGCTGTGAATCTTGCATTCCTCCAGTGAAATCTCTTTGCCTTCCCCCAGCACAAGTTGAAATGGCAGCCCTGTGTATGAGGACCTCCATGCATCCACCCCAGGATTGTCAACTAATCAGGAAGGCATGGGTTCCCCCCCAACCTCCAACGTTTTTTTACATTGTACACTTAAGCAGAATAAACTGCTTTTGTACCAGGCTCCACCCATCTTCAGACTACCAAAAGCTGCTGGCCTCCTCCCCAAACCTGGCAAAACCTGCTGGTGCTCTCCGGTCTGTCATAACTAAGCCCTCTGCCCCCCTGGCTTTAGTACTGGACCTGCTCTAGGCTCCACCATTTAACTGAGGGAGCTCAGCCCCCCAGATGCCACCCATTAATGCATTGTAAAACCAAACAAACAAAAACCCAAGGAGCACAGGCCTGAGGTCCCCTTAGTATGTATGCCAAGTTTCAGGTGTCAACATTTCACAGTCTTGGAGTTTCGGTGCAGACAGACAGACAGACAATCCTCCTTTATTATTATAGATGAGCCTTTCATGTGTGGCGTAGTGGTGAGAGAGCCAGTGTGGCGTAGTGGTGAGAGTGTTGGACTGGGACTCGGGAGATCCGGGTTCTAGTCCCCGCTCAGCCATGAAACTCACTGGGTGACTTTGGGCCAGTCACTGCCTCTCAGCCTAACCTACCTCACAGGGTTGTTGTGAGGATAAAATGGAGAGGATAAAATGGAGAGGAGAAGGAGGAGGATTATGTAAGCCGCCTTGAGTTCCTTGTAGGAAAAAAGGTGGGGTATAAATGTAATAAATAAATAAATAAAAATAAATAAATACAGGGAAAGTAAAGGAAATGTGTGGCTCTCTTGACAACAGACAGCAGAGTGCGCCAAAAGCATTGTGGATTAGTATCTTCTGACTTTGTACAAGTACACCAATTTACATACAAATGCAGAATTACTGGTATAATAAGCACTAAAAAGTCTTAGGCTACAATCCTATATACATTTGCTTGGGAGTAAGTCCCACTGAATTCAGCAGGGCTTATTTCCAAGTAAACATTAATTGGATTCAGTTGCAATTGTATTTACGGGTAGGATTGAGGTTTATTCATAGTCTATTCTTGCTTGATGCTCAGAAGGAAAAAAAGAGTTTGACTAAACTAGATATTGACTGGGTTCATTCGATATGAAAACCGATCATGGGTTACAAGCCACTGTGGGTTGTCGTGTTGTGAACCTGGACCATTTTCCTCAGAGTGGCTTGTTTGAGGGCAACAAGCCACCCTGACAGTCCATAGGTTGTTGTAGGGGTGGTTGTGGTCCGACCACTTGTGGTTACCAGGAACCGGCCAGCAAGCCACTTGGCAAGAGTGGCAAAAAAAACCTTGCCACTCTTGCCAAGATTGCCCTGGCCAGTGCCAGTACCAGCCGTCCCAAAAGTGCCCAAGCGGCACTTAGGGGTGACTAGCACTGACTGGGTGTCCCCCACCGCAATCACAGCCCTTTCGGCTTGCTGCAGCTTTTTTGTTCCTTTACCCTTTACCCCCCCCCCCAAGATTACGATCTCCAGCTTGAGATCTCCAAAACAATCCCTGTTTTGACAGCCACTGACAGCCCCTTGAAAGTGTCTAAGCGGCACCTTGAAGGGGCTGTTTGTGGTTGCAAACCTTTTAATTTAAAAAAAAAAATTGGACCCCCCCCTAATTGTGCCAATATTTGCGCACTTTTAAAAAAAATCGTTCTTTCACAAGTGCGCACCTGCGCACTTGCAGAGGTCCGAATATAGGATAGCTTCACCTGGGCAATATCCAGGGAAGTATCTGCTGCCAAAGTGCAGCAGGTAGCAACCCTGGACACTGACAAAGAGAGGCTCCAAATAGCCTTTCCCCCAACTTTGGTTTGTTTTGACAGCTGTCAAAAGGTGAGCTGTCAAGCCAAACCAAAGGCGCGAGTAATCTATGCTCACAAAAAGGATGTGGTGGGATTTGCACCCCATTCACAGCAAGATGCTCTTCTTTTCTTTTTTACTCCATTGTACTAAGGGTGCTCTCACTTTTTCCACTTGTTCCCAGGATTCTAGATGCTCAGGAACATGGAAAAGTGTGAGCCACCCCCTTTTAAAAGGAACTGGTGTTTTTGACAGTTAGCTGTTAAAACTCTGGTTCCACTTAATAGGGAGTTTTTGACAGGCTCCCCATGGTTTTTTCACAGGGACATATGCATTCATGCCAGTTTTTTCACAGGGACATCTGCAATCATGTCTGCAAGCTGTCCTTTTAAATGGGGGTTGCTCACACTTTTCCATGTTCCTGAGCACCTAGAGCAGGGCTCTCCAACCTTGGATCCCCAGATGTTGCTGGCCTACAGCTCCCAGCATACCCAGCCAGCATGGCTAATGGCAAGGGATTCTGGGAGCTGTAGTCCAGCAATATCTGGGGACCCAGGGTTGGAGAGTCCTGACCTAGAGTCTCAGGAACAAGTGGAAAAGTGAGAGCACCCTTAGGACAGTGGAGTCCAAAGAAAAGAAAAAAGAAAAGGGTCTTGCCACAAAGGGGATGTAAATGCCACCACATCCTTCTCACAACCTTAGATCACTCGTGCCTTTGGTTTGGCTTGATAGCTTGCCTTTTGACAGCTGTCAAACCAAACCAAAGGGGAATATCTTCTGTATATTCTGTATACAGAATATACAGCCATATGTACCTGTCAAAAAACACTCATTGCCCTGTCAAAACCCCACTTTAAAGGAGACCCTGAGTTTTGACAGCTAGCATGTCCCCAAAAAGGGGGTGGGATGCACTTTGGTACTTTCCCCAGCAGCTAGAGTCTCAGGGGAAAGTGCAAAATGTGCAGTACTCTGTGGACAGTCAGGGCAAAAAAGAAAAAGGTGAGGATCTCACCGCGAAGGGGGTGTACATCCCACCACCCCCTTTTCGCAAGCAAAGATCCCTTATGCCTTTGCATTCCCTTGTCAGCTCGCCTTTTGACAGCTGTTAAAAGAAAGCAAAGAAAAACCATATTTGGAGCCTCTTTGGGTCAATGTCCAGGGTTGCTGGGTGCAAAAAAATAATAATTAAAAATAGGTTGCCAACCACTGACAGCCCCTCCAATGTACTGCTTGGACACTTTAAAGGGGCTGTCAGTGGCTGTCAAACCGGAGATCATGGAAACTGACTGTCAAGCTGGAGATCGCGATCTCTGGAAAAAATAAGGTTAAGGGGGGGGGAAGCTGTGGCGAGTGAAAAAGGGCTTGTGATTGCTGGGGGGGGGGGAGCAGGCAAGTTGGCCCTGCCACAGAGTCCCCTGGGATACATGCTGGAGGACCGAGGGCAGGGAAAGGGCGAACAACCCATAGAATCATAGAAAAGTAGAATTGGAAGGGGCCTATAAGGCCATCGAGTCCAACCCCCTGCTCAATGCAGGAATCCAGGTCAAAGCATCCCTGACAGATGGCTGTCCAGCTGCACCTTGAATGCCTCCAGAGTGGGAGAGCCCACCACCTCCCTAGGTAATTGGTTCCATTGTCTTATTGCTCTGACAGGAATTTTTTCCTGATGTTTAGGTGGAATCTGGGTACCTGTAACTTGAGCCCATTATTCCGTGTCCTGCAAACTGGGATGATCTAGAAGAGATCCTGGCCCTCCTCTGTGTGACAAGCCTTTAAGTACTGGAAGAGTGCTATCATATCTCCCCTCAGTCTCCTCTTCTGAAGGCTAAACATGCCCAGTTCTTTCACTCTCTCCTCATTGGGCCTTGTTTCCAGTCCCTTTATCATCTTTGTTGCCCTCCTCTGAACCTTCTCCAGTTTGTCTACATCCTTCTTAAAGTGTGGTACCCAGAACTGGACGCAGTACTCAAGATGAGGCCTAACCAGTGCCGAGTAAAGGGGAATTATCACTTCCCACGATTTGGAAGCTATACTTCTATTAATGCAGCCCAAAATAGCATTTGCCTTCTTTGCAGCCACATTGCATTGCTGGCTCATATTCAGTTTGTGATCTACCACAATTCCAAGATCCTTCTCACTTGTAGTATTGTTGAGCCAAGTATCCCCCATTCTGTAACTCTGCATTTGGTTTCCCCTCCCTAGGTGCAGCACTTGGCATTTATCCCTATTAAATTTCATTCTGTTGTTTTCGGCCCAGCACTCCAGCCTATCGAGATCTCTTTGAATTTTGTTTCTGACTTCCAGAGAATTAGCTGTTCCACCCAACTTTGTGTCATCTGCAAATTTGATAAGCATTCCCTGCACCTCCTCATCCAAGTCATTAATAAAAATGTTGAAGAGCACTGGGCCCAGGACAGAGCCCTGTGGTACCCCGCTCATTACATCTCCCCAGTTTGAGAAGGTACCATTGATAAGCACTCTGAGTTCGATTCTGTAGCCAACTGTGGATCCACCTGATAGTTGTTCCATCTAGCCCACTTTTAGCTAGCTTGCTAATCAGGATATCATGAGGCACTTTGTCGAAAGCTTTGCTGAAGTCCAGATATGTTATGTCCACAGCATTCCCACAGTCCACAAGGGAGGTTACCTGATCAAAAAATGAGATCAGATTAGTCTGGCAGGATTTGTTATTGACAAATCCATGCTGACTTCTAGTAATCACTGCATTGTTTTCAAGGTGCTTTCAGACTGACTTTTTAATAATCTGCTCCAAAAATTTCCCAGGGATTGATGTCAGACTGACTGGCCTATAGTTCCCAGGTTCCTCCTTCTTGGCCATTTTGAAGATGGGAACAACATTTGCCCTCCTCCAGTCATCTGGCACTTCACCTGTCCTCCAAGATTTCTCACAGATAATAGACAGTGGTTCTGAGAGTTCTTCTGCCAGTTCCTTTATTACTCTAGGATGCAGCTCGTCAGGCCCTGAAGATTTAAACTCGTTCAGAGTAATCAGGTGCTCCTTGCCTGGGGTGTGTGTGTGTCATAGACCCTCTTTTGGGAGAAGACCGAGCCGAAGTAGGAATTGAACACTTCTGCCTTTTCTTTGTCTTCTGTTATCAATGAGAGCCAGTGTGGCGTAGTGGTTAGTGTTGGACTGGGACTCGGGAGATCTGGGTTCAAGTCCCTGCTCGGCCATGAAACTCACTGGGTGACTTTGGGCCAGTCACTGACTCTCAGCCTAACCTACCTCACAGGGTTGTTGTGAGGATAAAAGGGAGAGGATGAGGATGATTATGTAAACCACCTTGGGCTCCTTGCAGGAGAAAAGGCGGGGTATAAATATAATAAATAAAAATAAATAAACAAATAAAATTTGCCATCCTCATTGCGTAGTTGAACCACCATTTCTTTCCTCTGTCTTTTACTATGTATGTATCTGAAGAAAGCTTTCTTGTTGTTTTTAGCATCCCTCGCTAACCTTAGCTCATTCTCAGCTTTAGCCTTCCTGACACTATTCCTGCAGTTCTGTGCTACCTGCCTGTACTCTTCCCTTGTAGCCTGTCCTTCCTTCCACTTCCTATATGTGTCCTTTTTTGTTTTCAGGTCATCTTGAGTTTATTGTGAAGCCACATTGGCTTCTTCTGTTGCCCTCTGCTCTTTTTCCTTGTGGGAATTGTTTGCAATTGTGCCTTTAAAATTTCCTTTTTTAAAAACTCCCACCCATCCTGGGCTCCTTTTCTCATTAGAGTCGCTTGCCATGGGACCTTAGTTATCATTGTTCTGAGTTTGTTAAAATTGCCTTTCCTAAAATTCAGGGTACGCGTTTGGCTACACTCAGCTTTTGCTTCCTTTAGAACAGTGTTCTCCAACCTTGGGTCCCCAGATGTTTTTGGCCTACAACTCCCAGCATGCCCCAGCCAGTGTAGCTGGCTGGGGCATGCTGGGAGTTGTAGGCCAAAAACAACTGGGGACCCAAGGTTGGAGAACACTGCTTTAGAATCAAGAACTCAAGTATGACATAGTCACTTTCCCCCAGAGTTCCCGAAACTGCCGCTTTATCCACTAATTCGTCTCCTGTTGGTTAGAATCAGGTCAAGGATAGCCGATCCTCTAGTTCAGTGATGGCGAACCTTTTTGAGCCTGAGTGCCCAAACTGCAACACAAAACCAACTTATTTATTTCAAAGTGCCAACACTGCAATTAAACCTGAATAGCGGGGTTTTAGTTTTAGAAAAACAACTCATACAGTTGCCCGAACTAATTCACATCTTTTGTCTTAAAAGAAAAACACAATAACAGAGCGTTCAATGATACGAACAGTTTTTTGTTGGGAAAAAAATCAACTCAAAAAATTATTATAGTACTACATTGTACACATAGCCTGAAAGGAATTTATACAAACTTTTAAATAATTAGGCACATGTATTTTTGGATAAGGGATTCTCAACTTGTAATATGATTATATGCCAGACTGAAATTGTATGGGGCAAGCTTTACCCCGGGTCCTTTCCCTGCTTCTACAGGTGTCGGATTAGTAAAAGTAAAAGTCAACCTGTACTAGGATGAGCAAGATAAACAAGAAAACTAAACGTGCTTAACACATTTTAAGCACTTTATGTCTTGGACCGCAAACACTGCATTAGGTAAAAGTTTGCATTGGGCATGCTTTTGCACAATTAATGTGATTTTTGCTATTGCATGCATGCTGATAATTTGTCAAACCTTGGCTCATACTCCGTTAGTTTGAGAGCAACACATGCAGCACTCAGGTCAACTGTTAGGGCTTTACATCCAAGCCATGCTCTGTGCATCATTCTTCAAAATCTTTTAAATGTGATAACAATGTAGAAAAGAATTCTGTAACAGGAATTCTAGAATAAAATCATTCTGTTCCACACTGTGAGAAAGAACAAAATCATTAGTGTTTTGCAGAAGGGGACAGTCTTTTCGCAATCTGGTGACCAATGGCTCGAGTGAGTGCCCACAGAGAGGTCCCTGCGTGCCAGCTGTGGCACCCGTGCCAATAGGTTTGCCATCACTGCTCTAGTTCCTTCCTCCACTTTCTGATCATCTGTCGGGCCCACTGTGGGTTGTTTAGCCAACAACCAACCCACTATGGCTTATTGCCAAGGTGGAGTGATGTGTGAACACGGCCACTGTGATATAATTTCTACAGATCAAGCTCCTGTTAGAGACAGAGGGGCAGGCCAGGCTGAATGGGTTTTTTCTCCAATCTCTTGGAAACTCTACCTGTAATTTTACTTAGATCTGAGTTGGTACATCAAAAATAAACCCCTATTTTTTTATCTCAATAGAATGAAAACTGCCAAATAAAATTATGTTTATCCTAATATTTTTCAAATTTACTTGCCACCTGATGGGGAGGCACGTTTTTGGGTAGTTTATGCTGTCTTTCTGCTTCATTCATCGCCTCCCAGCTATTGTCTGTAAACTTGGCTGATAGATTGACAATTAGGGAAGCACATAAAGTGTTGAAAGCCATTGCCCCAGAACTGAAAAGCACAGGTATGAGTAGAACTGAAATGTAAATATGTAAGGGGGGGCGGGATTGGCACTCTTCCCTGACAGGCAATCTTAATGCAAGTTTGTTATTTTTGTTATTATCACAGAAGACGACTGGAGAATATGACAGGATGTGAACATACCTTGTTCCCCCCCCCACTTTTTAAAAAAACAGTACTTGTGTGGTTTGTCATTATTACTGTTATTCAACAGGATTTTACATCCCAGTGCGATCACTTTACAATATCAGGAGGTGCATAAACATCTCTGGACAAGAACTGTGGCAGGAGGTTGAGTCAGGTGAATGCTGGGATTCTCTCCTTCACACACAAATGCATCCATTCTTGCTTCTTCTTTTTACCACCAAAGTATTCACCACACTTTGTTGTCGGCTAGTAATCCAGGAAGTAAAAAGCTGTGATTTACTAGTCAAATCCTCTTGCTGCTGCCAAAGATCACCTTTCAGTCTCCACGATACCCTAAATCTTTGGGCATGGTGACAAAATGCCACACATGTACTGAAATAGAGGCATCCCAGCCTGTAACTGTTTAAAAGCAACCTATTCCATTAATTTGCTTTTCTCAAAGTATATAGGAACTTAAAAAAAAAAAAACCCATCTACCTCCAGTAGCTGTGAACAGGTGTGAGCAGATGGGCAAGATCTACTTTGTTTTTTTACTAGATCACAGAGATCCGCCAACCGGAGCCTGGTACACCTGGAATTGAAGAATTCTAAGCCCAGGAATTTGCTTAGAGTGCCAGAACTGAACAAAGCTCACAGTCCTTCTACATAAGACCCTACTCCTGGTTCCCTAACCCCAGCTTTCTTCATTTCAGCAGCCAGTGTGGCGTAGTGGTAAGAGTGTTGGACTGGGACTCGGGAGATCCGGGTTCTAGTCCCCGCTCGGCCATGAAACTCACTGGGTGACTTTGGGCCAGTCACTGACTCTCAGCCTAACCTACCTCACAGGGTTGTTGTGAGGATAACATGGAGAGGAGGATGAGGAGGATTATGTAAGTCGCCTTGAGTTTCTTGCAGGAAAAAAGGTGGGGTATAAATGTAATAAATAAAAAATCATTGGGGTGGGGAGAGTAATTCTGTGGTTAAATAATTGGGAATCAGAAATCTTTGCCAGTCTACTGCCAATCACCCAGAGATCTACCAGTACACCCTGATATACTTTCTTCCCAACCTCCGAACTAAAGTCCTGCTTAGTCTTACATCAAATAGGAATTTCCAGTCCTCAGTTTAGATTGTAGGCTAAGGGGCTTGTTTTTGTTTTTGTTTTTGTGCTTCTGCAACTCTACAAGGCATAATTTTCATTGATGATGCTATAGAAATAAAAATGTTTCAAAATGAGTAGTTGCTGCATAGGACAGAGGGGACCAGTGATGGCTGTTCTTATTAATTACTAAAAAAAAAAAAAGTGACAAATTGCTAAAAAAAACACAACAATGACAGATTTAAGGATGTGGAAAGGCTAGGCCTGCATGGGCTCTATCTGCCATTCATACTACTGACAGAAGGGAGCAAAACTCACGTGATATATCTGTTGTTTCTAGTACTTCAGACTATAGTGGTACAGTTCTGGGGGGCTGTACTTTCAAAACTAGAACCAAGGGAGCAAGCCAGGCTAGAACCCGCCCCTACACAAGCTGGGCCCGTGTATGTACGCCCCCATCTGCAGCGTTGTTGTTTTTTACAAGAGGGACACCCTTCAGTCCCGGACTTAGTGCTTCTCTACAGGAGGCATTTATTGTGCCCTCGTGATCCCTCACTCATGGAAGTTTGCGGGGCCTTTTCATGTCATCCTCCAGGTCCTCTCCTGTGTTTTCCAGCCATTTTCACTGGGTTGTTTTTTTTAAAGCAGTATTAAATTTCAAACCGGAACAAAAGCCTTGTGCATTTTTGCAATTCAGCTGTACTGCCGCTACACCACAGCGCCACCTTGTGCCTGGTGTATAGAATATATAGAAAAGCAGATAAATACAAGCCCCGGGAAAAAGCCCCATGTAAAGGGGCAGTGAAAACGGAAGAAGAAGCCTCAGTAAAGCCATGGGATAAATGCCTCATGTAGAGAAGCCCTTAGACTGAGTCAGATGTGGTATAGTCCAGCAGCAAATACTTCATGTGAGGATGCTGATAGTATATAGCAGCCTTTAGCACAGGGCTCTCCAACCTTGGGTCCCCAGATGTTGCTGGACTACAGCTCCCAGAATCCCTTGCCATGAGCCATGCTGGCTGGGTATGCTGGGAGCTGTAGGCCAGCAACATCTGGGGACCCAAGGTTGGAGAGTTTAGCAAGACCAAGAATGGTCAAGGGCATAAGCCAGCCACCTCTGTTTTTAAAGAGATCAAAAGCCATAGAGTGCTGTCATTTTTAACTAATCCCAGACCTTTGTTCCTTAGGAAGTGCTCAGCATAAACAAAATATTTTAAAATTTCAGGATATAAGACAACTTCCTACAAAAATCACATATATAAGAGGATCACAACTCCACCACCACCCCAATTAAAAGTGGGCCCCATGTACAGGTTGGGATTACATTTGGGTCCCAGGTCTGAACAGGCTGAAGATTACTGAGTTAGTACATGTCAAGGGCCCAAGTGTTGGCAGGTGGGGTTTGTATAAACACTTTACCGGGGCCCAAAATTCGAGTGAGGCTGGCCCAAGCTGCAACCGCATTACCCTGAGGAGAAAAACTGAGGTTAAATTGTAGATCATGGTTGAGGATGTTTATGGAAGTGTATTTCCCTGTATCTGTGTACCCGTTTTCCAGATCTTGTGTGATCTGCTGCAGCCAATCAGAAGCAGTGTTAGAGCAGAAGAAGCAATATTCTGAACAGTGAGTTGCTCTGGCCCAGGCCCTTCCCTAGAACAGAGAGAGAGTGCTTGTGCAGTTAAACTAGGACCTGTAGTTTGAGAGACAGGGATTTGTGCCTCCTTGTGTGACATGCTCTCTCAAGAACTACCAGTTCCAGAATTCCTTGTGCATAGGCAAGAGAGAGGGACAGCTGGTGGGAGGGAGGGGCAAAGCTCCATAACAATCAGGAACGTTGATCCGATGGATAGTGAGAGCCAGTGCGGCTGGTAGAACTTACAGACCAATATATGTAGAATGATGTCTACTTCACAAGTATCATACCGATCTTTTGGAGAATTTTCCTTCTGAACTTTTGCACCTGGAAAAAAAAAAAAGTCTTCAGAGAAGCAACAGCCAAGGCACACTGGTAATGTATGAATGGAGCCCAAGAGACCAGGGGAGAGGTTTTATAGAGGCTAAGAAAAATGACAGGGCTAGCATTCCTTTTTACATCTTCTGGGCCTCTCCCTCTCCCTCTCTCTCTTGACATATCAACACTATCAAGCACATAACAGTTTGTCGATTTGCTGAAGTGTGGCCTTTGTTTGCTATTCTGAAGAGTACAGCTGTGGACTGGCTTCAGAAAATAAATTAGTAGTAACTAGCTAATCTTATCCCATTCATGTACTCCTTGGAAAAATGTCCCTCCCCTAATCTCGATGTCGGGTGTTTTGGGGTTGTTGGGGGTTTTTTGTTAGCAGCATGAATTAGCAGAAAACTGAACTTTGCCACCAGTACAGGTATCTATTGTTTTATGAATGACAGATTGAAAGGAACATGAAAAAACACCAGCCCAGAGGCTGTCAGCTGTGTGAAAGCATTCCTCCTTTTGACTCTGGGTGGTCCGCGTGGAGGCTGCCATCATTTCAACACAATTCCTCACGAAGGTAGGAGTAACAGTTGCGTACAAAAGCAGAACCATTTAATTACATGACTTTTAAAGGCCAGGTTGTTGACTACCGTACATGATTGGTCTGCTGCATGTTGAATGCATCTGATTGCAGTACTTCTGTTTAAAAAATAATAATCAGTCAATATGAAAAACAAAGCAAAACAAAAAAGCACTGTTACCATGATTAACTATTATCAGTCAAATAACTAATACTTTGACAGGCTCTATTCACTTTGTCTCATTCATCCTTGCAATGCATTTGCTCAATCAACCCTTTACAGCAGCCTTTCCCAACTTGGTGCACTCCAGCTGTGTTTGACTACAACTCCCATCATCCATGCTGGCTGTGGTCAAGCACAGCTGGAGGATGCCAGCTTGGGGAAAGATGCCCTGAGGCGCAATCCTATGCATGTTTAGAGAGGAAAGAAGTCCTACAGTTTCCAGCATTCCGCAACCAGCACAGCTACCTCTTCCATTCCTCCCCTCTCTCCCTGTTGGTTGCTACTTTTATTTTATTTTTTTCACCCTTCCTCTTTCCCCTGTTGTCTCATCCAGGGTTGAAATGTAGAATGTAAGTTTCTCAGGGCAAGGACTTGTCTTTTTATTTTTCTGCTGATGTCAACATGACAGATACATTGATGATGCTACATAAACAACACCAGCTTTAAGGCAGTGTTTCCGAAACTTTTGATAATGGGGAGGATAGCTTCTTCTCCCCCCCCCCCCCCGGATTAAAATTGGAGGCTCACTTCGCACTTTACACTAAAAAAAAGGTGCGTGTATTTTCTGTCATCTCCCAGCCAAATGGGCAGGCATCTTCCTTGTAACAGCAAGGTGGCCCCAATTAATATTGCCTCCCTTCCCTTTGCCCTTTGATCAGGGGGGATCAGGGATGGGAAAGCTTTCTGAGCAATGGTGATGCCTTTGTGCCTGCCTGCTGAAATCAACGAGGTAATGTAACCACTAGTTAGAGTTGGAGGAAAGGGTTAATTGAGCAACCCCCAGGGTGCATGTTTTGTAACCCCTCCTCCCTACTTCTGGCCTCTCTGTGGCCAGCGTTCTTTCTCTCCCTCTCTCTCTTCCTCTCCAACATGATAGACACAGGCATATGAATAAAGGGACTGTAAGTAAAACTAATAAATGTCTTTATTAGTTTTAAACCTTGTTTGGACAATCCGTTTCCTTTTAAGAACCTTTTTAGCAAGGTTTAACAACCCACGTGGTGATAACCAGTTTCAATAACCAGGCAGTGCATAAGGGGGAAAACTCTGCTTCGGCCTAACCAGTATAGGGACCGACTCCTTCCCATATCCTCCAATGTGAACTGCATCAGGGAACTGTACTGTGCAGTCTGTGCTGCCCTTACTCCCGCCCTTGGGATGATGTCACTGCCCATATATTAGCAGGGGGAAGGGGGATTCAATGCTGCGCAGGGCCTCTCCATCCGGGTGGGGATTAATTTTTTAAGGCACACTTCAGCTCTTCTCACCGCACACGCAAGCGTGCCCCAGGACACCGTTCAGGAATCGCTGCTTGACATGAATCTATCCATTCGTCTGACGTAACTTGTGGCTCTTTCGAGCTGAATCCATTGAAAGGCCAGAAAAATGAAACTCCGTCGCCCGTAAGGCTGGTGTTACTGGCATTGCACTTTGTACTTGGGGCCAACCTAATTTCGATAATGCATCCCCCCATCTCAGGAGGCTCAGATCCCTAACAAGCATTCTAACAAAAGAATGAGGTGTGCTACAAACGGAAAGGAATGCTTGGGGGCGGGGGGAGAAAGGGAACTTGTCTGTCCAGTTATCTCATTTGGAGCTTTAGTTTAATAAGCAAATGGATGGACAGATTCTTCAGGATTTGACGAAAAGTCATTTAAGAGGATATGATGTGTTCTGAACCGACTGCTAATGACAGCAGGAGCTCTTCCAGTCCTCCTCACTGCATCTTTCAGTTCGGAGAAAATGAAAAACAGTTTCAGAAGTTTAATGTCAACATTTTGTCCAGGCCTTGAATAGAGATGCGTTGTCTATTCACTGGTGCCTTTCGCCAGAAATGATTGGGTGGTGCCTGGCATATGAGGCGTCACAATCGTAATAATAATATTTAGCACCAATACAGTGTTCAAATGTTCAAAGTGCTTCCCATATGTTATCTCAGTAATTCCTACAACAATAGTGTAAGGGCATGCCGTTATTATTATCTTCATCATAGAATCACAGAATCATAGAAAAGTAGAGTTGGAAGGGGGCTACAAGGCCATCTAGTCCAACCCCCTGCTCAATGCAGGAATCCAAGTCAAAGCATCCCTGACAGATGGCTGTCCAGCTGCACCTTGAATGCCTCCAGAGTGGGAGAGCCCACCATTGGGATTGGTTCCATTGGCGTATTGCTCTAACAATCAGGAAATTTTTCCTGATGTTCAGGTGGAATCTGGTGGAATCATCATCATCTCCAGATTGCACAGTGCCTAAATTTGTTGCTGAGGTGAGATTTGAGCCAAGGATTTGCAAATGCACACACTCTTAGACACATGTGTCTAATTCATCAGATGTTTACTCCACACAATATTATTCAATTTTCCCTGTGCAATAACCTGGTGATGGCAGTTAGGGTGAGAGACAAAGGTTGGCCCAAAGACATCCAAGAATGAACTTCATAGCTGAGCAGGGAATTGAATCTAGGCTTCTTTGTACACTGCCCTAGAATTCGTTAATGAAGGGTGGTATAGAAATATTTTAAGGAATCACATGGTGATGATGATGACAATGACTTATATCCTTCCTTCCTTCCAAGGAACTCAAGGTGGTCTACATGGTTCCCCTGCTCATTTTTTCCTCAGAACACCCCTGAGAGGGAGGTAAGGCTGAAAAATGGTGACTGAGCCAGGGTCATCCCAGTAATCTTCCTGGCAAAAGTGGAGATTTCAATCTGGGTCTCTCTAGTCATAGTCTGACAAACATGTTTAGGCCACGCTGGCTTCCCGAAAGGCAAAACAGGGACAGCAATTTATCAAGGACAGGAAGCAGAAAACTGAGACAGTCCCTGATAAATAGGGACTATTGGGCTAAGGCTGCAATCCTGTACTCACTTGCCTGGGAGTAAGTCCCGTTGAAGTCAATGGAGTTTACTTCTCAGTAGACACATATAGGTTTGCATGTTACGTTGGCATTCCATGATTGGAACTCCCAACGTAATTTTGTTCTTCAAAGAGCAGCCACTCGGGTGGGGTGGGGTGGGGGAGTAGATTGGGGCCACAATGTGGGAGGGGAGGTCCAACCCTTTACACACACACACACACACACACACACACACACACACACAAAGCCCTGATCAAGTATCTTCCTCCAACCCCTACCAACTGCTATTAGCTGCAGAGGGGGAAACATATGGGTTTGTGCCTATATATTTTAATCTCCGTGGCTAATAACAGCTTTGGATGGGGAAATTTAAGTCAAGGAATCAATGCAGGGGCAAAAGGTTAACCTCCTTTCCCCCTGTGCCATGGCCTTGATCCAAATCACAAAACTGGTGTTTTTTTAAAGAACAAATTTACATCGGGAGTTCCCATCACAGAAATCCAACATAATGGGTAGAACTTGTAAGGGATTCTTACCAAGGCGTTTTCTTGCAGTTCAGAAACGTTTGAGCTCTTGCTTTGTGCCAGGAGGCCATTGATGACGTACAAATCCAGTTTATACACAAAATACTGCTGGCTGCATGTGAGCATGATGGGGGCGCATAGCATGTGTTTTTCAGAGTTAACATTTATTTTAGCATAATTTACCCTGCAAGAGAGGCACACTTTCAGATCTTCAGAGCCCAGGAACATTATGAGTCACAACTCTAGAGGCCAGTGTTATACCACCCAAGGAGTCAGGCAGGTAACAGAAGGGCACCTGAAAAAACATGTTCTTTAAGTTTCTGTTTTGTTGCACAGTGAACATTCATTGAAATATACAGAACGAACAAGAGCCCCACTGAATTGGACCTGAGCCTGATCTAATCCATCATACATTTCCCAACCACGACCAGCTGGATGCTTCTGCAGAGCTTACGAGCAGGACAGGAAGTTGACAGCCCTCTCCTGCTCTTATTCAGAGATATACTGCCTCTGAATATAGAGGTTCCATTAAGCTTTTATGGTTGATAGCTGTTGACAAGCAGAAGCCAATTCTCCATGGATTTGCCTAATTATTTTTATAGCTATCTAAAAAATAGCAAAGATGTAATTTTACATTTTCATCTTGTGGCAATGGATTCCATAAGTCAGTTAGGAATTGTGTGAAGGAATGTTTTCTTTTTACTCTTTTGTCTAACCTATTAGACAGGTAGGTAATCAGATCCTGGACTTAATGGTCTTACTGGAGAGGGTGGAGTTGTCTTTAGATTGTAATGTGTATTACCTCAATTATTTCAATATGTGGTAAGCTAGCCTAGCTGTTTTGGGGGCCCCTCCTCCTCATTCTGCTGAGTGGGGCCCTTGACGTCTGCCCCAAAGTCCTGCCACGAGGGTGCCATTGATCTGACCAGAACCTAGTGCCAGTACATTTCATAGGGTGACCCCACATTCTAGTACAATGACAGCAGGGGTTGGGGAGAAGTATCTCTCTATCTACTCTTTTTTGTGTGTGTTTCTTGGCAGAAAAAATTACAGAGCCAGTGTGGCGTAGTGGTGAGAGTGATGGACTGGGACTCGGGAGATCAGGGTTCTAGTCCCCGCTCGGCCATGAAACTCACTGGGTGACTTTGGGCCAGTCACGGACTCTCAGCCTAACCTACCTCACAGGGTTGTTGTGAGGACAAAATAGGAGAGGAGGAGGAGGATTATGTAAGCCGCCTTGGGTTCCTTGCAGGAAAAAAGGTGGGGTATAAATGTAATAAATAAATAAAATAAATACTTTCCCACAACATTGAGAATGTTGAAATCCACTCTGGAAATTCAGAACTGTAGAAGCCTCTATCACACCCCTTCCCCCTAGTTATCTGTTTTCCCTTTTTGGAAATGTGCTCCAACCCCTTTATTACTTAAGTTGACCTTTTCCAGCTCCAGCTTTTTAAAAAAATTTTTTGAGGCGGGCCTTCACACTGTACCCAGTATTCCAATGGTGGCTGCATGATAGATTTACAAAATGGCCCTGGGATGTTGTGACCAAGTTGCCACACACTGTCCTGCTCATCTCAGCAGTGCCTGTGGGCCTGGGCCAGCTAGGCAACCACAGAAGAAGCACACACATGCATGTGAAACGCTGCTGGGGGGTGGGATGGAGCAGACTGAACTCAACAGCCTGGCACTGGAGTCAGGCCTGGTACCAGACTTGGGGAGGCCCTCAACAGCAGCAGCACCCCCTGGTCATGGCAGAGAGGCTGGCACAGCAGCAGCAAAAAAAAAGCTGGTCTGTCAGCCAGCACTGCTGTTGGCATTCTGCCATGTTAATTCTCCCACAGTGCCTCTGAGGTGGCCCTGACGTAGGCCGAGATGGCAAAAAATGACTGGGTTGTTCTTTTTCTGGTTGGTTAGCCATCCTACTTTGTGTGCCGTGAAGAATTAGAAAAGGAACAGCTTCTCATAGAGGTGGTGGACACTATCCCTAGGTGACCAATCCACCTGAAACATCCATTTCCCATAGATCAACAAGCGGGCCGAGTGGAAGGCCACTCTCGGGCCAGATGACCTGGACCTGGGATATTTTGAACTTCAGTGGCCCCATTAGACATAGGAAAGAATCATATTTTCCTGGCAACCTTATATTGTGGTTTGAGAGCTGGGAAAACATGCTGCTGCTGAAATGAAGCAGAGAACTGGTATAACATAGTGGCTAAGGTTATGATCCTATGCATGTCTACTCAGATGTAAGTGTTGTGATATGTATCACTTCACCAGCGGCAGCACATTGTTTACACATGGAAGGGACAGAATGGCTGTAAACAGGTTTGTTGAGTCTTTCTGGGATCTCGTGTTTTCGCATGGGAAACTAGACTGTGAGAACATTATGAGCTGGTCACATGGTTTGTATGTTCTGATGACGTGCTAACTTGTTTTCTGTCTGAAGCCATCTTAGAGAGAAGCTGGACTGCTTTCTCTCTTCTTGTTGTTCTTTTTGCTGGACTTTGTTACTGCAACAATGTAACGTCTTTGCTGAGGTGGAGTGAAGCTCAACTTACTCCACTGGATGTAATGCTTGCTATGCATTTACACTCTGCACATGGACTGTAACTAGGAAATGTATACTCTGTAGAACTTTACTTGCTAAGTGAATAAACAGGTAGAATTAGACCTGTGGTGCTCCAGAGTGTTTCCTGACTCCATGGATTAATCTGCAATGGGGAAGCTGGAAGCAGTCTGACAACAGGGCAGACTGGGCTGGTCAAACTGGCACAACACACTGCACGCTGCGCGGGGGGAGGTGAGATCTGGAAGATCTGTGTGTGGAATTTCAGGCGTCTGCTAGCACACCGACAGGATTATAAATCTCCCACACTCTGCATACTCTCAAACAGCAAAAGGGTTATGGGCCCAGGCCGGACCAGACCAATCCAGAACCAGACTGGACCGGACCAAAACCGGGTCGGTACCAGCACTAGAACTAGAACCGGGACCTGTTTGGCAACAGCTTTGACTCCGGTGATTGCAGTGATTAATGGCAGAGGAAGAAGACATCAAGGAAGAAAAACTATCTCCTGGTCCTTCAACCGGTAAGGAGGGGGAAAGAAGGGGGAGAGAATCTGTTTGGCTGACACAGACAGCTTGCAGGCAAGTTCCAAGGCCGAGAGCTTGGAGGGAGAGAGCGAGGCTGAAATTTCTGGGGAGGAGGAGGAGGAGGAGAATCCCCCGGTCACAGAAATGGCGGCTGCACAATCCCTGAATCCACAAATTGTGGAGATATTGTCTGGATCGAACTATGTGCTGTGGAGTTTTCAGATGCAGCATTATTTAACCCATGCGGGACTCTGGTCTGTAGTAACACAGGATCCAGTAGCAGTGGGTGACCAAGCTTAATCTTTGTGGAATTTACAAAGTGCAGCTTTTTCTGCTTCAAGCTGGAGAAATGGCTTGTGGAGATAGCAGGATGGAAAAGCAGCAAGCAAAGCGAAACAACTCTGGCCGTAAATTTGCAGAAAGCCCGGCTGATGTGGCAAACAGCCACGCTGCAAATAACAAGCAGGGAGTAACCCAAGCCGCTGCTTTAAAAGTGAAAAAATGCTTCACTTGCGGATCTACAACTCATCTGAGACGTGATTGTAGAATGAAAAAGAAAAAGACAAGAAACAAACAGGAAACAACAAGCACACCTGAGGAGGCAGTTAAAACGGGCAAAAGTTTGATTGCAAGGGTGGGGCTTTCTAATGATGTTTGGGTCTTAGATTCTGGAGCTTCTCATCACATGACTAACTCCAGGAACGTATTTCAATCTCTGGAAGAAGATGGATGTCCAGGTCAGCACGTGGAATTAGCTGACGGGAAACGTATAAATGTTTCAGCAGCAGGAACAATTGACTTTACTACTTTGGGTCAACAAAGGGCATTGCTTGTTCCGGAACTGGACACAAATCTGATAAGTATTTCCCAATTAGCTCAAAATGGCTATGAAATGCGTTTTTCAGACAGCACATGTGTGATTTCACGTGAAAGGGACAGTCTGTGCAAAAGGTGATTTGCAGAATTCTCTGTATGTTATAAATCCATTTGTAACACATGATGAGATTGTGAAGTATGCAAATTGTAAGCCTCATGATAATTGTGTACATTTATTCCATAAACGTTTTGCACATGCTAATTACAGAAGCATCGAGAAGATGCCGGGTCTGTGTGTGGGCATGAAAATGAAACCTTGTTCTAATTATGTGGAATGTGAAGTATGCAGTCAGGCTAAGTCACACAGGACTAACATTCAGAAACACAGTGATAGAGTGAGCACAAGAATATTTGAGCTGGTACACTCTGATGTTGCTGGGCCATTTGAGGAAAGCTATGGGGGAAATAGTACTATATGACTATTGTTGATGATTTTAGTAGATTTGGATTTGTTTATCTTCTGCAGCATAAATCTCAGGTTCGAGAGAGATTTGAATCATTTGTGAAATGGGCTGGTAACAGGTTCAAACAATACCCCATAGGTGAATTGCTCACAGATGGTGGGGGAAGAGTACATGAGTACAAAATTTAAGAAATTCTTGGAAAGTGAAGGCATTGGACACAAAATCACAGCCCCAAACTCACCGTTTCAGAATGGTGTAGCTGAAAGGCGCAACAGAACACTCCAAGAAATGATGAGGGCTCAATTAGCTGACTCAAAGTTGGGAAACCATTTCTGGGGGGATGCACTTTCAAATGCTAACTATTTGCTGAACAGATTACCTAACACCACAACTGGGAAAACTCCATATGAAATGTTTCATGGGAGGAAGCCAAAGATAGCACACGTGCGAATTTTTGGATGCAAATGTTTTGTTCAAATACAGGCTAAAAGCTTTGAATGTTTTCTGCTGGGGTATGATGGACAAACAAAAGGATACAGGCTGTGGTCACCACAACACAGAAAGGTAATTTTAAGCAGAGATGTGAATTTTCACGAGCAAACACATGAAAAGAAACAGCTGGTGGAATTGCCAATGCATTCAATGGCTGAGACACAGCTGGAGGTTTCTGAAACAGAACAGGCCACTGAGCAGATATCTGGGGAACAGGAGGGAGGTGAACAATCTCTAAGGCGTTCAACCCAAGAACGTAAAACACCTGTTAGATATCAGGATGAATTCCAAAGTGAGAAAACTGTTGTACATAAAGCTCTCAAAATAGTTTTGGAACCTCAAAGTTTTGAGGAAATCCAGGGCATGGAACCAGCAGTAAGAAATGATTGGTTTGAAGCCATGCAGGATGAAATCAATGTCATGCATGTTAACAAAACATGGAGTCTGGTATCTTTACCTGTAGGGTGAAAGGCCATCACCTGTAAATGGGTGTACAATGTGAAAACAAATCACCAGGGGCAGGTAGAAAGGTACAGGGCAAGACTCGTGGCAAGAGGATTTGCACAAAAACATGGGATAGATTTTGATTCCGTGTTTGCACCAACAACAAGGTATGCAACTGTAAGATTGTTGTTGAAATTGGCAGCACAAAGAAAAATGATGGCATTTCATTTTGATGTAAAAACTGCTTTCCTATATGGTGATTTACAAGAGGAAATCTACATGGTGCAACCAAAAGGTTTTGTAGAAAATCCCGGTCTTGTATGTCATTTGCACAAATCCATATATGGGCTGAAACAAGCAGCAAGGTGCTGGAACCAAAAACTAGACAGAGTTTTGATTAGTTTGGGATTCAAACAAAGCAAGGCTGATCACTGTCTGTACACATGTCACACAGAACTGGGACATTGGGTGTATTTGTTAGTCTTTGTTGATGATATATTACTGATAACAGAATCAGTAAGTCAAAAAGACAAAATTGCAAAAGAATTGCAAGCACACTTTGAACTGAAAGATCTAGGTTTGGTGAAACACTATCTTGGAATGCAATTATCCCAGGATGAGGAAGGTTCTTTCTTGGTTGAACAAAGTGGGAAAATTCAGAAATTGCTGGAGATTCATGGATTGGAGAATTGTAACCCAGTTACCACTCCAATGACTCTTGAATATCAAAAACACACAGATAACACTGAATTTGAGGATATTGGAAAATATCAATGTTATTGGAAGCCTGCTGTATTTGGCAAATGTGAGTAGGCCAGACATCAGCAATGCTGTGAACATACTTAGCAGGAAAACGCAAAATCCTTCTATGTATGATTGGCTAGCTGTGAAACGTGTGTTAAGATATTTAAAAGGTTCCATGAATTGCAAACTGAAATTGTCATCACACACAGAGGGAGGTTTTTGTGTGTATACTGATGCTGATTGGGAAGCTGCAACAGATAGAAAGTCCACAAGTGGGACTGTGATCATGTATAGTGAAAGTCTAATTGACTGGTATACACGAAAAAAATCTTGTGTGGCTGTATCTAGTGCAGAATCTGAATTCATCAGTTTATCTCAAGCATGCAATGAGATTGAATGGTTCAAACAACTGTTTACTGATCTGAAATTACCTGTAGACAAGGCTGTTACAATTTTTGAAGACAACCAGGCTTGCATAAGCATGGCACAAAATGAAAAATGTAGGCCAAGAACCAAGCACATTGATGTTCGTTACTCTCATGTAAAGGACTGTGTGCAGAAAGGGTGGGTAACACTCAAATACTGTGCAACAGGGAACATGGTGGCAGATCTTTTCACAAAACCATTGCCTGTAGTAAGACACAGGAAGCTAATGACGGCGCTAGGCCTCCTTGAGCAAATGTGAAACAAGATGTACTCAGCTTGTGGGGGGATGTTGTGATATATATCACTTCACCAGCGGCAGCACATTGTTTACACATGGAAGGGACAGAATGGCTGTAAACAGGTTTGTTGAGTCTTTCTGGGATCTCGTGTTTTCGCATGGGAAACTAGACTGTGAGAACGTTATGAGCTGGTCACATGGTTTGTATGTTCTGATGACCTGCTAACTTGTTTTCTGTCTGAAGCCATCTTAGAGAGAAGCTGGACTGCTTTCTCTCTTCTTGTTGTTCTTCTTGCTGGACTTTGTTACTGCAACAATGTAACGTCTTTGCTGAGGTGGAGTGAAGCTCAACTTACTCCACTGGATGTAATGCTTGCTATGCATTTATACTCTGCACATGGACTGTAACTAGGAAATGTATACTCTGTAGAACTCTACTTGCTAAGTGAATAAACAGGTAGAATTAGACCTGTGGTGTTCCAGAGTGTTTCCTGACTCCATGGATTAATCTGCAACGGGGAAGCTGGAAGCAGTCTGACAACAGGGCAGACTGGACTGGTCAAACTGGCACAACACGCTGCGCGGGGGGAGGTGAGATCTGGAAGATCTGTGTGTGGAATTTCAGGCGTCTGCTAGCACACCGACAGGATTATAAATCTCCCACACTCTGCATACTCTCAAACTCCAACAGTAAGCTCTCTTAAATTGCAGCTAAGGATTAGGAAGTTCCTTGCTTTGAATCTCACCTCTGCCATGAACTCGCTACTAGGTGGCCTTAGGCAAGTCATTTGGGTGGGTCCAGATTTAAGCTGGATCAACTACACTGGTGGAAGTGGATTTCACAACCCTCTCCTTCCCATGGCAGCCCCTCCAGCCCCCTGAAAGTGCTACACAGAGAGTCAGGAGCCCCTGCTGAAGGGGGTGAACTGTATTATGGTTTATGGGAGAGCAGGGGATCCTCAAAAATTGGGCAAAGGAACCTTCCATGAGCGGATCCCTTCCTCTCGCGGAAGGCAGAACCTGGCTCCAACCCCATTCTTTCTCAGCTTTAACACACACACCCCACATCTACAATACTGGGATAATAATTAGGGGTTTGCTTCTGATTTGGACAAATCCCGAATCCCAAACCCAATCAGGCTGATTCAGATTCGGGAGATGTCCGAATCGAAGTGGGACTCCTCCAAAGTGAACCAAATCCAAACACTTGTGAAGATTCAGGATTTAGAGGGACAGTGTGTCTCCTAGAATTGATACATCTCTCCCCAAGCTCACCATATATTGTTGTTCTTACTATTTATTTCATTTCTATACCGCCCAATAGCCGAAGCTCTCTGGGCACAAAAATTACAAACCACAAATACAAGTGCAAGATAATAAAAACATCATATAAAATCTTTAACGTACAAAAAATAAAACAATTTAAACAGCTAAAACAGTTAGAATAAGATTCCTGACCTGATAAAAACAACTAACATAAATGCTCCATCTCATGCCGTCAAGTGCCTGGGAGTAGAAAATAGTGCCCAATACAACCGGGTGCCCAAAAGATTACAGTGTTGGCACAAGGTGGACCTCAGTGGGGAGATATAAGGAAAACACTGGGGTGGGGAGAGGAAGGAGGGCGTATAGTTTTGTTACTGATAGCTCTAGCTTCTAATAATAGTGAATGGTTTCCCCAGGGTTCTCCAATCCCAGTGCTTTGGGGGAGGGACGCTGAAGTAATATATCAGGGCTCTTTGCTAGTACTCTCTCCCAGAAGCAGTAATATCAAAAGAAATTTGGTGGAGTTGGTGGGGGCTGGAAGGGTGTAGCCTTGGGTGCTTGCTTGGAAAATGTTGGATGTTCAAGTCCTTTCGTCTCTACCACTGTATGTTCCACATCCATCATTCACCCCTTTCCTATTGCACTTTGTGACTTTGAGCCAATTGAGCAGAAAACTAAAAAGTCTTAAATTGATTTTCATTCATCATAACTACCTAGACCCTTCACCTATCCTTCTGAAATTTTGCAGGTTTCTTGCCTGGGTACATCTCTATGACATATGCCATTTTCATACAAATTGCCACAAAACCCATGGGTGGGGGATAAAGTGGAGTAAATCATATACTGCCCCCTCCAAATCTGAGTACTCCCCTTCCACACACAAAAAAAATGCTGTACCTATCCTTCTGAAATGTTTCAGGTCACTTACCTGGCAGGGGAGACACCTTGATCATGAAATGTTTCAGGTTTCTGAACTAGGGCCACCTCTATGCTGTATGCCATTTTCAGAACAATTGCCCACAAAAAATCTTAGGGGAATAAGTGCATCCTTTTTTGGAAACACCTAAACTGTAATGGCTGCTCTAGCACAAAACTCCCACCTATTCATCTGAAACTTGGCAGGTTTGATCCCTTCAGAAGGGGCACATATCCCTGCAAATTTCATCCAATTCTGCTAAGAAATAGAAAAGCTATTGACAGTTCCCTTAAAAAAAAAAAAAAAAAGTTAAAAGGCACTGTGAAGTACTGCTGCCGGTCCTTTTCTGCGAGAATGGGATCTACGCGGCTAATTTGACAGCTCAGAGCTCCCGCTCCCGCTCCGTGGGTCAAATCAGGTCAACTGCACTGGATTGAGGCACTGAGTCAGAACGAAACCACTTCGTAGGCAAAAGTGAAACCAGTTTATTGGAAGTAGTAACAAGCGAATTTGGTCAGGGAGATAAGGGAGATTGTAATAGTAAACAAGCAATTAGGTCAGGGAGTGAAATTGGCAAAGGAAAGTGAAGCTAAATACGCACAGGCAGAACTATCAAACAAAAAAGAACCTATGCTAATCTCATCTAACATTGAAGAATCTACCCTGGTCTAATACTAGCAACTATGATAGACTTACGGCGAAGTACCCAGGCGATCTGCTTGGGGGTTGAGTGTCCAGGTTGGCCTGAGCCGACGACCTGCTCCATGCTGCCTTGCCCCTTGCTCTGGAAGCCTTGGCTGCTTCTTTTACCCCCTCACTCACTCCCCCTCTTGATCCCCCCCCCACCCTTCCCTCTGCTGACAGGAGAAACCGGTCATGCCCGGCTGGGGGGTGCTGAGGTTTTTCGGTGCCACCTTGCCCCTGCTTCCCCAGGAGGTGCTTGGGGTGTGTGTGTGATTGAGGGTACTTGACAGCCCATTGAGAGTGCTTGGGGAAGAACCATTGAATCGAATGTAAATGTGTGTCCCGGACTTGGCAGCCCATTGAGGGTGCTTGGCGAAGACTATCTGGATCTGGATGCAGAGATTATGCAGGTGACGGGGGGGGGCGGGGGGGCGGCAGAGTGTGCGTTCCTTCAGGCTTTCTCTCCACAGGCATGTAGCATAAACTCCCCTGCCCCAATTTGTCTGAAATTTGGCAATCATGATCTCATAAGGGACTACTAGACTTCTAAGTCTCATCCAATTCTGATGAATAGGGGAAAAAATATAGCTATTTGTTGATGTCGAATGATAGCCAATGGGAAGCACAAAGATTTGGATTTCTGAACAGAGATTTGGATTCAGATTCAGGTCGAAATGGGTGACCTCTGAATTGGTCTGAGCCAAATCAGGCTGTTTTCCAAACTGCTGAATTGGGATCTGAATCAAATCTTGCGGTCAGTATACACCCCTAAAATACTGACCTATATTACAGGCTTTTCGTAAGGATTACAACAAGCTAATTTAGTATGCGATTTGCTTTGAACTCTAAAAAACACTGAAAAATGCTCAATAATAATAATAATAATACATATACATATACATATATTATTTATTTATTTATTTTAAACATGGACTTTTAATATTTTATTGATATTATTTGTTATAGGGCAACCCTGAAGACTATTTTAAAACTGTGAGGCAGGATATATTCATTTCAAAAATGAAGTAAATAAACTAAGACATGAACCATGTTAATCTGTTTGTTTGTTTGTTTTTATAATGAGGCCTGTTTTCTTAAGTAGAATAAGTTTAAGTGATGGAGTTGTTTAATCAGCTATAGCTCCTGAATTCATGAGCAGATTTAATTTAACACACACACACACACACACACACACAGAGAAAAGTGTGAAAATGGCAACTCACTAGATGCACAGTTCCTAATAGATACATGTACTGACTGGTTTAAGAGAGATTAGAAATAGGCTTGTCTCTGAGACTTGGGGGGGGGGGTTAATTAGAGAGAACTGTGGGGGAAATGGCTGCACCTACATTTTTCTGTCGTCCACTAGTTTTAGCTGCTGAAATGTAGGATACACATTTTTGTGTACTTAGTGAAGTCTGACTGACTCCAAATAAGTGCAGTCGTTCGGAACGCTGCCTTCTGCTGCAAGGATTTGATCAAACTGGTTTTATTTTTTAATCCCTGGAATGTAATTTCATCTTGCAGAACACTCCAGCCAACTGTGTAATAAACATAGCCTAAAACTAAGTACACTGGGCCAGTTTCGAAGATCTTTTTGCACCATTAGTTAAAGGAAAGGTATCTTGAGAATGCACCCTTGCTTTGTAAATTAAATTTAAAACACGATGGTGGACCACGGGGATTCTAGAAAATAGTAGGCTTCAAAAGTGTCTAGAAAATAGTAGACTTCAAAAGTGAAGTCAGCCCAGGTATGTTCTAAAGTCCGCTGGAAATGCTTGCTTTCCCGTGGCTGAAGGCTGGCTTCAGTGGGGTAGGATGAGAACCCCTTTCACCAGTGGAGAGGAGCTCCATCAGCGGGGCAGCCTATTCAACCTGGAGCCCCCAGTTGCCAGCAGAAAGCTCCACAGGTGTAGGACTCCTGCCAGCTGTGGTGGGGTTTTTTTTTGCCAACAGTGGTAACCTTGAAATGGTATTCTAACGGCAAGGCAGGGGCAGCCTTGGATGTGCTCGATCCAAAGCCCCCTGGCTCTCCGAGGAGGCTTCTGGATTCGGCCTTTCACCTATGCCAGCCTTCAATTGGCATAGGAAGTCCCCCTCCCATGAGATCTGATGAGAGGGAAATAGAAATAAATTTTAAAAGCTCCACCAGAAAATAAAGGGGGGGGACGTGCACCCCCCCCCTTGCCCTGGTTGGTGAAAGCCAGCAAGGCTTTGGAAGTGGCGAATTGCCCTCCACAAAACTCCCACAGCTCGCTTCACTTAGAACTGCTCTGAGAGTTTTAAAGCTGGCTGGAAGAAGGTACCTCGCAGGGTTCTAAGGTTGGATTGTTTGCTTTTGGTGAGGATGGTAGGAGAATGCTGCTGCTTGGCAGAATAGTAGCATCTTCTAGCTTCATATTTATAGACATTCTTGAACAAAGGAATTTCAAAGACACATCTACACAAAATTGCTGAAGTGCAGTTCATCAAGGGATTTGGTTCTATTTCGG
This sequence comes from Shinisaurus crocodilurus, assembly GCA_021292165.1. Classification (NCBI taxonomy): domain Eukaryota; kingdom Metazoa; phylum Chordata; class Lepidosauria; order Squamata; family Shinisauridae; genus Shinisaurus; species Shinisaurus crocodilurus. Next base: position 116,695,937 of record CM037877.1, read on the forward strand.
TGGTTTGAATAAGACAAAGGGTTTTGTTTTTTTTAATCATACTACATAGATTAATCTGTTGACCACTGCAATTACTAAAGGGGTCGCTATGTTAGTCTGTTGCTGCAAAAACAACAAAGAGCACCTATAAGACCAACCAATTTATTCTGGCGTAAGCTTTCAATCTACACCTAATGGTTACTGCAGTACCGGATCGCTTCTGTGACTTGCGGGGCACACGATGGACTCACTTTTCAGTTCTGGTTGCACTGGTCTTGCGTTACTGTTCTTCTTTCCTTCTGTAATTTCCTAGACTACCTCTATTATGATTTTTCCTGTTATTGCGATTCACTATCATAGTATGTGGCTATGTGTGTTCTCAGAGATTGCCTTCCCGCCTCTCTCCCTCTTCCCCCCACGGCTTCTCTCTCTTGCAAAAATGAGCTGGAGAGTAAGTGCTTCCCCCTCTCCTCTCCTCCCCTCCCTTTTTGAAAAAATAACGTTTGGAATGTCCCCTTGCCCCAAGGAACAACTAGCTGCAAATGAGCCAAAAGGCATGTCTACTCAGAAGTAAATCACATCATCTTTAATGGCCTTACTCAGAAGTAAATCACAAAGCGAATAGCACCTATGGGGAGGGCTTCAGTGAAACAGCAACAACTCCTGAGATTCCTTTCCCATCGCCCTCCTTCCCCATGGCTTCTTTCTGCATGTCTACTCAGAAATAAATCACATTATCTTCAGTGGCCTTACTCAGAAGTAAATCACATTGATTTCAATGGAGCTTATGCTTGGGAAGCTTAGCAGGGGAGGAAGACTGCTTTGAGAAAATTGGTTTTGGGTGGAGGGGAAGGGCGTGCTGATCCTGCTGGCTTCACCCCAAGGGAGGGCCGCAGGCGGCAGCAGCACAAGCCTCCCCCTCATCTCTCCCCTTCTCCTTCTCCATGATTTTTTGTGACGGGGCAGGAGGAACTCCCCCCCCCCTTTTTTTTAAAAACCAATCTCACTTGTGCGCTGCTTTGCATAGATCATGAACCAACAAAACAAAACAAAAACACCTCTCCCTTAAAGGGCCATATTTCCCCTGCATGCCCAAGGCAACACCCAGTATTAGCGCTATGGAGTTTAGGTGTGGGGCGGCAAAACGGAAAGACTGCAGTACATTTAAGGAAAGCGTGCACTGTGAGTAGTGACTGTGGAACCTGAATATAGCAGTGCTGTAATGCTAACTTGATGATATACCATGTAGTGCAGATCTGGCCATGGGCACCGTCCACTGCATCTGATGAAACAGACCAATGTTCTCCAACCTTGGGTCCCCAGATGTTTTTGGCCTACAACTCCCAGTAGGCCAAAAACATCTGGGGACCCAAGGTTGGAGAACACTGAAATAGACAGTGTCCACAAAAGCTTATGTCAAAATTAATACGTTAGTCTTTAAGGCGCTACAAGATCTTCGTTATTTTTATTTATAAACAGGGCAGGCAGAGATCGGGGGGGGGGGACAACAGTTCTCTTTTTCTAAAAATTAAGCACTGTCCCTTCCTCCCTTGATGCCATTCTGACAGCATAGTCCAAAATAAATTTTGAAACTTTCGAAGTTCATGAATTATAACAGTCTTTGTGGCACCTTAAAGATTAACACATTTATTATGGCTTTCATGTTACAGTCCACTCTGTCAGATGCAAGACTATGACAAACGTAACCTGGAAAAACTCAAGACCGTGCTGACAAATAAATGGATCAGTCAACTTTGGGACCAGATCAATGAACGTACTTTCTACTTTCTGCATGCTCACACACTCCAAACAGCTTCAGAGACTAAGAAGGGTCCACATTGACCACAGAGAATTCCGATGCTCTCCCAGAGACAGGCAGAGAAAGCTGGGAGGGGGATTGTTTTTCGCTTTTTAAAAATAATTTAAAAATAATTTTCTTATACAAATTCATACAAGAATTACAAAGCGGAACAAACCAAAGGAATTCACTAGACACATGTCAGTGAGATTCAAGATAGTTCATCTGATTATTAAGAGTCAGATCCATCACTTTAGTCTTGCAGTGCAGAGCTATGTCCAAAGGTAACCCTCCAGACAGAGTGTATCATGGGTAGTTGGTGGGTACCTTGCATTTTTTGTGTCATTTATAAAGTTAATGAAGTGATACCATGTTGCTACAAAGTCATCTGTTTCTTATTGTCTTCAATAAGCTTTAAGCTGTGTTAGTTCATTTTTCTGCTAATACATTGTTTCATATATTATGCTACCTACCAGGGATGGGGACTCGGACTCCAGGACTCGACTCGTGAGTCGGACTGAGTCCCCCCTCTGACTCGAGTCAGACTCGAGTCCCAATATTTTTTAATGGGACTCGAGACTCGATTCGGGACTCGAGACCAAGGACTCGTGTTCCAAAATCCAGGGATGGGGACTCGGACTCCAGGACTCGACTCGTGAGTCGGACTGAGTCCCCCCTCTGACTCGAGTCAGACTCGAGTCCCAATATTTTTTAATGGGACTCGAGACTCGACTCGGGACTCGAGACCAAGGACTCGTGTTCCAAAATCCAGGGTTGGGGACTCGGACTCCAGGACTCGACTCGTGAGTCGGACTAAGTCCCCCCTCTGACTCGAGTCAGACTTGAGTCCCAATATTTTTAATGGGACTCAAGACTCGACTCGGGACTCGAGACCAAGGACTCGTGTTCCAAAATCGTGTTCCTCAAATGCAACATGGATAGGTTTTAGGAAGTACAGCAAGTTTATTTTTTAAAATCATTTTCCTAAAATGCAACCTTTCAGACATTTTGGGTTTGGCTGCCTCTGCCTGCCTGTTTGGGGTTCCCTGCCTCCTCTGCCTGCCTGGTCTCTTCTTAACCAGTTCCACAGTTTGAATTGTCCAAGACCAAGGCCTCTGCCTGCCTGTTTTGGGGTTCCCTGCCTCCTCTGCCTGTGGTTATTTTGGGTTTGTCTGCCTGGTCTGTTCTTGCCAAAATCAGTTGCAGAGTTTTGAAATAAAAAGGCACACTTGTGCCTAGAATTTATTTAAGCCACACATCTGAAATAGCCTTATTTTGTTGGGGGGAAACCCCACTGATTTTGATAGGGACTTGTGGAGTCAGCTTTGGGAGTGACTCGTGACTCGTGAGTCACCATTTTGGACCCAGACTCGAGACTCGGGTCCAAAGACTTGTGACTCGACTCGTGACTCGAAACCAAGGACTCTTCAACATCCCTGCTACCTACTACTGCTAGGAGATGACTCATGACCAAGTAAGATTTCTTCCAAGATAAAATGACAAAAAGAAGATTCTATTGTAAGGTTGCTATTTCTAGTTTTTAGCAATATTGATTCAGCCACCAATAAAAATGTCATTTCATTTCATTTCCAGGAAGAGTTTCATAACCATCTTTAAAAATAGTTAACAGAGCCAGTTTAGGGCTGATAACAATCTCCATGTTCAACAACTCTGAGAAGGGATTATTGAACTGCTCCTTCCATGGTTTATGTCTGGTTATCTTGTCTTTAGCTGTTAATTGTCCCTGCTGCTGCTCCTCCCTGCTCCCAGCCTCTAGGTCAGTGATGGCGAACCTTTTTGAGCCCGAGTGCCCAAACTGCAACACAAAACCAACTTATTTATTTCAAAGTGCCAACACTGCAATTAAACCGGAATACCGAGGTTTTAGTTTTAGAAAAACAACTCATACAGTTGTCCGAACTAATTAACATCTTTTGTCTTAAAAGAAAAACACAGTAACAGAGCTTTCAATGATACAAACAGTTTTTTGTTGAAAAAAAAATCAACTCAAAAAATTATTATAGTACTACATTGTACACATAGCCTGAAGGGAATTTATACAAACTTTTAAATAATTAGGCACATGTATTTTTGGATAAGGGATTCTCAACTTGTAATATGATTATATGCCAGACTGAAATTGTATGGGGCAAGCTTTACCCCGGGTCCTTTCCCTGCTTCTACAGGTGTCGGATTAGTAAAAGTAAAAGTCAACCTGTACTAGGATGAGCAAGATAAACAAGAAAACTAAACGTGCTTAACACATTTTAAACACTTTATGTCTTGGACTGCAAACACTGCATTAGGTAAAAGTTTGCATTGGGCATGCAATTTTACCACCTTTATATACCAAATTAATGTGATTTTTGCTATTGCATGCATGCTGATAATTTGTCAAACCTTGGCTCATACTCTGTTAGTTTGAGAGCAACACATGCAGCACTCGGGTCAACTGTTAGGGCTTTAGGGATGCACAGAGCATCCAAGCCATGCTCTGTGCATCATTCTTCAAAAATTCTTTTAAATGTGATAACAATGTAGAAAAGAATTCTGTAACAGGAATTCTAGAATAAAATCATTCTGTTCCACATTGTGAGAAAGAACAAAATCATTAGTGTTTTGCAGAAGGGGACAGTCTTTTTGCGATCTTGTGACCAATGGCTCAAGTGCCCGCAGAGAGGTCCCTGTGTGCCAGCTGTGGCACCCGTGCCATAGCTTCGCCATCACTGCTCTAGGGACAATTAACAAAAACGGAGAGATAAGATGAGCAGAGATGAAGAAAGGCAATTAGCAGCTCTAAGATCCCTTCCAGAGGAACCTTCAGAATTGTCAGTGGTCAAAGTCTGGCTTACATCAGGTTACTTTCTGATGCGATTGATGTAATGTGAAGCTAGGCTCTTAGAGGACTTCTCTACACGGGGCATTTACTGTGCACACGTGATCCCTCACTCATGGAAGTTTGTGGGTCCTTTACATGACGTCACCATCCTCCAGGGCTTCTCCTATGTTTTGCAGCTGTTTTCACAGCTTTTTCTAGAGCAAGGAAAGTCAGCTATTATTTCCTATCGCACTAGGAAGCGCTACAAAATGGTCATGTATTTTTCACAATTGTGCTATACTGCAGCGCCACCTTGTGGTTGGGTAATAGAACATATGGGAAGGCAGAGAAAGAAAACCCCCAGAAAAAAAAATGTGTAAAGGATGCGATCTTCCTCCCACAAAGAAAATGGAAGAAGCTCCCTCACTAAAGTGGCAGGTTAAATGCCTGATGTAGAGAAGCCCAGACACTGTGTTATATAATGCTATTTATTTAAAGTATGATACTTCACTACAGTGAGCTTTGTTGACTGTTGATACTTAGGCATATTCTTTATACCTGTGTTTACACTGAATACAATTTAAAGCTGTTAAAATCCACAGTCCTTAGCTTACATTTGTAAGGACTGTTTCATGCTATTCATGTCAGCTTACACAGTACCAAAAGTCAGATTTGCATCACTGGGAAAGGAAGGAATAGCAAGAGGGTGGGAGTATTCCCCAGGTAGCAGTCAAAGTCCGTACATTTGAGGGTTCCTACAGTCACCCAGGGAACTACTAATGGCTCACTAAAGATGCTTGAAGGTTTGTTCTTGCTTTAAAAGAGATGTGATAAACTGTGTTATGGTGCCCCACAAAAGAGCTAGAAAGAGCTTGCCCATAGAGCTAGAAAGAAAGAAAGAAAGTCACATACCCATCACTATTTATATTGGACCCCTCCAGTCTGAACTGATTTTCCACATCTAAAGCAAAGTATAGGGTTTTCTCCATAGAGATGCCAAGGTCTAGAGCAGGGCTCTCCAACCTTGTGTCCCCAGATGTTGCTGGACTACAGCTCCCAGCATACCCAGCCAGCATGGCTAATGGCAAGGGATTCTGGGAGCTGTAGTCCAGCAACATCTGGGGACACAAGGTTGGAGATTCGTGGCCAATCTGCCCCCATAGAGAATAATAGAAAATGGGTGGGGTGGGGAAGTTTTTACTAGAAGTTCAGGCTGTGTCACTCTAAGATTTTTCCTGTCACTATGATTTTGCGCATACTTCTGAGTACCAGACAGAGGCTTGCCAGCCCCAACTGATTAAATGTTATTTTCTATCAACACAGAGCCTGGCAGGGAATAGAAATACCCATTACTTATTTGCCTGGGACACTGCCACTATGTGGCTCTTATTCATTAACGAAGTGAGATAATGCTGATGAAATGGGAGAGTGCCCAGTCCTGCCACCTTGGAATAATCTGGATTTGCCCATCTGGCTGGCCGGCTGCCACTTCCTCTTGCTCTTAAGGAGAGAACCGGCGTCTCCCTTCTGACTGAAAATGATTCTCATCCCTTATTCTTCTCTCTCACTTCATCCTCTGGTGGCAGAGCATAGTTTCCATGCCCCAGCCTGGCAGCAAGGCTTAATTTGAACCCAGGCTCAGCTCCCAAACCATTGAGTATGTGCAGTAGAGCTGAGCACTGTGCAGTGTAGCTTTCCATAATCACTGAATAAATAAACTATGGAAGTCACTCCCAAAAGTTGTGGTAATGGTCACCAGTGAAGAAAGCTTCAAAAAATAAATTCATGGAGGATAAAACTATCAGTGTTTACTAGTCATGATGGTTATATTGCTACCTCCAGGATCAGAAGCAGTTTGCCTCTGAATACCCGTCACTGGGGAACTCTAGCAGGAGAGGCCTCTTGCATTCGTGTCCTACGTGTGGGCTTCCTATAAGTACGCAACTGGCTTGCCACAGGATGCTGGACTAGATAGGGCTAGCATCAGGGTTAGGCATGGTTGGGCACCTGTCAAGGCCCCCACCCCCACCCCACTAGAGACCCACTGACAAGAGTGCCATGGAGTTGCTCCTCCTCACCTTTGCAACCTTCTTGTTCCCCACCTACCTCTCGCTCTGGCCCCCATAATGGTGGTGGTGAGGAGAAGGGAGGAGCAGGAGATGCCACGGCCTGCAGTGCTTGCTCCTTGGCTCTTTGCCCATCAAGCAAGCAAGTGGCACCAATATAATGAGAAAGAGAATGACAAGCAATAGCAACTGTTTACAATGGTGGTGAGAAGTGAATAAGTAGGCCTTTCATCTGATCTAGCAGGGTTCTTCTTGTGTTCTCATGTTCTAAATTACAGTGAGTTGCAGTCACAACCATTGCTAATCTGGGATTACAGGTAAAGGCTTCCAGAGGGAAAGGAGTGGCTGACAGGCAAGTTTCAGCCCTTTCCCCCACTCATTTTATGAATTAAGCTTTGCCCAGCAGGGAACCTTTCCATGGCCTGGCACCCGTATTTAGATTGGCGGCTAAGAACTTGTCATAGTTAATCTCCTTGTGTACCAGGCTTTTGAAAAGCGAAGTACAGCATGGAAAATAAAATGTTTCTATAGTAATCCACCCAGAGAATGTTTGTTATTGGGCGGATTAAAAATATAGCAAATAAATAAATAATAGATGTAGTGTCAGAGCTAAGAGTTAAACTAGATGTTGCTTCATTTACTTACCGGTACTTATGTTCCTTAAAAATGTCTTTTGAGTTCCATGCAAGAGCAGCTGTGGTGGGTGGGTCTGTTCAGATTAGGACTATGGTAATAGGGGGAGAGCAGCTTCTCCCCCCCCACCACAATTTTCTTACTGAAAAACACCCCTTGCAAAGCTATTCCCCCTCAAAGCTGCCAATGACAGCAGCAAGTGGCAGGAGGGCAGGGAAGTGGGGAAGGGATAACAGCTATACGGGGTGATTTTCAGTGGGGAAATGGTGCAGAGGGTGGTAAGGGTTATGTTCCCTCCCCCCGCACCACAGTCCCAATCTGGATAGCGCACACCATTGCTTTTCGTTAAAAAAAAAAAGGAGAGAGAGCTATGGAGAATGCCCGGTATGGGTTTTCAAAGTCTAAGGCACATTTCAGGCATGCTGGCTGGGGCATGCTGGGAGTTGTAGGACCTTTTTGTCTAATAAATATGCATGGGATTGCACCCTTAAAGTAACAGTTTGACCCTAAGACTGAGGGAGTGGAGAGGAAGAGCAGGACCATTTCACTAGCCCTGCGGAAAGGCCTCCCTCGGGAGCACTCCTCCCTCAGCTGCCACTACCAGCAGCCATTCCAGCAGGTTGAGCTGAGGGAGAGGAGAGGGAGAGCAGGGCCATTCCACCAGCCCTGCTAAAATAATTATCCCCCCCCCCCCTTTCTCCTTATGTGTCATGTCTTTTTAGATTGTAAACCAGCAGGCAGGAACTGTCTTGTATAACTTATTATATGTAAACCAGTCTGGGAGACTTTCTGGCTGAGGAGCGGCATAAAAATATTTTGAATGAATGAATGAATGAATGAATGAATGAATAAGATGAGTGTGAGCTGTGGGCCCAGAAGCCCATGGCTCAAATCTCACAGGTCTGAACTCACTAAGGGCACAATCTTATGCATGTTTAGACAGAAAAAAAGTCCGCTAACTCCCAGCATTCCCCAGCCAGGCCCAGGCAGCCAGTGAAGCAGCTATCGTTTCTCCTTTGGAGATTATGCAAAAAGAGACCATTATGAATTTTGGTTTTTTTAATAAAATATGTTAAGCACTTCTCCATTTAAAAATGTTTAAAAGGGTATATAACAATGTTTAAAGCCTGGCATATTGTAATGTACTATGGGATGTTGTCGTGGTAGTGAGGAAGCCTGTGGTAGTGATTGGCTCAGGTGCCTGGCTGTCACAATGGGGCTGAAGAATCAGAAAAGTCTTTGACACCCATTGGCCGCCTTTACTCTGATGCCAAAGAACACGGATTGCCATTTGCTAAGCTGTTCTGACCTCAACAGTTTCTGGCTGCCATTGGTTTGTCTGACCTTAGAGACATGAAAGGCAGTCAGAAGGATATAGGAACTCAGAGTTGGAGGAAGAAGAAGCAGAGGCCCAGGAAAAGAAAGTTGGAAGAACGGGTGGCCTAAGGGCGTTTCCACATGAGGCTGTTAATCTGCTGCATCTACATTCGGGTTTGTCACAGAATTGAGAACCGAGCAGTACATGATTGAGGAGCATTTCCTTTCCTGCTTTTCTGCTACATAACGACTGGGTTCACACGACACGTCAAGCAACAGCTGTTTCTTACCACTGCTTGTTCGCCGTGTTGTGTGAACCCAGTCATGGTGACCGACAGTTGTGACTTACCGTGGTTGTCAACCACAATAAGACACAATGGTCTGTTCTAGGGTTTGCTTGTACCGCGCCCTGTGAGCCCTGTGTGCACAGTGTGTTTGCTTGTACATGAGCCCTGTGTGCACAGCGGGGAGGCAATCGTGGCTGTCAAGGAGAGGAGCCTCATTCCTCCCCGCAGTGTCTCTTGGGATACCGCCGGGAGGAATGGGGGGGAAGAGGGAAAGGGAGGGAGTAAAGCAACCAAGTGAATATATTATTTAAGAAAAATATAAATAATATTATAAAAGGACTAGAAAATCCCTTTTTGAGGAGTAATGTTAGAGAGTTGGAATAGCACGAGGAAAATTTTTATACCAGAGGTATCCCCGTTAACTCCGGTAGTGGCCATGGAGGACTTTCCAGAAAATGTAAGACATCTAGAAGCTATATTAAGGAGAAAAAGGGTGATTAAATTAATGGATTGGGTGGAAAAATTGAAGACTAGAGAACATATAATAGAAATAGTAGGAAGAGAGAGAATATCATGGTTAAATTCAATGCAATTGGAACTGTGGTTAAAGAAGTGGAGGACAAGAATGGACAGCGAAAGAGAACTAACCAATTTTGAAAAGATAGTTTTGACTAGAGAAGCTATAGAAGGTAATGTTTCAACAAGAGGCACAACAAAGGCTTTATATGTTACAAAATGAAGAAGAGCATAAAGATTCTCTTAAAGTGTTATGGGATAATGAATTTGATGAGGAAATATCGAAACAAAGTTGGAAAAATATTTGGGATAGACGTATTGTAAGAGTTATGTCAACTAGGATAAAAGAGAACTTTTATAAAGTGGTATGGAGATGGTATTTAACTCCAGTAAGATTAAATCGGATAGATAAAAATTGCTCCGCATTGTGTTGGAGAGGATGTAATGTAAAAGGTACGTATGCCCACATGTGATGGAGCTGTAAAAATGTTCTGGAATTTTGGCAGAAAGTATTTGCAGAAATATCAGAAATAATTGGAATGGAATTAGAAGTCTGCCCAAAATTAGCATTGTTAACAATTACAGAAAAGTTAGTTTGTTTAAAAAATACAAAAGAATTGATTGTGAATTTGTTAACAGCAGCAAAATTAATGATAGCTAGGAATTGGAAGGTTCAACATGTGTTTTCAATTAATGAATGGTATACAGAGATATGGGATGTCGCGTTAAATGATAAATTAACTTGTAATATTAAGTGTCAAAAAGGACAATTGGAGAAAGACACCTTTGTGAACATTTGGGGCAAATTTTTGGATTATGTGTTGGTAAAGGGGAGGGGGAACAAACCTTGTCAAGATTTGTTATATTTTTGGAATATAGAATAATATCTTGTATATATACACACACACACACACAAAAAAAAAAAATTGGGGTGAGAAATATAACTTGGTCCCAAGAGATGGGGGGGTGCACAATGTTTATGTAGTATTTTTTGTTGTTGTATTCATTAGTAGTTGTAAGATGTGAAAAATTAAAATAAATAAAAAAATAATAAATAAATAAATAAAGCAACCACGATAAGCCCAGTCGTCTGTTGGGCTCATCGTGGTTGCTTCGCGGGTTCCGGCAAGCAATTGTGATTTACCATGATTGTTGCCGACTCGTGCAAACCCACCCAACCTCTAGGTGGCACTGTGGTATAGTGGAATAGCACAAATACATAATTGGAAATTGTGCTTTCTTTCGCCAATCAGTAATAATGCCCCATTTTTCCTGCCTTAAAAAAACTCGCAAAAAGTGCTGTTCACAAACAGAAGCAACACTGGAGCGTCACGACATTGTCTAAAGAACCCGTAAACAACCATGAGCAGGGAATGACAAGTGCACAGTAAATGTCTCAGGCAGAAAAGCTCTCAGACAAATGAGGTGAAAAGGAAGAGCACAAAACACGCAGGTTTGAGAGGTGAAGGAAGACCAAAAAGAGACAAGGCAAAAGAATAGTGAACATGATCAGGATCTGTAGAAGTGAGGAAGGCTGAAATGTATATGTTGATTTGAAATAACCAGCCGGATCTGAGGGCCTCTGGTACTCATAAAATCATCATAAAAGCCAATCAATACTGAAACAACAATAGCCCTGTTCAGGAATTCACCTGAGGGCCTAAAGTGAGTAGAAGGTCGGGGCCATGCATGCTGGCCCACCCCCTATGCCTCTGGGAGTGCCGGCCCCAACCGCCTCCGCTCAGACCTTGCTGCGTTGAATTGGCAAAGTCTGAAAGGGAGTTCTACCCGCGTTCGATGGAACGCAAGCAGAACTCCCCACGCGATCGGGAACCCTGATGAGGCTCTATGCAGTTTCAGTGTTCAAGTGAATGCCTGAACAGGGCTGAAGAAAGCAGGGCATCGCAGCCAGATTAAAGCCTCCCAAGAGCTCTAGACCAGTGGTTCTCAACCTTTTTTTGCCCCATGCACCCTTTTCACCACATGTCAGAATGTCATTCCCCCCTTTTCCAAGATTGTCTGACTCAAAAGTTGCATTCCAAATAATATGCATATGATATTGAAAATCTTTATTTTTTTCTATATTGGTACATATACAGTACATTATAGTATAAATGGAATATTTCCACAGATAACAAGTGAAATATTTATCTTTAAATTTAATCTGTGCCATACAATAAGGTGAGATGTCCTGTAGATTATGTACAATCTGTAGAATTGTAATTTGTAGAAAGATCAGTATTCCAACAGTTTGAGTCTGTGGTCCCAATCCCCCCCCCGAAACCCTAAAATTCGACTGACTTTCACGTGACAGAGAAGTCACTTTTTATATCCAAACCACCCTTTAATTGCTGATGTGGTGAACTCCACTTGCCCTCAAACTGGCCACAGGATTTCTCCACGAGCCAAGGCAGGACCACGCCTCGCCTTCTCACGCCCCTGGCAACAGGCAGGGACTGGAGACTGTGCAGTATCTAAGGGATTAAGCAAAGGCCTTGAAACCGATCCAGCCCATTCAAAGCGATGGGAAGGAGGGTGCTTCTTTGGCTGTGCGTCTGCCACAGGTATTTCAGAAGGATTATTCACTGAAGCGCTTTGTCACGATGTCATGGAAAGGAACACCCAGGCTACAGAGAAAGTCAGATTGTTTCGCTGCATAGGTCTGATAGCTCCAGCAGTTCTACCTGCTCCTCTTTGTCTGGAGATAATGGAAGGCATTAGAGCTCCCCTTTTCTGATGGACTGGGCTGTGTTTACTCATCATTGTCAGTGCATTTCCTGCGCGCTCCCCACACCTTTTATCCGATCAACAATGCGTGAACTTTTCTGACTCCGAGGGATACAATGGGGCGGATTTTGCAGCAGAGTTTCTGTACATGACAAGATTCATTTTTCTTCCTCTGGAAGGGAGGTTCAAGAATGAATGAAACAGGCAGTTTTCCTTGTCCTGCGTCACGTCAGGCATGTCATGGACAAGTTCAGTATTAAATGAGCCAACCTTTAAGGATCTAAGGATCTGGCTCAAGGACTTTTCATCATACACTCATTTCTAGTCAAGCACTCGTGTTGACAAGACTCTTGGGCGGTACTTGTTTCCTCCTCTGAGCAGAGGCCATTTTGGGGCAGGGAGTAGATTGTTTGGCCCTGACCTGCGGGGCTCCTGAAGTGACCTCTACAGCAGCACCTGCCGTTTCTATTGTACCCGTGGAATCATCTTCGGTATCCCTCACCCACCCACTTTGGGGTGCAATCCTGGGGAATGGGGAATGCTGGGAGTTGCAGGCCTTTTTTCTGTCTAAACATGCGTAGGATTGCGCCCTAAGTCCCATAACATGCTCAAACATTTAACCTTGGAGTTAGGTACGTTACGTACCTTCACTACTTTCCACTCAGCTGCCCCACCGCCATGTATTACATTTATTACTTGGCTGCCCCATTGCCATGGCCATCCCGTGCTTTTCTGTTTGCCCCTCATTCTTTGCTTTGCAGCTTTTGGCAACGGCAGGAGTTTAATTTTAGCAGTGGTCTTATTTCACAGCTGAGGACACTTTACCCAGGCCCTGCTTTAGACAAGTCCCTACACATTTTGCCCCACAGGGGAATCCCTGGTTCTTGGTTTTCTGCCCACCTTCTTGAATAGCATAGTCACTTTATAAGCAAAAGCACGCCACATTTATTTAAAAGGCATTAAGGTGAAAGTAAGGAATAGGTACCATGGAACTTTATGACACAGTTTAGAACTAGATATTCATCACCTACGATAGCTTTCTGCTAGCAGAGGTAACCCCCTGCCAGGAGTGACTTCCCTTAATATCTTGCATTCCTTTGAATAGCCTGTTGAATGTATCAAACTTGGTAATGGTGTTCCCTGAAATCTGCTTGGCTTCTCTTCCTATGGTGTTCCAGCCTATTCCTGTCTAGTTGTGCTTCCCGCCTATGTCACTTGCTTGTCCCAAAGTTTCGGTAACCGTCATTGGCCCCCGGGATGCCCTTTAGACTTCTAGGGCACAACACCACCAGTACTATTTTCTAAGTACCAAGTCAGAAAATGCCTAGTTCTTGTACTTTCCTAGGTTTATCTTTTTGTGGCCTTCCATGGCTTTTCCATCTTATCCTACTTGGACTTCTTGGCCAAACTTATGCTATAGCAGTGCTGTGAGGCTTTTTGATATGCTTCCTGACCAATATCAAGGTTATATGCTAGCAATATGATTAAAAGGCTGATTAAGATGTGATCAGTAAAAAATGCATACTTGCATATAGGGTTTTATGTACCTTCCATTTTGGTTCGGGAGCGGAATTGCGAAGATACACACACTGCTCATTCTGGTTCATTCCGCCATTTCCAGATAACACTACACTTTCCTTGCACTAAAAAAAAGCTGCGGAAATGCTTGGAAAGCATGGGAGAGGCCTTGGAGGAGGATGACATCATGTAAAGCGCCTGCAAACTACCGTGAGTGAGGAATCAGGAGCACACAATAAATGCCTTGTGGAGAGAAGGCTTCTGATTTGCCATTTCAAACAGCAAGCATGAAGGAGCCCATGTTCCTCACGGTACCTGCCAAGGTCTTCAGTGCGCTCTCATCTAAATTAGTCCTTACCCTGCAAATGCAGCCTTGAGCTGCCCAGTACTGAGGAATGTGAGAAACATCTTTGTTTCATGTACAACTTTCCCCAAATGGTAGGAAGTTCAGGGCAGCCATTGCACAAGACAAGAGATTTAGTGGCCAGTGTCAGGAACAGTGGGAAACCTGCTGTGACCCTGCAGGTGTTGTTCGACTATGACTCCTATCAACACTGCCCTTTGGCCATGCTGGCTGAGGCTGATGGGAGCTGGAGTTCCAACACCATCTTACAAGTTAGGGCTACAGGCTGCCCAACCAGCTTAAAAACTTGAAGGACAAGGACTAGACTTCTTAGATTAGAACTAGGAGAGTTCATAAAAACTACTGTGTTTTGTGGTCACAGATTAACTTCAAAGGAACCTGTGCTTAACTAGGAACCTTTTATTTGTCATGGAACTATCTGGAAGATCCGGGGCAAAAAAAATTTAACAGGCAGCAAGCCAAATAACCAAACACTTAGCTTGTCTTTCAGGAAAGCTCACTCACTGTGTTCTTGAGATGCTGCTGGTGCAGCAACTACTGCCTGAAGGCAGTGTGTATATATTAACTGAATCCAAGTGCTGCAAAACTTCTGTGAACCTCTGTGAATTCAGTAGTGCTGCATGAAATATTCTGACAAAAAGCAATACTGCTGAAAAATGCAGTAAGACAGAACACTAAGACTGAATCAGGCAACCTAGGCCGGATCCATGCCTAAGGTTTATTGCAGTATTGTATTGCTGCTGTGACTTGTGGGGCACATGACACACGCAGCTTTCAGTGCCGGTCATGCCAGTCATGCATAACCATTCTTTGTTTCTTCCGGAATGTCCCACACTAGGTTTATCATGTTTTTTTCAGTTATGGCGGTTCGCTGTCGCAGTACGTTGTCTACCTGAGGAGTGGCCATGAAAGTGTCATCACTGGAGTTAGCCAGTTCTTTTTGAGGGGTGGTGGAAATGCGGCGTGACATGTGTCTCCCAAACTGGGGGGAAAGAGAGGTGTCCGCCATTTGTTGTTCTGCGGCAGTTCGACTTCTTCGCCAGAATCTTCTTAATTTTGTTTGTTTATTTGTAAACGTTCCTGTGCACCTCTGCACCTCCAAGCTGGCTGCTTTGGGAATTCACATTTGGATGTTGTTGTTGTTTTAAAACAAATTCGCTCCTGTGCATGTGCGCACCTCTGTATAAGACAGGGGATCAAAAACAAAGAACCCACTCTTGTGAAATAGCCGTTTCTCCTGCATGTGAAAGGCAGTACCCCTAGTATAGCCTGTGGCTTACGCTGGCTCAGCTTGTCTGAGCGTGGAAAGCTAAGCAGGGTCAAGCCTGGTTATTACTTGGATGGGAGACCCCTCCTCTAGTTTCCTGCATTGAGCAGGGGGTTGGACTCGATAGCCTTGTAGGCTCCTTCCAACTCTATGATCTATGAAACTGCCATGGAGTTTGAGAAGGGACAGGAGCAGGAGGCTTCCCCCCCTTGTTTTAACAGGGTTCACCCTCTTGCCAAAAGAACAGGGAGCTGTAAATTAGCCAAACGGCATGTCTGCTCAGAAGTAAATCCCATTCTCTCCAATGCCCTTGCTCCCAAGTATATCACATTGATTCGACAGGAGACTTCACTTGTGCTCGGGAAACTCAGAATGGGGGGGGGGGGGGACACTGCTTTGGGAAATTGCATTTGGGTAATGAAACTGCACAAAGCATACCACTTTAACTGATTTGGTGGGTGGGAGTGTTCATAGCATTATCACAAAGCCAAATCTGAGTAGGCTGAGTAAAAGTATTGCCCTCACTCTTAATTGCCTTTGTGATGCTGCCATGTAGCTAGATCTGATTGGCTATGTGATGACATTGTGATGTCACCACACTGGCTACATGATGACCCTGATTGGCTAGGAAGCTTGTTTAAACAAGAAAAGAAAGGCAATGAAGGAAATGCCAACCAGTCAGTGAACGGTGCTTGCATAAGGGCAAAAAAGACCAGCAAAGATCACAGTTTTATTCACCTTCCATCTCAATTACCATATTTGCACCAAAGATGGCTGAGTGTGAACATTTGGTGCAGCTGTATTAACTTCATGGCATCACATCATTCGATAAGTCCCTCGTAGTTTGAGAAATACTGCTTAAAAAGCCAGATTTTCATAAATTTCACCTCACAATGCAGCAGGACTATTGAGCAAAGTGAGACAGATCACTTCAGACAGCTCATTTTAGACACCATTAAAGGACAGCAAATGATCGATTTGTATCTGTATTGTATGAATGGTGTGTGCACATGCATGTGTGTGCAAGTCGGGTGTTTGTCCAAGCGTGTGATAGAACGTGTGTGAGAGAGAAAATGCAGGGGGGTGCATGCCAGCAGTGGCCCCACCCACTCCTTTGAGGCATGTGTCTGTCTTTGTGCTTCCTTTTCGAGGGCAGGGGACAAAGGTAGACTAACTAGTCCTTCAAGCCTGGCTTACGTGCTGGCTAGCTGCTTTGAACTGTGGTAGATGGAAAACTCCCCCTCCCCAATTTACAATTCCAGCAAACAGAGGAGGACTCTCATTTGCGTGGCTAAGGCAGGGGTGCAGAACCTCAGCAGCATGGACCAAATGCTGGCCCAGTGTCAATTCAGCCCTTGGGCCAAAAACAGTTTCCCACCCCTGGTATAAAAGGATGCTGCCTGTTTGGATTTTCCTCTCAGTCATCGAAACCTCTTGGGCGAGCTCACCAGTGCAGCAAGCAAACATCGCATGAGAATTGTGGGAAGTTTTATTTATTGAATAAGCGATCTGCTCCAGATCTCTGTTAGTTTGGTGTGTTGCTACATTGGTGTCACAGCATCAGCGAGACCCCAAATAAGAACAATATAACAACACCCCACCCTACAAAGCCACCATTTCTACTCAGCAGGGGTCTGTAGGATACACAGAGTTCTTCACCATCCCCTGCTTTATTTTGTCAAATGAACAGCACTGTATTACTAAAATCCTGCATACTCTTACATAGGGTGGCCAAATGGAGATGAGGACTGGGCCCAGAAAAGGCAATTCCACCAGGTGTAGCTTGTCATGCATGACCAGCTATACCTGCTGATATTCCCTCCTCTACACAACTCTTAAAAGTGCAGGAGCCCCATCTTACACCAACAAAAGTTGCCCCAGCGAAAGATCTGTGGCTCATGCTGGCTCAGTTTGTCTGAGCATGGAAAGCTAAGCAGGGTCAGGCCTGGTTAGTACTTGGATGGGAGACCCCTCCTCTAGTTTCCTGACTTGAGCAGGGGGTTGGACTCAATAGCCTTGTAGGCCCCTTCCAACTCTATGATCTATGAATCTATGTTGAATCTTTTATATTTTGAACCTGGGTATGTTGGCGTCACATAAGTGTTGTTTTAATGAAAAGCTTCTCACACACGCTTTCCTTCTGATCATAGGTTGGCTTGCGCATTTCAAAGAGCTAGAACGGAAGCATGGCTTTACTTTAAGGGAAAAGTGATCTTCAGCACCTCTTCAAAGCAAACAAACGCTCTGGGTTGGCACGTGAGCAAAAATGACACTTCTTGGGGTTCACTCAGTAACCCAGTAATAATCAGCTATACTCTTTCTTGAAGAATCCTGCAGAAACAAGGATGAATCAACACCCAAGTTCAGCTTGACTGAAAACCATCGCTTTCCCAAGGAAATCAGCAACGTTTACTTCCCCACCATACTTGTTTAGACAAACCGAGGAGAAAGTACCTGACATAAGCTGAAGAGGGAAGCGAGACACTCACAGACAGACATGTATGGGCAGCATAGGAGAATTGCTTTGCCTTGCAAGAGCTGCTGTGCCTTGAGAATTTGGCACGGGGGGGGGGGGATTTCTTCCCCATGCAAATTCTAGCTTCAACGGAGGGGTTTTCCCCCTGGACCTAAGTAGAGGGTGTGATAAATTCTCTCCTCAGCACAGAGGTGCAGCTAGGTAATTTTAGACTCTGGGCCAAATATTCTTACTCTCGCTTTAAACAGCCTTGCGTATCACTTCAGTTGTGAAGCGCGCCACTAACATTTCACTTCCCCCATTTTATGCTTTACAACTGCTTCTACGCTCGTGATACATTAGAACAAAAAACCCACAAAAAACCCTGCTAATAAAAAGAAAGAAATACTCTGAGCATGTGCAGTTTTTCATTTTAAGCTCACTTCGATCATAATGACAAGAATATAATGGTCTTGGTAAGGTTGTGTAATGAGCAGAAGATGACCAGTCTGCCCTACTCTTGTGCTTTTAACAGCAGTTTGATCTGTAGAAATCAGCAGTTTATTTTTATTTTTTTTACAGCATGGAGGTAAAACATTAAATGTCTGCACATCAAGCTGCTGTAAAAGGCACGACTACCAGACTCTGGCTGAAAAGTTGGCAACTCTATTTGTAGTCAACAGCTTCCTTCATGATGAAAGAAGGGGACTCTGAAGGTGTAGGATCCACACATGGACCTCTCATTCCATAGCTATAGGTTGTTTAGGGTGCAATCCTAAGCAAGTTCAGACAGAAAAAAGGCTAACAACTCCCAGCATGCCCCAGCCAGGCCTTTTTTCTGTCTAAACTTGCATAGGATTGTGCCTTTAAAGTCTTTGCTTATCTAGATATACATTCAGATAAGTGGATTGTAACAGAAATGCTCTTGTGTGGTATCAAGTGAGAGAGGGCCTCCTTTTACATGGCCTGATTGCATGCCGAGGAACCCTGTTGGGCAGGTGATGGTTCTAAAGCCACCTGAAGGAGTTTGATGTCTGAAGATGGTTCTGGAATGAGCATTGGAGGTTAATGGCTACTCACTATGACACACTCTACGTGTGGAGAAAGCCCAAAACTCAGTTACACACACGCACACACATCTTTCCCCAAAGGAGGGGGCAGGGGGAGGAGGGATGAAGTCACCAGGGAGTAGCCAGACAAGTCATCAGCCCCAACAAAGGAGGACCTCGGCAGAGATCCACAAAAGTCCAGGAAGGACCATCAAGGACCATCAGCAAACAGGGCAGCTTCGAAGAGCTGCAAAAGTATTCATACGTCACCTTCTTCCTCGGGCAGGAATAAGCCCACCTAAACGAAGGGGCAGGCATAAGCCCCCACCTGACCTAGGGGGCGGGGGAGAGCGGGAAATCCGGGGTAGAAAACCCCTCTCCCGTTCCGGTTTGGGTTGTTGGGAACCACGGGGCCATATCCTCCTAAGCAGAAGCCGTCCAGGTGCACCGTTCTCCGCTAGGAAGCGCCGATCGGGAGCTGGGCTGAAACTGACTAGAAGTATTATCTTTGATGTGAGGATATTGACCAGATTCCATCTACTAGCCACGGAGCCCGCTCATTGGGTAAGACGGGTCAGCTAAGGTTGTGTTGACTGTAAACGTGTCTTAGAAGGCTGATAGTTCCGATCTGATTATTGTATAAACAAAAAAAGCCTTATTTGGGCATACAAAGGGTTGTGGTTTTCCTATTGTACTGAAAGCCGATACGAGCTGTATTGCTCTGCCGGTTAACCCTAGAGTTGCCGAACTCACGCAAAGGATCCGGTTGCTGATCCTTCACACTACGCCTACTTGGCTGGAGAGTTACAGTTGCTGGATACATCTAGGAGACAGAAATCTGAGTGGTTACAGATGGCTGGGCAGAAGGAGCTTCGGCGGTGGGATGGGGCTCCAAGAGCATGCTGAGAGCCAGTGTGGCGTAGTGGTGAGAGTGTTGGACTGGGGCTCGGGAGATCCGGGTTCTAGTCCCCGCTCGGCCATGAAGCTCATTCGGTGACTTTGGGCCAGTCACTGAGTCTCAGCCTAACCTACCTCACAGGGTTGTTGTGAGGATAAAATGGAGAGGAGGAGGATTATGTAAGCCGCCTTGGGTTCCTTGCAGGAAAAAAGGCGGGGTATAAATATAATAAATAAATAAATAATGCTGTCTGCTTCTTCTTCTTCTTATTATTATTACATTTCTATCCCACCTTTTTATTCATCTTGAAGGAGCCCAAGGTCTTACATGGTTCTCCTTTCCATTTTATCCTCACAACAACCCTGTGAGGTAGGTTAGGCTGAGAGTCAGTGACTGGTCCAAAATCACCCAGTGAACTTCATGGCTGGGTGGAGACTAGATCCCCCAAGTCCCAGTCCAACACTCTAACCACTATGCCACACTGGCTCTCCTACACTGCACAACACTACACTGCAGTGTAGGAGAGCCAGCCAGCTCACTACTCTGCTGTTGGGGGAACTGCTGGTGTTTTACAGACGAAACACCAGCGGCTGGACACATGTAAATAAAAAACAACTGTCTCCTCACCAGGGAACAGTTCCTGTAATCCACCCTTCCCCAGCCTGGTGCTCTTCAGATGTGTCAGACTACACTTCCCATCACCCTAGCCAACATGCTGGCCACCCTGGGTGGGGATGATGGAGGTTGTAGTCTGACATATCTGGAAGGCAGCAGGTTGGGCAAGGCTGCTTCTTATCTTCCTACAGTTTAGGGAAATGAGGAGCCTTGCATGAAATAGGCTCATTTACCAGGCCTCAGCAAAGAGACCCTGAAGGTAGACCACATCAACTTGGGTAAAGACAAAGGCCAGAGAAAGCACTCCACGCTCCACCATGCTAAGCTTTCTGCCAACAAAGCTGGAATGCAAAGAGCTTCCCCACTCAAGAGTCCTGGAACTAATGATGCTCTTTTTATCCCAAAGTGTTCAGGCTAGGCACTCTGAAGGCACTTAGCTGCTCAAAGCCTACACACGACATGGCCCAGCCATGCGGAGATGACTGGAGAGAAGTAGCAATGCTGCCCAATCCCACCGTTGCTTCCAGCTTAAAACACTGAATGCGCCTGGAGTGCCAAGTGTGGCAGACCATAACAGTGTTGTTACAGTTAAGGGCTTTGAAGGACAGGGGTGGATGCAAAGAAATAACTACGGAGAAGAGAGAGGGAGCCAGAAAACTGAAATGGCCTATCGTTTCAGGCCTTACCGTTCCTTAAAGCAGGGAAGGCCAGACATCAGGCTTATTAGATCTACTTTGTTTTTTTCTTAGAACCCCAAGATCCACCAACCAGATCCAGATACAAAAGACATGCACTTAGAATGAAATAACAAGGTGGCTATCTGAGCATATTCTGAGCTTATGCCTCAGAAATCATTTTCCATACCAGAACTAAATGTCCTTTCACTCAAAAGCCCATTCCTGGTTACCCATTGTTTTCTTTGTAACAGCAGCCTAATTTAGGTGGCATTTTATTGTTGCTATTGTTAATCAGTTGGAAGTCAGAAACTTTTGCCGATACAGTGCAAATCATCCAAACATCTACTAGCAGACCTTGATCTACCTTCTGCCCACCTTCTTTTAAAGTGTTTGCTTTAACACTGTGGTTGGCAATGTTTCAGCGCAGGGGGTCCAGGGCCAGCCCAAGATATTTCGCTGCCTGAGGCAAAGGGCAAGAGGGCACCACTCTCCATTCCACATAGAGAAGCCAACTGGGCTGGCGGTTGAATCTTACTTTAGCAACGGGATAACATCCTCCACCACACCTGAGGGCAGCAAGCTAGTTTAGGGGATACAGAACAGGCTGTGTGACACACAGAGATCTGACCTCCAAGAGAGACGAATGCCTTGGGGGGGCGCTCAGGGGGAATGGCTGTGGGAGCTGCCACTGTTGCTCTCCAGCATCTGCTGCCTGCAGCAGTTGCTTCACTATGCCTAATGGTAGGGCCGGCCCCGAGGGGGCTACACTGGAAGGAGCTGCTGGAAAACCCTTTCTTATATGCATATTATTGCTACAGTTACCAAATGTGTGTGTGTGTTTTTCCCTTGAAGGGCTCCTGTGCTTTTAACAGCTGCATTAGTGGAAGAAAGTCAGCAAGTGCTGGTGTTTCCCCTTCCTAGCATAGAGAAGCAGTTATGGAGAAAGCAACTCCAGTTGAGTTTATTTATTTATTTATTTATTCTCATGCTGAAGTTAAAAGAAGAGGAGCCATGTTGGGAAAATGCTGGCAACCCTATTTCTGGCACATGATTAATGTCTCATTTTAATTGGGGATGGCCAAAAGTTGCTAACCTTGGAATAACCTTCCGTGGCTGTGCATTTAACAACATCTTATTCTGAAGCCATTGATTGTGTTCATCACCATGCAATGAAAAGCTTTACCTGCTATTTCTTTGCAGGTCAAGCCACTGTTAAAGACACTGATGCAGAGCTAGTTGAAAAGTTGGCAATTTATCCCCATATCCTTGGACTTTGATTGGCCCAATGCAGAGCCATTTCCCATGCAGCTACCATCTCAGATACATACACTTCTGTTTCTTCGACTGGGAGTTGTAACCAACAATTGGGTCACGTTGCAGCTAAGGTGGATCACATGCCTTAGATCACACACCTTCGATGCCATGCAATGAAACTTAGTATTTGACAAATGACAGCTTTTGAGATTTCATACTTTACATCAGCTAAAAGCAAAGGCCAAGATAGGAAGAGCTACTTTAGGTTTGCCTAACGACTTAGACATGCCCAATTGGATTTTTGACCATATTTATTTAAACAGCACAGTCCCATGCTGTCTCACAAACTGCTTTTTGAAAGTCCCCTATGTTTTAAAGGGGAAAATCCAGTTAGGCAAAAAGTATGTGAATGGGGCCACTGTTATACCAAAACATAAGCAAAGTTTCTTGGGAGCATAGAACTAGTTGCACAGTTCTTTAGACACCAGGCAAAATAATAAAAAATATGCTAATAAAAGCACACAAATGTTGAAATAAAATTTCACACTGGAGATTCAAATTCAAAATTTCACATTTGAATGCTGAATGGCCCAAATCAGTCAAATTTTTAAATATTTCTGTATCTTTATTTCAGCTCTACTCACAGATACTCATATACTAATGAGGCTGACAATGGGGGCAGGGCACTCTGTTCTCCAATGGCAATTTGTGGGCCAGCCTTGTCTTTTGCCACACAAATTGACACCCCCTTATGAATGGTCAGACTCCATAGTAAAGCTGGTGCCATGCAGCAGTATGGGCTTCCCAGACAACACATTACATACTAGGACTGTGTTGAACATCTGAAAGCAAACTATTTTTGCATGAAAGAGCCCCCCAAAATGTTCCTTGAACACCCTCCAAAATAGTTACCTTTTATATATACATATCTATTTTGCATCTGTGCACTACCTTTCTTGGCAGCTGCTTTGGCACCACTCATACCATTTATTTGTTGTTAGCAACCTGATCCAAGCCAATCAGGAATCACAAAACTACACAATGCCACATAATCCCATCAGATTTTGCAATATGATGGGATTATGAAGCTAATTTAGAGTGAGGGTAACAAGTATTGGCTTTACTCAGAATGGGTGTTGGGGAGAAAGGAATACAGGAAGTCCCCAGGTTACGAACAAGTTCCATTCTTAAGAATGTCTTTAAGTCGAATTTGTATGTAAGTCGGAACAGCATAGTGTTCCATACATTAAAATAGGCATTTACGCAAATTGCATAAATTACGCAAATTGTGCAGTATACTACGCTATGTACTCTACGTAAATGACATAGCGCCGGGGAACCCAGAAGTCCGTTCTTAAGTATGGGTTGTCTGTAAGTCGGACGTTCTTAACTCGGGGACTGCCTGTATTGCAAACATGTTAAAAGCAGTTGCAAAACTGCCTTGAGGACTGGAGTGGATGGAGCTATTCAAGGGATGACCCAGATGCTAGCCCCAGGGTATGGTCCGAAGGCGCATGAGGCAGCCACCAGGCTGAAGCTAAGCAGGTCTGGGTCTGATCAGTGCTTGGAGGGGAGACCACCTGGGAACTACATGTAGCCACCTCGAGTTCCATGATGGAGGAAAGGTGGGATGTAAACGTCATAAAAATAAATAAATAAATAGCCAACAGGTGCCCTCCACACCTATCTTTTCACTGGTTCAAACTGATCCATGCAGCAAAAGGATATCTTTTACACATTTTAAATGGTTAATATGAGTTATAGGAATTGGTGTCAAGTCTTCAGAATTTACCCCCTCCCTAAGATCTCTGTAAGATAATTTTCCGAGCGCGGTGCTGGATGCATCTGGTCTCCAGTGCACACGCATGCAAATGTGCGCACATAGAAAGAGGTGCCATGCAATGCACAGCTGACCATTTTACATGCTGGGGTGGCCTACTCTGAACTTTTAATAACATCGTTCAAGACAATTACGTTGTTCAAGTATATCAGATTTTAAATTAATTTTATTACATTTATATTCAGCCTTTCCTCCAGAAGTTAAAGGTGCCCCCAGCTTTATCCCCACAACAACCTTGTGAGGAAGGAAGGGGGCATTTGCTGGCCCACCTGAGGCAGCAAAATGCCTTGAGCCAGCCCTGCTTGCCTGCCTCCATGCCTGTCTCTCCAGTATCTGAGGGAGTATGCCTATGCACACCAGTTTCTGGGGAACATGGGCGGGAAGGTGCTGTTGCACTCATGTCCTGCTTGTGGGCTTCCCGTGGGCAACTGGCTGGCCACTGTGCGAACAGAATGCTGGATTAGAAGGACCCTTGGTCTGATCCAGCATGGCTCTTCTTATGCCCTTACGTTCTCTCCTGTCCTGTTTGGCTGTTATGTCTGAATTTGATTAATGGCTTTTTTTACTTCATCCAAAGTGGGGAGTATTGCAAGTTCCTCTTTAATTTGTTTTTGCGGGATTTGTGAAAAAATCTCATTATCCACCTTAGATTTACGATTTAAAAGGTCATAATAATGCTCTTTCCAACGCAGTGCAATAGACTCTTTGTCTTTTAAGAGTTTGGTGCCATCTTTTGATTGTAAAGGGTTTGTACCATAGGTTTTTGGTCCATAAATGGCCCTTGTGGCCTTAAAAAAGCCCCGTGCATCATGAGATTCTGCAAGTTGTTGAATTTCTTCAGCTTTCTTTTTCCACCAGGCGTTCTTAAGTTCTCTTGTTCTTCTTTGGACCTCAGCCTTTGCGCTAGCGTAGGTTTTTTTCTTGGCAGCGCAGTTAATATCATTTTGCCATATTTGGAAGGCTTTCCTTTTTTGGTCAATTATATATTTAATCTCATTGTCATTTTCATCAAACCAATCCTGATGTTTCTTAGTTTCAAGAACAACAAAGCTAGTGGACCAGATGGGATTCCTGCTGAAATCTTTAAAGAAGCGGGCCCCGAACTTGTACAACATCTTCATAAACTCATCGAAAAAATCTGGATAAGAGAAGAGATCCCAGAAGACTTCAGGGATGCCATAATTATCACCCTCTTTAAGAAGGGTGATAGAACAGACTGTGGAAACTATCGGGGCATTTCTCTCTTGGCAACCGCAGGTAAAATATTTGCTAGGATTCTCGCAAACCGTCTTCTATCTATTTCAGAAGAGATCCTCCCTGAAACTAAATATGGTTTCCGCCCCTCTAGAGGGACAGTAGACATGATTTTTACTGCACGTCAGCTCCAAGAAAAATGCCGGGAGCAAAATCAACCCCTTTATATGGCATTTATCGATCTGGCTAAGGCCTTTGATACTGTAGACCGTACAGCTCTCTGGACTATCCTTATGAAAATTGGATGCCCCAATAAATTTGTGAATATCTTGCGACTTCTCCATGACAACATGACGGCAACGGTTTTGGACAACAACGGCTCTCATGGTGCTCCATTTAAAGTGGGATCAGGTGTTAAACAGGGATGTGTTATCGCCCCAACATTATTTGCCATTTTCATCGCCATGGTTTTACATCTTGTCAAGGGGAAACTTCCCACCGGTGTGGGAATTATATATCGAACAGATGGAAAGCTTTTTAATCTCAGCAGGCTGAAAGCAAAAAGTAAGGTAATTACAACCTCCGTTGTGGAACTTCAGTATGCTGATGATAATGTGGTCTCCGCACATTCAGAGGATGATCTCCAAACTATCCTAAATGCTTTTGCAGAAGCATACGAAAAACTTGGTCTCTCACTTAACATCAAAAAAACCAAAGTGCTTCATCAGCAAGTGCAAGCCAATCCTTTGGTGATGCCATCTATCCAGCTTGGCGGGACAATACTGGAAAATGTCGATCATTTTCTCTATCTTGGCAGCTATCTTTCTGTTACAGCTAACATCGACAGTGAAATCCAGCATCGTCTGAGCTCCGCAAGTGCCGCATTTTCTCGAATGAAACATAGAGTGTTCGAGGATCGGGATATTTGTAAGAAGACCAAAACACTGGTTTATGAAGCCATTGTATTACCAACTTTATTGTATGCCTGCGAAACATGGACTATCTATAAACGTCACTTCACCTCCTTGAAAGGTTTCATCAACGTTGCCTCCGGAAAATCCTGCAAATTACTTGGGAAGATAGGCGAACAAATGTCAGTGTACTGGAAGAAGCAAAGACTACTAGCATTGAAAAAATTATCCTTCAACGCCAACTTCAGTGGACCGGTCATGTTGTTCGAATGCCTGACTGCCGTCTCCCAAAGCAGTTACTTTACTCCCAACTCAAGGATGGAAAGCGGAATATCGGTGGTCAATATAAGAGGTTTAAAGATGTTCATAAGGCTAATCTAAAAAAATGCAATATAAGCATCGAAAACTGGGAAGCTCTGGCCCATGAACGATCTAACTGGAGGTTGGCCTTTCACAAAGGTTCCATGGACTTTGAAGAAGCCCGAGTGCAAGGTGAAAGGGAGAAACGTGCTAAGCGAAAAGCACGTCAAATGAATCCTTTACAGGACCATCTTCTATCTGGTAACCTGTGTCCTCACTGTGGGAAGCTGTGTGGATCTAGAATTGGCCTCCACAGTCACTTACGGACCCATCGCTAGAGTCTACACAATCTTCTTTAGAATTTCCTCCTTTTATCCCGGAAGACAATCTTACTCGGTCACGAGTGATCGCCTGATGATGATGATGTCTGAATGAGACAGTGAGTCAGACTATCTCTCCTTCTGTAGTGCCTGTGCTATTGTACATAAAATAGCTTTCATTGACTGTGTGTGTGTGTGTGTGTGTGTGTGTGCATGCACAAATGTCGTGTCTGAGTTGGGGACAGAGTAGGGGGACCTTTACAACCTGCTCGCCCCAGGGCCCATCATGGTCTTGATCCAGCCCTGAGAAAGGTGTGTTCAGAATGTGGTGCCTAGCCCTCAAGCATGTGCAAAATAAAATGCAAATGTGTTTCTTTGAATTGTGTGACACCTCTTTGGGATCTTAGGCTCAACAAGAGGAGCCATTACTCCATGGGTGGCTCCATTCTTCTACATTGCCTTCCATTGTTCATCGATGTCAAAGAGATGACATGTGACTCACTCCTAGCAAAGAATTCTCAAATGTTGATCCATTTTTACACATAGCCACCAGACATCTTCCAGCAATGCTGGTGATATTCTGAGCCACTCAGGGCTAATCCTCCAATGCGTTTACAATTTACCAAGTGCTGCCTCTGAAAGTGCTAAAAAAAATATTTGCAGAAGCTTTACAGCTAAAAATTCCTTCTCCTCCTCCTCTTTTTTTATGCTGGGTAGGTTGGGAAGAGGAAGTAACCAGTGTGAATATTAAGCGGCCAACTGTTCAGGGCTGGGCAGAAGTGAAAAAGCTTAAGGTACATTACAGTGAACCTGATGACTCATAAACAAGTTTGAAATGTTTGAATTAAAGAACCAGTTGTGGGGTAGACACTTCCAACAACTGGCTACACAGCAGGGAGCCACATTCCTTCAACCTCATCAGAGCCAACAGAAAGTGGAAAGCTCTGACCCAGGAGAGTCTGTCTCCAGATAGGGAGCAGGTTTGGGAGCAGGGTTATGACCTAGAAGTGGGGGGGGGAGAGAAACGTACAGTGCCAATGCCAGGTTTTGGGGCACCCACAGTGGGCCCTCTTAGCCTGCAAGAGGCAGTATTGAGTGCTGCAAACCAAGTGAGATTAGTAGCCAATGTTGAGGCAGTGGATCTTTCGCCAGTCTTGGGCCACCCAGCAAAATGCTCAACTTTGAAGCCCCCTGGAGCCTGCCATGGGAAGATCCCCTTATGACAGTGCTTCTCAGACTATGACTGGGTTTGCACATGACAATCCATCGTTGTTACCCACGATAGGTTGTTGTGTTGTGCAAACCTGGACCAATTCCCACAGGGTGGCTTGTCTGAGGGCAACAAGCCACCCTGAAAACCCATGGGTTGTTGTATCCACAATGAGAGCCAGTGTGGCGTAGTGGTTAGAGGGTTGAACTGGGACTCGGGAGATCCGGGTTCTAGTCCCCGCTCGGCCATGAAACTCACTGGGTGACTTTGGGCCAGTCACTGCCTCTCAGCCTAACCTACCTCACAGGGTTGTTGTGAGGATAAAATGGAGAGGAGGAGGATTATGTAAGCCGCCTTGGGTTCCTTGCAGGAAAAAAGGCGGGGTATAAATATAATAAATAAAAATAAATAAAAAAATTGTGGGTACCGGGAACCGGCCAGCGACCCACTTGGCAACAGCTGCAAAAAACTCTTGCTGCTCTTGCCAAGTTTGTCCAGGCACCCACCAGTGCTAGCCCCCCCCCCCCACACACACACACACACAAGTGCCCAAGTGGCACTAGTAGGCATTGATAACCTTCTTCTTCTGCCTGAATTTGTCTAATCCCCTTTTAAAGTGGGTGCCCATCACTGCCCATCTTGTGGGAGTGAATTCCATAGTTCAGTTATTTGCTCTTTGAAAAAGTACAGTCATGCCTTGGATTGAGAGCATAATTCGTTCCGGAAACGTGCTTGTAATCCAAAACACTCTTATATCAAAACGAAATCCTCCCAAAAAAATTTGTACAGAGATTTTTTAATTTAAACCGTACTACAGTACTGTACTTGTATTGTAAGACGTCGCTTGTATATCAAGTCAAAATATTTTTAATAAATATTTTAACATTTGCTTGTCTTGCAAAACGCTCTCAAACCAAGTTACTTGCAATCCAAGGTATTACTGTACTTCTTTTTGTTTGTCCTGAATCTCCCACCATTCAGCTTCATTGGATGCAGGTTCTTGTATTATAAGAGAAAGCAAAAAGGTATCCACTTTCTCCACACCATGTATCATTTTATAGACATCTATCATGCCCCCCCTTACTCACCTTTTTTCTAAGCTGAAAAGCCCCACATGTTGTACCATTTCTTTCTTGGGGAGTTGCTCCAGCCCTTTTATCATTTTGATTGCCCTTCTCTGCACATTTTCCAGCTCTACACTATCCTTTTTGAGGTGTAGTGACTAGAACCGTACACAGTATCACTGGCATGTTCTTGGCATGTTTCTGGGTGCTTCCTCCCCCATTTCCAGGGGCTTTTCCCCCCTTCACTAGCCAACAGCACACCATTACTGTTGTGAAACTCTGTCAAGAAACGGGTTCCCTCCCCCCCATTTGTTTGTTTGTTTGTTGTTTAATTAATTATTTATTTATTATTTATTATATTTATGAATCGCCCATCTGGCCAGACATCCGGCCACTCTGAGTGATGTACAATGCAATAAAATACAGGGGTGGGGGGAGACACACACACACAGTATAAAACACCATTAAAAACAGTACAAAACTTAAAAAATCCTAACCCACCCCATATTTCCGCCTGAAAAGCCATGTTTTTAATGCCCGACAGAAGCTAATCAAGTTCACCTTTCCAACCAAAATGGCAGTGGAGGCGGCTATAAAACATGAGGTTTAAATTCTGTTCAAATACATACTGCCTATGTTAACATTCAAAATGAAAATATGAATTTGTTCAGTGTTAAGAATTAAAGTAATATTCTTGTTTTCAGTTGTAGATAGAAGAACTAGGGGGTTTGTTTACAGGTGAGTCCTGAAAAATTGAATAAATTACAGGTAGACCCACTTCAAAATGTCTGAGAAATACTTATGGTGTTGAATGGGTGACTGAGGCCTGGTCAAACACTTGTAGAATCCTAAGGTGATAAAATAGAAAGTATTGCTTCAGACTATAAATAATATTTTTTTTTTGAAACTAGCACATCAGAGAAAGGGGTGCTCTCTGCTATGCTAATTTTCTACTCAAGAAGTTTTATTGCATAGGGGACCATAGAAAACTATGATATTATTCCCCACCACTACATTCCAAAGTAGTACAGCCTCAGCACCCTGGAATCTCATTATGAACTCATTTAGCTTCACATGTAGATCAAACGCTTAAAATGACGTGTTCGTGGGATTGGATAAACTATTAACTGGCTTCCGGAGGCAGGCAAAGACCTTCCTGTTTCGGCAGGCATTTGGGACTAGCCTGTGATGTGATGGAATACTATGTTTTAAATTCATATATATATATAATCATAGAATCATAGAAAAGTAGAGTTGGAATGGGCCTATAGGCCATCGAGTCCAACCCCCTGCTCAATGCAGGAATCCAAGTCAAAGCATCCCTGACAGATGGCTGTCCAGCTGCACCTTGAATGCCTCCAGAGTGGGAGAGCCCACCACCTCCCTAGGTAGTTGGTTCCATTGTGTTATTGCTCTGAGCATATGTGTGTGTGTGTGTGTGTGTGTGTGTGTATTAATGATTTAATTCTATTTTTAACTTTTGTGTTTTTCTATTTCTGTTTTAATTGTATGAGTTTTAAAGGTTGTGAGCCGCCTTGGGTCCCAGTGTTGGGGAAAAGGCGGGATATAAATAAAGGATGATGATGATGCAGCATAATGAATTTACTGTAGAATGAATACTTTGTTATAGTTACTACAGCTTCACACATTGACAGACAAGCAGTTTATGCAAATACATTCAAGAAGTAAGTATGTTGCTCATATGTATCCATATGAGCAACCTAAAATGTTTGCATTGTAAGAATAACTTTACAGAACCCATAATTTTTTTAAAAAACAACACAATTGTACATACTTCATATACCATTAGGTGGCGCTCATCATATGTACTCACAGTGTGTTCATAGCCTGACACTGAGATTGAATCAAAGACACTTGCAATTAGCAATTAGACTGTCCTATTTGGTATGCAGTCATTCATTTTCTTTCAGCAGAAAGCAACTTTATTTTGTAAAATGTAAAACATTGACGTTGTTTTAGCGAAAGGCGATGTGAGAAGGAGAAAAAGGAAGATAATTGTTTGAAATGTTCACTGTAGTTTTTCATCATCAAATCAAAGCCTTTATGTGAAACTTAAAACAAGACCTGCAGTTATCTGAAATGTTGACTGAACAAGGAACATTTTAAAATGAGCCCCAAATGCCCATATACAGATATCCATACACACCAATCTTGTCAGATTAACATTTCAAGAATAATGGCACAATCCTATTCATGTCTACTCAGAAGTAAGCCCCACTGAGTTCAGTGAGACTTCCTCACAGGTAAGTGTGTATAGGATTCCATCCTGGGGGAGCACTGTGGATTGTATTGCACATTCCTGTGAAGTTTTATTTGTTTTACCCTTCTTTTCCTTCAATTTCAAGGCGCTAACAAATTTATATTAAATTTTTTAATCCCCCCCAGATAGTTGGGGATGATGGAAAATGTAGTGCAACACATCTGAAGGGCATCAGGATGGAAAAGGTTGCTTCATGCAATCCATATGATGAGTGTTTTTCTAATGTTATAATGACCCTGGTCTGTAGCATCATTCTGCAGAAGCATGGTCAAAATATCTTAGAGTAAGAATGCTCTGATGCAATAAAAGTTATCTTCGCAAATCTTTGTGAGACAAAGCCAGTGGCAAAGGCCAGGTTTTGAAGAGAGGGAAATGGGACAACCCCCACCCACTCCTGCCATCTTAGCTGCTGATTGGGCAATGGCGACATTTCTAAACTTGTGCTTGGGCTGGTAATAAACTGAGTCATCACCAACAAATGCACTACAACACTCCATTCTCCAAAAGGCAAGGCACCCAAAGAAAATAAATTATTCTAAATTCCCATTGGGTGAGATGCTGGTTGCAAGAAGGAAGTTCTCACTGTTGCAGAATCAGTAAGCCTCAAAAGACAAAAGCAATACCTGTGGAACATTCATCTGCCAACAAAGCAGAGGGCTCAATTGCAACAGAGGTGCAGCTGGCAACGCTCTTACCTTCTGTCCTTCAACTCACCCAAAGCGATTTCTTCAATGACCTAATAATAAACAGACATTACACTGGTGAGATGGAAATCAGGGACATGAACTCTTGGAATAAAACACACACACACTACAAACCTGTAGTGCTAAGCAATAGTATAAGGACAGAAGAATGTGCATCAGTCAGATAACCATCAGTCCCTCTATTCCAGTATTATTTACTGATTAGCAGCATTTCTTCAAGGTGTTAGGCCTATAGGTTTTCCCCAGTCTTACTACGCAAAAACCTTTAACTGGAGACACCAGGGATTGGATCTGGGACCTAACTCATGGAACAGCTGTGGGCCCTCTAAAGTTGCAGTAATACTAATAATAGCATTTATAAAGTGCTTTTTTTTAATGTTCAAAGTGCTGTACACACATTATCCCATTGATCCTTACATTAACCCTGTAAGTACGCTAATATTAAAAGTGGCCCAAAATCTAGTTCTAATTTGGAGGTCGATCCTAATACATGTATTTGTGCATTTCAATTTTTTTTAAATTGAATTTCTATCCTATCATATTACAGAGGCTTACAATGCATTACAGAAGGTTATTTGCAACAAAAACTCATATAAAAATATAAAATATAATGGATTCCCATTCATTACTTCCTTAGAGATAAATGCCAAGTGCTGCACCTAGGAAAAAGAAACCAACTGCACAGTTACAGGATGGGGAATACTTGGCTCAACAATACTACAATGAAAAAAAGGAGCGAACCAAGTTCTCAGGATGCAAAATCTTTATTGAATAGAGGAGCCCAACGCCTTTTGGCCTGTGTTGTTTTCTAAGGCCTTCCTCAGGAGACTGTAAATGTTCAAAATACATACAGTAAGTTCACATGGTGAGGACAACACATAATAAAAATACATTCTCATTGTATAATAAATTTATCTATATTCTAAATAGAAATCATTTTAAAACATTTTCTTAAAATGAATGAGAATCAAGTATTTCTTTTTAAACAAAGACATACGTTTTCTTTATATAAAATATATCTTACTTGTAAAAAAAGTCTGCAGAATTCTTTAACAACTGAATTGTGTCTTCACTGTTTTAATGGTGACTGAAAAGATAGGTCTTTATGAACGTTATTATATTTTGGTACAGTTTTTTTTCTTTTTTGGTGTTATCCTGTTGGCAAAATGTCAAGGACATCCAGTCAGGACACAGCTTCTAGGTAGAACTGCAGTAATTAGTTGAGTCACATTAATGGGAACAGCTCCAAATCCTCATTGAGACCCTTTGGTTTTAAAGTATCTAATTTAATGATCCATTGTATTTCCCTTCTTAACAGGGCCGGTGCTACCATTAGGCCAACTAGGCAGCCGCCTAGGGCGCAGGGCTAAAGGGGGTGCTAGAAACGCCTTGAAAAAAAAATACAACGCTCTCAAGTGGGAAGGGGGGCGCTAAATATCTGATCTTGCCTAGGGCACCAAACTGCCTTGCACCGATCCTGCTTCTTAATAGTTGTTTCTCATTATTAGTGTTAATTTTATCCAGAGCCCAAAATGTAAGATCTGTATGGGAATGTTGTTGTTCTATAAAATGTTGAATTAGTGGTGCACCTTGTTTGTTGTTTTTTATATTACTAAGGTGCTCTCCTATATGTTTTTTAAGGGTCTGATGGTTTTTCCTACATAAATTTTTGGGTATTTACACTGGATAGCATGAATAACAAAAGAACTGTTGCAGGTGGTGAAGTATTTTAGAAAATATTTTTGTTGATCCGAGGGATTTACAAATGCTGTAGTTTTGTTGGCATATTTACAATAGCTAATAGAAGGAGAATCACGGTAATTACTACTGTATCCACAAAAGTGCCAACGCCGCCGTGATTAAACTTACTTTTATATATTTATAATTAAACCTTTTACAAAAAAAATTTATATTAATTTTTTAGAAATTTTTAAACACACTAACATTTCAAGTATAAAACCATAGTGATTTAACATTCAAATTTGAGGACTTAACAATGACAATGCTGGAATTTCAAATAACATAATTGTAAGTATGAATCCATAGTAATTTCATACAAGTTTGAGGACTTAACAATAATGCAATTACAAGTAACACAATATATGTATATTCTCATTTGTGATTTAGCATACCAAGTCCTAACTTTGTTATATTTTTTAACAGAGTTAGTAGAAGCCTTCCCCTTGTTTTTTCTTTTTCTTTTTGAAGTGGCTTAGGCCTTCCTCTGTTTATTCTTTTGAGGAGGCCACCACCTGAGAATTCCTTCATTTTTTCTTTTGGTTTTTCTTCCCAGGTGGCTTGAGCCTTTTTCTATTTATCCCTTGGAGAGGCTTCCAATGTACTGATTACTCCACATCCGACAAGAAACCGGTTTGCCCCTCTTGTTTCGTTCATTATCTTTATCAAGGAATTCTTACGGACCAGGACCGGTGCAGGGCAGTTTGGCGCCCTAGGCGAAATAAAATTTGCGGGGGGCCCTCTCGTGCCATGGGGGGGGCTCCGGAGCAAAGCAGCCCTGCTCTGCAAAACCCCCCCTGCGCCGCTGGCGCCGCCACCTACCTACCTACCTACCTACCTACCTTCCCCCGCCCTGGCTGCCGCCGCCTCCGGAGAGGAAGTGACGCGACGGGACCCCCGCGCTCTGTTTTTTGCTGGGGAAACCAGGGCAACAGGGCTGTTTAAGCCCTGTTGCCCTGGTTCCTCCCGCCAAAACAACGCGGGCGGGGCTCCGGAAGCGACGCTGAGAAGGTAGGTGGCGGGGGGGAGGCGCGGGGGAGGCTTCGGTGGGCGGGGGAGGTACGGGGGCGGCTTCAGCGGGCGGGGGAGGCGCGGCAGCGGCTTCGGCGGGCGGGGGAGGCGTGGCGGCGCGGCGGGCGGGGGAGGTGCGGTGGCGGCTTCGGCGGGCGGGGGTGCGGCGGCGGCGGCGGGCGGGCGGGCGGGGTGGTGGGGGAGGAGGCCCGGCGGGGGTGGCGCGGCGGCGGCAGCGAAGAGGAGCGCAGCATTTCTGCGCCCTCTTCAGCCACGCGCCCTAGGCAACCGCCTAGTTTGCCTAGCGGTAGCGCCGGCCCTGTTACGGACTATATCAGTGTTGTTTCCTATTGGCCTGTGAGAATCAAACAGAACTTTGGATGGGCTTCCATAATTTTCTTTAAATTCACTCATTATTAGTAAATCTCTAAAATTTCTTGTTCTTTTAAAGGAGACCATTGATTGGTTTTGGCAACCAGGAATGTCTTGTACCATGTGCCAATGTCTCCTAATACTGCTTTGTAAGTGATCATTTACTTTATCATAAGTTAAAATGCAGTTGATTTGTGTTTGCACTTCAACATTCTTTTTTGTTAGAAGCTCTGCCTGTGTTTTTGTTTCAGTCTTTTTTAATCCCTATGTAATAACAGCATTAGGATACAGTATTTTTCCATGTATAAGACTATACTTTTTCCTAAAATTGCTAGACTAAAAATTGAGGGTCGTCTTATACACAGAAGTAAGCCGAGGAGAGAACCGTGCGGTTGCAAAACTGCCCAGTGGGGGGGCGTCTTATACATGGGGGCGTCTTATAGACGGAAAAATACGGTAACCTCTTTCTTTTAGTTGTAATGCCAATGTGTGTGATGCTTGTATGAAATCTGATGTTTTTGAACAGTTGCGTCTTAGTCTTAAAAACTGTCCATATGGAAGATTATTCCTCAAGGAATGGTGATGGGAGCTGTCATAACGAAGATATCTAGGCACATATGTAGGTTTTTTGTAATTACAGGTAATGAGATGTTTGCCCTCTTTTTTTATAATCAAATCCAAAAAATTGATTTCTAGGGTATTATATTGGATGTCAAATTGAATATCTTCATTCCTAGAATTTTTATATGTTATAAATTGTTGTAATGATACTACATCACCCCTCCAAATAGAAAAAAACATCATCTATATGCGGTAGGTACATCTAAGACATATCACAATATGTTTATTATATCGACCCACAGATGAAAAAAGTTCCCTCTCATATTCAGCCATATATAGGTTAGCCACCTCTGAGGCCATAGGGCACCCCATAGCCACCCCCTTAGTTTGCCAATAAAACTTGTTATTAAATTTAAAGTAATTTTTGCATAAAGCTATCTCAGCAAGGGAGAGTAGAAAATGGGTGGGAGGATGTTTCTCTGTTCTTAAATCTAAAGTATGGTGGATAACCCATAAAGCCTCTTTCTGAGGTATGTTAGTATATAAAGATCTTACATCCATTATCATCAAAATATCCTTCTCCTCTATACAAATTGTTTTTGTTTTATTTATAAAATCTGAGGAATCACATACATAAGAAGGTATAAGAGGTATAAAAGGTTTTAAGAAATAATCTACATATTGTGAAAGAGGTTCCAGCACAGAACTGCAGCCTGATACTATGGGTCTGCCTGGAGGAGGACAAACTCCCTTATGAATTTTTGGCAAAGTATAGAAAACTGGAATTCTAGGTTTTTCTTTATACAAAAAGCCAAATTCATTTTCTGTAATAAATCCTAGTTCCCCTCTACTCAGTACTGGTTAGGCCTCATCTTGAGTACTGCGTCCAGTTCTGGGCACCACACTTTAAGAAGGATGTAGACAAACTGGAAAGGGTTCAGAGGAGGGCAACAAAAATGATTAGGGGACTGGAAACAAGGCCCTATGAGGAGAGACTGAAAGAACTGGGCATGTTTAGCCTTCAGAAGAGGAGACTGAGGGGAGATATGATCTTCAAGTACTTGAAAGGTTGTCACACAGAGGAGAGCCAGGATCTCTTCTCGACCATCCCAGATTGCAGGACACAGAATAATGGGCTCAAGTTACAGGAAGCCAGGTTCCACCTGGACATGGGGGGGGGGGAATTCCTGTCTGTTAGAGCAATACGCCAATGGAACCAACTACCTAGGGAGGTGGTGGGCTCTCCCAATCTGGAGGCATTCAGGGTGCAGCTGGACATCCATCTGTCAGGGATGCTTTGACTTGGGTTCCTGCATTAAGCAGGGGGTTGAACTCGATGTCCTTATAGGCCCCTTCCAACTCTACTTATTCTATGATTCTATGATTCTATGACCTGAGCCACTAAATTAGAGCCTTACAAATTGCTAATTGCAAAAGGAGTATTGAAAAGTATTGTTATGAAAGGATTATTTTACCACAATAGAATCTCCCCTTTTAACTACAGGAAACAAGTCTTACTTCATACCAGAGATATTGCTAGAAAAAGGCGTTGCCCTGGGAAGTGGATGCTCCTTGCAAGTCAACCTTTTTCAGTTGTCGCCTTCCTGAGTTGCATGGGAGGTATTTGTAACTGATGCGGTTTCAAGAGAAAAAAATTTGTACACAGATTTTTAATTTAAGCCGTACTACAGTACAGTAATACCTTGGATTGCAAGTAACTTGGTTTGAGAGCGTTTTGCAAGACAGGCAAATTTTTAAATATTTATTTAATTTTTTTTTACTTGATATACAAGCAACATCTTCCAATACAAGTACTGTAGTACGGCTTAAATTTAAAATCTCTGTACAAATTTTTTTTGGGTGGATTTTGTTTTGATAGAAGAGTGTTTTGGATTACAAGCACGTTTCCGGAACGAATTATGCTCTCAATCCAAGGCATGACTGTACTTGTATTGCAAGACATCGCTTGTATATCAAGTAAAAAAAAATTAAATAAATATTTAAAAATTTGCTTGTCTTGCAAAACGCTCTCAAACCAAGTTACTTGCAATCCAAGGCATTACTGTACAGTACTACTGCCTAAGAGCACAATATAGTTCAGTGCAGTACAGTTCACTCTGCCCTGGACTGTATAGACAAGTGACTGTATAGACCACATACCTGCCCTGGACTGGACAAGTGACTGTATAGACCACATACCTGCCCTGGACTGTATAGACCACATAGCTCCACGTGCTCTTGTCTATATGATGGAACAACTGTGCCTCTGTAACTGGGTGGAACAAAAGCCAGGTATGAGCTTCATTATTCACAACTTGACATCTTTGTTGCGAAATACAGTTTGCAATTAAATTGTGCGTGGGCACAAATTGGGTATAGGTTGCGCTTGCCTGCAGCCTGACATGACCTGGTCATGGACTATATGGAACATGAATGACTCCATACAAAGCTGCTGAGAACTAGAATCTTATCCCACCCCTAATCCCTTCTTTCACATTGTTGTTCATATGCTGAGAAATCAATGCCACAAATCCTGCCAAGAAACTTCTTACCACAGCATATTCAGAGATTCCAACAGGTTCTGCAAAAGAAAGGTCCTTCTCTGTGGTGGTCCTCTGACCTTGGAATGCCCTCCCGAGGGAGGTATACCCGGAACCATAATTGTACTCTTTCCAGCACCAGGTTAAAACCTTTTTATTTGTCCAGGCATTTTAAATGTATAGGTTTGGGTCTAGGTTTAGTTGTGCTTAGAACAGACCCACTGAAATCAATGGACCAGTTCATCATGGCAAAATTAAATCTCACTGATTTTAAAGGGTCTTCCCTAAACGCTACCAAATCTGGATCCAACCTATTGTATTTTTAACTGGTTGAATAGGTTTATACCTCTCAGTTTCATGGTATTATTGTTAAAGTTTTGTGTTATTTTAATATCGTTTTGAATATTTAATTGTTTATGTATACCACCCTGGAATCCAGTTTTTGGATGAAAGTGCAGTTTATAACATTTTAAAATAAACATTTTAATACAGTGTTTTAATTTGCATGTCCTAATTCATTTCCAGTATATCTTACTGAATGTTCAATTAAGCTTTTCATTACCAGGCCTTTGTATTATTATATCTATTACTTATGAATTCACCATTCACAAATCCTTATTTGAATACTAATTGTAATTAACAATCAATGTAACATGGTTGGCTCATTGCTGTTATTTTGTATATCCAGATTTCGGTTATATCTTGTGTGGAGGAAGGGGGGGCTGGCTGGCCCGCCACCACCCCACCCTTACCTACCCCAAAGGAACCAAGACCCCCAGAGATCTCAAGGTACCAGATTGCCAAGCCTCAGCTCCTTGCAACCCTACTTGAATCTCTGTTCAGGGACTCGCCTTTAATTCTGTAACCTGGATTTAGATACTGAAGCCACAGAGCAACTACAACACCCATGTGGGGCAAATCCAAAACAAGGTTTATTCTGGTAGCATTTCACAACAAAAGGTGGGAAATGAGGGAAGCACACAAGAGAGAGCATGGATGCTGGCTGGAGCTGATGAGAGTTGTAGTCCAACACATCTGGAGGGACCCAGGCTGGGGAAGGCTGGTGTCATGGCTGGTGTAAACCATGAGCTGAAAGGCCCTGTTTCAAATCTCACCTCAGCCATGACATTCCCTTAGGCAAGCCATTCCCTCAGCCCCCACCTGCAGTATGGGGGATAATAGTAGTACTGTGGAGAAAGCCTAACACAAGTCTGCACGCACACACACACACACACACACACACAGTCGCCGCCCAAGGGAGGGGGGCGAGGAAGGGGGGATGAAGTCACAGGAGAAGTAGCCAGACAGACCGTCATCCCCAACAAAGAAGAGCCTCGGTGGAGATCCACAAACCCAAGGAAGGACCATCAAGAACCATCAAACTATCAGGGCAGTCTCAAAGAGCTGTAAAGTACCAGTACGTCACCTTCTTCCCGGGCAGGAATAAGCCCGCCTGATATGAAGGGGCAAGCATAAGCCCCCACCTGACCTGGAGGGTGGGGAGAGCGGGAACTCAGGGGTAGAAAACCCCTCTCCCTTCCGGTAAAGGGTTGTTGGGAACCCAGGGTACTTCGGGGCCAGATTCGTCCTCCAAGCGGCAGCTGGAGTAAGCCACTCCCATCCCCGGATCGGCCGACCCGGAGCCAGGCTGAAACTGACTAGCGTAACGTCTCTGATCTAAGGTAACTGACCAGCTTCAATACGCTAGCCTAAGAGCCTGTTTCATTGATAACTCAGGGGTCAACTAAGGTTGTGTTGACATTGTAGTATTCCTGGAAAGCTGTTAGTTCCGCTCCGTGTTTTGTGTAAACAAATAAAAGCCTTATTTGGTCATTTAAAGGACTTTGGTTTCCTCTTGTATGCGCAAGCCTCCCAGGCGGTCTCCAGCGCTTGTTCGGGCTATAGCTCAGTGCCGGTTAACCCGTTAAGCGCCGAACTCACGCAAAGGATCCAGGGTTGATCCTTCACAAGTACTAAATGACTTTACATGGTTGCTGTAAGGATTTCTGGGAGGAAGTGTTTTCACCACTCAAAAAGCACTGTATAAATGCCAACGACCTTAAGTCATCCTGTTCCACACCTTTGGGAGTCTGTCTGTCTACCTTCCTCATAAATTGCTTTTCTGGCACAGGCAAAACAGGTCCCAGCTGAGAGGAAGAGGAAAGAAAACAGACTCTTTGGGGAACCTGAAACCTGCACCGGGGAGAGAACCCTCAAGTGCTCATTCCCCTTGGGAACTGCATACTGGAGTAGCACAGCTGTCTACTATTTTAGGAAGCCATCAGAATCAACAGCCATTACACACCAGTGCTTGCCTTCATCTCATACATATTTCCGTGCCTAGTAACCAAGGGGCAAAGTAAAGACAGAACTACTGTAGGGGGAAAACAGCTGATCTGGGTAGAGGGGTACAACCACTTCTAGATGGGGTTGCGCTCCCCCTGACACACCAATTTTGCAGTTTGGGGGGTTCCTCTCGACTCAGCACTGTCTGTGGAAGCACAGGTGGAAAGTGGTGGCCAGGGATGCGTTTTACCAGTTCAGGCTGGTAGGCCAGTTGAGACCCTACCTAGAGAAAGTGGATTTAGCCTCACTCATGCATGCAACAGTTGCATCCAGACTAGACTACTGTAAACAAACAAACAAACAAACAAACGGACTGGCAGCAGTGGAGCCAAGAATGAACACGAGTAAGCAACATCTGTTTAGCATGTTCCTAGTTATTTTTATGAAGCTGGGTATCTTTTCTTTTCTTCATAGACACAGATGACCCTTGAAACTATTATGTTGTTGAAAATTGGTTTTAAAAGAGCAGCCAGACAGCATCTTGCTTTTCAGTCAGTGACAGACAGACCATTATCACTAATTAGAAGCCTGTACCGACACAATCCTTCGCTGGAGGAGTCAGAACTCCGAGGAAGGTGCGGTTGCCAGGGCCTGTGTTTGACATGTGGAGGTACAAAAGAAAAGTTGAGTGAAGCTTCCAGTTTCCACCCACTCATCTGTGGAACATGTTGACGGAAGAGAACAATGATGGCCTATGAGCTCGGTTTTCATATCCACACACTGACAACTCTTGGGAGATGCTGCCTAGAGTTTAGAAAAAGCTGGGTTGGGAGGCCCATCATACTGAAATGGAAATGTTAAGATGTAGCAACAACATTTAGCATCCCCCAACCCCAGCTGCTGATACCTCCCTCTTGTTTGTGGGTGGTGTTCTTTTAGCTACATTAGACCGGCACTCGAGAATTGAGTTTGCTAATAGATTTTAAAACCACAGATTTCCCTTTCACAGGGGGCTTTTCTTCCCAACTGCCATGCTGCCAAATTTCTGTGGCACAGTGACGGGACATGTGGTGGCCAAAAAAAAGGCCAGACGGGCCACATGTGGGCCACAGGCCATGTGTTTCCAATAACCAATATGTCCCAATATTTAATTTTTGATGCTTTATAGAGTGGGCATTGAAGTAAGTAATGTGGCGGGTCTTCAAAAGTCCTCTCCTACAAATATAGTATCAAGGGGTTACCCAGCACCTACTATTCTGGATTGCAGCAGAGATCTGCTAAAATTGCAAGAAGGTCAAAGCCCTCTTGATGAGACATTTAGTAGGAACTGGGAGATAGCTTTCATGTCCAAAGTCATGTTTGATCATATACTACCATGGGACAACTCTATTAATTTTGATGTCACCCTGAGTATGGAGAAGTTGGCAGAAGAAGAAGAAAATAGAGTCTTCTAATTGGCCATCCTGCCACACCGTCTTGACTTCTCATTCCAATGTGCACGCCTCTTTACTTCTTCACCTTACTTATGAATTATACTTTGTAAGTAACAGCAGGTATCATTCTTTTCAGGATGATTGCTGTAATACATGGGTGGTTCCCTGGTATTGTGTCCTCCACCCAACACCCAAACATTAGGATAATCACCTAGACATTCACCCCTTATTGTTTCTTGTTGTGTAAACCCTTTTCAGTTGCATTTGGCTGTGCCAAGTGATGAGGGTGCAGTGTTACCTGAATTGCCATAACCTAGCCAGTTATTCTTGGTTAAATACAGCACTAGTTTCCACCAGTTGCATTGGGCTGAAATAGTCTACGCTTGTTAAAATCCCTTAAGCATTTCACTGTAGAAGGCTGATTCCCAAACTGTGTGCTGGGGCATACTGGTGTGCTATGAGAGCACTGCTAGTCTGCTGTGACTAAACTGAATTATTAAAGGCTGCCTTGATCCCCAAACCCCCAACCGCAAAGGAGGTTGCCCACTGCATCTCTGTATGATTCGTGGCTCTGGCCTTGCATCTGTACTATAAGTCTCACCTGGAGTTAGGGAATTGGTCTTGGATCATTCAATCACTCCTTGTGCAGAGATGCAGCACAAGTACCTACCATCAAAGGAGGCTGCCTGTTGCATCTCTACATGGGTCACTGTTCCTTCTGGACCAGGCATGCTCAGAAGTGACTCATGCAGAGTTTCAGGCACTGGGCACCTCTGAGCGTGTGAATCATTTGGCAACGGTGTATAATTGGGACCCCTTTGGTACTGCACCTTTAGGACCACCCCTTCTATATTTTAAAGTCCTACTCTGACAGCACCACTTATACTTTTACTCTGTCACTCTCTCAAAGCAAACCTGTTCAGCTGTAAGGAGGAAGTATGCATCCAGTTTTAACTCAGAAGAAAAGCATGGTCTAGGTCAGGGGTCCCCAACACAATGCCCGCGGGCACCTCCAGTGGCACCTGTGAAGGGGTCCTCAGCGTGGTGCAACCAAATGCAACTAAACTTTCTAGCAACAAAAGCAGACCAAATATCCAAATAAGTATCCATTTGAAGGTGGCATCTATATGCCACCTGTTCAAATATCGAAAGTGTTGTAAGGTCCTCAATCCATTGCATTATAGGAGGTGAGTGTTTATCCTTCCAATTTTGTAACATCGGTCGTTTAGCTGTCAAAAGGGTGCAGAGAATCCTTTTCCCTTCCATCTCTTAATTCCATGGAGCAAGTAAATAATTTAAAAGAGCGCGTACAACAGTGAATATTAAAGAGTGTTCCAGCACAAAAGTTATATGTGTAATAACCTGCCCCCAAAAAGAAGCAACTACTGGACATAGCCAAAACATATGTTTAAAAGAAGCAGTAGCTGAATTAGACAATCCTGTACTACAAAGACTTTGCAGTGTCCAATAGACACAAAACAAAACTTTTTGCTCAATAAGATGCATCCTAAGATCCACAGATGTGACATGTAGATGCTGAAGCGACAATCCACTGATTAGGCATTTTGTGGTGGTGCCCACAGAAGCTTCTCACATTCCCAAATGTGCCCACAGGTCCAAAAAGGTTGGTGACCTCTGGCCTAGGTAGAAGTCTGAGAAACACTGAGTTATTCCCACTTAGCTGTTGCCACAAGATTACTATCCTTATGACTTTCCTTGAGCATACACAGAATGTCAGTCTTCTCTGGATTAAGCAAATTGTTAGGAATATCTGTGGACATGATTAGGAACTCTACATAGAATGCCATAGAATTTCGCTTAAGGCAACATTTAAAGTGATTCCAGAGACTCCTGCTTGGACAAAACATGCAAGGAATTTTGAAGGAAGGAAACAAAAAAACCTGTGATAAGACTAGCAACACTAGCAACCTGTGATAAGAGCCAGTGTGGTGTAGTAGTGAGAGTGTTGCACTGGGACTCAGGAGATCCGGGTTCTAGTCCCCGCTCGGCCATGAAACTCACTGGGTGACTTTGGGCCAGTCACTGCCTCTCCGCCTAACCTACCTCACAGGGTTGTTGTGAGGATAAAATGGAGAGGAGCAGGAGGATTATGTAAGCCGCCTTGGGTTCCTTGCAGGAAAAAAGGTGGGGTATAAATATAATAAATAAATAAATTTCCCAGGGAATTTCTGCATATCCCTAAGCAACCACCTAAAGAGAAGTCTCAAAATTGGACATTCTTGCTTGACCAAGACATCTGAGGAGTTTTCAAGAAAGCACAGAGGAGTTTTGATAAGGCTAGTAGAAACATTGCCAGATAGGTTCTGAGCACCCTTACACTCAAAAGGGAGGGCACCTATATTCAGGTTTTCATAATATTTATTTCAACATAATTGATTAAGTGGTTAAAAGGCAGATGATTAACCAACTGAACTGGTCATCCTCTGGGTATCCTTGCCACCTGAGGTGCAGTGGGTGGCAACTAGGAAGAAGGCCTCTTTGGTGGTGGCATTCCATTTGTGGAACACTCTCTCGCTTGCCTAGCACCTACCTTGTTCTGGTGTTGGCACCACCCTATTTATTTTCCATAATGTTTTAAATGTGAAATTTTGGTCTGTGACTGCTTTACATGCTACTATTTTTTTTTTT
This sequence comes from Shinisaurus crocodilurus, assembly GCA_021292165.1. NCBI lineage: Eukaryota > Metazoa > Chordata > Lepidosauria > Squamata > Shinisauridae > Shinisaurus > Shinisaurus crocodilurus. The sequence continues at coordinate 116,740,588 of CM037877.1, forward strand.
TGACCTGCTGCTTTTAGATTCAATTGTATTGCTGTGTTTTTATAGCAGGGGTCACCAACATGTGGCCTGCGGGCTGCATGCGGCCCCCACTGCCTCCCCTCTGATGTGGACTGTGTCTCCCTTGCTGTGCCGCCCACACCACAGAATTATGTGGCAATTGTGGCATGTATGTGGGGAAAGGCTTCCTTTCCTCTCAGTTTGTCTAGGTCAGGGTGTCGAATCTCTTTCAGGCCAAGGGCCAAACTTCATTTCGGAGAAGTTCTCAGGGCCACATCCAGTGGTGGGCAGAGCCAAAGGCAAAGGGGACAGGGACAAAGGCAAAGGGGGTGGGGTCAAAATGCCAGCATATTGTAGTTTAAAGCTCTTCCTGCCAGTAAGGAGAGGAATCTCAACCTTTTAAAATGGGGGAGGGGGAAGCTGCGCAAAAGGGTGGTGGGTGGGTGGGCGAAAGGGGGTGGAGTGGAGTGGAGGAAGGAGCATGGCCATGTGGGGAACCCGGGGGGCCAGACTGGGACCTGAGGTTCTACGCTCCTGGCCTAGGGAAATTGTGGGCTCCTTCCCTCTGGCAGTGCTGCTGGGGAAGTGGAGTAGGGAAGGCAGAGCATTTTTTAAAAGGGAGCAGAGCAGTCGAGATGTGCGTGGGGAGACTGAGACTCTTGCACCCTTTTATAAACTAGGGTAGGTGACTGGGCCAGGAGATAACCCCCGGGGTTGCTGCTGCCTGAGGGGAGAAGGGGAGATGGCCGAGGAGCCTGGCAGCTGTGCTTCCTCAAGGCACTTTCCTGAGGTGAAGCGTTGGTTGAGCTGGGTGGCGTGAGCTGGGTGGCGCTGTATCAACTCCATCTGATACGGCAGCTGCGCCCCTACCTTCCTAGTCATCTGCTCCCATCAATGGTTCATGCTTGGTCTCCTCTCGCTTAGACTACTGTAATGTGCTCTACATAGGGTTACCCTGGAAGACGGTTCGGAAGTTACAGCTGGTACAGAACACGGCGGCTTGCCTGGTTAAAGGCTGCCACCGGCGTGATCACATCACTCCGGTGCTTAAGGAGCTGCACTGGTTACCAGTTGCTTGCTGAGCCGAATTCAAGGTGTTGGTCTTGACCTTTAAAACCCTATATGGCTCCGGTCCAGTTTATCTCAAGCAGCGTCTCCAGCAACATCAAGTAGGCTGCTCAACAAGATCTGCCATGGACAGCCTTCTCCTTGTCCCATCAGCCAGAGCAGCAAGGCTGGTGGGGACTAGGAAGAGGGCCTTTTCTGTGGCGGCCCTCATACTGTGGAACTCTCTCCCCAGTGACCTCCGCCATGCCCCCTCCTTGATGAGCTTCTGCCGTGCATTAAAAACATGTTTTTTCAGGCGGGAATATGGGGTGGGTTAGGATTTTAAAGTTTTAACGGTATTTTATATTTTGTTTTATTGTATTTTTTATATATGTTGTACATCACCCAGAGTGGCTGGGTCACCGGCCAGATGGGCGATTCAGAAATATGATAAATAAATAAATCAATAAATAAAATGAATGTTAAAGGGGGAGGAGGGGTGCAAGAGGGATGTAGGGTTGGACTCCCCTCACTTCCTGTTCCTGTACAAGAATCAAAACTGAGAATGTTGAAGCTCTGGGACAAAGATTCCAGATTAATAATTTCACAAATTAAGTTAGTAGCTGAATTTCACATATTATTCAGCCAATTCTTTGGCGGCAAGTTTCTCCAGTACTAATACCACCATGACCTTGTATAGCCAGGGCTTTTGTTTTCTCTGTGTGCATTCATATTGCTCCGTAAAGCCAGCCCTGAAAAAAATGCATTTATCCTGCTAATAGCAAGTAGAAGAGATTTCCCCCCCCTTTCTTTCTTTCTTTCCATCCTTTTTTTTCTTTTATTTTCCTTTCTTTTTCTTCTTCTTTTTTGCATAACACATCAGGAGCTATTGAGCCGCCAGAATGGCTGCCAAGCATTTGAATATAGCAATTTGTTATTTTCTCCCCATTCTTTTGATTATACAGCAGTTAAACTGTCATCCACCAAGCCGCAAAGTCTTACTGCATTGTGGCAGCTGAACTTCTCATCCCTGCCACCTCTTTCTGCCAATCCCAGAGCCAAAGTGACTCATTCCATCGGGATTAGCTCTTCTTTCTCTGTCCTTCTGTTTTGGTGTTGCCCAGACTAGTTTTTGCTTTAAAAGAAATAGTGACACTCCCCTCATAATGGAACACTATTACAAATGACTGGAAGAAACAGCTTCAAGTCCTGAGATATTTACACGAAGCTGGCAAGATCATACATCTCTCCACTTCACACTTCTGCACTTGCCAAGGCCAACAGCAATTCTTTGCATGGCTTGAGTGTCTCTTTTGATAGTGTTTAGAACATTCTTTTCTGTAGAATGGATTTCATTGGGCCATGGCAGTCAAGGCTGATCCCAGATGCAAAAGTATCTGCTCCCAAACAACTGAATTGGCACTATCAGAACTTACTGCTGTGGTCATGTCAGCATGGAACTTTGCCCCCACATTCCCCACTCATGTATTTATCGATTTGTTTTGATTTATACCTCACTATTCCACCAAGGTAATGGTGCTCAAGGCGGCATTCTGTGCTTCTGAGCAAAATTCACAGTGCTAATGAGAAGCCCATCCTATATTGAGGCAGAGTGAGGCGGCCGTTCTGGTGGTGGGTGCGGTGGGGGGCACAGAGCGGTGGTCAGGTACCAGAGGGAAGAGCTGTGTGTGTGCCATGCAGCCTGCCCCACACCTCTTAAGCTAGCCCGCTCCCCTCAGGAGCAATGGAGGATGCTGTCCTGTCACCAGTTTTAAAGTAAGATTCATAGATAGATTCATAGATCATAGAGTTGGAAGGAGCCTACAAGGCTATCGAGTCCAACCCCCTGCTCAATGCAGGAAACTAGAGGAGGGGTCTCCCATCCAAGTAATAACCAGGCCTGACCCTGCTTAGCTTTCCACGCTCAGACAAGCTGAGCCAGCGTGAGCCACAGGCTCTCAATCAGTCCAGTCTGCTTCTGTATTGCTGGTGATGGTGGCACTTATCCTTAGTCTCAGGCAGTAAAATGTCTTGGACCATCCCTGGCTGATTATGACCTTTAAGCCCTAAACCAGGGTGGGCAGAAAGTAGATTTCCAGATGTTTTGGACTTCAACCCCCAGCATTCCTGACCACTGGCCATGCTGGCAGGGGGTTCTGGGAGTTGAGTCTACCTTCTGCCCACCCCTGTCCTAAATGGTCTTCCCCCATGTACTCCACATAATTCTTTTTCTTCCACGATGTAAAGGCATCTGTCAATCCCTCTGGACTGGGAGGGAGTTCTAGAGAGAGATGCAATGTCCAGTTATTTTGTTTGCAGCAGTACCAGAAGCTTCAATGGATATGGATATGAAATAGCTCGCTAGCAACCATATCTTCACAACCACTTGCATTTTCCAACAGTCACTTGTGGTACCATTATGAGCCAGGTTCTAGGTGATCTCTGTCTTTTGCCGAGAGGTGCATATACATTGCAATATTAAGGGCAGTAGAGGATCAGAGAACATGGGGTAAGTTCCATGAGTAAGCAGCGGAGACTAGATTGAGGTTGAGCCAGAATTAGCTGTTGTGGAGTTCTTCAGGGCATAGAAGAGGAAGAAGGTCTGAGGCAAGCCAAGATCAGTAGGTAAAGAACCAGCATGACGGTGGGAACAGAAGCAAGAAGCATGGAAGAAGCAAGACAAGGAGTCAATAGCTTGAGGACAGGCAGAAGAACCAGCTATTCAGGCAAGAGGCTGTAGGCCAGCATGGATGAATTAAACCCCGCCACAATTATGTTAAAGGTGCAAGAGGAAGCCAGGCTGCCTGTTGTTGTTTTTCTGGTCATCTGGCTTGCCTAGTAGAGACCCTGATGATCACTGGTTTCCCTATTCCATGGAGCATCTGGGAACAGCTATGCATATGCAGTTTGCACGCACCAGCAAGCATGCACACACTCACACACAGAAAGCTATTCCCAAAATAACAGTGAATGGGGAAGCTCTTGGCACATGTGGAAGTGCCACATGTGCAAAAATACTCTTAAATGGGATTTATGAAGATCCATCACATGCACACACCCATACGCATTTGCTGAATGAAATGATGGTCAATTAGGTTCTCTAGCAAATTTGCATTGAAAGAGACAAGCCTAGATAAACAAAATATCCCAAGCTAGATGAAAAGAAACCAGATCTCAGCAGCTGGTATTTTTAGAAATATTTTTGCGTACATTCTTAAGTCATTTCCCTATAGATATATATATTTTTATGTGGCAGAATAGGAAATAATATGATTGGAAATCATATGGTAACCACTTAAACAAATGTGAATTAAAATGGAACACACCTTGGGGGGGAAATCAAAAGTGGAATGAAGCTATTAGGCAAGGGTATCATAGCTAGAGTGCTGAACTTGGCTACAGGGAAACCCAGGTTTAAATCCTAGACTGGCTATCGAATTTATTTTGTCCAATTGTGCAAGTAACAATTTCTCAGCCTAACTCACCTTGCAGGATTGTAGTAACATTAAAATACTGCTCCAAATACACTGGACTACTAGAGAAAATATTTTTTTTTCTCAGAAAATATGCACTCACATATTTCATGCCTGCAAAGAGAAAGTCAGCATTCTTCGATCCGACAGCCAAGAAACATAGATTGCCCTCCCATCAGGCCAGCAGCCAACGGGTTAAACCCTGTTGCAGGTGCTAACCTTGGGAGCCTTGAACTGACGCAAAACTTGCAAAGTGGGCAGCCAAGCATAGCAAGTAACTTTCTGCTTCAGATTAGGAAAATGTTTTGTCCCTACCCAGAAGAAGTCAAGCTCCGTTTAGCACAGTCGTTTGCATATCTGTTCCTGATTTGCTATGAAAAGGAGGGAGATGGCAAGCACCCTAAAGAAGCTGGGTTCCCCTATTCATCCTCATGTGTGATACAGCATGGGCTTGTAAAGAGGAGCCCATGAAGAAGAGTCAGTAAGGCTGTTCAGAAGGAAAGCCCCCAAGTGTTCAGTGGATGTGTGAGGGGGCAAGTGGGACCGCACCTCACAGCTGACTCACTCACTGGCCACATGTAGAGAGGCCTTTTAGACCAGGGACTCTCCAACATCTTGGGTCCCCAGATGTTGCTGGACTACAGCTCCCAGAATCCCTTGCCATTAGCCATGCTGGCTGGGTATGCTGGGAGCTGTAGGCCAGCAACATCTGGGGACCCAAGGTTGGAGAGACCTTTTTTTAGACGAACAGTGCACATATAGAAGGGCAGAGTCAGCAGCTGCTTCAGCCATGGCTTGGGCCTAGTGGGCACCGTCTCCCTCCCCCATCATGTCTTCACTGAACACATGGGGGCTATTTTTCTGAAAAGTCCTACTGTCCACATAATATCTTGATTGTATATCACACTAGCTGTTGCCCGCAGCTTTGCTCGTGTGGATTTTAGGATTTGGTACAATTGTTTTAAAAAGAAACATGAGTTTTTGGTCCAAACTGTATGAAATATAATTTACAGGTTGATGTCTTAATGTAATAAGCAATGTTTATTGCAGACGTCAGTCAGGGCGTATTGGCTACAAAACCAAGATAGCTGTTCCATTCATATGCGTCTATGAATTTTTCCGTGGTGTTATTAGAAACAGACAATGAGACAGACCAAAAATTTAGAAATTACTTATTTGGCATCTGCAACCTACAAAAAAAACTATTTCAGTACTTCTTTGTAAACTACATTAGTGGTTCTCCCTTCAGGTGCTAGGATGATCAGAGAGTTAGGTGAGCTCACTCTGGAACAGGCCACGTAAAACTGCCCATGTGAGAAGCAGTCTTCCCTTAGGTCAATCCCCGCTACCTGCAAAGTCTGCCCCTGTGACTTGTTGATGGTCATGGCGAAACAAACCTTTAGGGGGAACTGAAGTCTTTTGAATTCAAACGGATATTCAGAAGGTATAAGAGGTATTCGTGGTATGAACACTGATTCTCCCTGGCCAGAACCAGAAAACAAATTAGAATTTAGGAAAATGGAGCTTGAGGCAGAAAAGGAGGAAAGAGAGAGAGAGATGAAAATGAGAAAGCTTGAAGCAGACAGAGGGCCAGTTCGTACGACCCAGGCGGCGAGTGGGGGAGGCACCACGGAGCCGTCTGCGGGGTCTGGCAGGGAGCCGCAGAAGACCTGCGCCCCGTGCACGTGGGCAGACACCGGTGGAGCCGGCAGTCCCCACACCACAGTGCGGGCCTCCTGGCACTAGGGGGCGGGGGCTCGGGATGCCCAGAGGGGCCGTTTGCCCCTACAGGCCGGAGCAGCCGCAGCCTGTGTTCGCACGACACGGGAACCGCGGGGGGGCTTCTTCTCCCCCACAGTTTCCGTGTTGTACGAACCAGCCCAGAGAAAGAGATAAGGAGTTAATAAATTCTATTCGAGGGCAGTGAGAAAGGTACACAATGTCTACCCAGCGTAAACACCACAATACACAATAATAGTATTTTAAAAGAGTGTTTCCCCCACAGACAAATTATCCCAGTCAGTCAGGACTTCTTCTTTTATATATATAAATAAATTGTAAACAGACTAAGAATAACATATTTGTAATGTTCCGGACGGATGCCCGGCACACAACAGTCAGTCAGTCATTAACAAATTCTCCCCCCTTTTTCACCCCCTCAGGGATGGAATTTCCAAAAATCCTTCCTTAGTGGGTGCCTACGTCATAAAAACAATGTTCCTTCCAGATTTCACGTTCCTACGTTAAACGGTTTGAGCTGGGCGTTGATGAGTCAGTCAGTCAGGACTTCTTCTTTCATATATATAGATACTAGCTGTTGCCCGTGGCTTCGCTTGTGTGGATTTTAGGATTTGGTACAATTGTCCACCCGCTGTCAACTTGCACAAACCACCATAAGTATGGGGTCAGGACATGTCAAAGTATGCATCGGCACTCGCATAGTTGTTTCCATCACTCTCGTGGGATATTATAGAGAATTCATCCCAGTTTTCAACGACATGATCAACTATTTGTTCACGTACCTCTCTACCTAGATTTTGACTGTCATACATAACAAAAGATAGTGCCTGGAATAGCCAAGCTCCATCGCCCACAATTGGTACCGACTGTGTATGGTATCATCACACCATTTACATTTAAATTTTCAATTTGCATTTTGAATTTTTTTTTACGGAAAAGAAAAATTAAAAAAAACAGGTTTAAAAATGAAAAGGGTTTTGTTTGGTTTTTTCTCCTTGAAGGCCTGCGAGAGCTGTATGGAAAGGATACAGTGTCTCTGACTGAAAGTGTAACATTTAGGCTGGGTGCTGGCAGCAGAAAACTTTTCTGACAGAAATATCTGATCTTAAAGAAAAATCAGGTTAATCCTGAGAGTCTACAGGTGATGAAGAGTGACCATGCCAAGTTTGGGATAGATCCATCAAAACGTGATGGAGCCTATGCGACGACGCCCCACACACAACAGTCATTCAGTCATTTAAAAAGTTTCCCTCCCTTTTCCCCCCCTCAGAGAACATTCTAAATGGCCTAGGGGAGATTTGCATACCCACCTCTATTGGCTGCTGCAGGAATTCATACGAACATTCTAAGTGTTGTATGGGCTATTTGCATAACTGCTCCTATTGGCTCCTGCAGCAATTATGAGGTGAGGCCGATTTGCATAACTGCTCCCCTGTTGTTTTGCCCATAGGAGATATGAGAGTGGTGCGATTTTGCCCCCTTTTTTCACCCCCTTAGGGGCAGAATTTCCAAAAATCCTTCCTTAGTGGGTGTCTACGTCATAAAAGCAATGTTCCTTCAAAATTTCACATTCCTAGATTAAACGGTTTGAGCTGGGCGTTGATGAGTCAGTCAGTCAGTCAGTCAGTCAGGACTTCTTAGAGAGAGAGAGAGAGAGAGAGAGAGAGAGAGATCACACGTGACCCCCCGATCATCTGTGCGGCCCCCACCACCAGCCACTGCCAAATTTGCTGTGGTGGCAATAAAAAGGGAAAGCAGTGATTCCTCCATTCACTTGTTCAGAGAGTGGGGAGAGTTCTCCTTGCTGAGAAATGGCTGAAGAGGGAGCAAAATCCGCCCCGCACCAAGGATCCTTGGGACAACAGGGTCCTTGGTGTGGCGTCAGCTTTGCCCCCCACTCCAGCCGATTTTCAGCAGGGGGGCTTTTTCTCACTGTGCAACTTAATGGAGCATTTCCCCATTCAGTTGCATGGAGATAGGGAGAAAGGAAGAGAGGAAAAGAGAAAGAGGAGCCAGAGCAAGTGGGACCAGAGAGAGAGAGAGAAGCCAGCGAGTGGGGGGTGGGGAGAAAGAGGAATCAGAGAGAGAGAGGAAGAAAGGAAGGGCAGCCAGAGAGAGAGAAGGAAGGAAGAGTCAGAGAGAGAGAGAGAGAGAGAGAGAGAGAGAAGGAAGGAAGGAAGGAAGGAAGGAAGGAAGGAAGGGGGGGAGAGGGGGAGGAAGGAAGGAAGGAAGGAAGGAAGGAACGAACGGGCGGGAGAAAGAGGAGCCAGAGAGAGAGAGAGGTCAGAGTGTGTAGTGTTGGATGATGATGATGATGATGATGATGATGATGATGATGATGATGATGATGATGATGAAGAAGAAGACATTTATTAGTTTTTACCTACAGATCATTTACATATATGCAAGTGCATATAGGCAGATTAATTTCATTGTAGAAGATCTCTGGCTACAAGCCAGCTCGGATTTGTATCCTCCATGTTGGGAGAGCGGAAAGCAGAAAGCAACCTAACTTCCACAAAGAAGCAGGAAGTAGATAGAGAGCAGCAGAGCTCTGGCCAGAGAGGCCGGAGGTAGGGAGGAGAGGTCTCGTTAGTTAACCCATTCCTCCCACTCTAATCGGTGGTTACATCACTTTGTTGATTTTAAGCAGGCAATATTACTATTTCCAACACACAGGGTGCACATTAATGCACACACAGAGAGATAAGGGGGGTGCTCCCAACATTTTTGTGACTGGCCCTCCACCCCTGCCCCCTACAATAGCTAATTTATGGTGGTGCCCCGGACACTGTTTCAAAATGCCAAATGTGCCCACGGGCCCAAAAAGGTTGGAGACCCCTGCGCTATGTTAAGGCAGGTGGGTCACCACAGCTTTCCTGAAGGCCTGCAAGGAAGAGGCCTGACAGGGAGGCTGGTGACTCCTAGGTCAGTGGGGCTCCTTATCCATCGCAGCTTTTATTCTGAGCTTTATAGGAGCTATCAGTGGTGACGAACTCCATCCCCAAAATAGGTTCACCACCATGGAGCACCATGGATAGCTCTTATAAAGGTCAGAATAAAAGCAGCAATGGATAAGGAGCCCCACGGACATAGGCGTCACCAGCCTTCCCTGGAAACCCCTAATGGGAGCTGACAATGAGATGTATGTATTGTAAGGGAGCTGTTCCGGAGCTTCAGCTTACAATTTTGCAGTTTTTCATTTGTGCTCCAGCAGCACAAATGTAGGGAAGGTTTTCTAAAAGGCAGGATATTTTTTAAAATCAATCAATAAATCTACATTTTTTATCAAAATTGGAACTCCCTTTGTCATTTCAGCCCTGTTGTTCTGCCTATTTCTACATACTTCTGACCTTTAAAACAAAACAAAAATTGAGCCCCTTTCTGGAATGGCAGCAACAACAGTTCAAGAACAGATTTGGAGCAGAATTCACCAGCAACTTCACCTGCCATTTGGGGCACAATTCACCAGCAAGTTCTCCATTTGTCTAGCTTTTTGTGAGAAGAACTTTATTGTCTCTCTCTCCAACAAGAGCAAAACAACAACAACAGGAAACTCCTGACTCCATGCGGTTACAACTAAGTCCAGTGCCACCTAGTGACCAAATGATACCATGACAAAATCCACACAACAACACCTGAAGCCCCTTTGATATTCATTCGCTTCAATGGGACTTGCACAGGAGAACTCCCTTGGCCAGATGCAGGCCCTGGAGCTAGCAAGAGCTGTTGATTGTTTAATAACTGGAAATTCTGGCACAAGTACATATTTGAGAAAATTGGACTGACAATGTTGGCCTAAATTAGGTTTTTAAGTTCTTATTTGTCAAAAAAAAACACAACCTGAAAAACATAGCCAAGTTTGTGTGTTCAGCACTACTCCGGTCCAAGTTCAGTACCTTCTGGCGCCTCCCCTGCCCCCTAAAATCTCTTCTCTTTCTTTCATCAGCCCAGTTACTGTTCAGCGCATTTGTTAAGTCAATAGGCCTGATGCAGATGAGGCATAGCTAAAAGTGTTTGGCTTATTACTCCCTTTTGAAAACTTTAATCCTCCTACCCACCCACCCCATCCCAACTCAGCTGACAAAAGGAAAGACAAAATGTTTATAATATACCCTACGCCTGATCCTGGGCCTCACTCGTTGTGCTGATGTTACATAGGGATGATGTGGTGCCCCCTTTCCAGGACAGCAGGGGAAGAGAGAGCGACTTTAAATAGAACTTTTTATTCTTATCATCATACACTCTAATAGCAAACTCAGGAGTTTGCGTGCCCATCAGTGTGAAAGGGAAACAAAGCCACCCAAAAAACAAGGCAGTGGTTTCTACTTATTTGTGGGACTTCAGGTATGCAGAAGTCTGTCTGTGATGGGACTGGGAGGCACCACCAGAAGGTGGTGCTAGGGGATTCCTGTTCGACGCCACGGCCATTGGCCTGTGGTGTCCTTCAGGGTTCCATCTGATCCCGCATGCTATTAACATGTACATGAAACCACTGAGATTGTCCGGAGTTTTGGGGTTTGGTGCTACCAGTATGCTGATGACACCCAACTCTATCTCTCCTTTCCATCCAAATCTAAGGAAGCTGTTCTAGTTCTAAACCAGTGACTAATGTTGGTAATGGACTGGAGGAGGGCAAACAAATTGAAGCTTAATCCAGACAAGACAGCGATGCTCCTGGTTAGTCAAGAGGCAGATCAGGGAATAGGGATCCAACCTGTGCTGGATGGGGTTACACACTCCCCCTGAAGATTCAGGCTTGCACTTTGGTGTACTCGTGGACTCAGCCTTGGACCTGGATGCCCAGGTCTCAGCAGTGGCCAGGAATGTGTTTGCACAGCTGAGCCTACTGTGCCAACTGCGACCTTTCCTAGAAATGTCTGATCTGGCCACAGTCACACATGCCTTAATTACATCCCATTTGGATTACTGTAACGCACTCTATGTGGGGCTTTGAAAACTGTTCAGAAACTTCAGCTGGTCTGGGATGCTGTGGCCAGACTGTTGACCAGGGGCAGTTACAGGGAGCACATAACTCCATTATTACAACAGCTTCACTGGCTATGGTCTGTTTCCAGGCAGAATTCGAAGTGCTGGTTATGACCGATAAAGCCCTATACAGCTTGGGACCAGGCTACCTGAAAGACCACCTTCTCCCATACGAGTCTGCCCAATCCTTACGATCTTCTGGAGTGGTACTTCTTTTGAGACCGCTGCCTTCAGAGGTGTATTTGGTGACAACGCAAAAGAGGACCTTTTCAGTGGCTGCTCCCAGGCTGTGGAACTCCCAGCCGAGGGAGGTTAGGCTTGCTCTCTCACTGCTATCCTTTCCACCAGCAGGCAAAGATCTTTTTATTCAAGCAGGCCTTTGATGTGTAAGCGGGTCTATTGGATTGGTTGCAGTTTTTATTCTGTTATTGTGTTTTTAAATGTGTTTTAATGCATTTGTTTATTGTTTTAATCAAGTTTTATTTATGGTTGTAAGCCGCCTTGAGTGCCATTTTTTTCTGGTAGGAAGGAGGGGTACAACTCAAATAAATCAACTCATATAAATCAAATATATGTTTGTAAATTAGAAGAAAAATACATTTTTTTAAAGGCCTGGCAGGGGTCTGTGACCTTCCAGACTTACAGAATGTTGATGGCAATTGAGGAGAGAGAGAGAGAGAGTCTAAAGCAGGGCTCTCCAACCTTGGGTCCCCAGATGTTGCTCCCAGCATACCCAGCCAGCATGGCTAATGGCAAGGGATTCTGGGAGCTGTAGTCCAGCAACATCTGGGGACCCAAGGTTGGAGAGCCCTGGTCTAAAGGAACCAGAAGTTGGACTATGGGAATCTATCAGTTAAGTCTATGGTTGAGAGCAGTTGAGACACTGAATATTAGGGTGCTAGTTATGTGGTGGGGAGAGAGAAATGCAGAACAGTGGGAGAGAGGGAATTTGCTTATTCAAACCCTTAACAGCTTATAGTAAGTATCCTGGAAGAGGCAAATTTAGGGTTGGAGGAATGTGTGCTGTGAGGTAAAAAAAAGCCTCCTCCCTGCTAAAAGGATGTTTCCAAAGGAAAAGAAAAATGACAGCTTTTCCCTTCCCCACTCTCTAGAGCTGGATCCCCCTCACCCCAACATATAGCTATAAAATGCTCAGGTTTGCGGCTAGCAGTCTAGGACAGGGCTGCGGAACTATTCTGGCCCCGGTGGGTGGGTTGGATTACCTCCATGTTCTCCAACCTTGGGTCCCCAGATGTTTTTGGCCTACAACTCCCAGCAACGCTGGCTGGGGCATGCTGGGAGTTGTAGGCCAAAAACATCTGGGGACCCAAGGTTGGAGAACACTGGATTACCTCCTAGAATACCCACAGGATGGATGATGTCAGGAAGTGGACTCCTCCCTCCTAAAGCCCCTCCCCAGACATCCCACCCCCTGATGTCATTGGACTCCTTTCTCCATGCTGGAGAAGACACAGAGCGATCAGCTCATGGCTCTCCCTGCATGGAGAAAGTGACGTCTTTTTGTGCTCAGCTGCCTAGGGTTGGGTGGGGGCTGGGAAACGGAGCAAGTTCCCCATTCCTGATCTAGCACGTTATAGCACAGCAGGAAAGACCTTGGAGGAGCAGGGTGGTGGGGAGATGTCCCTATGCTTGAGCCCCGCCCCCAAGAGGCCTGAATGGCACCACAGGGCTCCTGTTCCAGGCTGTCCGAAGCCCAGAGCAGGATCACTCCTCAGGGGTTAGGGATGCACTGCAACATTATGTTGCAGGCCTCGCTTGTTAGCAATATCATCATCATTACAATGGTTGGAATGGCAAGGTGGAGAGAAAACCTGCAGCCTGCAGGAAACTTGGAGAAGGTGTACAACAGCTTCTCCAACCTGGCTGGCTGGGGATGATGGTAGTTGTCGTCCAACACAACAGGTGTAAGGTATCGCTGTGCTTTGCACACAAATGTACATTATGCCATCTTCTGAAATTCCTCTCTGTTGAGGCTGGGACACCCAGTGTGGATGGAGGACTGGTTTTATCCCCAAGTTTAGGGAATTTGTTTTTATTCCCATAGAAGTTAACGGCAGCCATCTATGCATCTAAGAAAATGTAAAAAGGTATACCTAGGAACATTGTTGCTGAATCTGCATCCTCTTGGTGATCTAAGATTTTGGGGAAAGCAGGTATTGCCCCTCCCCTAACAGTCATGCTAGTTGTAGTTCATTGACTTTGTTCTATAGCAAGGATGGGCAAAAGTCAGAACATCGTCCACCGGTGGACCATCTAGTTCCAGCTGGTTTCTGGGATCATTGGAAAGAATGCTGGGCTGGTGGGATCTTGGTCTGGACCAATGAGATGGTTCGTATGTTCTTACCCAAGAATGCAAGGAGATACATATAAAATGATACAAAAAGGTGAAGAACAAAATTATAATCTTAAGATAGTTTGGGATATGGAATTCAAGGATGAGATTTCGAATGAAGGGTGGAAAAATATATGGGATAGATGTATATTGGAAAATATGTTAATAAGGATAAAAGAGAACTTTTATAAACTTATCTGGAGATGGTACCTGACTCCGGTGAGATTAAATCAAATAGATGGTAATTGCCCAGCATTGTGTTGGAGAGGATGCCAGGAGCTAGGCACCTATGCTCATATGTGGTAGAGTTGTAAAAGTGTATTGGAATTTTGCGGGAATTTTTTTGTAGAAATATCAGAAATTATTGGTATTAATTTAGAGGTCTGCCCAAAATTAGCATTGTTATCAATAAAGGAGAACGTTATTTGTTCTCAGGATACAAAAGAATTAATTGTAAATTTGTTAACGGCGGGGAGATTAATGATAGCAAGGAAATGGAAAGTTCAACATCAATTTTTAGTTGTTGATTGGTATAAGGAGGTGTGGGATATTGCCTTAAATGATAAACTAACTTGTAGTATCAAATGTAAAAAGGGACAACTTAAGAAAAATAATTTTAAGGACATTTGGGGATTATTTTTAGATTTTGTTTTAATAAAGGGGAAAGGGAACATGCCATGTCAAGATATGTCGTATTTTTGGAATAATGAACAATAATTGATTATAGAAATAGAAAGTATCTTTTGGACCCCTGGTGATGGGAGCACTATATAAGTTGTATGTATGTCATTTTAGTTGTTTTATATACTGTTTGAAAATTTTTAAATATTTTTTTTAAAAAAGAAAAGAAAAAAAGAATGCATACTCAGGGTCACTGAACAGGGCATACAGTATTAGATATGCTTTAAATGTTACAAGGTCTTATTTCTTCAGTACTCTTGCTTTGTAACTTCAAAAGACACTGGTGGATCACAGAGATTCTCACCGAAACAAATTACCGTATTTTCCATCTATAAGACGCCCCCATGTATAAGACGCTCCCCCCGCGCGGTTGCAGTTTTGCAACCGCGCGGTTCTCTCCTCAGCTTACTTCCATGTATAAGACGACCCTCAATTTTTTAGTCTAGCGATTTTAGGAAAAAGTATAGTCTTATACATGGAAAAATACTGTAGATCATTCAAGACTGAAGACAGCCCATCTGTCTTAATGGGAACCATCCTGCTTCTAGGTCACCTTGAGAGCTTCAGCTATAGGGCAATGCATATATTGAATGAATAAAAAAATAATTCCTGGTCCTAACCCATAACCTGCATGGCCCAGGATCCCATTTCTTTCTCATGTTAAGAGTGTGATGGAGCACAGTTTTATATATACATTGTTTTATATATACATTGACTTTAACTCTGCGCTGAATGATATTATAAACATTAACAGCCACGTCAGATCATCATAACAGTTGTCATGGATGTGACTTCAGCTGATGCCAATGTCATTGCTTTGAGCCACACAGGAAATGAGAACCAGCAGGACTTGACTGGGTGCGAGAACATGCAGAGTGGCTCTCTGGGTCTAATCTGCTATGTTTTTTACAAGTAGCAACCAGTGAAGTTGAAAATCTGGCTCAAGTTGCTGTCTGCACAAACCATGTGGTCCAGAGGAGTCCTGTTAAAGCCAAGAGAATGTTTCTAATAGGAATGGCCTGTGGGTTGCAGCTAGAGTCTTAGGTTGTTTTCTCTAGTGGCCAGTGCTGAATCTAGGTTTTGAGAGGCACTTGTGCAAGAAATACTCAAATTGGGCTCCTCTCTATGAGTAAGGCCACCTCCTCCTCACTGCTCTCGCCACTGCCTGTATACTTGTCTTCATCCTCTGGGCCTAATCCGCATCACCACCCAAGACCTTATTCAACTTGGCTTTTGGTATGACTGATAAGACAGAGCAAGATGGAGTTTAAACACTATAATTGGGAGCTTTGTGATGAACATAGAATGTTACCTGAGCTCTTTACTGGGGCAGAATATAAATAAATGAATAAGGGTGCAATCCTATGGCTGCTAGACAGAGTTGGCTGGGGCATCCTGGGAGTTGTCAGCCTTTTTTTCTGTCGAAACTTGTATAGTATTGTGCCCTAACTTATGCTGGGTTGCGTATGGCAACAAATTTCATGGAAAAGCCCCCATCCCACACCTGGAGACACATTTGTGGACATGCTCACATGCATTCTATTGACAGTACTGGGGCATCACTTGCTAGATGTCTGCCTGGCTGGAGCAGAAACGCGGCTGGCTAATAATCCAAATTTAGGATTGCATATCTCCTTGAACATTTGATGGGAACCATGCTGGGAGTGACTTGGGTCTTAGGTACATTTACAGACAAGTCCTCTTGACAGGGACAGCCCAAGACATTTTGCTGCCTGAAGCAAAAAACCCAGGATGGTGCCCCCTTGCATTCCATATACAAAAGCTAACTGGTCTGGCAGCTGAATCTTTTTTTGATTCCTCCACTGCACTTGAAGGCAGCAGGCTAGGTTAGGGGGTACATGGCACGTCGTCACATGGCACACAGCTTTTTCCTCCAACATCCTGCTGCTGCCTCCCAGCTTATGCCGCCTGGGGCGACTGCCTCACTCTGCCTAATGATAGGGCTGGCCCTGCCTAGCGATATCATTAGACTCAGTCCTGCAAGCCCCAGGCGAGTTGTCGCCTCCTTCCCATGCCGCTTGCTTGCATCCCAATCGGGGCATGAGCAGTGCAGGAAGGGATTCGGATGGTGCTTGCAGGAGTCAGCTCCTGAAACGTGCTGCTCACTCTCTCATTGCAAGGGCACACAGCACAGGGAGAAATCCCCCTTGCTGTCTTTGATCAGAGATAACATGGGGGTTCCTTACCCTAAGTCAGGAAGTCAGGCTTGCAGCGGGGTGGGGACCACAGAGAGCCCATGAGCTGGAGTTTGCTCTCCCCTGCATTAGAGCATGTATTTGAGTAATGCTACAATTCTAAGCACACTTCCTTGGGAGTAAGCATGCATAGGATCAGAAGGTCAGTGTGCGTGGGATCACTAAACATTAATCATTTACTCACTTTTAAAGAATTAAAATTCCTTTGCCTCAAATTAAAACGCTTAAATTAACAGCTGTATTGAATTTAACCAAGCAGTCCAACATAAACAGGCCAAATGGGGATCCTTCTGCCTCCTCCATCTAACGCAGTGTTCTCCAACCTTGGGTCCCCAGATGTTTTTGGCCTACAACTCCCAGCATGCCCCATGGCTGGGGCATGCTGGGAGTTGTAGGCCAAAAACATCTGGGGACTCAAGGTTGGAGAACACTGATCCTAATGGGAAAAGCCTGGAACCTGGAGCATGTGAGATGAACTGGATCTGACTCATGGGCTGCAAGCTGCCTGGCCCTGATTTAAGTGTTGCATATAGTTAGTTAAAAAAATAAATAGCCTTATTTAAGATCAGGTAACCAAAAATAATATTTATACTTCCCAGTGCTCCAGTTCTACATTTCTATAACCCAGGGGAGTAAATTATGGTGGGGATGTGCATTAAATATGAGTTGCTACAATAAGCAAAACTAAATTAGTCAATTTAGGTTTTGTTGTTCAGTTAACTAAAACTAAAGGGAATGCACACACACACACACACACACACACTGCTGCTGCCTACCTCAGTAAAGGAAAGGTTGTGCTCCTGGCTATGTCTGCCTCAGTAGGAGAAAGGGAGAGATATCAGGCCCATGAACTGCTGCCTCTTTCAATGAGAGAGACCAGCCACTGTGACCTCCTCATGATGATGCTTGACTGAAGGAGAGAGAGTGGCCATTATGATCTTCTGCTGATGCTACTGGCTGAGGGAGACTAGCCATTGTGACCTCTTGCTGGTGCTGCCTGGCTGAAGGAGGGAGATCAGCCATTGAGGAGGTTTGCAGGACATGACAACCCCCCTGTGGCTCGGGCACAGCAGGAGTCCAGACCCACCTCCTCTCCCCTCGGTCCTCCTGCAGGTATCCCGGGGGACACTGCGGGAGCACCGAGGTTTCCCCAGAGCTGCCGTGAAATGTTTTTTATTTTTAAAACATTTTTTGTTGAGATTGTGAAAGCCGCATCTCGGGGTGACTTTCACAATCCCCATTTTTGGCAGTCGTGAGCTGCCCCCCCACCCAGGAGCCCCAACTTGTCGTTCAAACCATCTAGACTGCATCAGGTTGGGGAAGCCTCCAGGACTGCAGCCTTCGTGCGCGGGGTTTTCCTTTGGACAACACGTGATCAGAGACACACAAAAAACCCCACAGGAGCGGTCAACTTTCACGGCCCCTTTCGAAGCGGCCCTCCTCCCAGATAGCCAATGCCACAACGTGATTTTTGGGGTGGAGTGGAGCTGGGGGGAGACCCCGGTGATGAAATCCCCGCAGCAACCACTGGTATGTTCTAGCCCACTCTTGGTAGGCCCTGATCCCACTGGCTGAGGAGGACCCCGATGTGTGCAGGGGAGATTTTTTTGAAGGGTGGCTCGGCCAATCAAAGGCAATCCTAAATCGGCCCTTCGCCCTAATTTTGCGCTACAGACGCAGCTTTGTAGAGCTGCTGCTCCCGGTTCGAATCCGGCAGAGGGACTTGGCGGGGCTCGTGCTGCGATTAAGGATGCAATACCGTACACGTACTTACCCGAGAGTAAGTCCCATGAACTCAGCGGGACTTCTACACACACACACACACACACACACCACCCTTTTAAACTTCGATAGGAGCGGGCTGTAAAATTGGTCCTACCCCTGTCCTGCAAATCCAGCTAAATGGATATCATACCGCCAGGTAAGAACGCAAAGGATACATTTGTAAGGTAAAGGGCAACCCTTCTGAGGGTTGGGAGAACAAGATCGGGGGACGACACCGCCGCTGGCATCGATCAGAGATCTTGCAGCCACATTCGGTGAAAATAAAGTCCCATTGACATGAATGGGAGGGCCAGTGTGGCGTAGTGGTGAGAGCGCTGGACTGGGGACCCGGGAGATCCGGGTTCTAGTCCCCGCATCAGCCATGAAGCTCACTGGGGTGACTTTGGGCCAGTCACTGACTCTCAGCCTAACCTACCTCACAGGGTTGTTGTGAGGATAAAATGGAGAGGAGGATTGTGTAAACCGCCTTGGGTTCCTTGCAGGAAAAAAGGTGGGGTATAAATAGAATTAATAAATAATAATAAATAATTTACTTCCAAGACAAGTTAGGCATCGGGAAGGCAAATCGGATTCACAGCCAGGTTAGGGGTCTTGTTAACTGCTTTATGGATATTAGTTTTTTTCCCCTTTTGGTCTGGTATGGAGTGGGCAAGGGGGCATCGAGATCACCAGCAAAGGAAAAGGGTTATTCGAATGAGATTTGCTTCCCGGAATAAGAGGATTACAAACACTTTTTAAAAATGTGATTTTTTTAAAAGCAAGTATGCACGTACCATCCTAGAAAGAAATATAGGCGTGTCTTTATATTTAACG
This sequence comes from Shinisaurus crocodilurus, assembly GCA_021292165.1. Classification (NCBI taxonomy): domain Eukaryota; kingdom Metazoa; phylum Chordata; class Lepidosauria; order Squamata; family Shinisauridae; genus Shinisaurus; species Shinisaurus crocodilurus. Next base: position 116,759,682 of record CM037877.1, read on the forward strand.
AACAGCATGCACAGCCCTTCAAATCGTATACAATGCAACCATCATAACGATAAATACGACACACACGCGCGCGCACGCACACACACACACACACGAGTAAACTCGTGCCCCACCCCACGAAAGACACCTTTTAATTTGTCCCGATCAGCATTCTCGACTTTAGTTGCCACTGCCAGTAAATCCAACTGAAAATCTGTCCGAAAGGGCACAGTTGGACAAAACCTTTATTAGAACCAACACAATTCCAGGTTGGTTCTAATAAAGGTTTTGCCCAACTGTGGGTGTTGGATTTCTTTTTTTAGTGGACAACGCTGCCATGAAGCTCACTGGGTGACTTTGGGCCAGTCACTGACTCTCAGCCTAACCTACCTCACAGGACTGTTGTGAAGATAAAATGAGGAGGAGGATGGATGCTCATGTAAGCCACCTTGGGTTCCTTGGAGGAAAAAAGGCGGGATATAAATGTAATAATAAATAAATAAATTCTTGCTTTTTATAATCTAAAAAAGGGGGTGGGGGGGTCAGACAAACCTGTAGAATATCCCAAATAGCCCGATGGAAAAGAGAGAACAAGTCTCAGGATGTAGGAAAGAAAAGTTTTATTCCTCAAAGTACTACACTGGACTATTTTGATGCATAAAACTGTATTTTCTTACATCCCGAGACGCGTTCTCTTTTTTCTGTCGTATAATCTAAAAGGGTCTTGAAAGGTCTTTGAAGTTCCCGAGAGGTGCAGTTCAACCTCATGCATGTTTTCACCGTGGTAAGTCCCACAAAAAGCAACGGGGCCACTCCCAGGAAAGCGGATATGGGGTTGCTTCCTTCGATGTTAATGGGCCAATTCTCCCAAGTAAATGAGTAAATGATAGTTCTTTTGTTTTTATTTTTTATCCACAAGTTGACACTGTCCGCAGCGTGATTTACTTCATGCTGATCCTTCTCATCGCATTGAAAATAAGCTTCAACTAAACTTAGTGGGTCTTCTTATTATTTCTTCCATGTATCCCTTCATAAACAATGTATTCTTTAACCAAACAGGTCATGAACAATGATAGTCACATAAAGTATATGAAAATGGATCACACAAAGCATTACGTTTATGATAGAACATAAAAGAAAACTTTTCTAAAATGGAGATTTAATTATAGGGTTGGGATCCAAATTTATTCATACTTCGAGTAGACCCATTGAAATCCATGGGACTTAAGTTAGTCATGATTTACCTACCCCATTGATTCCAGTGGGTAATTTCAGTATGACTAAATCGGGATCTATCCCACTGTAACCCCAGTTACAAGAATAAGATAATTTACAGTCCAACGCATTTATTTCTATAAACCGTCTTCTGTTATTTTGCAAATGTACTTACCCTGATGGTAACGTACTTATCCAAGGCTGTGATCCTACTCACACTTACTTGGGAAGAAGGCCGATTGTGGGACTTACTCCCGAGTAAAGATGGCTCTGGATCTGCTCTCATTTCACATAGAAGGGATTCCCACGGAAATTGACCGATCACGTCCAGCATGTTTCAACAACCCCAATATCTAATAGTATCCCATATAAACAATGCAGCATCTAATAGTCCAGACTCTCCACAAATGTATGCCCAACATATCCAGAGAGCCCTAAGGTTACAATCTTTCCCCCTAATGGCTCTGCAAGATCGTACAGGGCAGGTGGATGGAGGTAAAAGGTAAGGCATGTAAAAAATGCTTCAGAATGATACAAGGGTCGTTAATACAACGGTGAAAGAGACGGAAGACTTCAGCTTGTTGCTTCCAAATAAATGGTTTTAAAATAGGGTGACCCGATCCAAGGGGGCGGCGGGGGGGGGAGACTCTAGTTATGACAATTAATGCAATGGGACCGATCCGGCTTTATGGGTCTCCTCGTATTGTAAAGTGTTTCGATATCTGGGCTGTAAATCGAATTCAACCCAGACTTGTGGATTAAATTGCATTTTCAGTCTGCTCTGGCTGCAATTCTTTTCAGCTGTGTATTCTTGAGGCTATAAATATAAAATACTATTATAATTATATTGTAGCGATCCTGTGATCTAGTGACAATTATGATAGAAATATAATTGCATGTGCATTATAAAATAATAATCTCAAAAGGCACGTCTATATCTACATCAAAGACTTACTGAAATAGAAATAGAAAAGAAACCAATTCTGTTTTATTCAAAGACGTCGGTAGCCGTGTCGGTCCATTAGAAAAAGAAGAGTGTGGGTTTCGTAGGCATGGATTCGGGCAGGAACTGGTTTTTCTATGCTGTAGATTTGTAAGCAAATCATTTCTTTCCGTACTTCTTGACAATAGACCCCCGCAATATTTCTGCGTTAATTTTGCATGCCTTGGAAACGGGATGCATTTCACTTGTGGACTCTGTTGGCGGTGGCAAATGGGATGATGATGATGATGATGATGATGATGATGATGATGATGATGATGATGATGAGTATTTCGTTTACAAACATTTTATTTCGTCTCAGACTGATCTAGGTGTACTTTATGTAACCAACAAAATAAACAAACCAAAACGTGTTTTCCGACACACTCCCTGCGATCGCAATGTGGTTTCAGTCAGAAGGGTAATCTCCGACGGAAAAGCTCGTGGCTATTTTTGATTTTTCTCATCCTGTTCCGTCTGCCTTTCTCGTGGAAGTACCTAGTAAAACGTCCTCGCTGCCCCCCCCCCCCCGCAAGCCAAAAAAGAGAAGACAAATTATTTCTTCCAGTGAAATCGACGGGAGGGACTCGATTCCCCTTCACTTGTTTCTGTTGACAAAAATACCCCATCTGCAAAAATAAGAGGATATGTTTGCAAAAGGACTCTGAAAGAAGTGCTCCTTTGAGTTGAGGCCCAGGAGACAAACCAGAAAAAGGCTTGTTGTGGCACATTAAAGACTAAGGGCACAATCCTACGCAGCATGTTTAGACAGAAAAAAAGTTCTACAACTCCCAGCATTTCGCAGCCAATTGTAACCTTTTTTCTGTCTAAAAATGCATAGGATTGCGCTCTAACTCAGCTACTATGGCATCAGCTTTTGTGGACTACCAGCTAACCTTTTGGCACCTAAACTCCAAGGGAATTGACTTTCATCGAAATGCCTTATTTTGCCCGCAGCGAGGGTAGCTAGTGGCTTTTTGGGTTTTAGAATTTTTTCACATGGACCATCTTGGCTAGTTTTGCTTTTTTAGAATCTAAAGTTCCTTGTAGATCAGCTTGTTTTGTTTTGTTTTATTGCTGGCTTTTCAACTCCCCTTTCCACCCCGCAAGCATCGGTTTAGTTTTACACCGGCAGAGAAGTCAAAAGCGAAGCTGCCGCAGATCAAAACTCACTAGATAATAAATGCATAACTCTGTCTGGGGGGGGGGGGTGCCCCTTCGTTGGAAACAAACATAACCCCCTGCACTCTGCGTGGTGGTGCATTTTCAGGGACGATGTTCTTTCTCGAAGTGTCAGTGGTAAGTAGGACAACCTGGATCCACCGAACCTAAACACATTTCCAGGCTGAGATCCTGAATACACACTGAACTGGAAGTAAGCCCCCTCGAACACGACTTGCGATTTCCAAGTAAACACAAATATTTAGGATTGCCCCGTCATTCTCTTTTGCGCTTCAGAAATGCCCCCATTGGGAATCAGAGGGATTTTCCTGTGAGTAAACAGGTTTCGAGTGGGAAGTAACCAAATACAAATTAATATGTTGGGGATCGATAGTCGTGAATTCCGTTTCTTTAAAGCAGTGTTCTCCAACCTTGGCTCCCCAGATGTTTTGGGCCTACAACTCCCAGCATGCCCCAGCCAGCGTCCAAGGTTGGAGAACACTGCTTTAAAGCCACAAACGTTACTAGCAGGGCAATCCTATACACATCTATTCAAAATTAAGTCTCATTAATGATACAAGGGCGCACCTTTAGACAGAAAAAAAAATCCTACAACTCCCAGCATACCCCAACCAGTTTTTCTGTTTAAACACGCATTGGGTCATGCCCTAAATGTATTAATCTGCAGCCTACATTTTTAGAGTTCTACAAGATTAACATATCATGCAACATGGCTTCTATCAAATAAATGTGTGTGTTTATCTAGTCGTTAAGACTTGCCTGCCTCTTATTTTGATGGCAGATGTTTTTCTCTCTATCTCCTTTTCCCAAAGTCTGTGCCTGTGCTACCTTTTGGTTTTTCTAGCTGTATCCATCCAAAGCAATTTGACAGCTACCATCATGTCAGTCCTTTGACTTTTTGCTTTCATCATGGTTATAAATTAGTGCAATCTGAGAGAATTACATCCATGGCTTACCTCTCAATTAATTTCCTATTGGGCATTCTGAAATACTTAGGATCTGCCCTAGGCTAGGCTGCAATCCTATGTCCATTTCCCAGGGAGTAATTCAGTGGGGCCTACCCTTGAGTAAAGATGTATCAGATTAGGCTGAACAGCTGCAATCATATGCACTTACAAGCAAGTCTTACTGAAATCAGTTACTTACTTCTGAATAAACATGGATAGGATCAGACTGAGCAAGTGGCCAGATGCTTTTGGGAAGTTCATAGGCAGAGCTTAAAAGACAGAGCTTTCCCCTGCTATCTGTCTTCTTTGGCCTGGTAAAGTTAACTGTGGCTGAACATGGAAGTTCCATTTAAGTTGCAATCCTAAGTACACTTATACTAGGGAGTAAGCCCCATTGAGTTCAATGGGACTGACTTCTGAGTAAACTTGATTATTACTGCTAATATGCTTAGGGTTCCATCCTTGGTTGTCTTATACATACAGCAGGATGTCCTAAGGCAGCCTTCCCCAACCTGGGGTCCTCCAGATGTGTGATGTGCTGGACAGCAACTCATTCCCAGCCTGAATGCCATCCGACACATCTGGAGTGCCCGGGTTGGCTGTCCTAGACCTTATCTCCCAGTATAGTTCTTTACCTGGTCCTCATTATTACTTGGATTTAGCTGATCCAAGCACAGTCAGGCATTCCGGTCCAGAGAATGCAGTTTAAGAGATCCTTCAGTGTGAAAAAGACTCTCTCTGCTCTGGCCTGTTTGTCATCCCACAGTGGTGTATACAGTAACTTTGCAATGCAAACATAGCCCACTTACATCTGCATCCTGATAAAGTTAAGTTGATTGGATCCTGCTGAAATAGGTTTGTGGAACCAGCAGCACTGATGCTGGTCCTGTGGTTCCCAAATTGAGCCACAGATGACATCCTAACACCAGATAACAACCAGATCATAAAAACACTCTGACTACTGTGGACATGCTTGAACCAAAGCTAGGCAGTTGTAAAAGTCAGTGAAATATAGTGCTTAGAGTGTCAGAACAGGCCTGGGGAGACCCAGGTTCAAATCTTTCTTCAGCCATGAAGCTCCTGGGTGACCTTCGGCCAGTCACTGGCTAGGTTCAGACAACACAATAACCAGGGATGGGGACTCGGACTCCAGGACTCGACTCGTGAGTCGGACTGAGTCCCCCCTGTGACTCAACTCAGACTAGAGTCCCAATATTTTTAATGGGACTCGAGACTTGACTCGAGACTCGAGACCAAGGACTCGTGTTCCAAAATTGTGTTCCTCAAATGCAACATGGATAGGTTTTAGGAAGTACAGCAAGTTTATTTTTTTTAATCATTTTCCTAAAATGCAACCTTTCAGACATTTTGGGTTTGGCTGCCTCTGCCTGCCTGTTTGGGGTTCCCTGCCTCCTCTGCCTGCCTGCTCTCTTCTTAACCAGTTCCACAGTTTGAACTGTCCAAGACAAAGGCCTCTGCCTGCCTGTTTTGGGGTTCCCTTCCTCCTCTGCCTGTCTGGTTATTTTGGGGGTTTCCCAACAAAATAGCCTTATTTTGTTGGGAAAACCCCCCATTGATATAGGAGGATTTCAGCCTACTTGGCCTTATTATACTTGTATTGCTCCTGCCGATCTCTATTACATTTTTATTGCTGCTGTTTTTAATTGTTTTATGCGCTGGCTCATTATTCTTGTTGGGGTTTTGTTGTTTTGCCAGCTGTTTTTTTATTGTATTTCATTATTTTTGTGTTAGCTGTCTTAGACTATACCAGTGATGGCGAACCTTTTTGAGCCCGAGTGCCCAAACTGCAACACAAAATCAACTTATTTATTTCAAAGTGCCAACACTGCAATTAAACCTGAATACCGAGGTTTTAGTTTTAGAAAAAACAACTCATACAGTTGTCCGAACTAATTAACATCTTTTGTCTTAAAAGAAAAACACAATAACAGAGCTTTCAATGATACGAACAGTTTTTTGTTGAAAAAAAAAATTAACTCAAAAAATTATTATAGTACTACATTGTACACATAGCCTGAAGGGAATTTATACAAACTTTTTAAATAATTAGGCACATGTATTTTTGGATAAGGGATTCTCAACTTGTAATATGATTATATGCCAGACTGAAATTGTATGGGGCAAGCTTTACCCCGGGTCCTTTCCCTGCTTCTACAGGTGTCGGATTAGTAAAAGTAAAAGTCAACCTGTACTAGGATGAGCAAGATAAACAAGAAAACTAAACGTGCTTAACACATTTTAAACACTTTATGTCTTGGACTGCAAACACTGCATTAGGTAAAAGTTTGCATTGGGCATGCTTTTGCACAATTAATGTGATTTTTGCTACTGCATGCATGCTGATAATTTGTCAAACCTTGGCTCATACTCCGTTAGTTTGAGAGCAACACATGCAGCACTCAGGTCAACTGTTAGGGCTTTACATCCAAGCCATGCTCTGTGCATCATTCTTCAAAATCTTTTAAATGTGATAACAATGTAGAAAAGAATTCTGTAACAGGAGGAATTCTAGAATAAAATTCTGTTCCACACTGTGAGAAAGAACAAGATCATTAGTGTTTTGCAGAAGGGGACGGTCTTTTCGCGATCTGGTGACCAATGGCTCGAGTGCCCACAGAGAGGTCCCTGCATGCCAGCTGTGGCACCCGTGCCATAGGTTCGCCATCACTGGACTATACAAAGAATGATGGGCTATAAATATTTTAAAGAATATCTATCTCTTTATCTCTATCACATTACAGTGCTATCCTATACGTATCTACACAAACATAAAACCTGTTGAGTTCAATGGGCCTTACTTAGAAAGTTCGATATACTTTGTGTGTAACTTCCTTCATGTGCCCTGACAGGAAGTGGGCGTAGCTCAATGCTTCTCTCTTCCTGTTTGGGCACAGACTTCTGAAAATCTCTTCCAACATGGTAGCAATGTGAGAATGGCTGCTGGTCTGAGTCCCGAGCTCAGACCCCATGTAAAGCCAGATGTAAGAACGTTTTTACTGCTGAACAACCATTTTAAGTCTGCCAGAATGAAATTGCAAATCTGAGTAAATGTTACTTTTTAACTTTTACAAGACTGTGTCTCTGATTATTGTTTTGTGGGAGAGAAAAGGGGGCAAAACCAGGGAAATCCAGTCTGCCTTAAAGCATCCTGGATTACCAAATGCTAACAGGCTAACACTAGGACTAGCCTAATCTAAGCTTCCTTTTAAGCTGAAAAAGGGACTCCACTCTGCTGATCTCACGTGAGAAAGGAAGGATAATATTCAACAATATTAATATGATCATTTTAATCATCTTAATCATTTTAATCTTGTAGTTGTTTTTAACTCTGTTATTGTAACTGCTGCTGCTAGCTCTGCTGTTTGTTTTTAATCTGTGGTTTTAAATTTTATATTTATTTTATATTGTATTTTATGGTTTTAACTGTTGTAAACCGCCTAGAGAGCTTTGGCTATTGGACGGTATAAAAATGTATTAAATAAATAAATATATCCTCTCCTGGCATGTTATTGTAGTCCCAACACTTTACATACATTCAGTAGGTTAGGCTAACTGTTAGGGCAGTGTTCTCCAACCTTGGGTCCCCAGATGTTTTGGGGACCCAAAAACATCTGTGGACCCAAGGTTGGAGAACACTGCGTTAGGGACTGTCCAGTTCACAGTCTCTTGAGCACAACAGACAGTACTTCGTCACCTCATTGACTTCAACCAAGATCATACTTTATTCAGCCCGGGAAATTAATTAATAGAAGAGACTCACTTTTCCAGATTCTAGCCAAACTGAATCCTAGTTACCCAATGGATTGTAAAAAGTTTGAAGAAATTTCACATTTTATTCCAGAAGAGCACTATGAGAGGGTAAGATGAATTTCTAAGACTTCACTTCAGACATTCATATCATAATATTCCTGCTGAAGTTTATGTAGTCTGTGGTTTGATTGCTGTGTACCATGCAAAGGTTGATTGATATTTTACAGTCCCTTTGTATTTTTGTTATTCTTGTAAGGTACTTCGAGTGTTATGGCTGGGAAGCAACATAAACATTTGCACAGTAAAGAAGCAAGACAGAAGGATCAGACCAAAGGTCCATCTTCTAGTGTCAGCCTTTCCCAACTGGGTGCCCTGCAGATGGGTTGGACTACAGCTTCCATCACCCCCAGGCATTAGGCCAATTGGGTCCCCAGATGTTGCTGGACTACAGCTCCCAGAATCCCTTGCCATTAGCCATGCTGGCTGGGTATGCTGGGAGCTGTAGGCCAGCAACATCTGGGGACCCAAGGTTGGAGAGCCCTGGGCTAGGGTGATGAGAGTTGTAGTCCAACCCATCTGCAGGGTGCCTGGTTGGGGAAGGCTGCTCTGGCCCAGCCTCCCCTTTCCAGCAGTGGCTGGGTTGATGCTTCTGGGAAGACCACAAGCAGGGGCTCCAAGGAAACAGCGCCCCCTCCAAGCCCCCGTTTTACTCAAAGCTGTTGTTCACTGCTTCTGAATCTGGAGGTTCCCTTTCCAATAGCTGTCTATAGACTTCTCCATAACGTTGTCCTCGGCTCCTTTCAAAAGCATCTAAGTCAGTGAGCATCGCCATATCTTATGGTGGAGAAGGATGCCTTTGCCTGACTTACTTTCCTGTGGACATGCATAGGATCGCAGCCCAAGGGTTTCACGCCATCACGCATTTACTTGGGTGCAAGTCCCATTGAACAAAGCCCGAGTAAACGCAGCATAGGACCGGGCTGCTTCCCTCGCTTTCCCGGACACGACTGAGAGTGCTGGGCCATTACTGAGCAGTGGCAAGGTAGGCACACCTAGGAGTAAGACTCCTACCCACTGGGTAGAATGAATTTCTAAACCAGGTCTCAAGTGTGGAGGAATCAAGTTACGTACACGCCCCTGCGAACTGGCCTTTCTTTCCTTCTCAGTGTACAACGGATGGCAAACCCGGGTTTGTTCCCGCATCACGTGTGAAACAGCCCTACTGGGCCGTTGGCTGAACTGGCGCGCTTTGCCCGTCGAGAAAGCGCGCGCGAGCGGGGGTGGGGGGCAATCGCAAGGTCGCTGCCGCCTGTACCGGAACTCTGCGTCCCTTTGGCCGCGCGGGCCGGGCTTGAAAGCGTTCGTCTCTGTCCCTCTTCCCTTGGGCGTCTCTCGCTGCGTTCCTCCTGCCGAGGCGGGGAAAGACCTGGCAGCCAGGCTCGCCTCCACCTCTCCCCGCTGACGACACCTCTCGCCGGCTCCTGCCCTGGGACAGGCCCCTCCCTCCTCGGCAACCCCTCTCAGCAAAGCCCCGTGGGTTCGCTGCGCCCCCGGCATTCTCAGCAGGGCAGGCCGCTGCTCGGGCAAGCTGCGTCTCCACCCGTCCCTCTAAGGCACAGGCAGCTGCGAGGGAGTGCCGGCCGGCCCGCTGCCCAGGTGCGAGAGCGCGGCAAGCAGGCGGCACAAAAGCGGAGAGTCCCAGCCGGGGGTCCCCCACCTTCTGCCGGGCTCGTTCTACCCGGGGGTCTCGGGCTCGAGCCTGGGAAAGGGTCGTCGTCCCCACTTGTCTGGGCGCTCTCTGGGGAAGATTAAGCAGACACTCGATCGAGATTCTACACGCGCCGGCTCCGGAGTAACCCCATCTTCAGCGCGGCTCGCTCCTTCCTAGCACCGGCTCCCATCTCTCCTCCTCGCGTCACAGGAACTTTGGAGGCTCTCTAGGTGCAGTGCCGGGACCGGTTCCCATCTCCAGACGACCGGCTCCCTGCACTGTGCCCTTTTTCAAAGCAGCGCTTCCCAACTCCATTTGGGGGGCAAGCTGGGACCCCAGTCCGTCTGCAGAGCCCTGCGCTCGGACGCAGTGGATAGTTTCCTGGCTACGGTTTCCAACGCCGACGGCAGCAGCAGCGATCTTCGGCGATCCGCTTGGCTTTAGGCGCGCCAGACCTTGTACATCCAGCCAGCCTCCTGTAGTCTGATTTACCTCGGGGGCGCACCCCCGACACCCAGGCCTGTCTGTGAGCGGGGAGTCCCCGGGCTTAAGCATCCGAACACGTCGGACTCCAAAGCCTCCCGGAACCTTCCTCCCAACCCCATCTCCATCAGCCACCTGACAACCGGGGCTGCATTGGAGACCCTCCTTCGGACGGCAGCCAGGAGCAGCGAGGCTGGCGCGTCCCCATCGCAAGGGTTGCCCGCTGCTTTCCCGGAACCCGCGTCGCCGCCGCCGTCGGTGGCAGGGCCAGAGCCTGGGATGACGGCTGAGAGCCCCCAGTCGTCGACGTGCGCGGCGGGCCATGCAGACACAGAGGCCAGCTCAGGGTCCAGGTTGCCAGCGCTGGTGAAGGTGGAGCCGGCGCCTCCGGGAGAGGCCTTGGAGCCGGAGCCGTCGGAAGAAGAAGCGGCTGCGCTGGGGGGGTCGCGGCCTGCCGGGCGCCGCAGGAAGCGGCCGGTGCAGCGCGGGAAGCCTCCCTACAGCTACATCGCGCTCATCGCCATGGCCATCGCGCACGCCCCGGAGCGGCGCTTGACGTTGGGCGGCATCTACCGCTTCATCACCGAGCGCTTCTCTTTCTACCGCGACGGGCCCCGCAAGTGGCAGAACAGCATCCGCCACAACCTCACGCTCAACGACTGCTTCGTCAAGGTGCCCCGGGAGCCCGGCCGGCCGGGCAAAGGCAGCTACTGGGCCCTCGACCCGCACGCCCGGGACATGTTCGAGAGCGGCAGCTTCTTGCGCCGCAGGAAGCGCTTCAAGCGCAGCGACCTTTCCACGTACCCGGCCTACATGCACGAGGCGCAGGCCCAGCCCGTCGGGCCTCCCCTGAGCACGGCCTACCCGCCTCCCGCCGCCCTCTGCTACCCGTCCCAGCCACCCCTCTTCAGCCTGGGCCCCCTCATGGCGCAGCCGAGCCCCGAGCTGGCCCAGCAACATAGCCCGGACATAACACCCTCTCCTGGCAACGCCTGCTCCTTCGCGGGATCTGCGGCCTATGCCCAGCCAAAGCTGCGCTGCAGGCCCTGGCCTCCCCAGGCCCCACAATGCCGTGCCCTACTCCTACCCGCTCCCCAGTGCCCAGCAGCTCCAGGTTAACCAAGGCTCTTACTCCCAGAGCAGCAGCAACCACCTCTTTGGGGCTTCCGCCCGCCTAGGGATGCCTGCCTCACCCCCCCTCAGTAACGACACTATGGATTTCTATGGCAGGATGTCGCCTAGTTCCTACAGTTCCTTAGCTCATGGGTACAACGTCAGCGGGCAGCTCGGCAGCCCCAGTGCCTACCTGCGGCACGCCGCCTATTCCAGCAACATGGAAAGATTTGTTTCTGCCATCTGAAGCCAAGGAGGAACTCTGGCTGGGAGAAGACAGCAACGCAGAGCCAGGGGGCAAGTTCTGTTGTGCCCCTCTGGAGCCCGCATTATCTTAACTTGTGCATAGATTATATAAGCATGTTACCTCGTGCTGTGGGGAGGATTGTCACATTCTCTGCCCAATGCAACTGCACTGGACTGGACACTCCCATCAGAACCACAGCTAAGGGGCCTAAGAGGCACAGGATGGTGGAGATGTGGTCCAGAGTTTTAGGCCGCCATAAAGATCTAGATCTGTGAAGCTAGTGCTACTATATGATATGGAGCTAGTGATTGTGGGGCAGGGGAGGGGTGTTTAGAGGGCACAGGGAAGCCTTTTTAGGCAAGCCTGTGACCTGTGAAAACAGCCTCTTACAGGAATTGCTAAATATTAGGGTTTTTCCTGGGCTTTCCCATTCTGTTAGTTCTCTCCACTTGATTTTGTGGGCTCCCAGCCTTTCCAGAATTATGTGCTGCAGCAGTAGTCTCAATAAATAGCAATCGCCGGTCCCTCTTTTTCTCTTTCCATTCTTTTGGCCTAGCTGGATTGCTAGCAAGTTATGAATAACTAGTATGTGTGTGTGCTTAATACTCTCGAGTACAAGTATTCAGTGACTCACAAATTCATTTGAACTAATAAATATGGGGGTCAATGAATCACACTTCCTTTTGGGTATATAAGGCAAACGCTCTGTTTAGTTCTGTTTTCTGATGGTTTGGGGAATGCAATAAATAGCTTTTGAAACAGATTTTGTTGGACAGTTCTATTGATTTTAGCTAATGTTTTTAGTTGGGTAATTTTTTGTTATAGCAGGCAAAGTAACCTTTCCCCACATCTCAGTGTGCTAATTGTTCAGTGACGCCCTTATTAGCATTTAGCCTCCAGTCAGATTTCTTCTTTATTTTGCTGTGTTTAGGAATCTGTAGTTAGCAGCCATATAGTCAGATGTTTGAAGATAAGATATAGGAAAAGTTCCAATCTACTCCCACTTATTCTTTGTTCCAGGAAACTAATGCCTTGAAAGAAGATGGCTCTTTTCGCATATCCCATAATTTGTTTTCCCCTTCATTTCAGCTTCTGTTGTTCATGTCTAGAAATACTTATTCAACGTCTAATGTACAAAAGTTTTTTATAATCTATCTGTATATATATCAAAGGGTTTATTAGAAAAGGCAGCCCAAAAAATGTTGCCAGGTTGCAACCTGGAGAACCAGACTTACCTTTAACATTATTGCACAGTTGCTGCACCTCTCACTTGTTCCTTCTCCAAACCTGCAGCTCACCCTACTTGCTGTCAAAAGCAGGACTTTAATAGTCCCAGCTGGCTGGGGAAGGGGTGAGTAGAAAGACTGCAGAAGGAATTAGGCCAGTGGTGCAAGAACCAGACAATCTGCCACTCCATCATTAAAGTTAAAGGTAAAATCAGGTTCTCTGGGTTATAACCTGGCATTCCTAACTCAAAAGCTTTATTATTAGAACTGCTGTGATCATGGATCCAGTGAGCAGAGCACTATTGAAATACAAAACAAGGACAGATCCACACATGCAGATAAATAACATGGCACGGGTTCCTGTGCTGTACCATTTCAGATTTCGGGTAGGGAGTCACATGTTTGAATGCTTCTACAAGTAAAAACAAAAACAACACCCTCCTTGTTAAGAAGAGTTCTAGCTAGCCATCTCTTAATTTTCTATACATGGGGAGTTCTTTATATAGGGAGCATTCAAACATGCAATCCCATTCACCTGCAGGCTGAAGTGATACAATTGCATGAATTCTGGATCATAAGATTCATAATTCATATGCAAAGAGCATGTGCCTGGTCTGCAAGCACTCCTTGTTGGGAGTATTTCCTTAAGGGTGTAAGAACGGCCTTGCTGGATGGCTAGCTGCATGCTTGCAAGCGGGACATGAAACTTGTGATGGCATTTCTTCTTCGTCTGTCCCCAGCATCTGCACACCTATTCCGAGATATACCACCCATGGACATGGGGATTCCTTTACCTATAGTAGCTAATAACCATGGATTGACTTGTTGTCTTCCAAGCATGTGCCTAACCACTAACCCTTTTTAAAATCTAAGCTTATGGCAATCCTTATGGCAACACCCACATTCCATAAGTTAATTATGTGTTGTGTGAAGAAGTACTTTCTCTGGTCAGGCCTGAACCTCCTGATGGTCAACTTCATTGAGTTCTAGTGTTTTGAGAGATGGAGATGTTTTTCTTCAACCACATACCAGTCTTATTGATGTTCTTATATCCTACGTGTGTACTGAAGAATGGATTGCAGGTCTAGGATTCTGCACTGTACAAAAATTCAGAAATTTTTGTGCCCAAATACCATCAGATTCTGTGATACGAATAAATTACATGGCATTGGGTAATCTTGCATATTCTTATATCATTTCCATGCTCTTGGCTGCACGATTTGGTCAGGGTTATCTTTTCTCAATGACTGGATTTTTTTGTTTCATCTACTTTTTTGGACCATGAAAGTAAGGAGGCATGTTGGTCCACAGATGTTAGTGTGCGTGTGTGTGTGTGTGTGAGAGAGAGAGAGAGAGAGATTCCAGAAAATAATATTAAAATGCCAGAAAATTATATTAAAGATGCCCCTTCCTTCTTACCATGAGTAGCAGCTTGTGTTTTATTAAATTGTAAACTATCCTTCAATGACGGGGTTTGCATGATCAGTGGGGAAAAGAAGCCATCATGGCTTCCTTTCCCTGCCCCTGTCACACAGCTTCCTGTGTTGTCCGAACCCGGCAAGGTGTGCATGCAGGGGGTGGCTTCGAAGTCACCTCAGAACCCTACAACAAGCCATGCGTTCTGGGGTGGTTTTGAAGCCCGCTGCACACTTCGCCGGGTTTGGAGGATGTGGGAAGCTACGCGACATGAGGGTAGTATGTATATCGCATGGGGCGGGAAAAAGAAGCCATGGTGGCTTCTTTTCTCTGCTGATTGTGCGAACCCAGCCAATATCACCCTGGCACTTACACTGAGGTTTTGGAAATATGCACATTTATTTAAATTGAATGGATCAATCAGTTGGAAGGCAGATGATAGGTCAGCTGAAATGTCTTTGATCAGCTGACAGCCCTGATAGAAAAGACAGAGGTATGATCTTAATAACCCTCAGATACCCGGAGTCAAAAAGCATTGCACTTGACTTGTGAGGTCTCAAAACCTCATCTCCCATTCTCATGCTGTCATAAGGCCCCTAGGTCATCATTCATCCGGAATCTACTTAATATGGAGCAGTATACAAATATTGTAAAATAATAATGATGATGATGATAAGGAGAAGACACACAGGCTTTTAAGACACTCCAACAAGGTAATTGGAAGCCACTTGGTGAGTAGCACCTGTTTGCCTAGCCAGATGTCTTGTTCCTCTTCTCAGCTTCTGTTCTCGTTTCCTTCCCTGCAAGTTCATTCTTCCCCACAGTTCTGTGCTAAACTCCAGCCCCACCATTTTACTCTTCCCTCTGCTTTTCTCAATCACCCAGGTTTCTTCCTCTTATTTTCAAATCATCTGGTACTATAAAACATGGCCATCTTCTCCATTCATTCACATATGGCCACAATCTTCATCAGTGTTCAGATTTGCTCATAAGAACAGCCAGGAATGGCAAGATACTAGCAACCCCTCCCCCCCCACACACACACAAAATGCCCCTGCACCTGTGTCTTGAGGCCATAACAAGACTGTCCATTAAAAAAAATGTCTTGTTAAGCCCAGCACAGTATTATACCCTGGGTGCTTGTAGAGAGAAGGCATTGTTTTTTTGAGACATATGGAAAAGATGACCCATCTGGTAAATAACACACATTGGTTCTGACTCATGGGATGCTCTTCTCCTTCTCCGATTAGATTCCTCTTTATTCCCAGGCAGCTGCTGCTGCTAACAATGTATTCCTGTACCTTTCTTGCTGTGATTCAACACATCAGTCCCCACCTGTAGCTCTGTACCACTGCACACTCCCTCTAAATCTGTGGTTTTCCAGCTTTGTTCCTTTGGGAACCATTTCCACATCAACTTTTCTACGAAGGAGTCCCTGTGTGTTGCAAGTGAACTGGTGCTCTTGGGCCTGAATGTTGCACTACCTGAACTGGGAAGAGACCCTAGAATACACCAAGATGTAGTGGTGGGCAAAATGCTACTTCAGAGAACCACAGGCCGTCTCCCAAGGAACCTCAGTGCTCCGTGGAACAAAGTTTGAAAACCTGCTCTAAAGCAGGGGTGGGCAGAAGGTAGATTGGGATCTACTGGAAGATCTTTGGGTGATTTGCATAGATCCACAAGGCTTTCCAACTCCCAATTGTTTAAGAGCAGCAACAACAAAAAGGCTTTTGCCACCTCTAAATTAGGCTGCTGAAATGAAGAAACTTGGGAGTGGGAAATCGGGAGTGTTTTTGTTTGTGAAAGGACTGTGAGTTCAGTTCTGGTACTGGAAGCACATTCTTGTCTGAGGAGTGTGTTCAGAGGCATCCTGTTCCTTAATCCTACTAGGCGTATGTTTGCCCTGTGCCACCATTTTACACCTGACCCCAGTTGGTGGACCTTGAGGTTCTAGTAAAAGCAAAGTAAATCCAGGAAGCCTGAAATCTGCCCACCCCTGAGAAGAAGGCAGATTTGAATCTACTAGTAGATATATAGGCGATATGCAGTAGATTGGCAAGGATTTCTGGCTCCCAATTGCTTAACAACAGCAGTTAAACAATAGTTTAATAAAATGACTCCTCTTCCACCCTAAATTATGCTGCTGAAAAGAAGAAAGCTTGAGATAATCAGAAGCGGATTCTTGTGCAGAATAATTGTGAATTGCACTCAGTTTTGGTAACAGATTTCTAGGCTCAGAATGCTTTAATTCTAAGTCTAAGTCTTTGCACCTGGCTCTGGCTGGTGGATTTTGGGGTACTAGTAAAAAAAATAAAACAGATGCTGGAAGCCAGGAGCCTGTCCCATCCCTGCTCTAAAGCATCCAGAACTGGTCATAATCTGTCAGAGGCAAACAATTTAATGGACTATTACCCAGAAGATATTGCCACCGGAGGGGGCTCAGTTCCCCTTGAGTTTAAGATACAATTGTCATTTTCAGGTCAATGTCAAGTGGTACAGAGCACAGAGCCACGAGTCCAAATGCAAATGAGATGACAACATTAATAACTGGGACCAGGAAGTCTGAACATATAACACCAGTTCTGGCCCACTTGCATTGGCTGCCTATATGCTACCAAGCCCGATTCAAAGTGCTGGTTTTAACCTATAAAGCCCTACGTGGTTTGTGACGGCAATACCTGATGGAACGCCTCTCCCAACATCAATTTACCCGGTACACTATTCTCAACATCTGGGGCCTTCCTCCAACTGTCACCTCCGAGGGAGGCTCCGAAGGTGGCAACAAGGGGGAGGGGCTTTTCTGTGGTAGCCCCGCAACTGTGGAACAAGCTCCACACTGAGGCCCGCCTGGCACCAACTTTACTATCCTTTCAGCACCAGGTTAAGACTGCCTTCTCTGCTGAGGCATTTAACAGCTCCAAATAGTACATGGTGGTGGTGATGTCCCCTTTTTTAACCAGTCTACTTTTTATAACCTTGTTCTTAGGTATTTAAGTAATTTTAAAATTGTTTTAAATGTCCAGTGAAATTTATTTTGATGTTTTTATTGTTTGTATTTTATATTGTATTTTATTGTGTTTTATAGTTGTAAACCGCTCAGCTATTGAACAGTATAGAAATGAAATAAATAATAATAATAATAACAACACTAGATGGCACTCTTCTCTCAAATCAGGAAAGCAAAGGTGACTGTATGTGTGTGTGTGTGTAGCAGAGGGTTGAACGAGGAAATGATCTGTTCGTTTCAGACTCTTTTACTTTTTGGAGCTGCAAAACAGCTGGGACAAGCAGGGGGGGGGATATCCTTCTACACCAGCATAGGTCTAGTTCTCATGAAGGCAGCAAACCTCCTGTGCCTAGGATGTACCAGGTCAGACTGCTGCTAGGGGCTCAGATGATGGAATGCTCCCTCACAGAAAAGAAGAAAAAAGATTCCTACGTACAGAATATTAGCATGCCAGAGAGAAGACTAGGCTAGAATCTGTCTGCCTAACATCTAGTTTTTGTGTGCAGGTTTAAAAAATTTTTTTGGACAAACATTCAGTTGTGTGAATCCCCACTCGCACACTGGAATGGTATAGCCTTCTGCCCCAGTGAGAACTGGGCCACATCAATTCTCACAGACAAGGGAGTTGGGGGGGGGGATGAAAGGAGGGCATGCAAGGAGGGGAAATCGCTCTTTTTCAATCTTCCACCATCCTTACACATAAGTTTGTGGGGGGGGGGGACTCTTGCCACCAGGCTCTTTGTAGGGCCAAACCCCCCTTCATCTCCGCCCCACACAGTTGCCCCTTGATGAGATCAGTCCCTGAACAGCTGCTGCCTTAGAGAGTTGTTGTCTGGATTCTGTGTGCTCTTATGAGAGGCCCTCTTGGAAGAAGAGAAAGGCTGTCCTCCTGATGGAGTAAGTTTCAGGGTGAATCCTGCTGTATATACTGTAGTGCTGGGCTAGTCACTTCTTTTGTTAAGGAGATTGCTTGTTAATGGCCCAGAGTGACTGGTACAAGTTTCTTCAGTGGAAGCTAATGGTTAGGAAGTAGTTGGAGATCTCTCTTGAATGTTTTGAATGGGGGGAGGCAGTGATACACCCCTTCCCATTTCAGCTCAGGGGTGAGAGCTGGTGTGGGGGTTGGGGTTGGGGGGGAGGAAATAGCCACTTTTGGTTGGAGAGAGATTGAGAGATGTGAGCTAGCTAGGCACCTTTTGTGTGCAAGGTGGAGGTCCAATGTGAGGTAGTGAGTGAATGTGCTGGCTACAGGGCCAGTGCAAGGCAGTTTGGTGCCCTAGGCAAGATCAGATATTTAGCGCCTCCCCTTCCCACTTGAGCCCTACCTCCCTATTTCTGGCGCCCCCTTTAGCCCTGCGCCCTAGGCAGCTGCCTAGTTGGCCTAATGGTAGCACCGGCCCTGGCTGCCTGGTAGGGGTACGCATTCTGTTTGCCTCCACTTATGTTCTGCTTGTATCATAGAATCATAGAATACTGTAGAGTTGGAAGGGGCCTATAAGGCCATCGAGTCCAACCCCCTGCTCAGTGCAGGAACCCAAGTCAAAGCACTGTAAATAAACCAAATATTACAAAGATGCCGCAAGCCCCCAGAGCACTCTGCTCCAAAGGAAGCCAGACCTGGGTAGTGCTGCTGCCTCTGGACCTTCTCACATCCTGGGGAAGTGGCAAGCATGTAAGGTAACCACCGAGCATCTCAGGGACGAGGAAATTGCAGAAAGAGGACAGCAAAGGTCACTAGCTTTTATTGCTCACACAGGATTATATACTCTTAACAGTGTTTCAAGTTGAACAGCGACAATTACCATCTGCACTCCAACTTTTAAATTAAGCACAGCCACAGGAATCCTGTTCCAAATGATCCTTTTCCAGGGACTGGGGGATTTCTGGTTCTTCTGAACATGGGGCCTCTTCTAGTCCAAGGTGGGGTGGAGAAGCAAAGAAGACATTAAGTACAAACATTTCCATTGGCTTGGTTTAAAACGTGCTGGCCCTGTCAATAATCATCATTTCTATGGTTATGATTTCTCAAGCATCTACTAGCATTAACTAGGCACTGTAGGTACAATAAATTACACTGTCCCTGCTTGCCCTTAGACTGATATAAAACATATGGCCCCAATCTAGCTAAAGTTTTCCCCCTTTAAGAGCTTTCATTACCTATAACAATATGAAGAAGAATTATAATTAATATTACAACAAAAACTATTTTTTGAAAAACAGATACATTATCCCTTTGTGTAGTACAAAACTATTTGGAATATAGTTTTATTCTTAGAGAAAACTAAGGTGGACAGATCAGTGCTTTTTTTCTGGAGAAAAAGGTACCGGAACTCTTGGATTACATTTCCTCGGGAGTAGATGGCGATTAAATTGTAATGCAATTAATAGAAGAAAAGGTGCTGGAACTCAGTTCCGGTGAGTTCCACCAGAAAAAAAGCCCTGGGACAGATACAAAAGAAGATGGGGCGGGCTCCTGCACCTTAAATAGTTTGTTTGTTTGTTTATTACATTTCTATACTGCCCAATAGCCGAAGCTCTCTGGGCTGTTCACAACAATTAAAATCACAAAATACAACATAAAATACAGTATAAAAATTTAAAACTGCCTTATAAAATAGGAGTAAAAGCCAAAATAAAACCTAGCAGCAGTACAGAGATTTAAAATACAGTAAAATATTTAAAACAAAAGAGACTAAAAGTTGTGTAGAAGAGGGAATTATAGTAGGTTTCATACAAGCTACACCTGCTGGCATCCCCTCTTTTACATAACTATTCAAGGTGCAGGGGCCCTGTCTTCTTTGCATCTGGCCACCAAGCTTGAGAGAACTGCTCAATTTTGGATTGTCTCAGGATAATCCCTGAGCAAGAGCTTTTAATGGGGAAGCATCTCAGTATCAGGCTAGTCCCCAGATGTGTTTTTCTATAAGCAGGACCGGTGCAAGGCAGTTTGGTGCCCTAGGCAAGATCAGATATTTAGCGCCCCCCCCTTCCCACTTGAGAGCGCTGTATTTTTTTTTCAAGGCGTTTCTGGCACCCCCTTTAGCCCTGCGCCCTAGGCAGCTGCCTAGTTGGCCTAATGGTAGCACCGGCCCTGTCTATAAGTATATCATGACATCTATTGTAAAATATCTTCAGTGGGCAGCTCGCAAAACCTATGCCCATTGAACCTTCTGCCAATAATGAACCTTCTGCCAAGGAAGCAGAAAGGGAGTAATATTGCTATTTTCTAAGCCCGGGAACTACTGCTGCTTCTTGCTTTGGCTCACTAATAAGTACCTAGGGCAGGCACTGATCTGGTTTGCACATAACAGCAGCATTCAGCAGCAAATCCTTTGTTAATTAACCCAAGATTTGTGGGGGGGTGCACTGCACTCAAGCCACTTCCAGTTTGCAGCAACAACCTACGAACGCCCCATTTGTAGGTTGTTAGTGTGACATCCAAACCTGGGCACTTTGGGTTATTCATAGGTTAAACAACCCAAAATTAACCCATTGTTTGTTCTTAGGTTAACTTTGGGTTAATTAACCCAAGATTTGATACCAAATGCCGCCATTACATGCACATGACGACCTTTTAACATCTCTTATAGTTTAATTTCTTTTATGATCTTTGCATATATTAAATAATAAACTTAACCTCTTGGTTAAGTAAACTTGTTATCTGATCTGGTGAGATTCTAAGGGCCAAACCACATGTTATGTGCGAGAGCTGTCGTCACATCCCCAGATGTTTTTATTTTCACTTAAGAGCAATGGTGGAAGGCTCTGAAAGTGGAGCAGTGGCTCTGACATAGCAGGATGCTTAACCCGTTCCTTTTATGGCATGTTCCCAATCGAAATCACACACACATACACACATGGTGATGCCATTGTCCCGTTAGCCAAGCTACTAAGGAAGAGTATGATAAAACTTTGGGGAATTAGAGGTTGGAAGGTAGCTGGATAATAACTTGGTTATTTGGGTAGAACTCTAAACCAAAGCAACTATTCTTCATATTTATTATGATGGATATAGTCCAAGCTGTAAAGCTGGTGTGACTATACCTTTATCTGACCCAATTGAACAGTGATCCTGCAGTAAGGGGTGGGGAATATATGTTCCAAAGGACTGGGCTGCCAAGACATTACATAGGCCCAACTTCCTTAAGGTTTTAATAACATGGTTCTCCCCAAAAAGCAGGGCCAGCCCTACCATTAGATAGAATGAGGTGGTTTGCCTCAGGCAGGAGGTCCCAGGGGAAGGGAGTGGTAGCAAGGGGTTGGGGGACAGAACTCTGTGTGTACTCTGTGTGTACACTGACTGAGCCAGTGTGGCGTAGTGGTGAGAGTGTCAGACTGGGACTCGGGAGATCCGGGTTCTAGTCCCCGCTCGGCCACAAAACTCACTGGGTGACTTTGGGCCAGTCACTGACTCTCAGCCTAACCTACCTCACAGGGTTGTTGTGAGGGGAAAATGGAGAGGAGGATTATGTAAGCCGCCTTGGGTTCCTTGCAGGAAAAAAGGCGGGGTATAAATATAATAAATACAAATACAAATACAATACTATGTTGACGGCCCTGCACCCCTCAAGCTAGCCTGCTGCCTACAGGTTCAGTGGTAGATGCCGACCCATTGCCAGTATTGAAGTAGGTTCTAATACCCATATGCCATTTTCTGTACATGGAATGGGGGCACCGTCTTGTCCTTTGCCTCAGGCAGCAAAATTGTCTTGGACCAGCCTTGCCCGAAAGAACTTTCCTTCCCAAGGCTACTTACCCCCCGAGAAAACAGCACCTTCGTCGAGGGCTGCCTCGGCTACTTGCTGCTGCGTATACAGCTCTTCAGCTTCCACAAGAGGGACACAAGGCTCTGCTTGGAGATCCAGAGTGATTGTGGCTTCTTCCTCCAGCATGGTCACAGGTGCCTCATGCTTCTCCTCTGCTACCTCTGGCTCGGGTTCTCTCTGTGGTTCTAGAGCCTGGCGCCGGCCTCGGCCTCTCCCGGCCCCTCTTCCCCGTCGGGCTGGTTTGCTCTTTTTGTGCTCCCTGTCAAATAGTACAGGAAGGCCTTTTAGTCAAGTAAGTACTGGGAGAGAGTCATTTGCAAGAGCATTAATGGGAATTTGTGGCTGGTAGTGGTCCCCTTTCACTACTCTTGAATTCTCCATTTAGTTTTTAATGGTTTGGGTTCTGAAATGATGATTTCTTATTTACATGGTGGGTTTACATTTTAACATGAGCAGGGCTGTGTGTATAGCTGCTCTACATACAGCCCTCCTTATGTTAAAATGTAAAGGCTATACTATATTATACTATAGCAGAGGATCTGCTATTCAAGCAGTGTTCTCCAACCTTGGGTCCCCAGATGTTTTTAGTAGCTACGCTGGCTGGGGCATGCTGGGAGTTGTAGGCTAAAAACATCTGGGGACCCAAGGTTGGAGAACACTGTGCTATTGGTTGAGAGCTTCAGCTTCCTGAGAATCATAGGGTCAAAATACACATTCCACTGCAGCTGAATCAGGAGGGGGTACTTAGCAGCAGAGATGGGGTGGCCATGTTTGACCCCTACAAGGTATTTTTTTGCCTCTTGAAACCTTCTCAATTCCAAAGCCCTACCTTCTGAGGACACTTTACAAGAGCAAGGGGATAGCCAGATTAACATTACATGTGACTGCAGTATAATACATGTGTTATGACACTTGGCTTTAATTTTTTTAGAAAAGCAAGTTTCTAGCCCTTATGCTGCAAAGACATCCTTGAAACATGAAGGCAACGCCGAGCAAAACCACAGAAGCCAAAGGGGTAGTTTAAACAAATTGCCACTGATCAGCGGTGGGGCTCCGGTGCCAACCATAACTTCTTGCCCCTCCCTTTGACTATCAAAAGCAGGATAAATTATGCAAAATTAAACATTGCAAAATAAATTATACAAATCTGCTCTGCTGGCTTAATTTATACATTGCGGAATTCTGCTTTTCTTGGCACAGAATTTGGACTCCCTATATCCCTCCCTGTGACCTTTCACCTCCAGTCACACCCATAGCCACTCCTGCTCCCTTAATAGCAGTGTTCTCCAACCTTGGGCCCCCAGATGTTTTTGGCCTACAACTCCCAGCATAGCTGACTGGGGCATGCTGGGAGTTGTAGGCCAAAAACATCTGGGGACCCAAGGTTGGAGAACACTGCTTAATAGGATTTGTTAGTTGTGACTAACTTATCTAATTGATTTCAGTGGGAATTAAGCGAGACAAACATGTTCTGGATCAGATCATAAACAATAGTAATTTCAGTGTCATTATTTAACTATAAAATGGTTATTTTTAAAAAAAAGCCATATATGCACACAACAGACTTAACAGTTTGCTTTGCCTCTAAAATAAAATGTCACTTTGTCAATCAGCATCCTAATTTACCCCAGAACCCACTGGTGAGTGTCTTTTTCCTCTGCTTCCACTTTCCTTTTTCTGAGAAGCTCTCGGTCTCTCAAACGGCGTGTGATGACAACCTCTGCAAGAGCAAAGTAACCAGAAGTACAGTGGAACTAATACAGTCAGAATAGGAAATAGAATCCTAAGAGATGGTTGCAAGTGCAGAAGACTCTCAAACAAGACAACAGTAGGACTATTTCAACCCACCAGAGAGCGTGTAGCCGAACATGAAAGCACTGTTCATGCGTCTGGCTGTGTACAGTGAACGTGCATGTGTGGGACAAGATTCCATCAGTAGGCCCTGCCTCACACCTACGTACATATCCCCATGGACAGCCCTTAAGTGCACACCGTCTGTACACTCAAAGGACTGGCCACATGATCAAAGTTCCTTTTTGAAGGGTCTCTGACCATGTTTATGCAACCAATCTGTGCACCGAACCCACATAGGCCAGGGCTGGGGCCTACATCCCAACCCCAATCCCTCCACTTGTATATGGGTGGTCATGTGAACAGGACTAAAGTATTTCAAGGGATCAGAGGCCCCATTTATGGAAGGGGAAAGCCCCTTGTCTTGTGTTTCAAATTACATATGCTTATTTCTCCAGAGCATCCATATCTCTGATTATTATGAGGTAAACTCCTCTGTCATCCCTTCTGCCCTGCCGGGTTCTTGCCAGCAGGGCATGAGATTGATGGAGGGCTCTGATCTCTAAAATATTTTAAAAGACTTGAAAACAAGTCTGAGAAAAAAGTGGCTGGTATAAGCACTAAAGTCACCTAGTTTTCTTCATAGCTGAGGATTTGAACCTGGATCTCATCTGACACTCTAACACAGGGGTAGACAACCTGGTGTCCTCCATATGTTTTGGACTACAATTCCTATGCCTACGCCACTCTAACCACTGCATCACACTGGCTCTTTTATTGATGGTATCTTTTTTTTAATGTGTTGAAAAGCCACACTGGAGAAACATATTTTTGATCAGTGGAACAGAAACTTTAATAAGTATTTTTTTAAAAAACAACATTAAGAACCCGTGATGCAGAAAACCCAATCAAGTCACCAACACTGGCTATGGGAGACCTCAGACAGACCTCCGTGGTTAACTGGAGCTCTGTTTTAAACCTGGTCAAAGCTTTAATTTGTTTTGTTTTTCACACCAGTTTAGTTGAAAACGACTTTCAACTCCTTGGACGTGACAGGACAAGACATCATCGGGGTTGTCTTGTCAACTGTAACTGCTAAAATTGTTCATGCCATTATGTGTTCCATCCTTCCCTCTTATTACTAAAGCTCCCTCCTTTTTGAAAATAAAGAAAAAGCAAAGCTTTGACTGAATATTTTAATCAGAATAGCATAACATAGCCACAAGTGTTTTCCTCAAGTGAGTCTATTTTCAAATTAGCATGGCTAGATGCAAAAGAGGACTGACAATGACAGTTCACTTTGAGGGGGGGGGGGAAATAAGAATATCCAATCTCACAATGGAGCTGGTTGTACTTCTGGAACAGCTGTGGCTCAAATGCCCTCAATAACGTTGACCAGTGCTTTTTTTCTGGAGAAAAGGGTACCGGAACTCTTGGATTACATTTCCTCGGGAGTAGATGGCGATTACATTGTAATGCAATTAATAGAAGAAAAGGTGCTGGAACTCAGTTCCGGTGAGTTCCACCAGAAAAAAAGCCCTGACGTTGACTATCTCATACCCTCCAACATTTCACAGATCAAGAGGGCGTAGCCAGGCAACATGAGGGCGTGGCCGGGGGTATGGCCAGGCAAGGACAGGTTGCTTACCTGTAACTGTAGTTCTTCGAGTGGTCATCTGTGCATTCACACACATATGGGTTCTCTGCGCCTGCGCTGAGATCGTTCGGGAAACTTCCAAAGCTGAGGTGAATTGGGCGGGAGCCCCTCCCCCCGCGCGTGTCCCTTAGCGCGGCTCCCGCCCATCTCCTCAGTTCCCTGAGACCGCCTATTGCAACCGTCGGGACCGAGGATAATATTGCAAACATTTGGTACCATAAAAAGGAATACGAACTTGGCATACACTTCGATATCGAGCAGGATAGTTAAAAACGGTCTCCCAACCCATTCCCTTTTGGTATCCATCGAACTCGATGAAGACACCGAGCGGGGAAGGAGGGCGGGTTGTGTGAATGCACAGATGACCACTCGAAGAACTACAGTTACAGGTAAGCAACCTGTCCTTCTTCTTCGTGGTCTCTGTGCATCACACACATATGGGTAGATTAGCAAGCTGACTTACCGGAGGTGGGTCGGTGTCGGTAGTCAGATGGTGACCGAAGAAAGGACCGCCCTGCCGAATGCGTTCTGCTCTCTGGCTCGAACATCGAGGCGGTAATGCTGGATGAAAGTAGAGGGGGTAGACCAGGTCGCCGCCCTACATAAGTCCAGTAAAGGAATGCCTTTTCTGTCGAGGTCGATAGAGCCCTGGTTGAATGGGCTATTACGGACCCTGGTAGAGAACGTCCAGCTAATTGGTAGGCAAGTTCGATAGTGTCCACTATCCAAGAGGATAGTCTTTGCTTGGATACAGAGAGGCCCGATTTAGGGGGGCCGTAGCACACAAAAAGTTGATTGGTCTTCCTTATCGATTCCGTACGGGCTTTGTAGAATAGTAGGGCCCGTCGGACGTCGAGGCTGTGCATCGACCTCTCGATCGTTGACGATGGGGACGGAAAGAACGTTGGTAGAATAATGTCCTGTCCTAGGTGAAATTCTGACACCATCTTCGGTAAGAAAGTTATGTCGTGTCTTAGGACGACTTTATCTTTGTGGAAGGTTGTGTAAGGTGGGTCCACTCGAAGAGCGTGCAGTTCACTCACTCTTCTTGCCGAAGTAATCGCTATTAAGAATAGTGTTTTGAACGATACCAGTCGCAGGTCTGCTTTAGCCATGGGCTCGAACGGTGGCTTTGTCAGAGCATTCAGGACCAAGGGTAAATCCCAACCTGGGACTATGTTGCGGACTGGAGGTCGAAGATTTTTAAGCCCCTTCAAAAATTGCTTGATTAATGGATGTACAAATAAGGACGTCCCCGTTGAGGCAGTTCTGTGCGCTGTCAGAGCTGCTAGATAGACTTTGATTGATGAGAATTTCAGGCCACGGGTCATTAGCGAGTGGAGGAAATCGAGAACGGTCGAGATCGAGCAAGTCATTGGGTCTTTGCCTAAAGGTGAGACGAAATTAAGAAAGGCAGTCCATTTCCTGGCGTAGGAGAGCCTTGTGGAAGGCTTCCTTGCTGCTAAGAGGATCTCCTTCACCGCGTCCGATAGGTCTGTATCCGCTGCTATCTGATTCTCCAGGCCATTAGGTTTAGAGAACGTAGGTTGGGGTGAAACACTTTGCCTTTGTGTTGTGTTAGTAGATTGTCCTGTAGTGGTAATGGGAGATAATCTCCCTGTGAGAGGTTGAGCAGGTGTGCAAACCAAGGTTGACGCGGCCACCGCGGGCATACTAGGATGCAATTGGTTCCGTCCCGAGCTATCTTGGCGATCACACGTGTAAGAAGTGGGATTGGGGGGAATAGGTAGTAGAAGTCGCCGCTCCAGGTGATCAGGAAAGCATCGGTGATCGAATTCGGGTCCGAGGCTGCCCTGCTGCAGAACATGGGGCACCTTGTGTTTTCGCTGGTGGCGAATAGGTCTACCCTCGGATGACCCCAGCGTTGGAACAGTGAGTTGGTCACCTTCCTGTCCAGCGTCCATTCGTGCGATTGCATCGACACGCGACTCAAAGTGTCTGCAAGTACATTGGATTTTCCTGCGATGTGAATCGCTACAAAGGACATTCCTCGAAGTAGAGCCCATTCGTAGAGCTGCATGGTCAGTCTTGTGAGGCGCGTCGATCTCGTGCCGCCCTGTTTGTTTATGTACGCGACCACCGTAGTGTTGTCGGTCACGACTTGAATGTGGCAGTTCGAGAGATATTGCTCTAAGGCTTGTAATGCTTTCCAAACGGCCATCATTTCCAGCCAATTGATGTGTTTGGAAGCTTGTGTGGGCGTCCATGTGCCTTGTGCGACGTGATCGCCTGAGTGGGCCCCCCATCCCAGCAACGATGCATCCGTTGTTAATATGCGGTTCGGTGCCGGAGAATGGAACGGTATGCCCGCGTTCAGGTTCGACTCCTGTTGCCACCACCTCAAGGACTCTCTTACGGCTCGAGGAAGATATAGGCGGACGGATGATTTGTCTTTCTCTGGTTTGAACTCCTTGATGAACCATGTTTGAAGGGGCCGCATGCGAAGCCTCGCATATCGTACGACCGCAATTGTTGAGGCCATATGTCCTAGTAGGCGTTGAATCGAATGAGCGGAGCATATTGGCTGCTTTGAGATCTTTTTTGCGAGTGTCCTTACTTGACGCACTCTGTCGTTTGGTAGGTAAGCCCGACCTTCGAAGGCGTTTAGTTTCGCGCCGATGTACTGTATCTCCTTTACTGGTTGAAGGACCGATTTCTCCACATTCAGGCAGAGTCCCAGGTCCTCTAGGAGGTACAGGGTCTCTTCCAGAGCGTGCTGGAGCTCTCGTTTTGATTGAGCCACTAGTAACCAGTCATCCAGGTACGGGAAGACGGTGATGCCTCTTGCCTGAAGACTTGCACAGACCACAGCCATACACTTCGTGAATACCCTCGGCGCGGTGGAAAGTCCGAATGGAAGAACCACGAACTGGAAGGTGTCGTCTCCTACTCGGAACCAAAGGTATTTTTGGGTGTCCTCGTGGATGGCGATGTGGAAGTACGCATCCTTGAGGTCGATGGATGCAAACCAATCGTTCCTTCGGAGTAGTGGAAGAAGCGATTGGAGTGTGACCATACGAAATCTCTTTGGTGGGATAAAGAGATTTACTGTGCGAAGGTCCAGGATCGGTCTGAGTCCTCCTCCTTTTTTCTTCACGATGAAGTACCTGGAGTACAGGCCGTCCTCCAAGTTTTCTGCGGGAACCGGTCGTATTGCTCCTTTTTGCAGGAGGTTCGACATCTCTTCTAAGAGCACTCGAGTTGGACGGGTGGCCTTGATCCCGAGAAAAGGAGGGAGGACTCCGAACTCGATCCTGTAGCCGTGTTCTACTATGCTCAACACCCATCGATCCGTCGTGATGGTCCTCCAGGACCGGAGGTGTTGGTGGAGCCGGGAGCCGAAGAGAGGTGCCTGAGGTGGTGGAGACGAGGCAATCGGTCTGCTGGTGTCGAGAGCAGGCTGGACTGGAGGAGACAAGTCAGTCGGGCCGGTGACGGAGTCAAAGCCGCCGTCGAGTGAAGTCGCCCCCCCTCCGCGAGCCCCTCGAGCGCTGTTGAGGGTACGAGCGTTGTGGAGCCTGCGGCTGTGGGGCTTGAGGCCGACGATTCCCACCCCGATATTGTCCAGCTGGTTGATATTGTGAGGAGGGGTATGGGAATCGGGACCATCGTCTTGGCCTGAATTGTTGAGATGGGGGCTGGCGGACAAGTCCCATCTTCTTGGCCGTCGCTAGAGCCTTTTGAGCGGAGTCGAGGGAGTCATCCGTGGTGGCGTTGAACAACCCCTCTCCGTCAAATGGCAGGTCTTGTATCTTCGCTCTATCATCGGGAGTCAGATTGGTAGAGCGAAGCCAGGCGTGTCTCCTCAAAGCCACGGATCCGATCATCGACCTAGCGTGGCTATCGACCTGGTGGCGGGCTGTGTTCATCTGAAGGGCACCGATACTGGTTGCCTCCTTGATGTATTGCGCCGCCAGGTCTCTTTTGTCGTCCGGCAGATAATCACAGAGGTCTCCCAGCTTCTCCGTGATGAACATCTGGTATCTAGCTAGCAGCGCCTCATAGTTAGATACCTTCAGCCCGAGGGAAGACGAGGAATAGATCCTACGGCCATAAGAATCTAATGTCTTACCCTCTTTGTCTGCCGGCGTCGTATGCTGTCTTCCCCCACGAGACTGCGCTGACTTTACTATGAGCGAGTTCGGGGTCGGATGGGAAAACAGGAATTTAGCTCCTTCTTCCTGGATTTTGTACATTGACTCCAGCCTCTTAGCTGTTGGTTTCGTAGAGGCCGGAGTTTTCCAGGTCTCCTGCACCGTCTCCAGCAGTGTTGGCAGGAAGGGAAGGAGCAGGTGGTTGGACTGAGTAGACTTCAGGACCGCGTAGATGTCGTCCTTTGCTTTTCCTTTCGCGGTTTTCGCCTCCACTCCTAGAGCTGTCACCATCCGGCTGACATGCTCTGAGAAGCTGCCCATGTCTTCCGAAGGGGAGATCGCTTCCTTGGATTCCACCCGTGCATCTGGTGAGGTGGAATGGGAGGAGGAGGCCACTGAGTCCGAGTCCGATACGTACGCCGATCCCGACGACGAACGAGTCGCGACGACAGGGGCGAGAGTAGTCTGGGCAGTCGAGGTCGAGGCGGTCGGTTGGACTACGGCAACGTTCTCCAACCTGGGGGTCGCGACCCCCAAGGGGGTCGCGACGTGTTTTCTGGGGGGTCGCCAGCCAGGGTGGAAGCGACTATACTGGACGGAGGGAGGAGGAGGGAGGAGGAGGGAGGGGTGGGTATTTCGCTGCGTTACCAGGCACTTGCAAGCTGATTGCTGGAGAAGGAGAGAGCGCGCGCACACCCACACGTGGTGCTTTGTGGGTAACAGGCACGTGAGCCTTGAGAAGGAGCCTCTGCCTGCAGTTGCTGCAAACATCGCACCTCCTTCGCCTCGTGCTTCTCCTCCTTGTGCTGAAGTAAGTGTGTGTGTGAGAGTGAGTGAGTGAGAGGAGTCGCTGCCTGCAGTTGCTGCCAACATCGTGCTGAAGTAAGTGTGTGTGTGTGTGTGTGTGTGTGTGTGAGTGAGAGAGAGGGGGGGGGAGATGCTGCCTGCAGTTGCCGGCGTCTCGTCCTCCCGCTGGTGCTGAAGATCTCTGCAAGAACGAGCTGGAGAGGGGGCAGATTGAGCTGTTGTTTGCCTGCGAAGGGGAGGTGGTCAGGGGTGAGGGGAGGGTGGGGGACATTCCACCCAGCCCGGCTTGGGGGGGGAGGAGGCAAGAGAGAGAGAGAGAGAGAGAGAGAGAGTGGAGACGCTGAAAGGGGGCAGATTGAGTTGTTTGCCTGCGAAGGGGAGGTGGTCAGGGGTGAGGGGAGGGTGCGGGACATTCTACCCAGCCCTTCATTCTCAGATGCAGCCGGCTTGGGGGGGGAGGAGGCAAGTGTGCTTACTTCCTCCTTAGTCCTTTGAGATTTTGGTAGCCCCAATGCAAAGCAGTGAGGCGTGCTGACTATAATTCTGTTCGGAGAAGGTACTTAACACCACTTGGACACCTCACGTTATGGTATTTTTTGACACACTCATTGGGAAGAGTTTCACTGAACTATGGCTTCTGAGTGAAAATGAAGTGTGTGTGTGTGTGTGTGTGTGTGTATGTGAGAGAGAGAGAGAGAGACTGACTGTGTGAATGAATTTCATTTCACTTGCTTCTGTGGCTGTTGCAGAACTATTTTTAGCTGTCTCCAGCAGAACAGAGAGCCAGTGTGGTGTAATTGTGAGAGTGTTGGACTGGGACTCAGGAGATCTGGGTTCTAGTCCCCGCTTAGCTAAGAAACTCACTGGGTGACTTTGAGCCAGTCATTGACTCTCAGCCTAACCTACCTCACAGGGTTGTTGTGAGGATAAAGTGGAGAGGAGGAGGAGGAGGAGGATTATGTAAGCCGCCTTGAGTTCCTTGCAGGAAAAAAGGCGGGGTATAAATATAATAAAATAAATAAATAAATAAACATGTCTTCTCCTTTCTGATACAAAGTTGACTGCTAGTCAAATGATAAATCCACTCACTTGCCTGCTCCCTGTTGGGCCCTATTTCCACCAACATCCAGAGAGAGGAAGGGCAGGTGAGCAAGTACAATAGAAATACATTTGCCTCTACATATCTCTGTGAGAGTGGATTTTCAACACTTCTTCAGATCAAAACCAAGGCGAGAAACAGACTGAATGTTGAGGATGACATGAGGTTGGCTTTGGCAAATACTTGGCCACAAATTTTGAAGCTGGTTGCCCAGATGCAAGAACAACCATCACATTAAATATTAGGTTAAATTAAATTATATTCTGAAAAATCTATTTTCCATGTGTTTTCTTTACCCCATCAAAATGCAAATTTATGCAAATTTATGCAAATGTGGTGGGGGGTCCCCGGTTACTTTGCCATTACAAAAGGGGGTCGCGACTCGAAAAAGGTTGGGGACCACTGGACTACGGTCTCGACGGGTGCCCGGAATACGGTTGTACTCTGCCTTGGCGTAGGAGATCTAGACCTATGTCTGCGCTCTCGAGGTGGGGAGCGTCGGTACCGGTAGTAATGATCGCGCCTCCTCCGTTCTGGCGAGCCTCGAGATCGGGATCTGTAGCTCCTAGATCTCGAGTCCGAATAATAGGAGCCCGACCACGACCTGTCATCGCGGCGACGGGAGTAGGCTGATCGGGAGGCAGAATCCCTCGAGGTCGAATCGCGGCTTCGGTATCGGGGGGAGCGTGATGGTCTGTGCGCCCTCGGCTCCTCCTTAGCGTATGCGGCTGGGGGCGAGAGACGTGGTGGAGGACCCCTCGAGCCCGAACGGGGTCGTTCCATCGATGGCGAGGCCACGATTTCTCCCTCCGACAGGGAGGTGGTTATAGTCGGCGGTTGCTTGTTTGGGGTTTTCGAACCCGATTCTCGATCTCGAGGAGACGTCGTCGAGATCGGTGGAGACTGGGGGGCAATCGGTCCCGTAGCTCGATCTCGAGCCCCAGTCATCGCCGACATTAGTAGAGCCGTGCGCTCTGAGACCTTCATGGCGGCTGAGGTAGAAGGCTCAGCGTCTTTACTAGGCTTGTCCGCCATTTTCTTTTTCAGGCGTTCCGCCTTATCTTTATGGGCCTTTTTCGCCAATTTCTTTGCCGCAGAAGTGTCTTTTGACGGCTTCTTGGCCGACTGGGATCCCCCAGGTTTCTCCTCCGGATCAGGCCCTTTAGCTGACAGAGACTGCTCCCACAGGAGAGCTCGCAGCTTAGTTTGGCGTTGTTTCCTGGCCTGTTTTGTAAAGGCCTGGCAGTCCTGGCAGGTCTCCATTTTATGGCCTTGCCCCAGGCAAAGCAAGCACAGCAGGTGCTTATCAGTGGGTGGGATTTTCGTCCCACACCGCTGGCATTTTCTAAAAGGTGCCTTCAGAGGCATAGTTAGAATAATAAAGAAGAGATTAGGAGATAGATGGATAAGATGGCGGGGGGGGGGGGGAGAGATACGGGTATAGTGAGAGTTTTTTTGTAATAAATTTTTTTTTTTTTTTTTTTTAAAGGAGATAGACTAGTCGAAGAAAGAGAAAGAGAAAGAAGATTTTGAAGTAAAAAGGGTGATAGTAAAGGCTAACTCAGCTGAATAACGACTCCGGAGAGAGAGAGTAGAAGAACCCGACGACTACACGCAATGGCGGTCGAAGAGGAACTGAGGAGATGGGCGGGAGCCGCGCTAAGGGACACGCGCGGGGGGAGGGGCTCCCACCCAATTCACCTCAGCTTTGGAAGTTTTCCGAACGATCTCAGCGCAGGCGCAGAGAACCCATATGTGTGTGATGCACAGAGACCACGAAGAAGAACCAAAGTTATTAGATGAAACACACAAAATCTTATATATTATACGTAATTACATTATTATATTAGATATTATTTTATAATATTTTATAAGTGGCTTTTGTAATATATATATATTATATTAGATATTATTTTATAATATTTTATAAGTGGCTTTTGTAATATATATATATTACCTTACTTAAACCCTTAATTGTTGATATCTGATGTTTTTCATGGGGAGGTCATTGCTTGCAGGGCAATCTCTTTTTGTTTTAAAATGGTCAGGATTGGCACAAATTCAACAGGTGAAGCTTACCCACCACCACCACCACCCCAAACATGGAGCTTCAGAGATAAGGGGAAGTTTCTTGCAGTTCCTTCTGACACTGTAAACTCACCTGTTAGAGGCACAGAGTCAGCTCTGTTAGGAAATAAAATCTTTGGCAATATAAAGATAGGAATCATGTGATAAATTCCCTCATTCACCTCTCCGTTGGTCCAGGCTTTCACCCAGCTAACCCCTTTCCCACAGCAAGGTGCAGCAGAGGCAGCAGGTAGAGCGCGCACGTGCGCATGCATGCACACACACATGCACGCGCACACACACGCACACACACTCTCTCGCCTGTTCCTTCCCTGCTTACTGTGGCTGTTCCAGCCTAAGCAGAGCTATGTTAAAGGGGGCATGGGCAAAATTGCAGCTATGCTAAAACTGCAAGCTTAGCTGCAATTTTGCCCATGGCCCCTTTAAGTAGCTTGCAGTTGCGGGAGGCCTGGGAATTCATTCGGGACTATGCATGACAAAGTGAGAAGCAGTGATGGCTTAAGGGTTTTCATGATGGTCCCGCATTTGGGGGGCAATTGGAGACTATGCTGGGTAAGGAGTTATGGGAAGATGAAAGGGAAGTGCAGCACTGGCTTTTTGGATCCATGTTTGTGCAGGAGGAAAGGCAGCATATAAATGCAGTGCTTTTTTTCTGGAGAAAAGGGTACCGGAACTCGTAATGCAATTAATAGAAGAAAAGGTGCTGGAACTCAGTTCCGGTGAGTTCCACCAGAAAAAAAGCCCTGTATAAATGTAACAAACAAACAAACAAACAAACAAACTATATGAGGCAAAACTGGGATTCTCAAATATAAGGCCAATTCAGGGGAGAACCGGCATCTGCAGGTGAGAACTGGCCGGAGGGAGGGGTGTTTTCATCCTCCGCTCTCAGTAACTCTCCCATGCAAATCCCTCCCAACTCAGCCATTTTAATCTATTTTCCCCAGTCTCAAACATTGGAAGAAAGCCCAATAGGCACATTTCATTTGGTTTTATTTTGTTTTATCTTTTAGCCTTTACACCCTGCCTTTCTATAAAATATCCAAGACAGCTTGCGGGGAGAGCTGGAGGAGCATTTGCAGGAGAGCTGGCTGGCTCAAGACATTTTGCTCCCTGAGGCAGAGCAGCAAATGGAGGCCATCCCTCCTCCAGTCAGGACACATAATACCCAAGGCTGGGTCAAGTCATTTTGGCACCAGAGGCAGAAAATCCCGCAAATGCTGCTCCTCTTCCCTGGCAGTAAAAATACAAATAAATAATTAAAATTCAATAACTATTTGTTGCCCTTTCATGATACCTGAAATCAGCTGCCTGAGGCAGCAGCCTCACCCTCACTCTGCCTACTGGTAGGGCTGGCCTTGTCATGGGAAGGGTTAAGTGCCCCTCCTTCCTGCCTATTGATTTCCCCCTACAAATGCCCCTTGCCCCCTTCATTGCATTACCGCAGTGAACACCATTTTGAGAATATGCATTTCCTTAGGTTCCACCCTGAGATGCATTCACCTTCCATTCAGAGGTTTGACTTGTGAGTGAAGGTAGATATGTTTTAAGTGGAAGTGGTTTGAACAAATTTTTACATTTATATCCCTCCTTTCCTCCAAGAGCTCCAGGCAGCATACATAGTTCCTCCTGTCCACCCATTTTATTCTCACAACAACCCTGTGAGGTAGCTTAGGCTGTGAGTGACTGGCTTGAGGTCACCAAGGGAGCTTTGTGGCTGAGTGAAGACTTGAATCCAGATCTCCCCAGTCCTAGTCCAACACTCTTTTTCAGGGCAGACAGAATGTCTGCTCAAACGCCTTCCACCACTCTCAAAATGTTATTTCTAGTTTCAACTTCTTAAAGGGGAAGGGGCTGAAGCTTGAAGAATCCTGCTGCATGCAAACAAAATTTGGAAAATGCATCTCCAACATTTCCTCCCAAAGACCAAATAGGAACAGAGTTTTATCAATGACAAGTAACCAAAAACAGGGAAAGCTGGAGTGCATGTAATTCTAGCAGAACTGCAGATCTGTGACTATTAAAAAGTTCCCCCTCCCAGAATAAACTTTATTACCTGGAACTGCATACTCCTCAGGTGTGGCCACTGGCTGCTGTGAATTTCCAGAATATGAATGGTCCTTTTCTAAGCTCGCCATTTGCAATGGTTTATTTTATATATTTATATATACAGAGGAGTTTAGCTCCACCATAGAATCATCTGGCACATCTAGGGCTTTAGTGCAAAATGAGAGTTTCTGAAAAAGGGGGGGGGGAACTACCCGCCCAAAGCATCTTATCTGGTCTGGACACTGGTATGTTAATACTATTTTTCCTTATCATGCTGCAAAGGTGTTTAAATTCATGCTCCCAGCCTGGAATATCCCTGCCCAAACATGAAAAAAATTAAAAATCCCTCCATAGCAAATATGGCTTTTTTGAAATAACACATCATTTCTCAAACATTTTGATCTTGGGGGCCCTGCTAAACTTTCTCTATTTCGGTGCCATAACCATTTTAAAATAGCAACCCCCTCCCCAAGCTGCTTTTCTTGTAAAAGAAAAGTAGTCATCAGGGATTTATTATATGCATTTGCAAGTGACATTTAGGTAGATATCACAAGGCAGCCTTCCTCACCTGGTGCCCTCCAGGTTTTGCACTACAACTCCCAGAGTTCCTGACCATTGGCCATGCTGGCTGAGGCTGCTGCTACTGATTTAATAGATTTATATACCACTTACCATATTTTTAAAATATCTCTAAGTGGTTGAAGTCCACAACATCTGCAGGGTACCAACTTGGGGAAGCCAGTCATAAGGAGAGGGCTCTGGCAAAGTCTGTTCACATGTTGTGTGTGCATGCAAGACCCCTTTTCCTGTGTCTTGGGTTATTTGGGAGCGAAATGGTCTATGCCTCCATGACCATGTGATGAGTTTGTTTTCCAGGTCATGACATTCTACAAATGTGTTTTCTGCATCATAGCAAATAGTGGACTCTATCATGTGATAATGCATTCATAAGAATGCTTCACCAGGTACAAACGCTGGGAAAAAATAAACTTGTGATAGTGATTTTTTTCCACATCAGAAGTGGTATAAATTACTGTAGTTCTTAACATTACAATATTTTGGAACATTTTGCATGACCAGACTAAATTATGTCTAAGGACAATATATCGACATTTCCTAATTTGTAAGCCCTAATTTTCTGTTGCTTTTTCTTTTCCTCTTAAACCACATTCTTTAAACCTTCAACAGTATTTGCAATTTTCTTTCTACGTTAGTACCTATATTTGGACTGCCTTTCTTTCTGTCCTTTGGATACCTCCCTTGTGCTTGATGCAGATTATTTTGATGCTCTGGAAAGGTGGGGCACACTCTAAGAGCTGGTTTGCACATCAAAACAACCCATTGTAGGTTACTAGCCACTGTGGGTTCCCATGTCATCTGAACCCAGGGTGGCTTATTTTTCGGCAACAAGCCACCCTGACAACCCATGGGTTGATCTGGGGCTTGTTCGATCCACAATGGGTTGTCATGTTGTCCGAACCCGGGAGAGCAATTCCATCATGGGTTGTGAGGCAAAAAACCCTGCTGCTCTTCATGATCTCACTCATGCCACTGCCAGTGACTGCCCCTCCATCGACGCTCAAGCAGCACTTTGGTTCAGCACTTAAAAAAAAAATTGGTCCCAGAAAATTGTGTAACTATATTCACAATATTTTAATTATTATTATTATTATTGTCAGTCTTTCGCAAGTGTGCTCTTATAGCTGCCTGATATGTGTGGTCTTGCCTGGTGAATTTCCTTGTCTGTTTCAGCTGTCAAGGGGAGCTGCAAAATGGAGTAGGTAAGTTTGACAAGGTGAGACTGCATATAGGCTAATTTGTGCACAGTTGCCAGGATCCAATTGCCAAGTTGTCAATCGAAAAGGACCAGTGAAAGGGAGGGGGGGAGTGACAAAAGAAGGTGCACCAAAAGGGAGGGACAATATCTCACCCTTTGCAATGTAATCCTCTCCGTGTCCTCCACTTTTTTAACACTCCCCCAAATCTCCAGCTACTCCAGAAAAGTCTTGCCTTTTCGTGGCTGCTTTTTGGAGCGGTTACTGCAGGTGCACAAATTTCCCCTCCATTTACTTCCCAGCCCTTAAAATGGTGCAAATTTCCTCACCATTTACTTCCCAGCCATTAAATTTGCATATATTTCTGTGTTTTTCTTAGAACTGTCAGGGAGCTGCAGTAACCACAGCAGTAAGTGCCCCGAAAAGGAGCTGCAAAAAGTGGGCAGAGTTAATATCTCCCCTTTCTGGAGTACCTGGAGACTCAAGGAAGTGTTGAAAAAGTGTAGGGTACTGAGAACTGTCAGTTCAACACTTAAAATTG
Source organism: Shinisaurus crocodilurus (assembly GCA_021292165.1). Classification (NCBI taxonomy): domain Eukaryota; kingdom Metazoa; phylum Chordata; class Lepidosauria; order Squamata; family Shinisauridae; genus Shinisaurus; species Shinisaurus crocodilurus. Next base: position 116,797,649 of record CM037877.1, read on the forward strand.
GGAGGATTACATTGCAAAGGGGGAGATGTTATCACATGCCCCTTTTGGTGGACCTTCTTTTGCTGCTTTCCCCCACTACTTGGCAGCTGGTCCCTGGCAACTGCGTGCATATTAGCCTATATGCAATCTTGCCTTGTCAATCTGTTACCTACTCCACTTTGCCACTCCCTTTGACAGCTGAAACAGACAAGGAAATTCACCAGGCAAGACTACACTTCTTGGACAGCTGTAATTATGAACACAGTTGTGCAATTTTCAGGTTCCAGTTTTTTTTTAAATGACCCCAATTGTGCTTTTTTGAGGCTCTGAAAGGAAAAAAAAAAAACCCTGGTGGCGAACAAAAAGGGGTAGTGATTGGAGCAGGGATGGGGAGACAAGATGGGTTCTGCTGCAAAGGACACTGGGATATGTTCTGGAGCCGGATGGAGGACTGAGGGGGAAGTAGTGAGAGAACAACCCATGGTAAGCCCAGTCATCTATAGGGTGTACCATGGGCTGTTCTGTGAACAGCCAATACACCATGGCTTACTGTGATGTGTGATAGTGCCCTAAAAGTCACAATGGGAACAGGGCAGAGGCAAAGGGAGCCAAGCCCACCTCCTGCCTTCTGTGAAAGGCAGGGGCAAGGCATTCACAGTGGTAGGCTGCAAATTTTAGTGGTTAACAAGTGATCTCATAGATTCCTTATTCCACTAGATACAAGCTCTACTATTATATATTCTCCAAAACAACACAAAAGTCTTGTAGCACCTTAAAGATGAACACATTTATTAGGGCATACACTTTTATGGACTAGAGTCCACTTCAGATGCATGAAGTCTGCAGGTATATATACATATGGTTGGGGCCGGCTAAAGTGAGAATGAAAAGGGTGGATGCTCATTAATCCCAATAACAGTCAAGTACATGAGTTTCACTGTGTGATATGACTTTACGATATTTGTCAAGGTGACTTGCTTCTGTATTGGTTATGAAATGTCTTCTCTTAGCTGCATTGTATTTATTTTTCTTATGCAGGCAACATCCAACATTGTGCAAGCAGACATCTGCTCATGCAACAGGACTTCTCCTTCCCTCCTGCATTCTCCCACACCCCAAAATCTGCTCTGGAAGGTCCCCCAACCCCCTGGAGCATATTTGGGGAGCACAGGGGGGTTGCAGAGGGAGCCAAATCCATTTAACCAGTGGTGTACCCTCTGCTGGCAGACAGGCACCCTTTATATGTTTGATTAATTTGTAAAAGATATGTTGTGTAGTGGCTGAATTCAGACTGGGAACCCCCAGGTTGAATCTCACTGAATATATAGACATTTTCTACTGATTGACAGAGTACACATGAGCCAGAAGCCATGACTTGCCACTCTATTGTGTTCAGGCTCCTTCACTGTTAAAAATATGCCTTTTATGTGTCATATGATAGACCCCTTCCCTTCTAAACTTTCTTTTCTAGGCTAAAATTGAAGTTTTGTCCCTCCCCCACCTCACCCCATTCTTAAATTCTTTGCATACCATGATCAAATAACTTATTTCCATCTTGATAAGAAATACATCTGGCTCTTTACCCACTTTAAAAATAGTCCAGTCTTTATTTTTAATTCTTCTCTGCATCTTATCCTATTTTTAAAATGCTTTCAATTGAATACCCGAATTACAGCAAGGTTCTAACTGATAGGCCCTGTTCGCACAGAGTGGCAGCAGATCATGGGTTAATTAACTAACCCACAATTTGCTGGGTCATGTGACACACTCGAGCTGCTTCCACTTCGCATAATCAACCTCTCATTGGCCTAATTGAAGTTTGTTGCATGACGTGTAAACCTGGACACGTTGGATTGTTCATGAGCTAAACAACCCAAAGTTAGCCTAAGAACTAATAATTGGTTAACTTTGAGTTGACCCATGAACAACCAAAGGTGTCTGGGTTCACACGCCATGCAACAACCTACAATTGGGCTGATTGGAGGTTGATTCTGCAAAGTGGAAGCAGCTTGCAAGCAGTATGCAACCCGGAAAATTGTAGGTTAATTGACCCATGATTTGTCACCATTATGTGCAAACTGGGTCATAGGTACCAGGTTGTGGAAGGCTGCTATTGCTATATACATTCATATGAAGGCTTGCCTGAAACTCTTAAACGCACTCCGAGCAAGAATTGCTGAGTTCTTCTTACACCCTGCTGAAGGCTGATAAAGTCATAAGTACATTATGACTGTGACTCAGCGAAATATTCAAAGGTGACAGGGCAAATGAGATAACTTATTTTTTCTTCCAGCCTATTAACAGGAGCACACAGCTCTCTGCTCCTAGTTGTGTGTTACGAAGCAACAGAAAAATATAGCTGTGGCGGACTGTGACTGGTCTGTTGCGCGGCTTCAGCATGTAAGGGGTTAACCGGCACCAAAGAATGCCCTTTATGCGGCTTCTGAGAACTTTAAACCCAGCCGCTACCAACCATTGACACTGAATCACATAGAATCGTATTGAGATAACGAGCGGTTAATTTTCAAAGAGTAGACTCTGACTTACTGATCTAGCGTAGCGGTCTGCGTAGCCGGTCTCCGGGCGCCACATCCGGAGTTGGAAGTTGCTTGGTCCTGACTGGAGCCAGGGACCTGATCTGCAAGCCTGCACCGTGTTCCCAACCAACCTTTGTTCTTTGGGACCAGCCTTTTCTACCCTCCCTTGCCCCCTCCCCTCCCTTGGTGACCAGGTGGGCTGGCTTGGCCCCGCGGGGTGGTGGTGCCTCTTGGATTCTGGCACCTCCTGGATACTTTGGGGCACTTTGCAGCTCTTTGAGACTGCTCCCCACCTTCGGAAGGTTATGCACTTCCTTGAGGGTAGATGTAAATGTGCCCTATTGAGGGTCTGGCCAGAACTGTGTCTCCTGCGCCCCGGGTGGGGTGGGGATTATGCAGACAGATGGGGGAAGAGGGGTGATAGCAAAAAGGGGGAAAACTATGTCAGGGTTCAACCGTGTGTGCTCAGGCTTTCTCCACAATAGCCAAGACTATATATCAGGGGCAGGGAACCTCCGGCCCAGGGGCCAAATACCTGGCCCTTGGGGGTTCCCTAGATGGCTATGCCTCTTCCCCTGGCCCAACCCCTTCCCGTGAACGCTGGCTTTTTGATGGCTTCCTGGCTTTTGTGCAACTTTCCCCCTTTTCCAAAAGGTTAAAATGCCTCACCTAAGACTTAGTTACTGGTAGTACAAGCCTTAACATAAAATATGGTGGTATCATTTGTATTTTGGCCCCATTTCCTTTGCCTTCAGCCCTGCCCACCACCAGAACACAGCCCTGGAGAGCTTCTCCAACATTGATTTTAACCCTCAGGCTGAAAAATGTTCCCCCACCTTTATATATGCTATATATTCTACTCAATTTTTAAAATAATCTCTCTCTCTCTCTCTCTGGAAGCCCATTCTCACAGCAGGTCTAAAAATACTGTGTGTCCTGGCTTGCTGTATGTAGCAGCTATTTAATTGCTTCTGGGAGATGTGACAGTCAGCTTGGAAACCTAATTCCTTCAGCCCGCAGTTACAGAGAAAGCGCTGAAATGGGGCTTTTGGGAGATGTGACAGTCAGCTTGGAAACCTCATTCCTTCAGCCCTCAGTTACAGAGAAAGTGCTGAAATGGGGCTTTTGGGCATCTATTAAAAATAACAGTTGGTTTTTGCAGCCAGCTGGAGGCTTCTGGCAATATGGTGGCTCTTTTTAGGACTTCTGTGAGAACCAGGAGAGGGGAACATTTTTCTGTGCTTTTCTCCAAATTATAAAAAGATGAAGAAAAAGGAAAAGCATTAATTAGTTCCTAAGACATTAGCATGCAAATAGCGTTGCTTTGAAAATAATTTGTCCATAATTGTTTTATTTATTTATTTAATTTAAAATTATTTTTAGGCCACCCTTAAGGGTATATATTATTATTGTTAGTGAGATATAAATTACTAGGGGCACAACCTAGCCAAAGTTAAGCACTTTTGTATTGCTGTCAGCACTTCCTTTCCTCTTCACAAAAAAGAATATGCCATTATATAACATGAGCATCACCTGCTGGTAAAATAGGAGTACTGTGATAGGGCACGATTGGAGTAGTTACTGAATGAGCTCTTCAAAGTGTAGTTAGTGTTTACACTTCACATAGGTCCTAAGCCTAGGTGTGTGAGCACAAGTTGCACCTGCCTGTAGACATATGTTAGAAGTCACATGAGACCAATAATACACAGGGTGCTTCCAGATGGAGGGCTTGTACCACTACTAATCAGAAGGCATTGTGGAGCAACTCCATCTCCCCCCCCTCCCAATGTATTTTCTGCTGTAAGGAAAAAGATGGAAGAAGTGGTGGGAAAACATGGGAGGGCTACAAGTAGACATCATTGTTGTCTAGATCTCCTGTAAAATTCCATGAATGAGGCAGGGTGATCGAATGATAAAATCCTTACCTGGAAGCACCCTCAGACCAGCCTAAAGACAGGACCTGTGAAAAGAACAGCCTGCTACGGACCAGAATTATTGCTGGCAACAGCCCTCTTAAGGAGCCAAAGACCAAGGGATATAGCTCACTGGTCAGCAACTGGTTTAAAGACTTCACACTTTGAGGTCAAGGTGGAGCAATGATAAGTCAAGCCTCCCATCTTACAAAATGGGCTGTCAGCAAATCCTGTGGTCACCACTACCAATACTGCTATACATCTCTTACCTCTAAGTTGAAAACAGGGTGTAGGGGGGAAGAAACTGCTGAAAACTCAGGGTGCCAGATTTAGACCCAGCCCAGGGCCTCTAGTTGCTGACCCCTAATTTACCTGAACTACTTTTGTGTCTCGCAGCATGCTTGTCAAGCCTCCTCTAGTAGGGTGAGGAGATGCAGAGGAAGAATGTGGATGAAGGCAACTATGTTTTGAGCGTAACACAAACAGTTAATATCCATACCAGTGGTTTTGAAATCCAGGCTAAAGAGGACAGAGATCTGCACAACCTTTAATAGTTAAGAGAACCTGCGCCTGTTGAAATCCCAGTTCTGCACAACCTTTAATAGTTGTGCAGAACTGGGATTTCAACAGGCGCAGGTTCTCTTACCCATGCATGTCAAGCTGCACTTGAAAACCCCCACTTTTTCAACTTGACTTTTAAATCACAGAACCCTGGCCAAAAAAGCACCCCCCCCTACTGATACTCAAGTGACACTACTCCTGCCCATATGCTCACAGCTAGAAGTACCTCTACTTTAAGTAACCACATATGAGAAAACCAAGGATTAGGCTACCAAGCAAATATCTGGGGAGCAACAACAGGACTATTGTATTCATGCCCTGCTTGTGGGCATCTGGCTGATTACTATGGGAAACAGGATGTTGGTGTGAAGGACTGCATCAGGTCCTTTCTTTATCTCAAGATGAGAGATCAAAGGTGCAAAACTGCCAGCCTTAGCTCTGCCATCTTGACTCTGATTCTCTCAGGGCTTTGCCCTTGGTCTATACACTAGATTGAGCACTGAACTACAGAGGAACCACACACACCGTGTGGGGTAGAACCAGGAAAGTTTATTTAAGGTAAACCATTTACAATAAAAGGTGGGAAATGAGGGAAGGGGGAAAAGGTGGGGAGACACTTTGGTATACACAAGTAAAGCTACAAAACAACAAAACTAGTTCTTTACTATATAAACACCCGGGCAAAAGAAAAGAAATGTGCCTAAGAACTAAGTAAAAGGCAGAGGTATAGTCTGAGCTCCAAAACACAAAACCACTCTTCTGAACCCACAGTTTTCTGCTCCAACACCCATTTCACAAAAGGCAAACTGATGAGGCTCAGAGACAAGCAAACTTGGTCAAGAAGCTGACTACAAGCCAGAGGTGGAATCTGAGCTCAGAACATATCTCCCCCCATAATGCCCAACAAGACACATTTCGCAGAAGGTAACTACACACAATGAGGCAAAACACACACATCAAAGTAAGTAAACAAGCCAGCTAACACAACACAACACAACACAACACACACACACACACACAGAACCAGGCAAAACACACATATTGCATAGGCAAAACACCCCCCTCCCTCCCAGATCCTCTACCCCCCCCATACTGCCCCCACCCCCTAGCCCTCCAGGTTGCTCTCCATCACCTTCAGCCTACCATTTCCTTTTTCCTGGGTGGCTGGGCTTGCTTCAAAATGAAATGCTGGGCTTCTGCCCACCATTTTTATCTTAAAGAATGCCTCTGGGGGGCAAATGGGACCCAGAGGCATTCTTGAAAACAGAAATGCAGCTCAAGGCCAGCCTCCCAGCTGGTGTCCACAGTGACATTGGTGCCCTTGGGAAGTAGGGCCTAATTGGGCTCTACCCCATTTTCATTTGGAGTTGTTACTCTAACAGTTGTTTGATACATTTAATCACTATACAGGCCTGTGGCTTATGCTGGCTCAGCTTGTCTGAGTGTGGAAAGCTAAGCAGGGTCAAGCCTGATTATTACTTGGATGGGAGACCCCTCCTCTAGTTTCCTGCATTCAGCAGGGGGTTGGACTCAATAGCCTTGTAGGCTCCTTCCAACTCTATGATCTATGAACTCTATGAACCTCTAGCCATTGAGCCTTAAGGACACTACTAGATGGCAGATGGCGCCTGGGAACTATTGTGTCCATCAGCCAAGTGATCTCTGAAATCCAGAGATCAACCAGAGCATCAACAGGACAACTAGTCATGTCAGCAAGAGATTCCCATTCAGCCATCAGAAACTATTTAGCTCCATCAGTCACCAGGAATGGGCCATTCTAGATGCCCCATCCTTGTGGAGTAGCAATTATAAACTTAAACCTGAGCAGGTAGTAGCTGTCAATGGCAAGGGAGTTTGGTGTGTGTGTGTGTTAGTTTTAAAAAAGGACTACAGGGGAAAACAACAGTTTATAAAATTATGCATGGTGTAGAGGAAGTGAATAGAAAGAAGTTTTTCTCTTTCTCTAATAATACTAGGGGTGCTTCCAGGCAGAAGGCTCCTAGTGCTACCAATTAAAAGACATTGTGCAGCTATTCCATGTTTTTCTCCTTAATGGATTTTTGTGGAAAGCAATGATGGATTAAGCAGTGGGAAAATATGTCAGGGTTTTAAGTGGAAGATGACACTGTCTGGACCCCCTGTAAAATTCTGTGAATGAGGCAGGGTGATTGCATGATAAAAGCTTCATCTGGAAGCATCCAAGAACTCCGGGTCATCCTGTGAAACTGAGTGGCAGTAGACTGCAGACACTTCATATAACGAATAATTTATTTATGGAATTTACTGAAACATGATGTGGTGATGGCCACTGGCTAACATGACTTTACAGTGATGGGAGAATAAGCCTTACAATGGCTATTAGCCAGAACGGCTAAACTTAAACTTTTATATTTCAGACAGTATGCCTCTGAATACTGGTTTGTGTATTCAGAATATTGCCTTCAAGCTTTGCTTGTGTACTTCCCGAAAGTATTTGGTTAGCAGCCACTGTGGCATACAGGATGCGAGCCTAGAGCCTAGATGGACATTTAGCCTGATCCAGCTGGGGTTTTATGCTCATCAAATACAGGCCTGTGGCTTACGCTGGCTCAGCTTGTCTGAGTGTGGAAAGCTAAGCAGGGTCAGGCCTGGTTATTACTTGGATGGGAGACCCCTCCTCTAGTTTCCTGCATTGAGCAGGGGGTTGGACTCGATAGCCCTGTAGGCTCCTTCCAATTCTATGATCTATGAAACCAACACAGCATGTATTGAAGCTTTAGCCTGTCAAAAGGGCAAAAAATAAGCCCTGCTTTTGTTGCCATCCTGGGACAGCACACATTGAAGACGAAGCACTACACTTGGTAAGGGAGCTGCATCTCGGCTGAGGGGTGACAAGTTTTGCAGACCCAAATAAAAGCATAAATCTTCCATGATGTTCTGTCGCAGGAGGATGCTCTGAGAATGGGGGGGGGGGCACGCGAAAGGGCCGCTTGTATAAAACAAGCGACTTCTAGTATGCGGGGCCCGGTCCGCGAGGAGCCGCCTTCTTGACGGGGGATGTCGATGCTCGCCAGCTAGGCGGGAGGGGAGTGGCTACGACGAGGAAGTTCCGGCGAGTCTTTTTTCGGCGCCTTTGCCGCGCCCCCTGGCGGTCGGTCAGTCAGTCAGTCGGGCGCTTAGCTCGGTTCAGTCCAGGCAAGGCCTCGTTGCCAGTTTAACTGCACGGTTGCGAAGGAGGCGCCGAGCGCTCCCGCCCTCTCCTCCTCCTCCTCCTGCCCGCCTGCCACTCCCCCTCAACTGCTGCCTTGCGAGTTAACTCGGCGCCGTGCGCACAGGGCCTGAGTCCGGGCCCGTTCCGCTCATTCCTCCACCTCACGCCGCCGCCATGGACATGAAGAAGCGGATCCACTTGGAGCTGCGGAACCGGACCCCGCCGGATGTAAGCATGGGTGGGAAAGCGGGAAGCCGGGGGGGGGAGGAGGAGGAACACCACCGCCACCACCTTCACAGTATATACACACCGGCCTGGGGAGAGCGAGCGGGGTTTAATTCAAGGCTCTGAGGGGATGGCGGATAAAGAGCGGAGGGTGGTCGTAGCCAACCTACGGAAGAGGAAAGGCGAATGTAGGAGGGAGAGCGAGCGACTGGCTGACTGAGGAGAGAGTCGGCGGCCGCCATGTTGTTCCAGTGCTGCGCCTATATACTGTGAAAGCGTGGGCTGCCTGCAGAGGCGGTTGGTGTCTCGCGTGCGCGCGACAATCGCCGCGTTCGTCTTTTTCCTCAGCCAGTGGCGCGCGTTTTGGCGCACCCTTCTTGCCGTCTTAAACGGGCAACAGCTGCATAAAGGGCGCGCGCTTTCGTTTCCTTCGGCCAGTGCGCGCGTTGAGGCCTTCCCCGCCTGCTCTTCCCCTCCCCCTTTAAACGGGCGACAGCTGCAGAGGGGGAGCGCGAGAGCGGGAGCGCGCTTGTTTCCTCCCTCCTCTTCACCCGCCATATCGGAACAGTTCGTATTCCCGCCAAAAACTTGCTTCCCTTCCCCCCCCACCTTCCGCCTCTCAAACAAACTAAAAGAGTACCATCAAGCCAAAGTTAAGCATTTAAAGCCCTAGTGAGTTCAAGGAAGTAGTTTTCTTATTTTAAAGGATTTATATGATTGATTGATTGCATTTATACCCCACTCTTCAGCCAAAAAAGGCTCCCAGAGTGGCTTACAAAGATTAATAATAAAGACAGCCCCTGCCCTCAGGCTTACAATCTAAAAGACATGACACAAAAGGAAAAGGGATTGGGAGGGAGGAGGAAGAATTTTATTTATTATATTTATACCCCGTCTTTTTTCCTGCAAGGAACCCAAGGCGGCTTACATAATCCTCCTCCTCTCCATTTTATCCTCACAACAACCCTGTGAGGTAGGTTAGGCTGAGAGTCAGTGACTGGCCCAAAGTCACCCAGTGAGTTTCATGGCCGAGCGGGGACTAGAACCCGGATCTCCCGAGTCCTAGTCCAACACCCTAACCACTACGCCACACTGGTTCATAAATGATAAATCATAAATCATACATGCAAAACTCAGGCACCAGTTCTTAGTCAAAAAGGTCCTTACAGGTTTTTCTTTTAATATTGTGCCTTTCGACTTTAAAAGACCACAAGGTGGCTTCCCAATAAATGACGAAATTAAAAACAAAAACGTTTTAAACAGTATAATACAAAACGGTAGAAAGGGGATTTCAAATACCATTAAAAGCACGAGAAGATTGAACTTTTTCTGGAACCTAAAAAAATAATAGCGCCGGTTAAGTGTGTGCTGAAGTCTCTGGGTTGGATCAACACATGTTTCTGTGGTTCTTCTGTGGTAATGTCCTTAAGGGCCTTGTCACATGCTGTTAAGTGGTGGTTGACTCAGTTTCCACCCCGTTTACACTCTGGACATGGCTCCCTCTCAAATCTGAGCTCTGAGTGCTAGTATTCCTGTTTTAAAAAAAAATAAAAATGAAAACAATTCTTGCAAAACAACAACAATACCCTGTTCTTTTAACAGTAAACTTGCCACCTGTGAAGCTTTTTATCATCATTTTTATCTCTATGCTAGAAGAGGCTTTGTTCGATTTCTTTGGTGTTAAGCTGCTGTTAAAGGTATAGGAGCAGGGCCAGAAAAAAAAAGTAGCAGCCCCAGTGAGAGTCCCAATATGTTATATGTGTAATTATTATATTCATGGTTTACATTTTTAGGTGTCTACAGCATCATAAATGTACATCTAAAAGCATAAATAATTTTTAAAAATAGGAAGCAGCACTACACCTCCCTCAGAGAGGATGGGCATGTCCAAAGGAGTGGATAAACATGAAGCGTGGTCTTTTAATATGAATCTTTGCAAACTTTGATAAGAACAAGTAGTTTGAACCTGTTGAGCTCCTTTTCTGCCGTAAAAATGGAGGCCCTTTTTGGGAGATACCACACAATCAACCTCGGTTTATTACTCCATTGTTACACACACATCTGTTCCAGGCAGATTTCAAGGCCATTTGAAAGCACTAATCTTGCTGGCTGTGAACAGTTATTTAATATTTTGCTTGGTTGACTGCCCTTGGGCTTGTGAAACTGCAGGGGGCTGTGGAGTCCTTGTCTGGCTACTGCTCTTCTTTCAAGGATGGACTCTTCCTGAAAATAAGTGTTGATGAGAAGCTGTTCTACCCTCTTAAGAGTTCTTAAAAAGACAGTGGCTTTTTGAAAATGAAAATACTTCCATCAGGACAGATTGCCAGCTTATTTTTGGCTCCGTTCTCTGCTAGCAGTGGTACTTCGTCACAGGAGAGCTTTGCATGTGAGTTAATATATGGATGAGTGCCACAAGTTCAATGGGTAGCAATTGGGTACTGCCACTATTTTGCAGTATTGGTGCTCTGAATCACCTCCTATAGTCCTGGAGCTGATCATAATCCTGGAGCTGCTTCCTGTTGTGTTTCCTGGTTCAGCATTATAATTGCTGCTGGGAGTGACACCTGGGAGTGCCTTAATGCTGTCATGGCAACAATATTCTAATAACACAGTACAGTGCTCAGATGTTCCGTAACCTACACATCAGCTAGCAAAGGTTAAAAAAATTAAATAGCTGCAACATTCTCTAGTTATCATCCTTTTTATGCACTGATTGAGGGAGGAAAATTCCAACAATAGTTGGGTCTGGAAAAGTCCTCAGGCACCTGATTGATCAGGTATCTAAATCTTTGATGTAGGTGCCTTGGAAAAGCTAGGAAACAGATGTTGGAGCACTTATGTGCTCCTATTGATCTTGCTCTGTACCAGCTGCATTTTCCAAAGACCAAGCACAGCTCCATGTATGTTCCATATCCACGAAGAGAGATACTTTAACAAGACATTTGGTCAAAGTTAGATCAGTGTGATGATTATTAGCAGTCTGGATATGGAGGAAGAAGAGGAGAGAAGATTAACTAGTACTGCCACCTTGGGTAAGATGATGGAATTGTACAAAAAAAAAAAAGTCATAAGGCTGCATAGCTATTTCTGGAATTTCAAAAATTAAGAATATTCCTCAGATGGCTAAGGGTAATATCTATAATGCTATTCCTGTGTGTGTTGCTCTTTTAATTATGTAGAAGCCTGAGAACTAGAGCTACATTTAAAATTCCTTACTCATACAAAACTGACATATATGTAGTCAAATATCATTTTGGCAGACTGTGATGTCTCTCCCCTCAACCCCACCTTGTGATTCGCACCCAAAGCTTTACTATGGTCCGACGCTGTCACCACCTGTGACGCCCCTCACCACTCACCACCACCTGTGATTCGAACTCGCAGGATTTATTTATTTATTATATTTATACCCCGCCTTTTTTCCTGCAAGGAACCCAAGGCAGCTTACATAATCCTCCTCCTCCACTCCATTTTATCCTCACAACAACCCTGTGAGGTAGGTTAGGCTGAGAGTCAGTGACTGGCCCAAAGTCACCCAGTGAGTTTCATGGCCAAGAGGGGACTAGAACCCAGGTCTCCCAGAGTCCCAGTCCAACACTCTCACCACTACACCACACTGGTTCTCATGGTCAAATCCCACCTCCACACCGTTCGCCTGTCAGACCCCACCCCCACACTCTCCCAGTCACCTCTGCTGCCACCAACCCCCTCTAGGGCAGTGATGGCAAACCTTTTTGAGCCTGAGTGCCCAAACTGCAACACAAAACCAACTTATTTATTTCAAAGTGCCAACACTGCAATTAAACCTGAATAGCGGGGTTTTAGTTTAGTAAAAACAACTCATACAGTTGTCCAAACTAATTAACATATTTTGTCTTAAAAGAAAAACATAATAACAGGGCTTTCAATGATACAAACAGCTTTTTATTGAAAAAAACATCTACTCGGTTTTTAAAAATAGTACTACATTGTACAGGTTGACTTTTACTTTTACTAACTGTAAAACACCTTTTCAACACCTGTAGAAGCATCAGAGTAAAGCTTGTCCCATACAATTTCAGTCTGGCATATACCGGTAATCTTATTACAAGTTGAGAATCCCTTATCCTTATCTAAATTACCTTCATGCTTATGACATTGCCTGAAGGTAATTTAGATAAACTTTTTAAATAATCAGGCTCATGTATTTTTGGATAAGGGATTCTCAACTTGTAATACGATTACCCTATATGCCAGACTGAAATTGTATGGGGCAAGCTTTACTCTGATGCTTCTACAGGTGTTGGATTAGTAAAAGTAAAAGTCAACCTGTACTAGGATGAGCAAGATAAACAAGAAAACTAAACGTGCTTAACACATTTAAATTTTAAAAAACCTTTATGTCTTGGACTGCAAACACTGCAATAGGATGAGTGCTTTTATACAGGAAGACAGTATATCTTTAACACGCAGCAAAGCAACCATGGAGCAGGAGGATCAAAGATCTTCTAGGAATGGATCCATCTTGCTGAAAATAAGCCTCATGGATTACTCTGTGTTAGTACCACAAAACTAATGCTCAGCTCAGCTTATAAATAACATGTCAATGTGACAAGGTTCACATTTCATACCAAGACTCCTAAAAAAAAACCACTCAAGTTATGGCATGTGGCATTTTTTGTAAAGCACTGGAAAAAAAGCACATTTTTTGAAAAGCATCTGCAAGGAACCCAAGGCGGCTTACATAATAATCCTCCTTCTCTCCATTTTATCCTCATGAAAACCCTGTGAGGTAGGTTAGGCTTAATTAGGTAGGTTAGGCTTAATTAGGTGGTTGGCCCGGCCGGCGCTGGCGGCGGCGCGTCCTCGCGCCGGATTAGGAAGGGGCTGCAGAGTCCCCTCTTCTTCACCAGCCGGGCACGGGAGTTGGCCCGGCCAGCGCTGCTTCAGGAGCGCCGGGGCTTCCCCGCCCGGGCTGGCGCCGCCGCGTCCTCACCAGGTAGGGAAGGGGCTGCAGAGGCCCCTCTTCTCCGCCAGCCGGGCACGGGAGTTGGCCCGGCCGGCGCTGCTTTTTTTCTATTTTCCCCCTAAAAACTTCCCCACGTGCCTGCCCTGCCTCCCTTCTCCTACTCCTCCTCCCCCTCCCCCTCCTGCAAAAGGTAAAGCATTCCTGTCTGCCTCCGGTCCACTCGAGTCCTCTTCGTTCTCTTTCTGCCTCCTCCGCTGCTGTCCGCAGAAAAACCGCTCCTCCTCCTCTGCCATCTGCAAAAAACCTTCACCAGCGGCATGACCGCTGGGAGAGACTGGCCAGGAGCGGCCGCTTCGCCCTCACCCCCTGCTCTCGATCTCTGTTCAAGCGACCTATGGCTCATGTGCCAGCACAGCGGTCCCCACGTGCCAGCTGTGGCACGCGTGCCATAAGTTTGCCATCACTGCTCTAGGGTAACCAATTCAGACCACACCTTTTAAGTTTTAAAAATGAAATAAGTTTATTTAACTACAATTAAGGGTAGGGAAATAGATAATGTTATTGGATTCTAAATGTTGAAAAAAAATACCCCTCTCTCTCAGATAAGACTCCAGCTCCCAACTTCACTCAGACTTCTCTACCTACTCTCCCACTCTCTTCAGACTCCTGACTCACTGCTCCTTCAGATCACTTCCACAGCTCTCAAAAAAACCCTCTCCCCCCTCTCTTTCTCTCTCTCCCCCCCTCTCTTTCTCTCCCCCTCTTCAGACAGCCCTCTGCAACTTCCCTCTGAACAGCACCACCCACTGTTTATATCACAGGCTTCACCCCCCTTCTCACTGTCTCAGCCAATCAGCAGGCATCCAACATTCCACACTCCTCTCACACTCCCCCCTCCCCTCACATACTAACTTGATATAACGCTTTGTCCATGGGCAGGGGCATGACACAGATGTTGAATACAAAGATCAATGTAGTACATGTTTATTGAGGGTCAGTAAAGGGCACTCGCTGTTAGCACTGATCAGTTACTTGTGACTGGTAAAAGATATATTACCATTATCCATGAACTTAAAAAAAAACAACCCACCAAAACAAAACACCCTGTTAGGAAATCCATCATGAGAATGTACTGAACAATCTGCTGACATAATATTTCAATATGAGGTGACAAACATTTTATACCGTTTATTAATTATTTTCCTTAGTAGTACTAGATCTAGCTACTGTTAAAAGTGCTTTGGAACACTATTCTCTGAACATAATTGGGTTGTGAAAATCAAGCAAGCAGGTGGACTTATTTTGGCTAAATTAAAATTTCTTGGCAGGGAATAGGAATATATATAACACAAATTGACCTTTACTATTTGTTACAGCAAATAGAAATTCTGATGACAAAAGCACAGCTAATTCTGCAAATATATTTAATGGTGGGTAAGATTTGTCTTATATAGTGGCAAGGGTAGCAAACAAAAGTTATACTTGAGTACCGGTACCTTTATTTTTATGCCTCATGTTCTAGTTCTTATCTCATTGCAAAATTATCTGTGCTGGTGCATGCATTCTGCTGCGATACTAGACAGCCCTTGACAAATGTATCTCTCTCTTCCCCCACCCCCCATCTCATGGGTAGGACCAGGTTTGGCATGAACAGATAAACTCCTCAGCACGCCCTCTCATTTGGGACATTTTTCTTCACTTTGTGAATGTGGTTGTTCGAGGTTGTTGCCTGTACTGGTAGAAAATAGTAGAACACATAGTGAGTGAATATCACTTGGTGCAGGATTGCAGCCCAAGAATTAACTCATTGTGCTTTTGAAGGCCCAAATATATGTTTTGAGCTTTGTAACTCCCCTATGCTAGGGTGCTAGAGTAACTCCCCTATGAGGAAAGGTTTCAAAGTCTGGGACTGTTTAGCTTAAAAAAAGGGCGAGAAAGGGTAGACATGATAGAAGTGTACAAAATTATGCATGGTGTGGAGAAAATGTATAGGGAGATGTTTTTCTCTGTCTCTCATAGTACTAGAACCCGGGGTCATTCCCTGAAGCTGGTTGCTGGAAGTTTCAGGTGCATTGGAGGCAGCATACTTGCTCTCTCCCGCTCGTGCACAACAGCCCATGGGTTATTTAAACCATGGGCTTTCATTATGTTGAAACCAAGTCACTGAGACTCCCAAAGCATCTTATATCCACCTAGGAGGTACCTATAGTGAGAGACATCTGTGGGCTTGTTTCTTATATGTATTCCATTTAAGTTTGTTATTTCTATTGAAATACTCACGGTTTGAAAGTGCCTCACACCATACTTGGTATATGACACTGAAGAGCCTCTTGCATGGTTGATCTGCAGTTTCTAGAGCAGAGGTGGGCAATCATCTTATGGAATCTATTTTTTTCTACATCCCCAAGATCCAGCAATGCAGGTGTAAAATACAGTAGTACCTTGGATTACGAGCATAATTCGTTCCAGAACCATGCTCGTAATCCAAAAAACTCGCATATCAAAGCGAGTTTCCCCATTAGAAATAATGGGAACTCAGATGATTCGTTCCACAACCATTTAATCTCTGCTTTGCCGGCTCCCTGGCAGGGAGCCCCATGGAGGAAGCCAGCAAAGCAATGATTAAATACTTGTGGAATGAATTCCCGGGAGCCAGCACAGCAGCGCGAGGCGCCTGCAGAGCAAGCGACCGCGCTGCGCCGCACCTCCACTCGCTCTGCGGGTGCCTCCCGCGCTGCCGTGCCGGTTCTCAGGCAGGGAAGCGGCACCGCAGCGCGAGGAGCCAGCAGAGCGAGCACCCGCGCCTGGCCTCTGCAGCTTCCTGCCAGGGAGGCGGCAAAGTACTGCCGGCTCCATGCGTGGAGGCGCTCCCGCCGCTCCCCACCTTTTCTTTTCCAGCGGCGGCTTGCCTCTCTGCGGCGAGCCGCCCGCGCTGCCATCGCCGGTCCCGTCTCATCCGGAAGTGACGCGATGGGACCGGCGATGGCAGCGCGGGCGGCTCGCCGCAGAGAGGCAAGCCACCGCTGGGAAAGAAAAGGGAGCCACATGGTTAGAGAAAAGGGAGCCGCTTCAGGATGCGACAGGACAGGGTATGGCAGCGCGGGTGGCTCGCCGCAAAGAGGCGAGCCGCCGCTGGAAAAGAAAAGGTGGGGAGCGGCGGGAGCGCCTCCACGCATGGAACTGGCAGTGCTTTACCGGCTCCCTGGCAGGGAGCCGCGGAGGCCAGGCATGGGCACTCGCTCTGCGCCGGCTCTCGGGCGGCTCCACATAGCGTGGAGCCGCCCAGAGCCGGCAGCGAGTAACCCGGTGTGCTCGTTTTGCAAGACCTCGCTCGTTTAGCGAGTCAAAATTTTTGCAATTTTTGCTTGTCTTTCAAAATGCTCGCACACCGGGTTACTCGTAGTCGTAATCCAAGGTATTACTGTAGCTGCGAGATGGTAGTGCCAAATACAAAATGGTGCCTCAAGGGGCAGACTCTATTACCTTCCCTACTCCATTTGGATGACCTGCATTTGAAAGTGCAAATCTATCTGAGTTGCTTTAGACCAGGGATTCTAATGTAAAATTCCAAAATTGGCTAGCAACGCTGCATAAAGACATTGTCAAAAGCAACTAGGTAATTAATACTCATATATTACAGTTAGGATCACTGAAACAAAGAGATTGGTAATTAGCACAAGACCAGCCATGGCAGCAATATATTTTTTTACTTATAATTTTACTTGCTATTTTTAACTATCAGAAAGCAGTAATTTCATAGATCATAGAGTTGGAAGGAGCCTACAAGGCTATCAAGTCCAACCCCCTGCTCAATGCAGGAAACTAGAGGAGGGGTCTCCCATCCAAGTAATAACCAGGCCTGACCCTGCTTAGCTTTCCACGCTCAGACAAGCTGAGCCAGCATAAGCCACAGGCCTGTACTGTAATCCTTGCTGATGTACTGCAAATCATGCAGACATCCACTAGTAGATCCTGATATACCTTCTATCTACCCAAAACTAGAGTATTACCTATTTACGGTACCCAAAATAATTATAATCTTTGTATATAAGTAATTTAGGCTAGTTCATAAGAACACATCAGAATAGAACCCATCTAGTTCAACATTCTGTCTTTAACAGACTGTTGCTTTTTTCTCTCCTTTCACTTCCTCTTTTCTCTCTTGTGTTAAAACAATAATATACACGTTAAACTTTTCAAAAAGGCACACAAATCTAATGTGACAAGTGGGGCCTTGTAACAAAATTGTTGCCCTGTGGAGTGCTTCACTTCAGCATTCTAGCCACTCTAATCTATTCCACACATACCCCAAAAGCCAGTCAGTGTTCTGTGCCCACCAAGTATAGTCAGTCTTCATTGCTTATTCTGGTTCCCCCCCCCCTCTTTTTGGGGGTGGGTGGGGTGGACACACTTGTTCCCACTTCCAACTTTATTTAAGTCTTTGATTTCTGTGTTGATATCTATGGGCAGCTCTCGCTTGTGTCCCTGGGGACATTTTAAAATTGCTTCTCCGTGTGAGCCAGCAAGTGACCTATCCAGACAATATGATGGTTCTTTCTACCCCTTTAAATATCTGTGTCATCTCTTTCCAGCCATTTTTCCCTCTTAGGATCTCAATATTCTATGCCATTGAGTTCTTATGGGGCTGTTTCTGGGGTTCCCTCCCTTAGATTTTTGTTTTTGTTTTTTGCTAAAGATTTTTGAGCATCTGCAAACCTTGGGGTTACCCCGAGTCCGCTAATACCTTTCTTTTGTGTGAAGATAGTGTGGTTTTTGGCTACATCAGGACAAACATGGAGAGACTGAAATTGGTATTAGAAGGAATGACTGGTAACTTATGAAATATAGGCTTCTGTCCACTTCTCATATTTTTACAGTAATGCATTGGTATTGTAGTCAAGGAGGAGGCTTCTCGAAGATAATGGACTGGATTCTGATAAATGTGTGCATAATGGGGCTGGCAGAAACTGACTTTCCCATTACCCCAAAATGGCTGCTCCAAGGGCTGGGTGGCTGAATGTTGTGGACTGTGGTGTGAAGGGAATCCCTGAAAATCAGGCAGAGGCAACCTCTGAGCAGAAGTGCCACTCGTAGAGGTTGCCTCTACCCATTTTTCAGGGATTCCTCCCCTTTCCCCTCAGGATGGGGCATTGCCCCTCACAGATCCTTTTGGGTGGGGTTTCCAAGAGGTTGAGGAGATGGGGAAGTCAGCTTCCCCCAGCCCTGTTAATGTGCACATTTACCTGGATCCAACCCAATGAGTTTTAAGAGTTTCGTGTGACAGCCACATACTATTAAAGTGGTGACAGATATTGGCCATTTCCTTTGGTTGGAGGGAGTATGGATTTTTTATTTGCATGTGTGAAGTTACTTGATACAGAATGAAATAAAAATAATCTACTAGCAAAAATAACTGGGTGACTTGGGTATAATGATGGTTGACTCAGAGTTGGGTGAACATTTTTTGTTTGGAAACAGTTAAAGCCTGGTCTTAATAGTAATCTTAATAACAAAGTCTTGTAACTTTCCCCTTTCATATTTAGAACATTGGGTAGTATCCAGTGCTAGTCTATTGAAATGACTAGGAGTTAACTTCGTTACAACTAACTTAAGTATCATTCATTTCAATGGGTCTACTTTATGTAGGCTTAACATTGGATACTATGCATCATACCTTCATGACAAGTTTGTTTAAGTAATTCTTCCCTTAGACAGGCAGTTGTTGGTCAGTGAATGACTTGTTTTGTATTTGTCTAAATCAACCTCTTTCTTGGAGAAGACCACATAAGCAAAACAGATTATTGATACTGTTGTGTTGCCTACTGGATACACCTTTCTCCCAGTGTTTCCAGCCAGGAGCACTAGACGTACACAGGAACATTGCTCTGATTCCCCAAAGTGGAAGCATTTCAGCTTCTAAGATTGAGCAAGGCTTCAGCCAGCACATGTCCTTGAATGTGACACTTTTTTCATTGTGATCTTGGAAATACCATTTGGACATTTTTTTTAATTGTGCAGTGTTGTTCTCTGGTTGGTTCATGTAGAATGCTGTGAGTTAGCTGCAGTTGTTACAAGAACCCAGAGAGCCCTGTTGCAACCCCCTCTCTAGCGCTTGACTACTTGCCCTCATTGGCATCTCTGACTTCTTTGGGCAGAAGTTGCAGCTAAGGAAAGTTTTAGCAACGTCCTTGTTCCTCTTCTGTGTTGTCCATCCGTAGCCAGGTGATGCTAATGAGGGCGAGTAGGCAAGTGGTGGTGTTGGGGGTAGGGCTGCACTGCAGCTCTCTTGGTGCCTGTAGCAACTGTCAGAACTGATAGATGCAACAGCCTGCTGGAAGTTTCTGTACACAGTGGGACTGATTTGCATGCTCCTGTGTGATCTGGCTGTTACTGTATTGCATCTTTTAAAACATGACAAAGTTCCACTTTGTATACATTATACACAGGTATATATTGTTCTTAATTCACTGCTTATTGAAGATTTTTTGTAAAGTGTTACACAGTAACCAATTATTCTCCCGCTAATTGCAGTGTGCAGACTACATAACCTAAAAGATAGGAATGTTGACATTTCCCAAATCAAAGCGCTAGTGCAAGTGTAGTCCTACATAAAGCATTCTACTTTGCACCTGGGTTTAGTTTCTTCTTCTGGTGCAGAGTCTGAGGATGACCTTGAAAAAGTTACTTAGTGTCTCTGTTATCCACAGATTATAGTATACACACATAGTTTTCCCTGTCTTTTCTCTATACAGACATACGGTATCTGTCATCCACCAGCTTGATGGATGCAGTATTTCTGAGATAACTTGCACAGAAATGTTCCTTCTGAGTCACACTGCTGTAGCACAGTATTCTGTAGCACTGTTCAGGAAGCATGAGGGAAATGTCTCCCCAAAACAGGGATTCAGTGATTTGGAGCTCTTAAGCTGCAACATCATTTTTGTGGTTCAAAGAACAGTGCCTGTGATGGCCCCATTTGCAAAGCAGACTTCTGGGAAACCATTTGGCATACACTTACAAGGATCGTATGTGTTAAAAGAATGCATTTGACCACTGGAAAATTGCTCATTTACATTGTAGGCAAGATTGAGGCTGCAGTCCTAAACACATTGAACATGGACGCTTCTCATTGAACATGCATAAGAATGCACTGTAAGGCATTTAAATTCTGGAACAAATTACACACATTCAGCCTTCTAAAGTTTGCCATTTTTGTGCCAACTCAGGTCCACAAAGATGTGCAGAGAGGTATTCTCAGTGGCTGCCCATCAATCTTGAAACCCTTTGCCACCAAAGCCCCCAAGTTTAGGTGTCCTTTGGAAGCAGTGTGAGACCTTTTTATTCAAATTGGTTTCTGGTGGTCAGGGGTCGTGGTGGTGATTAATCAGTGTAACTGGGTTTTGTGATTGACATACCCCAAGTTCTTGAGTTTGGGTGGGCTATAAATCAAATAATTGTGTAGCAGCAGACTTATATGTGTGCACTTGTATTGTGTTTTACCAAGAATAGTTTTCTCTACACCGACATGCTACTTGCTGTTGTTTTTAAAGGAACTGTACTTGGTGTGTATGTTGCTTTAGGTCCAAGAGCTTGTTCTTGACAACTGCAGATCAAATGAAGGCAAAATTGAAGGGCTGTCAGGAGAGTTTGTCAACTTGGAGTTTCTCAGCCTAATAAATGTTGGACTGACTTCTGTCCTGAATCTCCCTAAACTCCCCAAATTGAAAAAGGTAAGGCCTTGTTTGTTCTTTAATGTCAGTGAGTAGGTGAAAAGTAGAGATGTGGTTTTATTATATTTGCTTTTATTATGTATGCTGCCCTGAGAGCTTTGGCTATAGGGCAACTCAAAAATTGAATGAATAAATAAATAAAATAATTTAAAAACTGGAAAAAATCAGGGGGGAAA
Organism: Shinisaurus crocodilurus; assembly: GCA_021292165.1. Taxonomy (NCBI): domain Eukaryota; kingdom Metazoa; phylum Chordata; class Lepidosauria; order Squamata; family Shinisauridae; genus Shinisaurus; species Shinisaurus crocodilurus. The sequence goes on from CM037877.1 coordinate 116,818,908, forward strand.
GTCACCGTTCCCCGCTTTTTTTTTTTCTTTTTTTTTTAAATTAGGAAATTTGAACAGTTTTGGATTAGGAAATATTTTCTTTAAGAATGATTATATATTGCTACCCAACCTTTACTTTCCCGAAATGATTTCTAAAAATTATGTAATAGGATGGCTTTTATAGAAAGACTAGAGATGTAAATTTTTGGAACTATTGAAGCCGGGGTGGGGTGTTGTTGTTTTTTTATCTAAGTTATTTCTCCCATTCCTTATTAAAAGTACTGATCTAATTTACTGATAGACATTTAGGGATGCTCCAAGTTATGCTCTGTTTCCCAGCAAGTGGACTAGGGTCATCATATCATAAGAAATGAAGGAAATGTGCATTCTTGACAGTTTGGTTTTTATTATATAGAATCCTATGTTTCTGGGCTTCTCTTGTTTAGATACTGTAGCAGTCAATTAATGTACAGTATTTTTCCATGTATAAGACTATACTTTTTCCTAAAAATTGTTAGACTAAAAATTGAGGGTCATCTTATACACGGAAGTAAGCCGAGGAGAGAACCGCATGGTTGCGAAACTGCCCAGTGGGGGGCGTCTTATACATGGGGGCGTCTTATAGATGGAAAAATACGGGTAGTTCTAAAATCCACGTGTGAGAGAAACACGGAAGGTTATCCTGGCATTGCCACCAGATGTGTCTGAAGAGTGAGTGGTTATCCCACCTATGTTTCTTTTTAAAATAACTGAGTCTTGGACCTATGGAATTCACTGCCACAGTTTTTAATAAAGATCCCAGTGAGACCTCACTAGTAGGGAATACTGTTTCAGCTATAAAACCTTTAATCGCTGCCACCAGAATGAACCCTCTCTATGTAAAAGAAACCCAGTAGCCTGGTTTCTGTGGCATAGGCATGGGATTGACACAACCAGTTGAGATAACCATTCGAAGTAAACAAAAAATAAGATGTTTTCCTTCAGACCAGATTTCCCTAAAGTGTACCCCATAGGTTTAGGAAGTTCCCGAAACTTCCTCAGAAACAGGAACAGATGCTGTACACCAGTCTTCCTCTGCTTCCATTTCTTCCTGCTTCTTCTGGCTTCTAGGATAATTCAGATGTTTCCAGGATTACTTTCTTTTTTATTTTATGTTCCTAAAGCAGCCTTCCCCAACTTGGTGCCCTCCAGATGTTTCGGACCACTACTCCCATCATTCCTCACATTTGGCCTTGCTGGCTAGGGCTGGTGGGAAGTGAAGTCCAAAATATTTGGAGGAAGTAATGTGGGTTTTCTGGAAAATTTGGAATTGGAAGATAATTTGCGTGGGGTCATTTGCATAGGAAAAATTTCCGTTTGATAGGAAAATGAGCCGGCTTGCACCTGCACGCACACACGCATAGATATACATACACACTCATTTAAACTCTCTCACATTCACTCATTCACACACATCTCTCTCTCTCTCTCTCTCTCTCTCTCTCTCTCTCTCTCACATGCACACACACACGCACACACACACGCACAGAGATTTCCGTTGCCAGGGCTAGCAAGCTTATCTTTTGTCTCTCCTGAGAGATCAGAGGTAAGGAAAGGGTTTCCCTTGCTGGTACCGGCAATAGAAATCCCAGGGTTCCCCTAGCAAAACTGAGCCGGCACGAGCCGCCCGCCTGCCCAGAGACCTATAGGGCGGGCGGCAGTCCTGTGGCCAGCGTCTCCTGCGGGGGAAGGGGAGGAGGGGCGGCTGAGCCGGCGGCAGGGCGCAGGCTAGCCGGCCGCACGGAGCCCTGCAGGGCGGGTGGCGGTCCTGTGCAGTGTGGACCGCCGCAGAGGCTGTGCGCATGCTCGGTGGCATCGAGAGCCGCTGTGCAGGGCCGCCCGCGGGAGCCTAGGCCTCGCCTGCCCCCGCCCGGCCTCTCACTGACAGCTCCTGCTTGCGCTCGACGAGTTCGGCGCGTGTCGGGGATCTGCAGCGAGACGCCGGCCTTGGTGGCCGCCCGTGAAGCGCCGCCATCCCCGCCCCGCGGCAGCAGAGAGAATGGAGGGCCTTGAGCAGGAGCGAGCACCGTGCTGCCATGAGGGGGCAGGCGCGGGGAGAAGCCAGCGAGGCCGAGCAGAGCCCACGAGGGGAGCAGCTCGGGCGCGTCCACCACCCGGCCCAGTCCTGCCGCAGATCCCCAACAGCCGTGCGGATCCGGACCAACAGGCCAGGCCCGAGCAGCCCTCTGGGAAGCCTGAACACAAACACCCCACCCAAAATATTGATTTCTGAATTTTGGGTAAGAAAAGTGGGGGCCGTCTTATACACTGAAAAATACGGTAATTACATCTTTGAAACTTGCCTAATATGGTATTTGCAATTGGCATACAGTCATTTTTATTAATGAACTTATGAGATGGAAAATTTTCCATGGAATAATAAAGCCACTTCACTGTTTGGAGGGCTCCAGGTTGGGAAGGCTGCCCTAATGTACCAGCAGGACTATCGATCTGTAAAGAGCACTAAAAAAAAAAAAATTCAATTTCCCCTAAATTGTCTGGTCCCCCCCCCCCCCACTGAACTCCCCCTTCTGGGGAAAAAACCCTGGTTTTCCCCCATGGCATCAAAATGTCTGGAAATTTTACATCTCTAATGAGAAGCAGAGGTGAGAAATTACTGGTTCTCTGCACAGCCTGGCTAATTCTCATTTCCATAATGATGAATCCAAAGGCAGGTTCTCTGTTCCAAATTCTCTTTCTGCTGTTTTTCCCTAACAAATGATTCCTTTTGCTATGTGCATTTTCAGTGTACTTAGTCCTTTAAACCACTTGTTTCGTAGTCCCTTACCACTTGTTTCGTATGTGGTTGAGACTTGAGGGCAGGCTTGTGTTCCTGCCAAAGGCAGCAGTTCTTTTTATGATCCAGAGGCAATGAGCACACTTACGGGTGAAGGTTGAAAGGCTTTATTAGCAAACCACAGAAAGGAGATTATAGAAGCAAGATAGATGCAGAGCACAATGCTTAGGTCCCTTCTGTTGTTGGGAACCCCTCAAAGAAACAACAACGGGCGGACTCCTTGGCCGGCGCACAGCACCTTCTGCACAGCTAGGTCTGTGTCGAGGTTCTCCCCTCCTAAGGATTCCCTAATCCTATATAGGTTTTCTCTGTTTGCAATAGTCACACCTAGTCTCATTAAACTGCACAAGATTAATGTGCTTTGTCCCGATAGACACGTCCATACTGGATTCTCAGACTAACTATAGACAATCCTTTCAAGTTGACCATGAAACCATGTGGAGCCACTCAGTTTCCAGGTCATCTTGACCCTTCCATTGATGAACCTCCACTTACGGTACCTAAGTGATTGAAATCTGGCCAGCTGATTACCAAGATCCTTCCGATTATGTGCCATGGGAGTCCGGCCCATGGATGACTGAAGTGCTTCTAACTGTCAGCCAACATCCTTGCCAAGATTAAGCCTGTCCAAGGACAGACTTTAATTGGGAATCTTCTCACAACAAACTCCAAACATTATGAGCTCACTGGTATTACACGCTAAATATCAAGAGTCAGCATAAACAGTAGTGAATTCGGGCCTACTAAAGACACAAGAGCAGGTATGTTCGTACAACAGAGACCCAGACACAGGTACAACAGTGATCATACGCCACTGTCTCTTCACCACAATGGTCTTCCGGCTTTTTCCACTACAGCTTGTTTCACAAATGTTCCTGCATCATACTGGTGGTGCAAGTACACCAGGTTCTCTTTATCAGAGATAGGATTGATATGCAATAATGATCCAAAGTCCTCTTAAATCTGCATTAGATACTAGTATGCTTTGTCCTATTTGTTTCTTTCCCACCTAACTCCTGATTTTTATGCAATCTTTCCCGTTTAAATAATTTGGATGAAACTAAGGTTTTTAGCTTTCTCTGAAGTGCGGAGCAGCTTTCAGATTATATGAAGTGGTTTAGTGTAATTCTGTCTAATTAGCAGATCTTCAAATACAATGTCTGACAAAACTGTCTGCAAATAGTAAGGGTGGTTGAGGTTTGCTCTTTGCAGTCAAGAAACCTTAGAACCATCTAGGTGGAAAAAATGGTACAAAATAAGTCTATATACAAATATAGGAGAGAGAAGAGGGAGACAGGAACAGGCAAAGGGAATACCAGGGCCTGCTCCAGTTAGTCGGTGTGTCCCATCTCCCCCCCTCCCCCAGCTGCCATCAACTTCCCCAACATCAGATGCTGGATCCTGCTCAAGTGGAGTTGGTTGTATTGTTCAGTTTTGTTTTTTGAGCATGTGGTTCTTGTTGTATCAGTTGTATTTTATAAATATTGTAAGCCTCTTTGAAGATTCTAGTCAAAAGTGGGATATAAATCTAATAAATAATAGTTAATTTACAAGGAAATGTTGTTTCCTTTTCATAGTATGTGGATTTTATTTGGTTTGGAACACACAGAGAGGTAACTATACTTGCTAAACACTGATAAAGAGTATTCCTAAAGATTGGTATTGAACAGTTAATATTATAATACCGTAATATAGCTGGATTGGGAGCCTCTCTGTTTTTTTAGAAAATTACCAAGATGGGGAGAAGAACTTCTCTGTCTAGACTAGGATTCCAGTTCAGGAATGTGTGGTGCTTGGCAAGCCAGCTTTTTTTTTTTTTCCTGCTGGAGCTTACCAGCTAAATACTTGTCCTGTGGACTGATGAGAATTGAAGAATTTAATGTAGTCACTTCACAGATAAAGATTTTGTGGTTACGGTAGGTGTGTATCAGAAAAGGATAATGACAGCATTAAACAGCTATCCACATACAAAATTAAAAGTTGGAATGAGAAAAGGATATGGTTGGCCATCAGACATCTTTCCTCAAAAACTTAGAGTGTGTTTTGTTTTGGAACTTGCTATCCCTCACATAGTTAATTGTAGGAATTCTGAAGTTGTTCTTGGCAAAAGCAAGTTCATTGATTTCATAGAATTCAGGATTATTTTTCAGATCTGCAAGGGTTTTTAGTTAAGGCATGTCCCTGATTCAGCTTTACATTATTCAGTAATAATCTTGATACCTGAGTAAAAACCAGCACCCTATTCAAATTTAAGTATTGCAACATATAAACTCCAGATTTCAATGAGGACGATTACCTACCTGCTTAGCACTACTGAAATCTATGAGGTTTGAAAGTGCTTACCGTATATACTCGACTTTAAGTCTAGTTTTTCAGCACATTTTTTGTGCTGAAAAAATGCCCCCTAGACTTATACGTGGGTCAGTGGCCCCCCAGGACCCCCGCCGCCACCGCAAGGGACCGCCAGGCACCCCCTCCACCCCCAGGACCCCTGCTGCCACCCCCAGACACCCCACCCCCACCCCCGTACCTGCACCCGCCGCCGCCGAAGCCCCTCCCTTCGTGCCGTTTGCTTTCCCTGGATCTAACGCCGTCCCCACTTGCCCGGGCGCTGCTTGAGCGGAAGGGAGGAAGGACGGACCGTCCGGCGAAAGGGAGGAAAGCAAACGCTGCCCCCCGCCGGAAGAAAAATAGAGAGAGAGGCGGGGGGGGAAGGAAACTTCAGGCGCCCCCCTGGATCTGGTGTCTGCTGGAGAGCGGCGGAGAGGGGGCCTCCGTGCGCCCTCCCCCAGCGCGATGGCACCGCGCTCCGAGCTGGCCCCTGCCAGCCAGCCAGCTCGGCCGGCCAGCCGGCCGGCCGCGAAAGGCGCAGGTTCGGCCGGGAAGAGGATCGCTCGCGCCCCTCCCCTTCCGAAGTGGGGCTACGGCGGCGGGAGCAGGTACGGTGACGGGGGGTGTCTGGGGGTAGCGTGGGGGTGGCATGGGGGGGCTTCGGCGCGGCTTCGGCGGGGGAGGGGCTGCGGCAGCGGCGGGTGCAGGTACGGGGGTGTGGGTGGGGTGTCTGGGGTGGCGGCGGGAGTCTCCCCTCGTACATTTCCCACCCTAGACTTATACTGGGGGGCAATAAGTTTTCCCAGTTTTGGGGGGTGAAATTAGGGGCCTCGACTTATGTTAGGGCCGACTTAAAGTCGAGTATATACGTAATTCTTTAGATCATGACCTGAGTTTCCTGTGTACCTTTCTTTAAAATTTAGGCTGCATTCCTAAACACACTTACTAATGATTACACCCCATCAATACAGAGGGGATAACTTCCAAATAAACATGCTGATGATTACACTGTAAGTGGCTTTTATATGCATGAAGATTAGAATAGGTAAATATGGTATCTTACTGGAAACAACTCTGATAACCCAAATTTATTTCAGGATTTCAGTCTGTTCAGGCTTTTCCATCCATCAGATACATGGTTCAGAGAAAAGTTGAATAAAAAATTAAGAGCAATTATGTATCCATGTCTGGTCACAAGGCTCCACTAAGAAAATGGCTGAGCAAGGGAACTGCATTCCTCTTGGACTTCATTTCATGAAGTCATTCCTTTAATGACTTGGATCATTGTTTTTATTTGTCTCTGAACAACTATGGACATAGGGCCCATCTACCCTACAGACTTACAACATAATCCTATACATGTCTACTCAAAATTAAGCCTGATTAAGATTTACTCCCAAGTATGTGCATATAGGATTGCTGCCTTAGCCTCCTATGTACACTTAACATGAAAGTAAATCCCATTGAACTATAAGAACTACTTTTAGGATTGCATCTTTGTTGTTTTTTAATTAATTTTTTATTATAAAATGTCAACAAAACCACAATGTTTATGTATAATTCTTAGAAAACTATTTTCATAGTACAGTATACACACTCACTTCATATGCACGTATTGAAATTGATATATTCAAATCTATGTAGCTACATATTTTTCTTCTTCTTTATGGGATTGCATTGTTAAACTGTTTTAATAATCCTTCCCTCTTCCCAGAAAACCTTGGGAACTCTAGTTATGTGATGAAGGCATCTCTCTGACCAGAGATTTTCAGCACTCACCAAATTATGGGTCCTGGGATTCTTTAGGTAAAATCATGACAGTTAAACTGTCTACAAAATCATGACAGTAGAATGCTGATCTAAAATTGTAATGCAGATATGGGCATATTTGTTTAATTCTGAGAGACTGGAGCCGCTGTGGTAACATCCCCACTCAGTTGCCTCTGTTAAATGTAAGCTTACATGGTGTAATTGGGAACATTCCTGACAGTATCACACTGCAACTCGGTAGCTACAGGATTTGAGTATCTATATGTCAGTTAGTATAAAGTATTTTATCATAATGGTAAAACATAATGCAGGCCACATGCTGAAGCTAAGCAGGTATAATACTTAATTACAAATGTTCTTAGTTACAAAGTCTTGGATTCTAAGCATGCTGTCGCTGGTGTGCTCATTCTTTTCTGTTCTTTGTTGCAGCTTGAACTCAGTGACAACAGAATTTCTGGAGGTCTTGATGTATTAGCAGAAAAACTTCCTAACCTCACACATCTAAACCTCAGTGGAAACAAGCTGAAGGATATTGGTACCTTGGAGCCATTGGTATGTTGTTAATGGGTTATCTAGCTATGATTTTTTCCTTTGCCTCAGTGGGAGTTTAAGGTCAGATAATGTCATACAGTGGTTGGCCCAGGCCCTTATAGTCTTAGAAAAGACAAATATTAGTTTATCCCAACTTCAGATGCCTTACTCATGCTTTAATTTCATGAGTACTAAATACAGTATTTTTCCATGTATAAGACTATTCTTTTTCCTAAAATTGTTAGACTAAAAATTGAGGGTCATCTTATACACGGAAGTAAGCCGAGGAGAGAACACGCGGTTGCGAAACTGCCCAGTGGGGGGCGTCTTATACATGGGGGCATCTTATACACGGAAAAATACGGTAAATGTGTGTCCAAAAATACACCTTTGGTTATATTTCATAGCTAGTGCTCTAGTTCTAAACATATTCGCCCTTAACCAGCCCCTCGATGGGGATAGGCTTCCCTTTCTGCATCAAAATCTACATCTGGCCAGTTCAGTAGTGGCTAAGTAAGCATTGTGTGTGTGCATATGCCAGATGCAAATCTGCATCAATTGCATGTGCTGAAACCAAATTAACATTTAGATCTTAAGCCCTTATGAACTTATTTGTATTAATGGATATGTTTTCATGCTAACATTTTAGTGTGTTGGTTTCTGTCTAATTAGACTCCATATTTTGTCTCTATACAGTATTTGTCTACAAAAAAACATGTTATCACAGCATTAAAATTGCTTGGTTCAACTATAATGCTGCACAATCAATAACTCTTAACCCAGTTGCTACAAATCCACTTGGTATTTAACCCATTTAGCACAATGAGTTAAAATAGGAATTGCAAGTACTGCCTACATGTAGTTTAACTTCAGTGTTGTCAGATACGGAAGATAACTTGAGTCAGTGTGACAAGAGAAGCCCTCTTATTGAAGAAAGCTAGTTGTACTCTATTCCTTTAAGGATTTCCTAAAATCACTTAGGAGACTAAAGTCGTTTAAAGTTAGGAAGTGTTTTGGTAGTCTCTCCATGCAAAAAAGGAACAGTTAAGGCCTGTTTATACAGTCTCTAGAATCAAGTGGTGAAGCTTTTCTTGGACTGTACCACTTAAGGATGCAAGTGGCAGGTATTGTTGCATTTTTTAATGCTTTCCTAACAGTGCAAGCCTACATGTCTACTCAGAAGTAAGTCCCATTGATGTAAATGAGGCTTACTCCAAGGTAAGTGGGTATAGGATTGTAGCCAGGGAGGGGGGCTCTTCATGTAGAAAAATAGCATGTCAGAGAGAACATTTCAATCTAGCCTTCCTGACCTGCTATTTTTTTATAGCAAGGAGTTTGGTAAGGGATGACTTAAGTAGTCTCCAGGTACATTCCTACCCATTTATTTATTTATTTATTTATTATATTTATACCCCGCCTTTTTCCCTGCAAGGAACTCAAGGCGGCTTACATAATCCTCCTCCTCCATTTTATCCTCACAACAACCCTGTGAGGTAGGTTAGGCTGAGAGTCAGTGACTGGCCCAAAGTCACCCAGTGAGTTTCATGGCCGAGCGGGGACTAGAACCCGGATCTCCCGAGTCCCAGCCCAACACTCTCACCACTACGCCACACTGAATTGTCAGTTCTTTGTGCAGAGAGGATAGTTAAGAAAAACATATTGTTGCAATGTATGTAGTAGACTTTCTAATTTCTCTTGTGACATTGATTCCAAATAAGAAATACATAGGGCAAGTTTTGGCTATTATCATTGATGTATAACTTTTTTGCTTTTCTCATGGGCTAGGTCTACGGTTAATGCCATTGACTGGGTTTAGACAACATGATAACCCACACTCTAGGGGTTGAGTGTGGGTTGTCATTGAACCGTGGGTTGTTACTGAAACATGGGTTATCGTGTTGTCTGAACCCAGCCGAGATAACAAACCATAGTGAACAACCCACAGTTTACAACCCAACAAGAAACTATGGGTTCTGTTCATGGGTACTTAACCCTTGAGTGTGGGTTATTGTGTTGTCTGAACCCAGTCACTATCTTTGATAATATTTTCTTTGAAAATGTTATAGGAGGTAAATGGAGAAAGCTGTGATTCATCAATCCAATATACTAGCAATCTGTTCACCGTATTTTTCGCTCCATAAGACGCACTCCCCCCCCCCCCCAACTAGGTGGAAATGTCTGTGTGTCCTATGGAGCGAATACAGTAAAAAAAAATTTTTTTTAATTTTTTTTACTTTCTTCTGCTGGTCCGGAAGAGCGGAGGACTCCTGGGCAGGGCGAGGGAAGCCCCCGCCTCTCAGCTGATTCCCTGCGGAACAGCTGATTTGTTAAAAAAAAATGTTTGTTTATTTATTTATTTATTTTACTTTCCTCTGCTGGTCCGGAAGAGCGGAGGACTCCTGGGCAGGGCAGGGGAAGCCCCCGCCTCTCAGCTGATTCCCCGTGGAATAGCTGATTTAAAATAAAATAAAATAATAATAATAATAATAATTATTATTATTATTATTATTATTATTTTACTTTCCTCTGCTGGTCCGGAAGAGCGGAGGACTCCTGGGCAGGGCGGGGGAAGGCCTCACCTCTCAGCTGATTCCCCGAACTCCTGGGCAGGGTGGGGGAAGCCCCCGCCTCTCAGCTGATTCCCCGCGGAACAGCTGATTTAATTTTTTATTTTTTATTTTTTGGTACCATACAGTAAGTGCATCTTATGGTCCGGTGCGTCTTATGGAGCGAAAAATACAGTATTTCACTGTTGCACCTCAAGAACCCAATTAAAATTATGTCCGTATGCCAGAGTTTCATATGACGGCAGTGTAGTAATGATAGTTAATAACATTATTTATATAGAGCTTTAGAATGCTTAAAATGCTCATATATACCTCAGTAATCCTTACAATAACTTTGTAGTGTAGGTCAGTATTATCCTATACTGTAGATGGAAGACTAAAGCCGAGAATGACTTGCCTGAGGCCACCTCAAGCTCATTATGTTACAGTAATGCAAAGAGTGTATTGTATGTAAGAACAAGGATAAATAATGGGAATTGGGCTGAAATACCTTCATTCCCATTTCAAAGAGATACTGCTTCAACAAGCTTCCTCACAAAACTAGAATGAGGCACCTGAAAATTATCTTTTAACACAAAACTTAGATCAGTAAGAGTTGCGGCAGAATGGTGTACAAATTGTTTTACCCTAATTGTCCAATGTTTATCTCTTGCCTACACAGTACTAACATGAGCTTGTTTCTAACTTAGAAAAAATTGGACTCTCTGAGGAGCCTTGACCTGTTCAACTGTGAGGTAACAAACCTAAATGACTACCGAGAGAGTGTCTTCAAGCTTCTCCCCCAGCTCACCTACCTGGACGGATATGATCAGGAAGATAAAGAAGCATCTGACTCAGATGCTGAAGTAGATGGTGTTGATGAGGAAGATGAGGAAGGTGAGGCTAAGTGCAGTGTTAATGGTGGGTTGAAAATAGTTAGTTCCTGGCTGTGGCCAAGGTCTTACCAACCTAAAAATGGCATTTGGCTCATTTTGGGCTGGAATTTAGCTGCAGAAGAAGAACTACGTTAGAGGACTGGGTTAAGATGGCTCAGTGTATACTCTCATCCTTCTGAAATGTTTTCTGCACCACACCTCAAACAAACAAAAAATTGCTGAAGTACTGAGGAGGATCACTCGTGTCACGCTGTAAAGAAATAAGGATAGCATGTCCTGCTAGTACAAGTGTAAATTTAAGCTTAAAGGATGAGCAAATCGTTGCACACCAGAAATGTAACTGGAACTTGCATTTGTGGCAGCAGCACCACAGCGCAACACTCATTCCAGTTTTGGCGCTTTCTACTGCTAGCCTAAGATCAATTGCTACTTGACGTGAGACCGTGGCTTACAGAGCTATGTTAAAACCTACCAGTGCTAAACCACAATAAACTACCAGACTTTAATACCCAGTTTCTTGCACTCACTCTCAAAGTATTTGTGAACTCTTGCCAGATTCTTGACAAAGAAATGTAATTTTTTAGCCCCCTATGGTTGCAGAGATAAGTTTACATTTGTAGTAGCAGACATTCTTCCTTTTTAGCCAGAGCTGCAAAAGGGCTGTTTACTCTTGTGCTCCTGAGACTGCATGAGTTGTCTTGGGACAACTCTGGGTGAGAAGTGGGAAAGAACCGCATCTATTTCTCATTTATTTGCAAGGCTGTATCAGTAGTAACTGTGCGTATGTTATAGGCCCAATTCAGGCAGTTTGCATTCCCCACACTACACGGTTATCTGCACTGATGGGCTCGCAACCCAGTAAGGTTGGCATGGAGACTGATTATATGAGCATCATTATGCAGTGTTGAATTAATTGGTTGAGGTCAATGATGGTGGATCTTGCTGGCATTACTCCCCCCCCCCCCGAACTTTCCCTAATGAGAATGGAAATTTAAATCTCTTTCCCCACCCTATTGGACTTGTCTTATGTTTACAAAATGTGAGAAATTAAAGCGGCTCACCGGGTGATTTCCTGCAATCTGTACTGACAGTTTCTGTAGTTTCGTATGGTTTCATGTAACGGACATGCCTAATTTCAAGGAAAGCTGTTCAGAATCTTTTCTCTTTCTCAGAAGGTGAGGAGGAAGAAGAAGAGGAAGAGGAAGATGGTGAGGAGGAAGAGTTTGATGAGGAGGATGAAGATGAAGGAGAAGAAGAAGGGGAAGATGAGGAAGATGAAATAAGTGGAGAGGTTGGTTATAAGTATTTCCTGTCTTTTGCTCTTTAAGTGTTAAAATCTTTTAGGCTTACCAGTCTAGTATCAAAAAGAGTAACTAGGTCTGCCTGCTGTCCTTGGTGGTGAAATTCCTAAGTGTGGTGAGTATTATCTGAGCTGTGCCCTTAATGTACGTCCTGGCAGTTGGAATGGGGAGTAGGCTGCCCAATATGCTGGACAGCTGTCAGTTGTCCATTGCTGTGCCTTGTGGTACACACTCTTTGGCTGGAGCTTGGTAGCAAGCATCAGCAGAAGTGACAGTAAAAGGACTGAGCTACAGTGGCATCAGTGTTTCACCATATATAAGTCATCTAGTGAGGATCATCCAGCAGAAATTGAGAACACTTCCAGTGTGATTGTGCTAATCGGAGGGAAAGTGTTAGTCTTTCAGTGGCAAATGTGCTCTTATTTTTTTCAGGAGGAAGAGTTTGGACGTGATGGCGAGGAAGAGGAGGAGGAAGACGAAGAAGAGGAGGAAGGTATGTTCCAAGTTTCATAACAGCTCCTTATTTTCAGGAAACCTCAGGATGACGAGATAAGGAAACCAGTGGGATGTTGTGCAGGGCAGGTTTGGAAAGTGACAGCAAATATCTACGATGCATAGCCCAAAAGATTGGGTTAGGTAACAAAGGCAAAAGAAACACAGCAAAATGAAACAAAATCTAATCATGTTAAGTCCTTCACTCTTTCCAGGCTTTAACTTGAGCCCCAGCTTTTAGATTATATATAATTATAATATAATTATGTTAAGAACCTAGTACTGCAGCGATTTTGGAGCTGGGGCAAGTGGGATGGACACAGTGGTGTCACTCTATGCCCTGGCTTCTGTATGTTGAAGGCCCTATATACTTTGCGTTGGAACAGTTCTATTTTAGATTGGAAGTGCAGGTTTGAGAGCGTTTTGCAAGACAAGCAAATTTTAAAATATTTATTAAAAGTTTTTTGACTTGATATACAAGCAACGTCTTGCAATACAAGTACTGTAGTACGGCTTAAATTAAAAATCTCTGTACAAATTTTTTTGGGGGAATTTCGTTTTGATATAAGAGTGTTTTGGATTACAAGCACATTTCTGGAACGAATTAATGCTCTCAATCCAAGGCATGACTGTACTTGGTCCCCGTTGGTCGTCTTTCAACTGGGAATGTGAGTGAATGAATACTGTGCAAGGAATTACCTGAAATGCTGGAACTGGGAAATCTGCTTTCTACTTGCTGTGTCAGCCTTGCCTTGAAAAGATGTCAGTGACTGTCACAAGCCAAAAAGGATTGCTGTGTACTGCTTCTTAAGCCATCTCTGATGGATTCTCTCCTCCATTTCTAATGCTGTTTTCCCTTATAAACTGTGGGACAGGGTGAAGCTTAGACCATCTAGTAAGTGGCTCTGGAAGTCCTGTCCAGGACCTCTCCTTTTATGGAACCTAGAATAGGTTTTTAGGATAATAGGGCTATATCTCTGCCTTTGACAGTCATTACAAGATATTTTTCTCCCCATGTCATACAGATGAAGAGGATAGTGGGAAAGGTGAAAAGAGAAAAAGAGAAGCCGATGATGAAGGGGATGAAGACGATGACTAAGGCCTCCTGTGCCCCTAAAGGACTGTTCAGTATTGCTTGGGCCACCCCTTGGATGATCTGTGACTTGAGGAGCACGTGAGGCACATCTGTAGTCGTCTAACAGCCCCCTCCCCCCCCCAGGTGCAGCACTCAAAGAGCCAAAGAGTCGGCCATTCCTGTGACATTCCACACACCCTGCAGCTGATCTCTCCAGGTGGTTACAGATCTAGCCCTCTTGGGCTAGCACCTTCACTTATCCTCTTGGGGTTCCCAGGCCTTCATCTCCCACCGTTGCCATAGCAAGAAGAACAAGTGTGATGACTCAGTCCTGGTTGTCAGGGGCTACACACTACCCACTGACTGTAGTCCCCTTTTTACTTTCTGTGCAACGAGGCTTTGTAAATAGAGTCCTAATGTTTTGGGGACTGTTCTTCATGCTTTGCTTTTCCTGCCTTCTTTTCCTTTTCTAAGCCGTTGGATATTTTTTACATTAGGATGTTTTATGCAACAACAGAAAAGTATTTTTAAGAACTTGAATGAATAAACGTTATTTGGTAAAACTAATCTTGTAAAGTTGTTATGTTCAGACTTTAATCTGAAATTCTGTGACCTTTTCCTTTCTCTAAATCCACAATATGAGTAGGGTTACGTATAGTTGGGACTTTAAAATGGAAAAACAAACCACCTGCACAAGTAGAAGTTGAATTCTTTGGCCCATATAAGTTCCTTAAGTTACATAATTATTTCTGCTTCTGCTGGCCAAGGGGCTGAACAACTGAATTGTATCCAAGATGTTGAAGCCCTGACCACTGTAAATCTTAAGAGTGTTCTCTTCTGGCTTCAGAGACTTCACAACACAACTCCTGAGCAGGGGCTGCATATGCAACCTGGAGCCCATGGGTCCCACGGCTCATCTGAGCCTGGTCACTGTGTTCAATGGGACTTCTAGTTAGTGGGTTTAGAGTTCCAGCCTATATTGTGTGTGTGCTCACCAGCGAAGCCATCACATAATTTGCTTCCTATCATGTGTATATGGACAAAAAGCATTAGTGTGGCCTTTCTTGCATTACAAAAATAGTCATCCATGTACACGACTAAGGCTACAATCCTACACATATGAGTTGGTCCCATGGGGCTTACTTCTGAGTAGACATGCACATAGGATTGGACTGCATAAGCTAATGGTGGGGGAAATGTAACGTGGATAACAGCCTTTACACTGCAGTCCTACAAATATAAGTTGAGTTTAATGGGGCTTACTCCCAGGTAAGTGGGTATAGGATTGCAATGTAATGCATAATGCACAAGTACATATAATGTGAACTTATTCTTTAAAAAGAGAAAAAGTTCTTACACTGAAGTACTGATATCTAATTCTCATCTAAGCATTCCAGTGAGGCCTTCCTTCCCATTTCAGGTGGTACTGAATGCATTATTTCAGTCAAGATGGCCCTTTCACATACTTTTACTATGTTAAACACTGCCTACATGCAGTTTAAGCCAGATGGAAGCTCCAACCTATAGCTGGAAGTCATCTGTATTCTGAAGCTAACAATATCAAAGTCTGAAATGGGTGAATTGCAAAACCTCCCAGGAAATATGCAATTTGATGGAATTAATGTTCATGTTCAATTATTTTTAAAAAATCCTGCCTATTTAAGACCAGAGTTAAGGTTATCTTAGGTTGGCTCAAGCTCCACAAACCCAGGAAATAGGAAGCTTTGGGTCATAAATTGTGCTTGCTTACATCTTAAAACTTGCCCTGCATGCACCTACACTTTTTCTGGGTCTTTCAGGCCCAAATCCAGATGAGGAAGGAGTACCTGGGACCAGCAAAGATGTCCCATGTTGTCCTGGTCCAGTATTGCTTTTTGACACAGCTGAACCTCACCGTATTCCTAGAGGGATCCTGTGAGTTGACCCATGCCTGTTGCATGTAAGCAAGCACAATTTGTGACGATACACAACATTGTTACTGATTACGGGGCAGGTCTGTTAAGGCATCAGCCTAAGTTTCCAATTTCCTGGCTTTGTGGAGCTTGAGCCAACATGA
Organism: Shinisaurus crocodilurus; assembly: GCA_021292165.1. Lineage (NCBI taxonomy): Eukaryota > Metazoa > Chordata > Lepidosauria > Squamata > Shinisauridae > Shinisaurus > Shinisaurus crocodilurus. The sequence continues at coordinate 116,834,721 of CM037877.1, forward strand.
GATGACCTTAATTCTGGTCTTAAATTGGCAGGTTTTTTGATCATTGAATTTCCCTGGTTTTTAAAAAGTAAATTTATTAGTGTTTTGAAGGGGGGGGGGACCCAGACAAACAAGTCATTAACTGAGTAGATGCGTACAATTGAATACAATTTTAAGTCTGTTAAGTTCAGGAATAGCTTACTTCTGAGTAAACCTGCACAGGATTCTAGCATAGCCTTTTCCTTTTCCTGACTATTCAGCCAGAGCGATTCCCTCTCCACTTCAAAATTACCTCACTCTTATCTCAGTTGACAGTTCCCTGCTATCCCTCCCCCACTGCCAGAATGCTGACAGTAACACTGGAATTCCTCTCCAAACACTTGGAGCTCCAGGAGCATTATAGCTTCAGAGTGAAACTGAGCATGCCCAACATAACTTTGCCAGCAGTTGCTGCCATAGGCTTTCATGGGATAGAAAAACCTTGATAATTTTTTAACTGCTGCTCAGAATTTCACCAAACCTATGGAAGACACACCTCAACAAGCCTGAATAAGGTACATTAGTAGTTTCCCCAGACTTTGAAGGGAATGTATGATATGCTGAGCTGCGGCATGAGTAAAAAGTACAAATGTGTCAATTTTCAGCACTTTTTAACTTGCATATGCAGCAATTCGTATTGGATCGGTTTGACATTTTGCACGATTGTAGACAAGTAGGTTATAGACACGCATGTTACGAACGCTATGGGTGTAATTTTTGTAAGCAATCGGCTTTTAATGGCAAAACTTTTTTTTTTTTTGCAACTCAACTAAATGGGCAAGCCTGTGCCTCTTCAATTTAAATTCTTGTTGGAAACAAAATGTACAACGGTAGTACAGGGTTGCATGTGCTACAAAAAATAATATTCTGTACCGAAAGTGGGAGTTCTGTAACTTGTATGAACTATGCAATTTGGGGATTGTGTGCGCAGAGCAGAGTCCTTTTTTTAAAAAGCTCCCAAACGCAATCCTGCTAATCCGCTGTTTGGCTAAGAGTAGGGACTGGAACCCCCAGCCAAATGGTAGGATCTTAGCCTTAAAAAACAGCTGTGCATCACTGGGTAGGGAATCATGCGTGTAACACCATTTGTGCATATGATTCCTCATCCTGCTGGGGATACAAAGGCAGGCAGCCTGTTAATATTTACTCAGCTGGGAAGCTCTGGCTCATGAACGCTTTAACTGGAGGTTGGCCTTTCACAAAGGTTCTATGGACTTTGAAGAAGCCCGAGTGCAAGGTGAAAGGGAGAAATGTGCTAAGCGAATAGCACGTCAAACGAATCCTTTACAGGACCATCTTCCATCTGGTAACCTGTGTCCTCACTGGGAAGCTGTGTGGATCTAGAATTGGCCTCCACAGTCACGGACCCATCACTAGAGTACACAATTTTATACAATTTCCTCTTTATATAACTTTCTTTTTGTAATTTTATCCTGGAAGACAATCTTACTCGGTCATGAATGATCGCCTACATGGGCCACCAATAACTTTCCCTGGTATTCATGGACAGGGGCAATAGTAAAAATTGTGGGCTTGGTTGCATGTAACTGGTATAGATCCTAGTCCAGTGTTCTCCAACCTTGGGTCCCCAGATGTTTTTGGCTATGCTGGCTGGGGCATGCTGGGAGTTGTAGGCCAAAAACATCTGGGGACCCAAGGTTGGAGAACACTGGACTAGTCAGAGCGAGATGACACACATTTAGATATTACTTATTTGGATTTAAGTACAGTAAAATCTTGGATTGCAAGTAACTTGGTCTGCAAGTGTTTTGCAAGACAAGTAAATTTTTAAAATAAATTTTAACTTGATAAGCGATGTCTTGCAATACAAGTACTGTAGTACAGTCAAGAAAAATGAAGACTTTACACTATCATTCTTTATTGCAGCTTAAATTAAAAATATGTGTACAAATTTCTTATGGGGAATTTTTGCTTTGATATACAAGTGCATTTGTATATGGACTTGTAAATGCACTAGGTATATGGACTTGTAAATGCACTAGGTATATGCACTTGTAAATGCACTAGGTATATGCACTAGGTACATGCACTAGGTATTTGTATATGCACTTGTAAATGCACTTGTAAGTGCATTTGTATATGCACTAGGCAGACTTGTAAATTGATTACAAGCACATTTCCGGAACAAATTATGCTTGCAATCCAAGGTATTACTGTATATGCTTAACTCCCACTGAGGGTACTTCCACTTTCCTATTGAAATCAATCCGGCATTACAGTGCTTAACTTTGCTTCAATCATTTCCTCTATGAAGCACAATCCTTGCCAGTCAAAAATCTTTCAATTACAGTTTTCCCACCACTGCATTCTGAATTATTTTCTTTCAAGTAAAAATAACAAAAAACCCAGAAGAAATGCCATGAATCATTAACCTTTAAATATAATTAGGCACTGTTTAATAAAGTATAACCAGTTTGCCATAACGGTATAGATTTTCTTTTCTTTCCTCTCCCTCCCCTCCAGAAAACATACATGAGCAAAGTTTTGCTTCTTACATGAACTATCTCAAAAGATTTTTTTTTTTACAGAAGTGATAAGATATATAAAAAAAATAAATCAAGTGATTAGATTGCCATTGTTTGCTGGAAGGTTGTTGGTAAACAAAATGCTGTAAATATATATAATTTTTTCCCCAAGTAGATTTGGATTATTGAATCCTCTTGAGAAATGGCTAACATTTTTGACTGCTGATTAGACCAATGCATAAAAACAAGCAAAATATAAAAATCAAAGTACACTTTTAAAATGCATTTTAAAACATATTTTTCCCTTTGCTGACAAAATACTTTAAATAATTTATTCTGCATGTAAACAAGAAAAAAGAGAAAAATCCCACAAATTGCAAGGTGTTGTTATCCTCAATCCAACTAGGGGCCATATGCACTTGTGTCCCTAGCCGGAAGGATTGGTACCTGTGCAAACAGATGCTGTATGCAGGATTCCCCAGTCCCATCTCCACATGTGCACAATCAGTTAAAATAAAAGCTGGACTTCTACCTATCTTTGGGATGGGGAACCAGAGGTCTAGATTCAGGGCTTCTCTAAGTGAGGTGTTTAACCCGCCACTTTACTGAGGCTTCATCCGTTTTCTATGTGGGAGTAAGAGTGTGTCCTTTACACGTGGTTTTTTTTTGCTGGCGGGTTTCTTTCTCTGCCTTCCTATATGTTCTATTACACAACCACAAGGTGGCGCTGTGGTATAGTACAATTGCAAAAAATATAGGCTGTTTTGTAGTGCTTCCTAGCGCCATAGGAAATAACAGCTGACTTTCCTCGCTCAAACCCCCCCCCTGCAAAAAAGGCTGCAAAACACGGGAGAGGCCCTGGGGGATGATGTCATGTAAAGGACCTGCAAACTTCCATGAGGGATCACGAGTGCACAATAAATGCCTCGTGTGGAGAAGCCCTTAGTCCCCCTTGCCAAATAGCAAACAGACAGCAATACCTTTGGATGCTGCGCTCACAGTTGGATTATTAGGACAATAAGCTGTCAGAGAAAGCTAGATAAAATTGACCACTCAAGGGGGGGGGGCAGATCTCTGATAACTAGACATCTGAGATTAGCAACAGGATGGTTATCGCTATTATGCCCTGCTTGTGAAGATATTGGCTGGCCACATTCAACAGACAACATGATGGTCGATCTAGATTGATCACTGGATGATCAGCACAACTATTAAAGTGCCTAATCACTGTCATCTAGGTAAATGTGTCGGACATTAGTTTTAAAAGGGGTTGGTTAAAATTCCATGAGCACTTAATAGAAAATACTCTTAGTATTCAGAGGTCGGTTAATCTAAAAGAGTAAAGCTTGGTACCCAAATATGGTTCAGAGTTTCCTATCAGTTTCATGATGCCCTATACCATTCTGAACACTAGAGTAAAAACCAATCTACCTAAGTAGCAGAATGAAATAATACAGATTTTCCTGGATTGTACCACTTCAGAATGCAAATAGGGAAATTGCACCTCTGAATACTATCCTCATATAGCATGCACTTTGAAAACTAGTACGTCAGGGAGGCACTAGGCTACAACCTTTCCCCCTGATGTAGTTTTCTATGTACAACGAAGGTCGTCCACCTGAGGCTGCAGCACGGCGAGCAAAGGCTCGGCGCGGAGGCGGAGCTGGTCCCCTGGGCTCCAAGCGTGGCTGGCCAACTCCTCCGCAGCCGGCCCTGCAGCTTGGAGGTCTTGGCGCTGAGCAAAAAGCAGGCGCCCACCGGGAGGAGCGAGAAGAGCAGCGAGAGGATGACGGGGGCCCTGCCCGCGCCTCCGGCGCACCGGCAGCCGCCTTGGGGCGAAGGCTTCTTCTTCTCCCGAGGCTCGCTCATTGCGCGCGCGCGCTCTCCGCGGGGGGAAGACGACGACGCCGCGGCAAGCGCTCAGGTTCGCCCCTAGGGAGCGAGGGGGTGGGTGGCGGCTCCTGCAGCTCCGGAGGGAGGTGCGGCGGCGGCGGCGGCGGCAGGCAGGGCAGGAGCGCGCCGTAGAAACTTTGCGCCCTCTTCCGCCACGCGCCCTAGGCAGTCGCCTAGGTCTGCCTAGCGGTAGCGCCGGCCCTGCGGGTGAGCAAACTTTTTGGCCCTGAGGGCCGCAGGTGGTGCAGGGCCAGGGGCTCCTTTCCCCCCCCACACACACACACATATTTTAAAGTGTTTTTTAAATGTTTCTGTAAATTTTTTTGATGTTTTTATTGTTTGTATTTATTTATTTCTATACTGTATTTTTTGGTAACATTGAATTTTTATTGTATAATTGTATTTTATTATGTAATTTTTATAATTGTTGTAACCGCCCAGAGAGCTTCGGCTATTGGGCGGTACAAAAATGGAAATAATAATAATAATAATAATAATAATAATAATAATAATAATAATAAATGTACACATTCTTTCACCCATACACATCTTGGTGCATAGGGATGGAGAGGTTTAACCCTCCCCTTCTACCTGCTGAGGTCAGGATGGGATTACTGCAGGTGGGTGCCAAGTCTCCCCACCCCCCACCCCGTGATCTTGGTCCACGTAACTGTTTCCTTGGCATTATTAGCAATGGGCAACAGCGATCTCCGCATCAGGATTGTTGGGGCAAGGTTAAAACCTCTCTCCTGCCCCAGCAATCTTGACCCAGTTTGCTGTTTCCTCACTATTAGCAGCAGGGAAATAGCTATCTATCCAGTCCGCTGATTGGTATTAGTGGCACTCTTTTTCCTGCCACCCAGAGCCATGGGTTGCCCACCTGTGATATACAGAGTGGCTTCCCCTCGCTACACACACATGCTTGTCTGAGCGTGGAAAGCTAAGCAGGGTCAGGCCTGGTTATTACTTAGATGGGAGACCCCTCCTCTAGTTTCCTGCATTGAGCAGGGGGTTGGACTCGATGGCCTTGTAGGCCCCCTCCAACTCTATACTCTATGAATTTAGGAAAGCATTCATAAACAGAACCCCACTTCCTGCAATCTGAATAGTACAATCCAGACGAAACAGCATCATTTTTTTCTACAGATCAGCTATGAGAGGTGTTCTTCAAGCAACAAACAGTGGCAGAGGGGTAATAAACATAGAAAATGACAATTTGGGGAAGGCATGCCTGGACCCTGGGGAGCACTCCAGTTAAAAGCAAGCTCTTGAGAGTGGTTTTAGCAGTGATAACTGCTGGTCTTTCTGAGAGGTTCTGAGGAAGATGAATGAAAGGAAAACATCTAGTTCAAGATAAAAGAATGCAAGCATTGTAGGCTCAGCCCTACATACTGTGGAATAAGAGGCAGTACAGTGTCTAGATGTTTTTGGCCTACAACTCCCAGCATGCCCCTGCCAGCATAGCTGGGTGAACACTGGTCTAGGCAGAGTGCTATCTTCATATACAACTCCATATTAAATGCTTTATGTCACAACCCTCACTTTGTTCGCAACTCAGTCCGCTGCTGTTGCTTCTAACCTCCACCTCATTTTTGGCCTTGCTCTCAAGTTGTGGACAAATCTTGTGTTAGCCCAAACTCTCTAGGGGCAGCTGGGTTTTACAGTTTTATTACAAGTGCTGTTGCTGTAAGACTTTCCTCAAGCCCCAGCCCCAGCTAGCATGGCCCCCTAACAATTGTTTGTTTGATCATCAACCTTTCTAGTCTTCATGATTAGGGAGAAATGGTTAAAAGCATAGTGTATACCCAGAAGATTCAGAAAGGCGTTTTCCCCCCCCTCAGGGTTTCACAATCTTTGGAAATTTGAGGTTGTTGAACCTGAGACAAGGACAATTGCTTGGATGGCAGTGCTTTGCATAGGCTAGCATGAAAATCAGCAGGTAAAGGGACAAATGGAAGGTGAGGTAAAACATTGGTTGTTCTACCTTCTCCTTTGGAGGCATCAAAGGAGAAGGTAGAAAACAATTTGCAAGGAGCACTGAGATTTTGCAGTGGTGGAAATACAGAATCATGTAATACAAGATTCTGAACGTGAGAAAATGGGTAACAATGAAAGATAATTAAAATGGGCTGCAATTCTATGTCTGGGCTCCCCCCCCCCCCCCATGCCTTACCTTGGTTCTGGCACAACATTCAGAGACAAGGTGACAAAGGAGTGAAGAAGCAATTGGTGGAAGGCTGAGTTTGAGGCAACTGGAAAGAAGCCATCTCAGAGAACTGGGGGTCAGTCTCCACTGTTGGCTTAAGGCATGTAGTGATCCTTAGGGAAGATTACCGTATGTGTGACGTTGGACGGAATGGAGGCTGCAGGCTCCAACGTCAGCAGGGCGGTGTATCCACTCGGGGTTTCAGTCTGAACTTTAAAGGAGCTATCCGTGGTGCTGAACCCTGTCCCCGCCCTATCCCCAAGTAGGCTCAGCAGCATGGATAGCTCACTAAAAAATTCAGACTAAAACCTAGAGTGGATATACCACCCCGCTGGCGTGGGAGTCTGCAGCCTCCGCTGGCTGGAAGATGGCTGTGTACTGACTGAAGCTACAGGCCCCCTCGATGCTCTGGTTCTGACATGCTCCGCTTCAGCAATACTGGGCTGCCGTCCCCTCAATGCTCAAAAACTAAGCATTCATGTCACAAGCTTGGCTTTTGACATTCATTCTCCTTTTAAAAGCATGTGTTCCTGACTTCCATTCTCTTAACTGATTGCTGATTCCCATTCCTTTGCTCCTTACCTCTTAGGCACAACCCTGTTAGCAAAGGAAGATCCATAAAGCTACAGAAAGCTGATGACTTAGACACACACACACCCTGCCCTTGGCCACAGGAGACAAAAGCAACTCAATGTAGTATCACCCTGTTCCATCCAGGTCTGCAGAGGGACAGGGGAGAGCCCTGTCCCTGAGCCCCTCCTGATGGCCTCATCTTCACACGTTGCCGCAGTCGAGTGCTGGGCAGCCAGGCAGAGACCAAGCCACCACACTGCCAAGCTTAGGTGGGTCCTGGAAGGATGCTCTGCTCCTCAATGAATCCTCAGGCACACACAGGGTCAGGAGGCAGCTGGAGCCTGTCTTCACCTTGAGACATCTGCAAGTCACAGAGTGATTCTGGGGCTACTTTTAAACTAGGAGTTCCTTGCAAAGAAAGGGACTGGTAAACAAAGCACCTGTAGGAACCCCAGCAGCCTCCAGCTGAGGAAAGGGGCACTCAAGTCAGGTCATTGGTTGCCAGTAATCCCAAGTTCTCCTCCTTCTGGACCACAATCTTCCACAAATGGAGTCTCCTGGCAACAGCTGTCCTGGAATTGGGCTGCCTTCCAAAGGCTGCCGAGCTATGTCCTGTCAGAACCGGCTCGAGTCCATGTGAAGGTTTTTGATCTCCAGTTCTAGCTGTTTGATCTGGACATCCCGCTGGATCAGCACTTCACGGAGCCTCCGGATTTCTTCCTGCTGTCGGTAAAACATCTGCAGCAGCTGGAAAGCAGAGATTGTATATGTCACTGTGCCTATTGATCCACCATGAATTTTAATGGCCTGATGTCTATTTGAAACTGTGCAGAACCAAGAAGGGGGTAAGAGAGAAAACAACCAGGAACAAATACACATAAAATGTGAACTGGGGATTAAAGGAAGGGAATACAAATATAAAAAAAGTGAGTGCTATACTGGGGGGGGGGGGATTATATAACATGTTTTGAAAGCCTTGGCCATACACAGTACATACACAGAACTATTTAATTTTTATGATAGGCACAATCTATCATAGGCAGCTCTACACAGGGAAACTGACATGGGTTCAATAGAGCCCCATTGTTCTTCTGGTGTACATGCACTGGAACACCCAGTAGATGCTTTCAGGAGCAGGCAACTGGAGAACAGGGTCTATTGTACTGAGTCCTCTGTGCATCTACCATGCTCTAGTGCAGTGTTCTCCAACCTTGGGTCCCCAGATGTTTTTGGCCTACAACTCCCAGCATGCCCCAGCCAGTCTAGCTGGCATGCTGGGAGTTGTAGGCCAAAAACATCTGGAGACCCAAGGTTGGAGAACACTGCACTAGTGTGTAGAACTGGTGAGCTGGCCAGAGATATACATGCCATAAGAAATAATCCCATGTGTGATTATTTAGAGCAGTGATGGGCAACTGTGGGAGCTCCAGAAGTCAATTTTGCCCTCCAAACACCCTCCCCGCTGCGGGCCACAGTCCATCGGGCGCTGCTGCAGCCCCAGAAAAAAACCAAAATAAAATAAATTGTTGGTTTGCCACTAAAATCTGGTGGCAACCTGCTCCATAGCATTATAAAGGTTAAATTTCACTTGAAAACAAGCTAAATTTGATCCTTGTAGTGCTCCATAGCACTGTAGCTGCCATTTGGGGTGGGGTGGGTGGGTGTCCACTGTCATCAAATTCAGTGAAGCAGCAAGCAAGGCTCACATGCGTCCCACTTGTTGCCCACCTGACTTAAACCAAAGTGGGTGTGTCTTTGCTCCCAGTCGTACACCTGAGGAAGTGGGCTTCCCTCACTCTTGACCCAAAGCTTTCTATGTGCTCACTTCCAGCTTAAACACTCAGTTTCAATAGCTAGCCTTGGCTATTAAATCCAATTTGCTCGCCAACACAAGTCTTCTCTCTGTCAGAACAGTGTACCTCATTTTCTGTTTTGGGTGGAGGACACTCAAACACGTCAAAGCCGTTGGACAACCCGATTCGCCTGTCTTCCTGTCCCCTTTCCTCAGTCTTCCAGTGCCCCCACTTCTGTTGGATTCTGCTTGTCTTTTCAATGGTATCAGCCATTTTCCTCTGGTACTGGACAGGGTCCCTTGCTTCCAGGGATGCCTCCTTTTCCGGAAAAGGTGGTAAAGAGTTCAAGATCACAGAGCCTGGTCTCAGAGACATCAAGACAGGGCCTGGGGGCAACAGAAGCACAAGGATCAGGAACAACAGAGACTTCAAGAACACTCAGAATACTTGTACAAGCTGTTTGTAACCAAGCCAGTGAGTGACAGAAACAAGCTTGAGCCCATTTGCATGCAGGGCTGTAAATACTCTGCACTTAAAAAGAAACAACACCCTGAAGTTCTGCACCAAGGCAATCCAAGTTCTGATCCAAGAAAAGCCGATTCACATAACCTGTGTTAATTACTCAAATTAAGTAATTTTGCATAATTTATTCCGGTTTTGCTAAACATGGAGAGGAGCGCTGCAGGGTACTGAAGACCTGTCCACAACCAAACTAATTGGTGCTGTGGAATAATCAACTCCATGTCATGCTTCCCTTGCTTCTGCCTCTAAAGTCCAGTTATGGAGGGTTAACAGATGCCAGGAGTGATTCCACCAGAACTGAAAGAACGATTCTCCTCCTCCTGCTCATATGTATCACACTAATACCTGTACCGTGCCCTTCTTCCAAGGAGCTCCAGACCTATTCTATCCCCACAATAACATAGGCGGAAAGAGTGTGACTCCCACTATGTGCCAAGTTCTCCCGATGAGATGAACAGAGGTGTCAAGTCTACTGGGTCTAAGTGTGACCCCACCAAATGAGCTTGAGCTGAGGTGGGCCTTTTCAGGTGGGCCTTTTCAGTGGTGGCACCCCCTTTTCCCCGGCCACACCCCCTTTCCCCGGCCACACCCCCTTTCCCCTGACTGCTGATCATTTGGTGGCTTTTCAGCTTTTGCACAGCTTCCCCCCCCCCTTATTCTAAGGGAATTTCCCCCATTCTCCTAAAGCTTAGTTATTGGCAGCAAGAGCTTTAAGCGAAAATATGCTGGTATTTTGGCCCTGGCCCTTTTGCCTTCATCCCTGCCCATTACTGGAATGTTGTTGTTGTCGTCGTCGTCCCCCACCCTGTCCTGAGAGCTTCTCCAAAATTGAATTCAGCCCTCAGGCCAAAAGCAGTCTTCCATCCATGATTTAAAGGTTCACCATCCTGTGGGTCACACACCCACCCTGCCTGCAAGCCTTTAAACGCTGTGAGCAATGCTGTGGGATACATCCACAGAGGCTCTTGCATCGCTGCTTTAACGTATAAAGGTGCACCTCGTAGTGGCAGTGAAGGCTACTAGTTCTCTACCGCAGAACAACCTGATAGTGAGTGGAGATTTGGACTCCCCTTTCTCACACTGGTTTTCAGAATGCACAGCTTCCCTTTGAAGAATGCTCCATTCATTCACATCTGACAATAAGGATTGTCCCACGGTATAATTTCTACAGGTTGCAGCATTTAGCTTCCCCCAACACAGAATTGGGTTTCCTTTATCTATCTGCCATACATAGATATGCCCTCCCTCGCTCCCTCAGCTAACGGGATTTGGTGGACACACCAGAGAGCTGAGGAAATCACTTTCGTTCTGGCCCTTCAGTTATTAGTACCACTGACCTTTGTTAGCACCTCGCAGCCATTCTTGTGCTGTCAGCGCTGGCTGGGCTCCGGCTGTCATTGGATAGATGTCTTCCTGGTACGATTCAGACTGCAGAGAGACAGCAGAGCACATTTACTAGTCTGGGCAACTAGCCTCAAGGGCAGCCTCCTCCTCCCACTCCAAAGCTGAGGCACCCACTCACTCACCCGCCGAGGCACGATCATAGAAACTGGCTCGATCAGGCTTTTGACTGGAATCAGTTTATAGAATCGGAAGATCTCACAGGAGGAGACATCCAGACCCCTCTTTGGCATGATCCCTAAAGACCGGGAGAAAGGTTGTGACAGGGCCAAACTGGACATTCAGTGGCAACATGGCGTCTGTTGCTTAACCCTTCCCCTGCCCACTACTTCTCCCCCTGCCGTGCCCTTTGCTGTTGCTTTTCTCCAGCCAACAGAGTACACACTGCTCCCCCCTGTGCATACTTCAAATTCTCCTTCCCCCTGAACATTTCCATCTCCATTTCTGACTTTGTGTGAGGTAACAATCCTGGAAGCCCTCCTATTTCTTTTAACAGCCCCCCAAGCCACTCCAATTCATTCCTCCCCTGCGGTCCTGTTGGCCCACCCGTCACTTGCTGTGGAGCAAAATCTCGCAAGCAAGAGGGAACTCGTGTAGGAGTGGAGAGGGGAAAAACCCATCACTGCATGCTCTTCTGCAGCTCTAGCGCTGTTAAACAGATAGGACTTGCTAGGTTGTGGCCAAGCAATCCTCTCCCGCACACCCCTGGAGAAGCAGCTTGGTGTGTAATTGGGCTTCCAAAATAGAATATGGGCTCTGTTACAGTTGCGTATTCAGACAAACAGAATGGAGAAAGAGGGAAGTCTCCTCAGAAGGATATTTAAACTTCAGAGGCAAGACAATCGTTTTGACAAAATTCTCTTCTCCACTTGGCAGATGGTTTTAGTCAGTACTCTCTGTGGTAAAGAGAAGCAGCAAAGGAAAGTACCTCAGCCTTGCTGCAAGGACTGTGACAAAACTGAGGGGAGGGGGAGAACAGACTGAGGCCTGTTATCTGCCCATGGCCAACTGTTCCTCCCTTGTCATACCGGTCTTTTAGCGCTCTATCTGAGGATCTATAACTAGCAATGAAACTGCTGCAAACTCACCGATTCCTTTCTGGGGCAACGGGGAGCGGTATTCCATCAGGTAATTTAGGTATGGCTTCTCCGGACTTATCTCATAGTACCTGATGTTCCCATCCCCCTAGAGATAGAGTGAGAGACAAAAAAAAGGGCAGTGTTGTTTCCAAGAGGCATTGAGAAGGATATGCTTCACTCCCGCCACCATTATGTAGAATATGTTATTGTTCCATGGGGAGAAACTGGGGTGTGGGTGTGGATGCACATCCTCCTCCCAAAAGGAAGCTACTGTGGCTAGAGCAGTGTTCTCCAACCTTGGTACGCTGGCTGGGGCATGCTGGGAGTTGTAGGCCAAAAACATCTGGGGACCCAAGGTTGGAAAACACTGGGCTAGAGTTATGGATTTTGATAGGAAAACCCAGCTTCGAATCCCCACTTTGCTTTGGAGCTCACTCAGGGCCCTGGCCTGTTTCCAGATGCAGCTTCTATTGTGCAACAAACACAGCTTTTATTGTGTTTATTCCGCCTCATTCACAAAATTTTATGGGTGGATCCAGATGACATTGTCTTCACTTTGTAGCCCTCCCATGTTTCCCCACTGCTTCTTCCGTCTTTTTTCTTGCCACATCAAGTTTATTTCTGCATTAGCCGACCAGGCTGTTGCACACATAGATAAAACAGACTACACACACAGTTTAAAAGTGACCATTAAAAAAAAACATTCAAAACACACTATTAAAATGCATATATACATATGTATTTACATGCATATATATCCTTAACCAGCAATATATATGTTAAAATTATATACAAAGTTAAAACGTAAAAAGCTCAAATGCTTTTGTTAAAAAGTTGTTACTTATTATTTAAAACGATCATTAAAATTGATTAAATTACAAGGCTAGTAAGCAAATTAAGAAGGCTTATTTCTCTTTATCAAGGCCAGTTTTACAAACTTTGCAGTTCGATAAGATATATAATAATCCATTCCAGCTAACAGAAAAACAAGTTTACTTAACGGCGAAGCATCTACTAAAACACCAATGAATGGGAGAAGATATTGGGCTCTCAAATCTGTATATTGGGGGCATTCTAAAAGGAAGTGGTACAAATCTTCTACTTGTCTACAGCCATAGGGGCATTGTCTTTTTGCTTTAGGGAGCCCATCATACCGTACCGTCCTAAGACTTCCATCAGAAGTCAGAAACAATCTGCCAAGGAAGAAAAGACAGAAGAGCTGCACAAAGACAGAAGAGCCAGTGTGGTGTAGTGGTGAGAGTGTTGGACTGGGACTCAGGAGATCCGGGTTCTAGTCCCCACTCGGCCATGAAGCTCACTGGGTGACTTTGGGCCAGTCACCGACTCTCAGCCTAACCTACCTCACAGGGTTGTTGTGAGGATAAAATGGAGAGGAAGATCATGTAAGCTGCCTTGGGTTCCTTGCAGGAAAAAAGGTGGGATATAAATATAATGAATAAAATAAATAAATAATACCTGTTGAGTGCTAGTGATAGGAGCTCTCCATCTGGAAGCACCCCCAAGTCATTCTTGCAGTGCTCTATTCGCTGTGCCACATGGGCTTTCTTTTTCTATTTTTAGTTTGTTCTGCCTGCAGGAGCTACGCCCCAACATCCTTTGTTCTGTTGTATTTGCTTCCTTTTTTTTTTTTTTTTTGCTTGATTATAACTATGTTGTTTTGTGTTTTGATTTTTGTGCGATTTTAATGATACTCCTGATTTTTAAATGCTTAAACAGACAAACAAACAAACAATAAATCCTCCCATCCATGAACTCTTGCACAAACTAGTCAGTGGGAGACACACAGAGTGTCTCCCAAAGGTTGTTGTTTTTATTTTAATGCAGCTATGGTGGTGGTGTGGAAGCATTCCGAATATGAAAAGCAGTGGGGCTGGGCATACATAACCCTTTCCCCATTGAAAATTGTCCCCCAACCAAACTGCTTTCTTCCTTGCATGAGAAAAGGTATTTGAATCTGGTATCTTTTTCCATGAAAGGAGACGGGGCAGTGGTGGAGGGCTTGATCAGAAAAACAGCCCATGGGAAAAGGATTAAGTACCATGCCGACCCTTCAATGCACCATTCAAATTATGAGCCCCTCATGGCTGCACTAAGTAAAACCAAAAACAGTCAGAAAGAGATGTCTTTTACTATCTAGTGCCTTCCTTGTCAATCAAGCCTCCCAGATTCTAAGGACAGGCTCTGTTTGCTACTGGAAGATGCTGCAGACTGCCATGAAGCATAACTAGGATGTAGCAACTGGGGAATGTGCCCGGGAAATGACCTAGACAGAGGTACAAAATGGGCAAAGATCGTGTAACAGATCCATACAGTTATTAAAATAAACGCTCGATTATGTACTTTTCTCTTGCTGAGAAGCACAGCGAGGGCAACAGGCCTGGCAGATTGGAACGATTACAACTTCCCATTTGCCCTGTGCCTGCAGCCTATTTATTTATTATATTTATACCCCGCCTTTCTTCCTGCAAGGAACCCAAGGCAGCTTACATAACCCTCCTCCTCCACTCCTCCATTTTATCCTCACAACAACCCTGTGAGGTAGGTTAGGCTGAGAGTCAGTGACTGGGCCAAAGTCACCCAGTGATCTTCATGGCCGAGCGGGGACTAGAACCCGGATCTCCCGAGTCCCAGTCCAACACTCTCACCACCACTGGCTCTAACACAGCAAAGAGCATTTAGCCACCGAATACTGCTGATGGGGGAGGAAAAATCAGGAAAGTGCAACTTGGATAGCAGCAGCCAGTAAATATGATGCACGGAATCTGATTTGGAGGAGTCAACCTGAGCAGTGAGAACATGAAATTTCAGCACAATACCCTTAAAGATATTATGGGTATTGTATGATTGTATTATGACAATCATTTTTAACTTACTCAAATGCCAGTTCCAATGGGGGAGGCGTTTAGAATTGGGAGCCAGCCCCAGACACAGAAATTACTTGTTACGGCATGACTGTTATTGCGCTGAGGTCAACTCAGAGGAGAGAGTTATATGGCAACGTATTTAGACTCTGTGCCAAGGACGAGAACTCACCTTGCCCAGCACATACAGCATGTGCGTGTCTGAGTCATAGAAAGGAAACAAGAGACCTGATGAGCCATCCGCATCCTCCACCAGTAAAGGCACAGAAAGATCGCCCTGCATGTCAAAATGGAAACTGCTGCTGTCAGATTGCAACTATGTCAAGGCACTCATACAACAATAATAACAAGTGCACCTCAAGAAGGATATAGAGCAGGGGTGCTGAACCTCTTTCAGCCCGAGGGCTGAATTCAATTTCTGAGAAGTTGTCGGGGGCCGCATGCCAGTGGTGGTCAGGGCCAAAGGCTAAAGGTGTGGGGCCAAAAATACCAGCATATTTTAGTTTGAAGCTCTTAGTGTCAGTAACTAACAACTTAGGGAGAGGCATTCAACCTTTTAGAATGGGGGAAAAATGGCACAAAAGCCAGGAAATCACCAAATGACCAGTGGCTGGGTGGGGGGAAGGGGCGTGGCCATCTGGGGAACTCCGAGGGCCAGATTGGGAATTTGGCCCCTGGGCCTGAGGTATCTGCACCTCTGATCACAATGGGTATAAAGAGGCCTAGTTCTCAGTGTGGTGGTAAATTTAGGGCTGGGCTGTAAGGCTACAGACTGCAAGTGGGAACTCAAGTGACTGAATGCTCCCCCTAACAAATGAACCCCTCCACACAAATGTCAGCGAGATGGGATCTAGCCCTGCCATGCTAGTTTTCTATGTGGAGGGAATATTTGGGGTGGAGGGTGGGATGGAGGAGCCTTCAGTCTTATGCACCTCCACCTGTAGTGCAGTGCAGGCTAGACTTTACTACCTCAGTGAGAACTTGGCCTAACTGCCCCTGAGGAAACAGTATCAGTCAGCGGCCTAAATGATATTTCAAGTGGCAGAAAGAGGAACACAAATGTATAGACCAACCTCCACCTATCTGACTGGCACCATCCAGATGCATTGGACTTCAAGTCCCAGTATCTCCAGACAGCAAGGTAATGATGGGAGTTGTAGTTCAACACATCTGGAGGTCAACAAGTTGGGGAAGGTGGGCACGGACAGATGGACTACGATAACTACCTGCTTGCAGCCACCTCATCTTTGTACTGAGCTGTGAGTCAGGCACAAGCCTCCTGCCCCACTATCCCCCCTGGGGTTAGCACCTCCAGGTGTTAGTGCAGGGCCCTCCAACTCTGGGTCCCCAGATGTTGCTGGCCTACAGCTCCCAGCATGCCCAGCCAGCATGGCTGATGGCAAGGGATTCTGGGAGCTGCAGTCCAGCAACATCTGGGGGCCCAAGGTTGGAGAGCCCTGTGTTGGTGGAATCACATTTGGTGTGGGATTCTGTCCTCCCCACTTCCCTGCTTCATGCTACCTTCGCCTGCTGCTCTTTTCCATGTCGTCTGCCCCACACCCAGCTACCCGGTTCCCCCCCCCCACTAGTCTGTATACATTCAACTGCAAAAGTGATGTATAAATGCTGTATGTAAAAAAAAATGGAAGGAGAATGATTGTTGCTATTCACTGAGGAAAAGCCCTGAAACAATGGATTTTAAAACTCCAGGAAGGTAGATTTAGATTAAACATTTAAGGAAAACACGGGGATAGGGAAGGAATTGCCTGTGTTGCACTATAATCCAAGGGACCAGAAATCCAGATGCTCCAGATCACTCAAGCGAGCAAGCCAAGCTACACGGGCTATCATCCAACCAGAACGCTGAGGTTATTAGCCAATATGAGCTGAAGAGAAATCAGCTCATCAGAAGTCCTTCTGAGATCCCATTCGAACCCAAACTCTGACCAACAGACTCTGAGAGCAAAGCAAACCCATGTACAAAGAGCCAGTTTATGCAAGCAGCTGAATCAAGTGGTCAAGCATTTCCTGGACTGTACCATTTCAGACTTTGGGGTAGAGCTGAACACTTGAATGCTCCTCCATTAAAAAAAAAAACAAAACACCTCCCTCCACATAGAAAAACAGCCTAACAATATATCGGGGAGGAAGCGATGCTTTTTAGCTTGGTTTGATCTGAGGGGGAGCAACAGAAGTATATTTCTCATTAAAGTGGTAAACCTGTGCCTGAGCTATACCCTTTCAGACTACACAACTGGATCTTCTTCCACATCCAAACAAATCTCTCGACAGCATCACATGTTAATGGCATCAACTAGTGAATGAACAGCACAGCAGAGAGACAAAACGAAAGAGTAATCTCTGATGGGACTGCTAATCCGGCGAGAGCCTGCAGTGGATTGCCATGCGACTCACCTGGTCCCATAGTGCAATTTGCCTGTTATTCCACCTCGACGTCCCCGTAGAGAGCAGCTTTTTCATGTTTCCTAGAAACAAAACTTTATTCACTCTGTGAGACTTGTTGTTTGCTTCCTGTAAGAAGACAAGGCATGTTACTAACAGGAAGCCGGGCACACGCCACACTTCTTCTTTCAGCGAAGCTTGTCTATGCTGCCTAGCTGTTAAAAGCTTTGGAAACTCTCCACCATCCCCATCCCAAATGCTTGCGGAACAGCCTGATCAGTGAATGCAGCAATATGCTCTCTGAAACAAGGCCGGGGCCAATTTAAGGCCGGGCTGTCAAGGCACGGGGGGCCTTTTTCTGTGGGATCCCCAATGTCAGTGTTTCTCAACCTTTTCCCAACTGTGGCCCCCTTCCAACCTTGTTTCCTTCCTGTGGCCCCCCTGTCCTACCGGTAGAAAGGTACCGGTAGCTATTTAAATGTTTTGTTTGTAAATAGAACATGTTTTATTGTAATTTTTATAATTTATACAAAATACAATAATTAAATAAAAATTTATACTTTACTTTAAGTATTTCTCGATCAATGTGACCCTTGTGCTTGATGACCAGAAACAAGCTTTCTTATATCCGGTTCTATTGCTGAGGGATAACCGAAGATCACCTCTGTCCATTATGTTATGGCGATCCGCGTTAGGTTGAGTAAATAATTCACACGACTGAAACCTGATTCTACCAAATACAAAGTAGGAAATGCCACGAAAAACAATTTTGCTTTATCCCAAAGCTGTGGAAACACTTCTCTGTTTTCTTTTCTCGGTCACTTCTCTGTTTTCTAACTTCTCTCTGTGGCCTCCCTAATCTCGTGTCATGGCCCCCCTTTTATGTGATTTTCACCTGTGCCCCCCTTGGAATATCCTGGGGGCCCCGGGGGGCCATATGGCCTCAGGTTGAAAACCCCTGCCCAATGTGACCCTGGGCACCTATCACACTCCACACGAAGGAATGAACCATCTAAGCAAGGGAAATGTGCTCGGCCGCTGTATGACTGGTGGGACCAGGGTGGGGAGCAGTTCTGGCATGGGAAAGCATCCCAGATGTCCAGCAGTGAAAAGAGGGCTTAGAAACTGGGAGAGCTGGGAGCTGCAAGTGGATGCTCAGGCCCAGCAGCAGGGGCAGTGCTGGTGCTGATGAAGGGACCTGGGCAAGCAAGATGGGGAAGGGCGGTACATTGAGGTTGACGGCAAAGGTGTGTTCTTGCTGTTTTAAAAGGAATGAACGCACCAAAGGCCTGCTATTGATTTCTGCCTCGCTCATAATTGGTGGGGATGACTGAGCAAGATAATGGGTGCAGTCCCTGGGCATCTCTTGGGGCAGGGAGCAGCTGGGGGCTGCTGTTTTGCCACAGCGCAGAAGCCTGCATGCAGCTGCTTCGGCTCATGTGGGCGGGGGAGAGGCGGAGGCAGGAATGGGAAGTTTGCTGCACCCGGCTCCTGCTCTCTTGCACCTGCTGCTCAGCCAGGCACGAGGCGTTCACTCCCTGTCATCACGCAGAATGGCTGCCGCCATCAGGTAACAGTCCCAGCATCCCCTGCCTTCTTCACCTGCCCAAGCTGGAGTGGCCACGCAAAGCAGCCAGCAACCCTGACCTCAGCTTGGCTTGGCTTGGCTGCTAGCACGGCAGCGTAGCTGGCTGGGGCATGCTGGGAGTTGTAGGCCAAAAACATCTGGGGACCCAAAGTTGGAGAACACTGACATAAACAAAAGGCCAGGAGTTATACTTTTTCTAGCCTGGGATGCAGCTCCATATTATATATTCAGGGTAGGCTGGTGCTGCAATCTCAGGCAGGCAGGGAGTTCTTTGTGGACAGGACAGAACATGGAAGCTTAGGGAGCAATAATCCCATGTGCACTGACTTGTGAGTAAGCCCTTTGGAACACAGCAGTGGGCTTCTCTCTAAGTAAATGTGAAGAGAAAGCCATAGCCCACACACACACACACACACACACACACACACACACACACACACACGTATATGCACAAATACGCAAGATAGCATCAGACACCCAAGAATCACAATAGGAGTCATTAACATGCCCCCTGGCAAGTCCCTGGTCTGGCAGCCTAAGGAGCTGTGGAATATTCATTCCCAGGTGTTGGATAGAAGAAAGGAACAGCCAAAGACTCCAGTCGTGCCAGGAGGGGGCACGACAAGAAGGAGGGGGCCCAACAGAGGGTATAAAGCCCAGGGTCAGTGGCGGGAAAAGGGTTGTTGGGAAAAGGGTTGTTGGTCGTGAGGCAGCAAGCTGCAAGGTCCATGGCTCAGGTCAAACCACCTTCAACCCTGGGGGAGCTCCCAGTGAACAACGCTAACATAGAACAGCCCTTTTGGAGTTAAGCAGCTTTCTAGGAACAAGGCATTTCCAGGTACGACTGTCTGTATTGCTTTTGCGGCTCGCTACCAGCTCAATTGTAGGCGTGGTGCTTTGTATATGTTCTGTTACGCTTCATTAAACTCTGTTTACCCATCGCTTTGCCTGCGTTATAAATTGGTCGCTGCTTCTGCCAGAGAGCTGGGTACCGCTGATAGAGGGCTACCCGAGTCCGGGTTAACCCCTGAGTGGCCGAACCCGCCAAGAAGGACAGTTGCAGTCTTTCTCTACAGTAAATATGTTGGTTAGGAATAGGAGGCTGCTGCTGCTGCGCATCTTACTTGCCAGGGACGTGCTCCTGGAGCTTAATTGTGTGCTGTTACTTTAGAGCCCATCTCCAGCTTGCCTTTTGATTGATATTTTAAATATAAATAAATGATTTCATATCTTCGCTAACTCCAAACAGTGACAACTGTACTGTGAATCAGACTACCTAGACGCCAACAATATTGGACTCTGAGGTCCAGGGTCTACAATATTTTCCATATTTAGCTTTGGGGGGCTTCCCCCTCCAAAGATTAAGCATCCAGCCTTCACAGTTGTGAAGAAAGGCAAAGGGGCACTTTTCAGCTACAGGCTTAAGAAAGGGGAGGGGGAGTTCCATCTTAAGAAGGGTGCCTTGTCTAACCTCTCCAGCTGCTTCCAGGGCTTTTGGGATCCCAATCCTGATGCAAACCCACCCTGGGACCAAAACGTACGCTGTAATTAATTGTTAAATACTGTTTATCTTCAGTATGTCAGTTGGTACATATTCTCATAAAACCTCTGGTCTGGAAGGAACCGCTCAAATGCAAACTATTGAAGGGTGGGCAACTGCTGGCCCATTGCTGTTAAAGCAGAGCAGCAGAATCGGAAAGAAAGAAAAAAACCCAGTGGGGAAGCTGTGGGAAGTCTCTTGCAGCAAAGACACCGAAGAGTCTTGTGGCACCTTAAAGATGATGGGAACCAGGATCTGCCTTCCATGAATGGAAGGGCCCTGCTCCCAGAAGGTGCTTCTGCCCCATTTTCAGGGATCTCTCTCTCTCTCTCTCTCACACACACACACACACACACACACACACACTACATCTCACCCCATTCAGCAGGATCACCCCAACCCACTGCGTAGCATTTTCAGGGGGCCAGAGGGCCTGCCATGGGAAGGATGGGTGGGGAAGTCTGCTTCCACGAGCCTGGAATCTAGATTCAGCCCTAAATTTGTTACGGTATAAGCTTTTCTAGACTGGAGCCTACTTCATCAGACGCACGACGTTATAGGCATCCCGAGTTACACGGGGAGCAGTGGAGGGGCATGGCAAACAGTGGAGTCACAGGGTTGCCAAACTGTGTTGTCTTTTATTCCAACATAATGAACATAGCAGCAGAAAAGTACGGGGTGCTGGGGGTGTGGATGTTCAGGTCTCACAATACTGTGAATGTTTCACAGTACTGACTTATGGGGGGGGGGGCTGAAAGACCATGAGGTCCAGGGTCTACAACAGTGTTCTCCAACCTTAGGTCCCCAGATGTTTTTGGCTTACAACTCCCAGCATGCCCCAGCCAGCTATGCTTTTTGGAGTTGTAGGCCAAAAACATCTGGGGACCCAAGGTTGGAGAACACTGGTCTACAATTACCTAGCTGCACCACTGGATGAGCAACATCTCATGCAGCTAATAACACCCCCATTCACTCACTTCTGCCATCTATAATCCAGCCCCGACACACCACCAGCAAAGCAGGTGGAAGGCTGAAATAGGGATCTTGGGGGAATGACTGATGCTTGTTCGCAGGGGGGGGGGGGGCTGCTACCTGCATGCAATGGAGCAACGGATCCAGGCTTTGTGGGCCCTTCAAACACCAGTGTCTGGTGCCCAGTCTTGTCTGGTACTGGCACCAGCCACATGGTCAATGTGGCTTTTTGATTCAGCAGAGGAAGTTCAAAAACCTCTCTTAGCAGTCTGTGATATGTTTGTCATGTTTAATCCAATTCTTACCTACTGCTGCAACAACAACAGCAGCAGCAACAACAACAACAACAAACTGCTCTCAACTCGAGGCCAGAGATCTGAACTGAGGTTAGGCCAAGGGCCACTTGCAGCTCTAGGGCCACAGGTTGCCTGCCCACCCCTGGTTTATCGCACAGATGTAATCTGATGAACACCTCCTCTGCTCTTTCTCCCATGTCTTGTTGTGATATGTATCACTTTACCAGCTGTAGCACATTGTTTACACATGGAAGGGACAGAATGGCGAGGTAAACAGGTTTGTTATGTTTTTCTGGAATCTCGTGTTTTCGCATGGGAAACTAGACTGTGGAAACAATATGAGCTAGTCACATGGTTTGTATGTTCTGATGACGTGCTAGCTTGTTTTTCTGTCTGAAGCCATCTTAGAGAGAAGCTGGACTGCTTTCTCTCTTCTTCTTGGTTCTTCTTGTTAGACTTTGTTACTGCAACAATGTAATGTCTTTGCTGAGGTGGAGTGAAGCTCAACTTACTCCACTGGATATAATGCTTGCTATGCATTTATACTCTGCACATGGACTGTAACTAGGAAATGTATACTCTGTAGAACTTTACTTGCTAAGTGAATAAACAGGTAGAATTAGTCCTGTGGTGTTACAGAGTGTTTCCTGACTCCATGGATTAATCTGCAACGGAGAAGCTGGGCTGGTTAAACTGGCACAACACGCTGCACGCTGCGCGAGGGGGGAGGTGAGATCTGGAAGATCTGTGTGTGGAATTTCAAGCATCTGCTAGCACACAGACAAAACAATAAATCTCCCAACCCGCACACACTCTGCTCACGATCCAACATGTCTACCATATCATTTAGCCTTTTACACTTTGGAAGAGGTCAAGAGAAGGATTTCAGTACAAACTCTGTGAGCACCATCTCCCTCTCCTCGTTACTGGAACAGCAGGAGGTAGCTTTCAAAGCACAGCCCAACTCTAGGACAGAACAAGGCTGCAAATCCCAGCTTGTTGGGCTGGTAGCTGTAAATACAGAACTGGTCTGGGATTGGAGCCAGGTATCCTGCCCCTGACCATGCTGCTCCAGAGAAAGATGCATGCCACTTCCTGGCTGATACTTACTCTAGCCCAGTGTTCTCCAACCTTGGGTCCCCAGATGTTTTTGGCCTACAACTCCCAGCATGCCCCCAGCCAGCATCGGCCTGCATACCTGTAAGAGAGTTCCTGCTCGTGGGTTGATGATCCTGATCTTCCTGTCCCTGCAAGCGGTGGCTAAGAGGCTGCCATCTGTGTTGAACGACATGGAGAGGATCACGTCTGTATGGAAGTCGATTGTCTTCACGGGGGCCTGAATTACAGACTCTTTGGTGTCAAGGTTCCAGATCATGACCTGAGGCAGAGGGATGTACGCTTGTGAATGTTTCCGGAGCTAGCCACTCACGGTGGACAGACAAAGCAGAAAAGAACTGTGCAGCAACTATGCTCCCAATGGTGTGCACAATTTGCTCATGCTAGAATTTGCACTGCTCCACATGCAGGCCCAAGTCCCTCTATGCGCCTAGGGTAGAAGCACAGCCTCCAACGCCATTGCTGCGTGGCGAGAGGGAGCAGGAATGAGGGAGAGCTAGCTGGATGGCATTTAAATGAGAAATAATTTAAAAATCTGCACCAAAGATGGCCAGATTTTGCAACACCAAAAGCTAGATTCTGCCATTTGGATCAATTGCACAAACAGGCCACATTTCCATCAGAAAGGCGTTAGGTTGGGAAAGGCTGCATTACATAGATCTCAGGCACCTTGCACACGACCCACAGGAAAACAGAGCAAAATAACAGGATGTCAGTTGAAATGAAAGTTCACAAGTCCCTAACTCACTTTGTAATCATAGCCAGTGCTGAAAAGGATGTTACTTGCTGTTGGGTGCCATTCGATGAGACCCACCCTCCGTGCATGGCCAAGGAGCTCCTTCTGCGCATCTGTGATGCTTTTCGTTAGTATGTGCTGAGGAATGTTCCATATTTTAACCTAAGAGACACAAGGGTGCACCAGAGTCTAAGCAGGCTCCATTAATCAACACACCCGTCGTTAGTAGCAGCAGCATTCAAGACCAATGGTATTCATTAACAACAGTACTAATCAGCCAATGAGGGTGACGGAATGTGGGATGGAGAGATGGTTTGAAGGGGGTGGCAGAGGGAGAGACAAGTGCACATCCAGTGCAGATCCACAATTTCATCCAGTTCTAGTTCCTTTGACTGTCACCATTTGCCCATAACACAAACAAAGGCAACCAGAAGAGGACAGAGGGAGTGCATTTCCATCTGCACAGCAGGAGTCATGCTTTGCATCCACCAAAAAGGGGGTGGGGCATCTGTTTTGTCTCACTTCCTGCATTTATGATTTAGGATGGAAGCACCAAATAAAGATCTTAAAGTGTTCTCTGGGCATATGGCCTGCCCAATTGAAATATTCCCTCCATCATTTTTTGTTTGTTACCATTCGTTTCCAAACTTTCCTCCAAAGAACGGCATTTCAGCCTCTCAACAACCCGAGGAGATAGGTTAGGCTGAGACACCATGACATATCCAGGCCTACGTGACCAGAATATGAACTTGGGTTTTAAACATCCAAACCAAATACTCTAACCATAACACTACACTGTTTCTTTAGCAAATATCCATTGGAACCTTCCTAACAAATGACACCTTAGAACCAAGGTAGACCTGAAGCTGCTCTGTCTTCTCACCATCATCAGGAGCATCCCAATGGCTTGTGCACTCTCTCCTCTCCCTTGCACATTTCCACACCTTTTCATTTTCAGAGCTAACCATGATCCAGTGTTCTGCCTGCATCAGCATTTTTACTAACTGTGGTTCGCGCTAAACTGTGGTTTGCAACCATGGTTAGCAACACATTTTCAAGCTGTGGTTTGAGCTAACCATGGTTGGTAACAGTTAGTGCTTGTGAATAAAAGCATTTGGCTTGGTCTGCTTTTCCTCCAAAAGGCCAATGTAAATAGCTAAGTCTGACAGTAGAATTGACTCCCCCTGCAGAAGTAATCATGACTCCCTAGGCCAGATGGCTCCCTCCCTTATCTCGGTAAAATACAGCGCCCAGCCTTCAAGGCCATTTGTCCAGCTGGGTGTGATTGCCAAGAAGATTTACAGCTGGGAACTATCAGGTAGGACCCTGAGCGAAGATGTATCCTGAGATGACAAGATTGCCTCAGGATTGGCCAGAAATGGTCAGGTTATGGGCTGGTGGGGGGAGAGATATAGGAACGTCCAGTCAGGGATTTGATGTCTTTCTTCTGTCCCGGTGATGCGAAGGGCAGAGGGGGCTGCTGTTGAGATGGAGCCCTGTGAAGATTGACCCCCTGGCGGAGCGGACTGGCCTGGGTGACAAGCTGGGTGAAGTAGTCTTTGTTGTTTTGTTAGCTCTGTTTGTACCAAAGTAACTCCTTATTAGACGATTCTGTGTTGAACAATTTGTGTTGTTTTCTTCCTTTCTCTCCTATCTCCCATTTTACTTTTTTAACCCTGAATAAACTTTCCTTGTTTTAACCCTAAATGGTGTGGATATTTTCTCAAACAATTCAGTGCTAATCCCAATGTCTAGACCAGGGCTCTCCAACCTTGGGTCCCCAGATGTTGCTGGGCTACAGCTCCCAGAACCCCTTGCCATTAGCCATGCTGGCTGAGTATGCTGGGATCTGTAGGCCAGCAACATCTGGGGACCCAAGGTTGGAGAGCCCTGCTCTAGACCAGGGGTTGAGGCTCTGAGAGTGTTGGATTCAGGGTGGCAGAGTAGAGGGTGGCTGTTTGGCACCCTTACTCTCTCGCCTTGGAGAAAAGGACGGGTCAGAGTCCTTCACAGTGCTGACGTAACACTAACTCTGGTTATGAAAGGAAAGGGGAAGGGTGAGCCTATAGTAAGGGAGGGGAACCTCCAGTTCTGGGCTTAAGCCGGCACATGGAGGTTTCCTATCCAGCCCACAAAACCTTCATGGATTCCTCCGGGGGGTTGGGCTTAGCTTCCAAGCCCCACCCACTGGAGGAATCCCCGCTGTTGTCTCCAACCACAGATCGGCGGCGTTCACAGCAGGGGATGTGGGTGGGGAACTTGTATGTGTGGTGTCTTCCCTACTGGAAGCATCCAGGACTGAGCTGGCTCCTCCTCCAGCTACTGGCTCAGACATGGCAACTTCGCCTGCTCTGCATTCTCTCCCCAATGGGAGAGGTTGTGGACCAGGTGCAGCGAAGCTGAATTGCTGGGGAGAGAATCCTCCAAAGACCACGGCACCTTTGATGTCGTTCAGCCCATGGAGGGCTAGGTGGGGTGTCATCCAGCCCCCCCGCCCCAATTTTGGTTATATAGGGTATATATAGGTTATATAGCCTATAGGGTACTCTTCATCTTCTAAACATGGTTAGGAAATCGGGCAGTGTTACGTCTGCACAAGGAAAGTATTTCATAGCCCCAGAGGTTCCAAAAACTTACAGTGGCATCTTCGGAGCATGAAGCTATTACAAAGTCGTCAAAAGGATTCCACTTAATATCTAAAACATTCCCTTTGTGCCCACAGATGCGAGGGTAATGCGGGTCAAGCTTTCCTGTCTGGAAACAAACAGAAAGGTTAGGCCCAAAACTACAAGGTCTCTGATGAGGCCTGTCAATTGACACAAAACAAAACAAATCTGGATTTTCTAGATCCTACATGGTTTTATCATCCTTCTTCGTTTTATCCCGACATCTTAAGACACAATCCCATGCATTATTACTTGGATGGGAGACCCCTCCTCTAGTTTCCTGCATTGAGCAGGGGGTTGGACTCGATAGCTTTAGGCTCCTTCCAACTCTATCTATGAAATCTATGAAATTTATGTTTAGACAGAAAAAGCCCTACAATTACAGTATTCCCCAGCCAGTTGGAAGTTGTAGGACTTCTTTCTGTCTAAACTTGGATAGGATTGCGCCCTTAGAGCCATTTCCCAGTCATATGCAACCTATAGTGTCACAATAGGTTGACTTATTACAGGCAGTTCCCAGGTTTCGAACGAGATCTGTTCCTAAGTCCATCTTTAAGTCAAATTTGTATGAAAGTTGGAACAGAAGCCGCACAATGTTTTCAAAGTGTTGCAAACTATAGTGCGTGCGTTCTTCAGTATGAACCATTGTATTTAACTCAGATTTTTACATATATGGCAGTCCGTTCTTAAGTATGAGTTGTCTGTAAGTCGGGCTGTTCTTAACCCGGGGACTACCTATATTTGTTTTTTTATTATTATCAAATGCTTTATTTATATATAATTTAGTACACAGTAACATTACTAATAATAACCATATCTAAATTTACATATATTATAAATAAATACTGGGAATGCAAATTTCCAATTTCTGTCTTGGGCTAGGCACATCTTGTTGCTGCAGTTATATTATCTGGATTGAAGCCTTATGATATCCGCTTAACCTTAATGAGAGCTAAAATTTATTTTTAAAGAATGTCTTTTAACACCCCACCATCCTTTTTTTTTCACCACAAGGACACTGTAGTAGACTTAGGCATTTTGGGGTGTGGCAAAGGGAGAAACTCACTCCTAAGTGGATGACCCTGGGAGATAAAACATGAGACTGGCAAGATGAGGAAGAGGAGGAGGGGGGGAGGGGGAGGGGGAGGAAGGGAAGGAGGTAGCTGGATGTTAAGCAAAGCAGGGTATGGGGGAGAGAAAGACAAATGCTGGGTTGATGGTGATGCCATAAAGGCTGCATGGAGTGCAGGAAGAAATAGCACACTTAATTGGATAAAACTCTACCAGGTGCTATGCAGGTTTCAGGTTGCATCTTGAACAGCCAGGACAAAGAAGAAAATAATAGCCGATCCCCCACTTTTGAAAATATAAAATCTAGATCCAGATCATCCCATTATTTGCTGCTTTGTCCCAACAGTCCTAGGTGCAACCTGAAACCAGCATAGCAAGTATCAGGCAGAGCCTAATTCAATACAGTCTCCTATCATTGCCAACACTCGTCTTATAGCTGTGACTAAACGCAGATTTTAAGGCCCCATTATGGGTTACTCATGTAGAAAACAGAGGCTTCCCTTCTGCAGATGTCCACTCTCAATGCATGGTTATCAGGGGCGTGGCAGCAGCGCATCCCTGTTGCCTACATAAAAGGGGCGTTTGTGGCTTCAACCTCAAGCCAGCTTTCTTCCCTCCCTCCCCCCCCTCTTTAACATCCAGCCTGATGAAGAGCTCAGGAGAACTCAAAAGCGTGTTCACTATTTTGTGACAGTTTGGTTGTTCCTAACAAAGGTACTGCCGGACTGTGGATTCCAGAATTTATAAAGAGTCATCACTAAAAACAGCGCACCCAGCAGTGCAGGATTGGAGCACCCACTCAACAGCCACAGACCTTTAGTGTTCTCCAACCTTGGGTCCCCAGATGTTTTTGGCCTACAACTCCCAGCATGCCCCAGCCAGCATGCTGGGAGTTGTAGGCCAAAAACATCTGGGGACCCAAGGTTGGAGAACACTGCTTTACATCCTCTCTGAAATATCACAAGAGCAAGACACCTTCCTAGAGGGAGGTAATTAACCCATGATTTGCTGGGTTGTGTGCTACACATGAGCCACTTCCACTCTGCATAAGCAACCTCTGATCAGGGATTGTGGAGTGTGGTGTGCAAACCCGTAGCGCCTCCCCAGTAAGATGGGCAAGAGAGGCTTTGGCAAAGCTCTCTTCTGATTATGTACTTCAGCTGCTCAGTTAGGCAAGGAGAAAAGGGCTCTTTAGCCCCCTCACTCAAGTGAACAGCAACTCTTCCACAGTTCTATTGCTGTTCGTTTGTACTGGGGACAACAGATACCAGGAAATTCTTATGCAATTCAGTGGCTAACTCCAGTGTCAGCTTTTCTACATGAGGCTGTTAATCGGCTGTTAATCCAGTATATCTACTTTTAGTTTTTGTCTTAGAATTGAGATCAGACCCTACACAAAGAGCATTTCCTTTCCTGCTTTTCTGCTACATAACCTCTAGGTGGCACTGTGGTATAGTGGAGTAGAAAATGACATGAAAAATGAAAAAAGCAGTTTCCTTCACTTTCACAATTAAATGCGGCATTTTCCCTGCTCTAAAAAAACACAAAAAAAACTTGCTGAAAGTGCTCTTTAGACACAGAAGCGAAACTGGAGGGTAACAACGTAATCTAAAGAACCCATAAACAACCATGAGAAAGGAATGAGAAGCGCACAATAAATGTCTTGTGTAGAAAGGCCTTGTGTGATGAACACATGAGGGTAAACAAGCCCTTTACTTATGTCTCAGTTCATACGAGACTGGGCCAGCAGATGGAGCCAATATTGTGAAATTTTCAAGCCCTTGCTCAGTTCAAAACACGGCCCATATTAAAAACAAGTTGCCAATTCTGGCTTTAGAAGTTGCTCTCACATCTCTGCCCACTCCACCCCCACCCCCACATACACACACCAGCTATATGTGACAGACCTATGTGGCACTTACTTGATTTACTGGTATTACAAGAAAGGCTCCTCCACCTGCACATTCTGTCACAACAGCAATGAAACGTGGGTTCACAGCACAGAAGTGGTTGTCATGGACACTCTGGGTGATGGGCACACAGTCATAGCAATTCTCCTTACTGGCTGCCTTGCCATAAACATGGCGGAATTTTGAACACCGATACTGAGGGTACCATGACATCTGCAATGTACAAAGAGAATCGAACAGATGGAAAGCTTTTTAATCTCAGTAGGCTGAAAGCAAAAAGTAAGGTAATCACAACTTCCGGTCATGTTGTTCGAATGTCTGACTGCCGTCTCCCAAAGCAGTTACTTTATTCCCAACTCAAGGATGGAAAGCGGAATATTGGTGGTCAGTATAAGAGGTTTAAAGATGTTCTTAAGACTAATCTAAAAAAATGAAACATAAACATCGAGAACTGGGCAGCTCTGACCCATGAACGATCTAAATGGAGGTTGGCCTTTCACAAAGGTTCCATGGACTGTGAAAAAGCCCGAGTGCAAGGTGAAAGGGAGAAACGTGCTAAGCGAAAAGCACGTCAAACGAATCCTTCACAGGACCATCTTCCATCTGGCAACCTGTGTCCTCACTGTGGGAAGCTGTGTGGATCTAGAATTGGCCTCCACAGTCACTTACGGACCCATCGCTAGAGTCTACACAATTTTTTTTAACAATTTCCTCTTTTTATAATTTTCTTTTTGTAATTTTATCCTGGAAGACAATCTTACTCGGTCACGAGTGATCACCTACTACTACTACAAAGAGAATACCAGCATGAAGCCACCAGGCCCTTTAACATTTCACACAGATGAAAATAGGGACACGCTTGTATATGCATAACCCACCCACCCCATTCTTACATCTATGATTACTGCCAGAGTCTACCCAAAACACACACACACACACACACACACACACACACACACACACTGCTGAAGGTTCTTCACTGACTGCTGTATTCATTCCTCCTGCAATAGCCTATCCTGAACTGGCTTCTGAAGCAGGTGTGTTACTAAACTGACACCCAGGTTGCAATCTGATGCATACTTACTTGGGAGTAAGGCCCACTGAACAATGCCTCAGTGGACGGGTTTCTACTCAGGGGGATGGGTTGGATTAGTTTCCAAATCTGGAAGTCAGTCCTCCAAGTCAGACTGACTGATGAACTTAGTAGATGGTGCTGTGGAGACAATTCGTGTGAAAGATGCTCCCCAAGAAGCCCTGGACCAAGGTCAATGCCAAAGCCTTGAATTGTGGCTGAAAACTGGCTGGCAACCAGCAATAAAGGTATAATATGGTCCATGCATCCGACTTCAGTCAACTGTCAGGCAGCTGCCTTCTGAGTCAACCAAAGTTTCCAAATAAGACAATCTTCAAGGGCAGCCACACAGAGAGTGCACTGCAGTAATCAAACCAGGAAGTTACCAAAGAATGTAAGACAGCCGCCAGGTCCTCATGAGGGCAAGGTGGTGGGGTGGGAATACATACCATCAGGGCCGGTGCTATTAGGCCAACTAGGCAGCTGCCTAGGGCGCAGGGCTAAAGGGGGTGCCAGAAATAGGGATGGAGGGCTCAACTGGGAAGGGGGGGTACGCTAAATATTTAGAATCATAGAATCATAGAAAAGTAGAGTTGGAAGGGGCCTACAAGGCCATCGAGTCCAACCCCCTGCTCAATGCAGGAATCCAGATCAAAGCATCCCTGACAGATGGCTGTCCAGCTGCACCTTGAATGCCTCCAGAGTGGGAGAGCCCACCATCTCCCAAGGTAGTTGGTTCCATTGTCTTATTGCTCTGACAGTCAGGAAATTTTTCCTGATGTTTAGGTGGAATCTAGGTTCCTGTAACTTGAGCCCATTATTCCGTGTCCTGCAAACTGGGATGATCGAGAAGAGATCCTGGCCCTCCTGTGTGTGACATCCCTTCAAGTACTGTAAGAGTGCAATCATATCTCTCCTCAGTCTCCTCTTCTGAAGGCTAAACATGCCCAGTTCTTTCAGTCTCTCCTCATAGGGCCTCGTTTCCAGTCCCTTTATCATCCTTGTCGCCCTCCTCTGAACCCTCTCCAGTTTGTCTACGTCCTTCTTAAAGTGTGGTGCCCAGAACTGGACGCAGTACTCAAGATGAGGCCTAACCAGTGCCGAGTAAAGGGGAATTATCACTTCCCGCGATTTGGAAGCTATACTTCTATTAATGCAGCCCAAACTGTGATTTGATCTTGCCTAGGGCACCAAACTGCACCAAAGACCAAACTGCCTTGCACCGGCCCTGCATACCATGGTGCCTTAGCTCAAGGATGGGGAACCTCCGGCCTACAGCCTAGAGGTTCCCCATCCTACAAAGGTTCTCCATCTCGCCCCAAGCCTCTGAAAGCAGCTGGGAGAAAATCACTGTTGTTATCTCCAATCAGTGATAGCAGATATCAGCTGGAAATCCCTTTAGTGCGCTATGGGAGGGCGAGTGGCATGCTAAGTGCTGTGCCCACCCCATGCCCGCCCCAACAGGCTTAGCTGAATAAGCTTTTTTTTTATTAAATCAGAAGCATATTGTGACTTGAAGAGGTCAAGTACTTCCCTAAGTAGAGCTTGAGGGTAAATTCCAACATCTTTCTTAATCCCTCCTTATGAAAATAACTGTGAATAACTGTGAATAAACTAGGTGATTTCTTTACACAGTAAAAAAGAATGTAATAATCAGAATTCCTGGCACTAAAGGGAGAAGAGATTGTTATCTCTCCTTTAAAGAGAGTAGACTGTTTGCCCCAGGGCATAGCAGCCAGTTTCCCTGAAATATCTGAGCATATATTTATTCATATCTGTGTAGTGAGTTTACCCCACTGTACATTATGAGATCTATCTACCGTATCTATCTATCGATCGATCGATCTATCTCATATAAGCCCACACCTCTTATCTTCCAATATGGGGGTCCAAATCCTTGATTCTACCCTATGCTTTTTACTGAGACAACATTCCTAAAGATTTCAATGGGACTTACTCACAGACAGGACCGGTTCAAGGCAGTTTGGTGCCCTAGGCAAGATCAGATATTTAGTGCCCCCCCATCCCACTTGAGAGCACTGTACAGTAATACCTTGGATTGCAAGTAACTTGGTTTGAGAGTACAGAATCCATGAAGGGGGTAATGAAAACATGCACGCTAACCCTGCGCCCTGGACGCTGGCCATATCCCACTACCATGAGTTTGGCATCAGTTTGGGAGAGGAATGCTTACTGAGATTCTCATACTCATGGAGGAAGCCTTTCATGTGTACACCTGTACTCCCATATGCCCTCTTCAGACTGACAGTGCGCGCACAGTAGCTGGGGTGTGTGGCTGAAACACACATCAGCATCCAGGAGTCTGGGCTAGCGCATGCATTCTTGCTACCCCCTTCACACATCCAATACCCAACAGGTACTGAACACCTGAATAAGACTAGGATGTGATCAGATACCATCAGGGCTTTTTTTCTGGTGGAACTCACCGGAACTGAGTTCCAGCACCTTTTCTTCTATTAATTGCATTACAATTTAATCGCCATCTACTCCCAAGGAAATGTAATCCAAGAGTTCCGGTACCCTTTTCTCCAGAAAAAAAGCACTGGATACCATTCTATTCCCAACATACTAGGAGTATAAAAAAGGAGTCATTTTAAAAAAATTAGTGAGAGATGGGCAACATCTCATGGTGCCAGTTGAAACTTAGCAGGGGCTGTTTGTGGACACAGATAGACAGCTCCTAGCACTACCAATCAAAAGGCAGTGTGCCATTATTCCGTCTTTTCCTCCTTAACGGATATTTTGTGGAAAGACAAAAGGTGGAAGAAACAAAGGGAAAACACAGGAGGGTTATACGTGGAAGGTGATGTCATCTAGACTCCCGGTAAAATTCTGTGCATGAGGCAGGGCAGTTGCACATTAAAAGCACCGCAGCTTTGGAAACAACATCCCCAGCATGCTAAGCCATAGTTTAGCAAGCTGGG
Organism: Shinisaurus crocodilurus; assembly: GCA_021292165.1. Classification (NCBI taxonomy): domain Eukaryota; kingdom Metazoa; phylum Chordata; class Lepidosauria; order Squamata; family Shinisauridae; genus Shinisaurus; species Shinisaurus crocodilurus. The sequence continues at coordinate 116,867,889 of CM037877.1, forward strand.
AACCAGCATCAGACCCACACACTCTCACCCCTCACTTGCCTACTCCTGGTTTGTTTGTTTATTATATTTATACCCCGCCTTTCTTCCTGCAAGGAACCCAAGGCGGCTTACATAATCCTCCTTCTTCTCTCCATTTTATCCTCACAACAACCCTGTGAGGTAGGTTAGGCTGAGAGTCAGTGACTGGCCCAAAGTCACCCAGTGAGTTTCATGGCAGAGTGGGGACTAGAACCCGGATCCCCCGAGTTTTCCATTATATCCAAATTGAGGAACTATGCTTTACAGTGACTAGGTTTGGACGACATGCTACGGCTCGTCAGGTTGCATATCCAACCCCTGCTCAAGGGTTGTCATGTCGTGTGAACCCAGCGAGCGTGGGCTATGCGAGGGTTAAACAACCCTTGAATAACCCTAAAACAGACCATGGGTTGTTTAACCCTTGCATAACCCATGTGTGCCAGGTTTGCACGACACGACAACCCGAGTGGGGGCTGCATATTCAAAATGGCAGCTGCACGCACCACCTCAGACGTGCCACAGCCTCACGTCGTGCGAACAGCCCCAGTGAGTTTACTAACCGGGATTGTAAGATGTGTTTGTAAACCAACATTAAACCACAGTTCCCTGTTTTGGATATAATGGGAAACTGTAGTTTAAGCTAGCCAGGCATGAAGGGGGAAGGGAGGGGAGGGGAAGCATGCAGGCCCAAAGCTCTTTCTCGGCCTGCTTAAACCATGGTTTTGCAAGCCAGGATAGTTACATCTGAAAAGGCCCAGAGAGTGAAACCACACCCAAAACACCTCTTGTTCTGCCAGTATCTGAGGGCCAGACTCAACATGACAGGGGATAGAGGAGGCCTACTCCACACACATGAAAAACACACACGTGCTCAGCTGCTTTAAAAAGTTTTCACTCAGTCCAGCTCTGATACGGGAAGTGAGCCAGGCTGGGAGAAAACCTCTTAAAGCAGCAGAGCACATCAAGATAAACTGTGGGAGGGGCAGGTTTCGCTACACCAGCTCCCTCCCTGCACACTCCTTTTCTCGTAAAGAATAAACCTACCCGATTCCCATCTTATGCATGAACAGAACATACAAGCAGACAAATTACACAAGGCTGCCCCTCAAGTCTACTTTCGCCCTGAGTAGTTCTAGCTACACTTCTCACTATAGCCCCTTTCTTAAACTATCAACCAAAAAATGGATACAATTGGGAGGGGTGGGGGTGGGGGTGGGGGTGGGGGAAGAAGCAAGTTAAGATCCAATTTCTCTACTCTGTATTTTGTACCCTTTTTGCCCGTTTCGTCACTGGCATCCTAAGCAGGTAAAAATGTTTCTGAAAGATCGATTTACCGCTCATTCGTTCTGCAGCCCCTCAAACTCATTTTCACTCTGTAAAGTTGATCCAACCGCTGGTTATTTCGCATAGGCAACGGAAATTTGAGACCAGTCCATTGTAGCTTACTAAGGGAAGACTATGCTAAGGTTATTCCTCCCACTCCCTTCCTTCACGTCTCTCCCTTTGCTGTCTCCCACACCACTGAGGACTGTACTACGACAGGACTGTAAGCTCCTCAGGGCTGGGACCTGTCTTTCTGACTTACTTTACATCAGGACTGCACAGTTTGTGACCCATCAGGCCAAGCTATGTCCACTAACAGTGTGGTAAACCTCCCTTTTTCTTTTCTTTTTTTTTGCTACCTGCCTGAGGGCCAAAACAGACATTACTTTAAATCTGTGTCCAGCAGCTACAGCTTTTTTTTTTTTGCTTTTTTTTCATTTTTACTACAGAGTAGGCACAGGGCCAGTTCGGCTCGAACGGCATGGGTGTGTGTGTGTAGGGTTTCTTAAAGATCTGGATTCCCCACCCCACCCCCGTGCCTACTCTAGAGCAAAATGAACAAAAGACGTACCTTAGTTGCTAGATACCGATTTGAAGTAATGTCTGTTTTGGACCTGAGCCTGCAAAATGGAACAGGATATCTGGCCCTTGAGTAGGCACGATACATACACAGCCAATGAGGATGGTGGCCAGCTGACTGGCCGGGGATGGGGGCGGGGGAGTTTGCCCTGTCCCAGTGTCTTTAACAGCAGCGATGTGTGGAAGTCCAGAAGTCGTCATGTGCAGTTCTTCATAGCAGTGAGAAACATTATCAGCTACTAGTAGTCTGCAGTTCAAGCTGCTGTTAAGGCACAAGAGCATGACTGGTTAAGTCCCCCCCCCCATGTCATTTGGTCCACTCTGCCCATCAGCCAGAGAGAGAGAGGGGGGGGGGGGACTTCATATGCCTGACAACCTGCCCTGTTCATGGAGCCTCAGGGCAGCAACAAAAACAGGAAGCTTATCACTCCCCAGAAGGGTTGCCAATATGTGGCCGGTGGGCTGGCCTTGTGGGTCACAAATTGTGTGGGCCTGTATCACAGTGATGATAAATAGTAAAAATAAAAACAGTATCTTTTGACACAACTTACCTTTCATTTATTTGCAATCTATTCTCGGAACAAATTAAATGTTTCTAGACGCTCCAGTCAGCTATGTTCTGGCACTCTCAAGAAAACAAAAGGATAATAAAATAAAATAAAATAAAATAAAATAAAAAGAAGTAATTTATTCCTGGTCTTCTTCTCAGCAGCCCACGCTGACTACACATGCCTGCCCTCAGTCTGCGCTGCTCGTCCAGTGTGTACTAGCAAACAAAACAAAGAAATCGGAACCTGAAACCTTGTCTGCTTGGGCGTGGCCAGAGCGGCCTCCTTGCCAGTCAGGTGAATCAGCTCTGTTTAAAGTCTTTGCATGTTTACCTGTGACCTCAGGATATCAGTTATCTACCCTCTTGTTTGATTAACTGGCTTGAGGGCACCAGCCAAAGCTCACATATAATGCCAAGGGCTTCCACTAACAGGGATTGCTCCTTAAGACAGACGCGCATTGGGCTAACCAGTTTCCTGCGTTCTGTTATTTTTCTCTCCCCCCTGCCCCAGGCCTGCTTTTTTAATACCAGCCAAAGCACAAAGCACATTATGTTAAACCACCCATGCTCCTGTGGTGGAACTGTACATTCCCATAATGCTGTATCTCACCTAGATATGCACATAGGTTGACCGCTTCAATGAAGTTTTGGGTTCATCCACATTGCTAAGACTTGGCAGTGACAACAAAAATTGTACCTGGGGAGTTTGTGGCTTGTTTTCTCAGTATGTTTTGAAATTAAGCCTCTTGACATCCAAGCCAAGCAAATAACAACTTTGATTAGGGCCAATCTGTCTTGTGATAGTGTGTAAGCTTCTGAGTTGCACAGCATTCTTCCTCAAATTTGTTTTTCAAGATTAAAAGAGAGAGATTACTCTGAGCATAGGCGCAACATTAAGCCCACTGCATTTCTGCCTCTTTTTTTCAGTTTAAAAAAATAAACTCAGACTCTGTGATTTGTATAAATTAACACAGACCTGTGGCTCATGCTGGCTCAGCTTGTCTGAGTGTGGAAAGCTAAGCAGGGTCAGGCCTGGTTATTACTTGGATGGGAGACCCCTCCTCTAGTTTCCTGCATTCAGCAGGGGGTTGGACTCGATAGCCTTGTAGGCTCCTTCTAACTCTATGATCTATGAAATCTATAATTAGGATAACTTTGGCTGTGCAGACATGTCTCCCTCCAGCCCAATCCTATGCTTGTTTTGTCATTTGTGTTTTTCTTTTTGAATGGACTCTAGCTTCAGTGGTGAGGAAGGGCACTTAGTACATGCTCAGAGATACTTTCCCCATAACTTAGCCCTAGTACTGAAAACAGACTCCTTGGCTGAATCCTGGTGAAGTCTTGGCACAAATGAAGTTATGGGGAGAAGGAGACATTGAGAGCTTGCCCATGATGAGGAGGAGCTCTGCAAAAAACCTAAACGAAACAAAACATGTTTTTTGAAGAGCTAGTGGAGGAAGGAGAAATGAGAAATTGTTGCATGGAAGGGAACAGAATACATGTGATCTGGTTGTAGTTTTCCCGCAAACAGGTGGGGTCAGTGCCTAAAAAGAAAATGCTGAGGCTTTAATCTGTGTAGGATATAGTATTCTATCACTATAGTGTGTGGGGTAGGGAAGGCTGTAATTGCTCAGTGGTGAGAGAAAAACATTCTGCATATGCTCAGAGGCATTCTTTATTTCACTACTTTTGCTAACTTCCATGAAATTTAAATAAATTCTTGTAATTCTAAATTAGTGCATGTATATGTGCGGGTCTCTCTCTCTCTCTCTGTATATATGTATATAATTTGTGTCATGGGCCTGTGCCCCGCATCTTTTACGGTAAGTACCTAACCTTGCTTCTACTCCCAGACCTAGCTGGAGTAGCCAGGGAACCTGGAATCCTTTGCATGCAAAGCATATACAGTCATGCCTTGGATTGAAAGCATAATTCGTTCCGGAAACGTGCTTGTAATCCAAAACACTCTTATATCAAAACGAAATCCCCCCCAAAAAATGTGTACAGAGATTTTTAATTTAAGCCGTACTACAGTACTTGTATTGCAAGACGTCGCTTGTATATCAAGTAAAAAATAAATAAATAAATATTTAAAAATTTGCTTGTCTTGCAAAATGCTCTCAAACCAAGTTACGGTACTTGCAATCCAAGGTATTACTGTAGTCTTTCACTGAGCTATGACCCCCTCCCTCAACGATCATTGTTGGGAAGTTTAGTCCAGTTTATTGCCATCAGAATAACTCTTATCACAGAAATTCACACACACATGTTCCTTGAACATTTACTAACCTAGGATGCGGCAAGCCTCTGCTTGCAACCATCTCCAGAAAGATGCTGACTTTGTCGTCATTGTGGATTGTTGAACAGGAAGTATTTTTAAGCATCATCAGCAAATCAGGTCTCTGCTTCTGGGCAGAGCTAGCGGCTGGCTGACAGTTTCGCAGAATTAATATGCAGCCCTGAGGTAGTGCTTACTTGAAAATTGATTTTTCTCTGGCCTTTCCCAATCGCTTCCTATTACTTCCCTTTCTCTGTGTCTTACTGTCTTTTGACAGGTCATAACATGGCCAGTTTTCATCAGTGTATGTCTGACAGCAGGGGAAATTATGAGTGTGTGTACATAAAATTCATATGGGATTGTTGGTATTCACAAATGAAAGTCAATACTCATCCAAAGTTGGATATTCACTGCAACATATGTAATATAGATTCTTTCTTTATCCTTTTAATTGTTTGCCATCACACATAGACAACAATAAACACCACTAAGTGAATAATCTTTATGTGTGTGGTTTTTTCCTTGGGTACATTGCAGAAAAACCAGACAGGATATTTTCCTTATGACAAAGCTGGCTGTTGCAACCACTGTTCTAGAGGAAATGCACTGAAATAACTGCATGATTTACCATTACTAAATGGAGAGACTGATTCCTTCAGCTGACAACTGCCCCCTGCTGGCCAAAATCATCCAGTACAAAAATAACCCCCTCAAAAATATACCGGTGATATTTTATCATTCCTACTTCCCTGAGCAGCAGGAAGTTCCAGGAGAGTTTTTTAAGGGTCAGATTTCTTTTGGATAAGAGAGCACTGATGATTTGTAGTGCATCCTGTAGTATGTATGTACAAAGACAAAAGCAGAGCAGGTCATAAACACAGATGCACCTACAAGCATTGCCAGTGCTGTATTCATTTCAGTGGGGCTTGTGCGGTACTGGAATTAATACAGGATGCCCATGCTAGCGCTTGCAAAATTGCACCCATGGTCCCTTACAGAATCCACAGAATGTTCTCAAGAGGCATACTGGTGGGCCAGGGCCAAGATGTTAATGTTTTAATGCCTTTTTCTGTCACTAATCGCTGAAGAGCAGCTGGGCTTCTCCCTTGTCAGGAGCGGCTGGATCCGTGTGCAGTTGCCCCACTGAACTGCAGGTGACAGCCTTCTCAGTGAAGTTCTTTCAGCCCCTGGACTGATTCAGCACACCTAGGCTGAGCATTGGATCCTCCTGGGCAGGAAAGGTGTGTGAGCAACATGGCCTTCCTGAGCTCTGTTGTGTTTCTGTATCCTTGGTTACTCTTTGGCCCCAATTCCTGGCTTGCTCCTCGATCCTGCTTCCTGCTATATTGCCCTTTGGTGCTGACTACTGACTTGTCTCCCAGCTCCTGGCTCACCTCAGACCGCTTGATGCCCATGGCCCAGCTAGCCCCGATACTCCCAGACTCACTGGGAAATACTTAGTTGAGCTCCAACCTCTGTCCAAGGCTACGTGGAGCTTTAACCAGCCTTGATTTGGCAGCAGTCTCTGAGCTTTTCTACACAAGGCTGTTAATCCACTGTATCTACTTTCAGTTTTGTCGCAGAACTGAGATCTGAGCATTACACAAAGAGCATTTCCTTTCCTGAGTTTCTGCTACATAACCTCTAGGTGGCACAGTGGTATAGCAGAATAGTGCCAATACACATGTGAAAAAAGCAGTTTCTTTCACTCTCACAATTAAATGCCGCATTTTCCCTGTTTTAAAAAAGCTCGCTGAAAGTGCTCTCTCTCTATATAGACGTGAAACTGGAGGATCACAACGTTGTCTGAAGAACCCATAAACTACTGTGAATAGGGAATGACGAGCACACAATAAATGCCTCGTGTAGAAAAGCCTTCTGTTACCTAATGCATGATGAAGCCATTATGGGAAGATGACATAGTACATAGGTACTACGAAGAGTCATCACTCTGGACAACAGGATGAGAGAGTACAGGGGAAAAAAGACCTGCTGCAACACATGAAAGATCCATCTAGTCTAGTATCTGTTTCCAATAGTGGCCAGCCAAATACTTTGAAAAACAGAGCAACAGCCTCTGACATTGTTTGAATGATGCTATTCAGTGGCATACTGCCACTTGCCTTTTAAGCAACTTAAGCCAGACTTCCCCAACCTGGTGCCCTCTAGATGTGATGGACTACAACTTCCATCAGCCCCAGCCAGCACGACTACTGACCCTGCTGGCTGGGGGTGATGGGAGTTGTAGCCTAACACATCTGGAAGACGCCCGGTTGGGGACAGCTGACCTAAGCCAGTCACCATTGCACGTTGAGGGTGGATTCCCTAAATTAACTATGCTTTGTGCGGAGTCCTTTTTTTTTGGTCTTGGAATTAATGCCAATCAGTATCACCAAGGTCTAGGATTATGGGAGAGGAAGAAAAAAAAATCATCACTATCTACTTTCTCCACACCATTCATAACTTGATCAACCTCTATCTATAGTGTCTCCCCTTAGCCTTACGAGGCCATCAGCTAATATTAGCCAAAGGCTTTATCAATTTCCCACAACCCAGAATACACACTTGGCAGGCACCAACACTTTTGATGGGGCAGGACTTGCTCACAAATTGAGAAGAATGGACCCCAGTTAAACAACATAAAGTAACAGACTGAACCCCTATGAGGCAGCACGGCTCAAAGAATTGCAGGCTGTAAAATACAAAAAAAAACCTGGTAGTGTTCATCAAATGAAAGACACGGAGCAGTGTCCATCGAATACTACAAATCTGGGATCAGACATTTTATTTACTTCGTTGCTTTCACAGAACTGTCTGAAAGTAAAGTATCATGCCCAGTGTGTCAATACTGCTCTCCTGGCTTTTTTTTCCCTTTTCTTTTCCAAATAGGGAAGCAAGGAAATAACTCCCTGTTACCATTGGGTTTATGTGCCCCAAAGATACAGGAAGAATAATTAATCACAAGCCATACACTGAAACCTTCATTTCAAGGAAGGACATAAGCCTCTGGGCACACTGACTAACAGAAACTGGGATGGGACTCATGCAGAACAGTTCCTGGCAAGAAGGCTTGAGAGAGCAGCTTTTCTCATTCCACCATTGTAGATCTTCAATGAATACTTGTTAAAAATTATTGCTTTAATTGAAAAAATATATACCTGTGGTAATGTCTTATGTTTTGCAGGGCCACTTCTATTCATTCTAGATCAGTGTTCTCCAACCTTGGGTCCCCAGATGTTTTTGGCCTACAACTCCCAGCATGCCCCAGCCAGCTATGCTGGGGCATGCTGGGAGTTGTAGGCCAAAAACATCTGGGGACCCAAGGTTGGAGAACACTTATCTAGATGTTGCCCAATCTCTGGAGTAGAACGGAACAGTAATTCAACCTCAGGACCCACCTTTAACTCCAACTTGCAACATGGGACACTTTTCATTGTTTACCTGCATATGTCCGTCTTTCTCTGGGTATATGCACCACACTTAAACTGGGTTAACGGCCATTCCCCCTCCCGAGGGAACCCTGGGGACTGAGGAGAAATAGGGATCTCTTGCAGAGAATTCTCAACACCCTCATGAAGGAACAGCACCCAGGATTCCTTGGGGTAAGCCCAAAGCAAAGCATAAAACAGCTGAAATAGTATAAACCAATAGCAGGTTGTACTATAGATATTCCCTCATCTGCCTCCTACTGTTCCCCCTGCCATTTTCTGCTCCCTTTTCTCCTCTTGGGAGAAGAAAAAAAGTGTTTTCCATTCTTTTTTTTAAAGGTCAGCGATGGCACCAATGGTGCGCGTGTAACCCACCTTAGATCCACTTGTGGGTCCTGATCTACCCCTTGAAGACCAACAGAACGTAAGATGCCTTCATGAGTGCCAAGACAGTATCAGAGTAAACAGAACTGTTTGCACGTACAGCACCTGAACATGGTTGGCTTGGTGTCTCAGACTTCAGCATAAACATGACCCTGGCAGCTTGGTAACGCAGCAGCCTTCAGCTGCTTTGCTCCTTTAGAGGCTGCTGCTTTACCTACAGAATTACCAGGCACTTGCCATCTGCTCCCTCCATTCGCAGCACGATACATTACACTGGATGTTGCCTCTAAAAGGAAGACTCCTTTTGTGAAGAGAGAAACGGAAAGAAATGTAAGACACACAGGCTGGAATACTGCACATGATCTCCTTCTGCCGCAGAGATAAAGACCACCTCAGAGGTGGGCAAACTGCAAACAAAAAGCACTAGCTAATAATGCAGGATTCACTGCAGACATTTGGAAACAGCAATCAGTTGTAGGTCTGATCATGCATTTTGATCCCTGCAAATGTAATTAACGATGGTATTAACCCCATTCCCTTAAAGCCATGAAAATAGCTGATTTTACCTGTTTAGAGGCTGTTCCAGAATAACCCCTCAGCAAAATGGTTGGGCTGCATCTTTAACAACACCAATAGCTTGTGGCTGCAAGTCTTAGATTCATAGATTCATAGATCATAGAGTTGGGCGGAGCCTACAAGGCCATCGGGTCCAACCCCCCTGCTCAATGCAGGAAACTAGAGGAGGGGTCTCAAGTCTTGAAAACCCACCACTCCTTTCCACAGGGCTGAGATAAAGAATGCAACCGGAAACACACCTACTACTGAGTAAATTCGACTGGACACTGAAGGACTTAGGTACTTCTCAGCAAATAGGTCAAGGATTCCATATAAGAGTTGCCTGGCTGCAACCCAGAGACTGGGGTTGCCAGGCTGCAACCTGGAGATCATCATAATGCTGCTGTTGCTCCTCCTATAAGGTTTTCTTCACCCTCCTTTCCTGCCTTCTTAAGCAAATGGTACTTCTGTCTTGCTCCACAGCAGCAGGGGATGGATGGGTGGGTGGGTGGGTGGGTGGGTGGGTGAGCAACATGACCATGCAAAATACCAGCATGGGGATCATGGTGACAGCACTGTTTGCTGCTGCTGTAGGAGAGAGTGAAAGGTATACCAACAATCTCCAGGTTACAATCTGGCAACCCTCCTTCAAACCCACTTTTTAAAACGTGGCCCCATTCTTCACAACTGGGCTGGATTACTGGGTTCAGAGGCAAACATTTTTAATTTACTGTTTGATTTCTTCTAACTTGTAACCTATGCCACACTGCCAGTTTCTTTCATCCCACCCCCACCCTCCACTCCCGCTGGAGGTACTGGGTGGGCTGCAGCACTGAGGCCACCTGAAAGTGGGCTGAGACTCACTGGTGGTCCCCAGTCCCCAGTTTGAAAATTGCCACTCTTTCACATTGGAATACCTAGCAGCTCAGAATGACATACGTAGTCACTTGGGTCAAACAAAGAGCAAAGGTACCATTTAGAGAAGGCAAGGAGCCCGCCCCCTCTGTGCTTTAGATCACGTGTGAATTATTCCCAGGAACACCTCTATTTCTGGTCAGCTCACTGGTTCTGCACACTGTGTGACCAATGTTTGTAAACAGTTAAGAGGATGTGTGTACCAGGAGTGCCTGCCAAAGGCACGTCCTTTCGCCTTAATGAAAGGGTGACTATGTTGACAATGTTGCTTTAACTATTATATGACACCCCCCAATCACTTACCCCATCACCCACTAAAATCTGAAATGGTGACCATGGAAATGAGTATGTGACCCTGACTCTCCCCACACACAGCGTCAAGGGAGGAAGATTAGCTGAGAGGTAATGACCCAAATCTCACGTAACGCTAACCCATGGTTTATTTAACCCATGGTTAACCCATGGTTTGTTGCCCTACCTAGGCTTTGTCTGGCAGGCTATTGAACAAGCTGTGGTTTGTTTTCTCATTCCCTGGATTGTTTGTTTCCCTCCTCCTTTGCCCGCTCCCTCCCTGTAACCCAAATACCTTTGTGGTGCTATAGTACTGGCATGTAGAGTGGCTGGGAGGTTTTGACCACTCTTGCCCACTGTCTCTGTAGCCTGGCAAAACAAACCATGAACAGCCCATGGTTCTGTGTTTGCACATAACAACAACCCATGGTTTAAACAACCCAGAGTTCACAACCCATCAAAAAAAACCATAGGCTCTCTTTCTGGATTGTTCATGGTTAACAAACCATGGTCTGTTAGCACAGTTGAGTTTGCACATCATGACAACCCAGAATTCAACGATGCATGGGTTAAATAAACCATGCGTTAGTTACGTGCGAACCAGGTCAGTGACTGGCCCAAGCTCCCACAGTGAGCTCCATAGTTGAGTGGCAATCTGAACCTGGGTCTTCCCAGTCCAAGCCACTATAGGCTGTCTGTGAAAGCCAAAAGGTAAGTGTGGCCAAAAAATGGTCTGCCTCCCACTCTCCCCTTTAAATTTAGGAGATGAACTTATCCCTGATGGGCCCCCTTTGTTACGCACCTGGGCCCAGTCCTCCGAAGGAAACTCATCTGGGAAAGATTACCCTTCCCGCCAACCAGGGGGAAAGGAGCAAACCTCTGTGTCCTAAAAAAAAAAAAAGACTCTGCGTCCTAGAGACTTCCCTGGGAACTTTGGGTAAACAAAAATCTAGTGTTCGAAAATCAGAGGGATTATAAAACAATGTTAAAAGAAAAGGCAGATTAGAGAAATGTCTATTAACTCTATATCCCCGTCTACCACATTCCTAAACTGCAAAATTGTTTCAAAGTGCTGGGTCGATGATCCAAATCTACCAGAATAGGCACAAGACTTCTCAGTGTTGTTACTATGTGTTGGGACTTGAAAAAGATACTAGGAGAGGATATATTGTGGAGTAATATCCTTCCTATCTCACGTTAGTGAGATCAGCAGAGTAGAGTCCCTTTCCAGCTTAAAAGAAGCTTAGATTTGGCTAGTGTTAGCCAGTTAGCATTTGGTAATCCAGGATGCTTTAAGGCAGACTGGATTTCCCTGGTTTTTCTCTCCCACAGAACAATAATCAGAGACACAGTCTTGTAAAAGTTAAAAGTAACATTTATTCACTCAGATTATGCAGTTTCATTCAGGCAGGCTTAAAAGCATTTCTTACAGTTGGTTACAGTTCATTTGGAAATACTTGGGGTCTGAACTTGTGGAGTTCAGACCACCAACTCTGGCTACATGCTGCTACAAGGACCACGTGGAGACAAAGAGGAAGAAGCTGGGAGCAACGCCCACTTCCTGTTCAGGCTGTTAATAATTCAATGAGTACCTTCTAGGAAAACCACCCTAGAAGGTATCAGTGATCTTAACCATTTCACCCAATTACCTGGTGAAACATTAGCCATAGGTTTTGACTGCAATTTTAATTATCCAACACTATGTTTCATCATCCCATTTCAATGGCCCAGATCTATGTCTTCCAAATAGGGTGGGGAAGTGGCGGGGTGGGGTGGGGTGGGGTGGGGGAGAACAATCCATTAATGGATCTGAACAATCCCTTAATGGGTAAGGAGGAACCTGAGACTTGGATCCCTTCTCACTCCTTCTCCCAGCTGTCAACTATGTAGAGTCATCAGGAAGATGTATGGCCTGAACATGCCTTGGCAATACCAACTGACAGGGCCGGCACTACCGCTAGGCAAACTAGGCGGTTGCCTAGGGCACGTGGCTGAAGAGGGCGCAGAAACGCTGCGCTCCTCTTCACTGCCGCCGCCGCGCCACCCCCGCTGGGCCTCCCCCCCGCCGCCCTGCCCGCTGAAGCTGCCGCCGCGCCTCCCCCCGCCCGCCGCCGCCACGCCTCCCCCCGCCCGCCGCCACGCCTCCCCCGCCCACCACCCGTGCCTCCCCCCACCTACTTTCTCCGCGTCGCTTCCGGAGCCCCGCCCGCGTTGTTTTGGCGGGAGGAACCAGGGCAACAGGGCAAAAAACAGAGCGCGGGGGTCCCGTCGCGTCACTTCCTCTTCGGAGGCGGCGGCAGCCAGGGCGGGGGGAAGGTAGGTAGGTAGGTGGTGGCGGCGCAGGGGTTTGCAGGGTTGCTTTGCTCCGGAGCCCCCCCCACGGCACGAGAGGGGGGGCGCTAAATATAATTTCGCCTAGGGCGCCAAACTGCCCTGCACCGGTCCTGCCAACTGATATTCCTCTCTACCCATTTTTAAGAACAAGCCTTATAAAACCCTACTGGCAGCAGCTTTAGGGTGTCTACCTACCACTGGGAGTCCATTCACACAGGAAAATTCGAATGTGCGACAGGAGGAAATCAATGTGTCATGCTTGAAGGGATTATGTGGTGGTGCTTCTGTCAGTGATTGGCTGAGCCGTCCTACTCCTAATGTCAGAGAGGTATAGTAGAGCCAATTCTCACATTCACTGTTGACAGGGGTAAAGCCATTACCAGGTAATATTCCCCTCCCCTCATCACTTTCCCCTATGGTGAATCTTTTCTCCTGAATGTGATTCTCACCTAAATGTGGTAAAAGTTGGTATTTGTTGCAGCCTAGAGATCTACTGCAAGTGTGAGTTATCCAGAACATGGTTAATACCAAAATATTACCACATGGGGGGTGTCACATTCAGAATAATAAAACAGCTGTCACCTCATAATAGCCTTATCACTTCAAAAATCAGTGTGAGAACTGGACCTCTGGTGCTTCTTTTAGCCACCATGACTCAGAAAACTAAAAGACCACCATGTGCAAAACAAGTAATTTTAAAAAGTGAGGAGAAAGTTTAAGCGCAGATGGCCCCCAAGCATATGGCTTGCTTTCTATCACAGCAGCGTGTCATGTAAAAGGAGTGAAAAATACACAAAGACCTAAGAGAGCCTTCTCTCAGAAAGAATAAATCACTTGCAGTTCCTCAGTGCACGGCTGTCAAGAACACAGACAAGCTGGTCCCACTGGCAGAAATTCATAGTGTTTCCCCCATGCCAAAGAGTACTTTTGTTTGGATTCCTGCCCTAAAAGGATTATGGAGGAAGAAGCATCATTTGGCAGCATTAACCGAGAGAGATTGCCCAGTAGGCAAAGATTTAAAGTCAAAATTCTGCCACTTTGGTTGAATCACTTGACTTGATGTTTCAAACTGCAATATCATCTATTTTCAGATCCCAGCCACAGAAGCTCCCCCTTCTGGTTAAGCAACCCATGGACCTGGTTTGCACATAATGCTAACCCATGGTTTATTTAACCCATGGTTTGTTGCCCTACCCAGAGTTTATCTGGCAGACAATCAAACAAACAGTGGTTTGTTTTCTCAGTCTCTGGGTTGGTCGTTTCCCTCCTCCTTCGCACACTCCATCCCTGTATCCGAAATGCCTTTGCGGCACTGAAGTACTGGCATGTAGGGCAGCTGGGTTGTTGTCTTTTACCACTCCTGCCTACCACCTCTGCAGCCTGATGAAACAACCCATGAAGAACCCATGGTTCTGCGTTCGCAAGCAGCAGCAACCCATGGTTTAAACAACCCAGATTCACAACCCAATGACAAACTTGTCATTGTAAACCGCCCAGGAAGCCTTTGGGCTGATGGGCGGTAAATAAATATATTAAATCAATAAATAAACTATGGGTTTGTCTGAGCGGCTGGGTTCACACAACACAACAACCCGGAATTCCACATGCCATACCATGCATGTATGGTGCATTATGCGCAAACCCAGCCACTATGTTCTTTCTTAAGGCATTAACTTATGACCTACCATCCCAAACACAGTTTACTACCCATATATTGTGGTGGCCTGCTTGATCGATCACCCACCCACCCACCGACCCACCCACCCCACCCCTATTTTTACAGTCCCAAGCAGGTGGAAAGAATAGGAGGTTTGGGGGGACACTGATGGGCTGAGTTTGGCTTGGTAGATCTTAAATTGTACTGGCTTGTGCAGAACTTATGATCCAGCTGCTCCTAATTCCCCAGCCGCACTGGGAGAGTGGGGGCAAGGCAGGAGACTTACTCTCCATAACTGGCACCCTTTTACGCAGCTAAGGTTAGGACCCCACTGTACTAAGCAATGATAATACAAAGACAAACTCTGCCATTAACTTCAAGGGAAGACATTCCAGGTAAATAAGAGACAGGCAGATAGAAGGAGCCCCAAAGTACAACGACAGAAAACAGGTCTTCTTGATCAGCAAAGCTTGCTCATCTCTCACTCACACACATGCACATTTATTTATTACAAAGGGGTTTATTCACATGGTTTATGCCAACCATGAGTACAACACAAATAACCATTGTCCCGGTTCTGGCCTGTATAGCAACAATCTGTTATTAGAGGTCAGGACATGCTCCTTTTTCTATATATAAGAAAAATCCAGCTCTGAACATGCCGTCCTCTTTCCCATCATTCTGTCACACTCTAGTGTGACCAAGACACAGAACCCAGGAATGAGGCTATTTAGATGAAGAGGCTATGCACATAAGAACGAGTCTGACGTTCAATAGTTTAGGACATCAGGAGCAGGGAACCAATTTAGCCCCTACCCCAATGATGTCCCAGGGTGCATTTTAATTTCACCCACCCAACTGAATGCAATTCCTTCTAATGGGTAAAGGAAACCCCTGCACTCGGGGACAATGACGCTATGGCAGACAAACATTGAAAATGACCCCTAATGTGTCATTAAGTGATCCAACAATCACTACCATTTTGTTTGTTTATACCCTGCCTTTCCTCCAAGGGGCTCAAGACAGAGTACATAATTCTCCCCTTCCATTTTTTTTCACAGCAATCCTGCAAGGCAAGCTGAGAGACAGTGACTGGCCCAAAGTCACCCACTAAGCTTACTGGCCGCGTGGGGATTTGAAATTGGGCCTGCTGACTCCTCGTCTGACACTCTAACCACTACACCACAGCAGTTGGTAGAATAATGTCCCTGTCCCTCCCTTCCCTTTCTGAAGGCAGGTCCAGAGTTGTGGGGAAGAGCCAGTGTGGTATAGTGGTGAGAGTGTTGGACTGGGACTGAGGAGATCCGGGTTCTAGTCCCCACTCAGCCATGAAACTCATTGGGTGACTTTGGGCCAGTCACGGACTCTCAGCCTAACCTACCTCACAGGGTTGTTGTGAGGATAAAATGGAGAGGAGGAGGAGGAGGAAGAGGAGGAAGAAGATTATGTAAGCCGCCTTGGGTTCCTTGAGCTACCCTAAGTCCTGAATTTATTAGAGGTCAGGAGTGTAACTTGCCTCCTCGGGGCCTGGCTGGTTTGGGGTAACCAGCCCAAGCCAATGGCCTTAGCAATGGGCGAGCGGGGAGGGATTGGCTCTCCACTCCTTGCCTCTTTGCTATCCCAGTCATCACTGAGACTGTTGCATTTGTAATAGGAGGAGGAACTCAGTGGGGCTTTAGCTACTACAGTAATACCTTGGATTGAGAGCATAATTCGTTCCGGAACCGTGCTTGTAATCCAAAACACTCTTATATCAAAGCGAGTCTCTGGTGGGCATGAGCGGGGCCGATTTCGGCCCACTACACCGCTCGAAGCGAGCGGTTACATCCCTACGTATTGCAAGACGTCGCTTGTTTATCCAGTCAAAATTTTTAATTTTTTTTTTGCTTGTCTTGCAAAACGCTCTCAGACCAAGTTACTTGCAATCCAAGGTATTACTGTATATACTAATGCATGCTGGGAGGCTATCCCTTGGTAGGCTGATGGCTTGCTAATAGTCTGGTATGATTGGCTTTAATTCTCCTTAATGGAAAATAATTATTAGGAGATGTTTTTCCTGAATGGACAATCTATCCACAGGGGTCTGGGTGCAAGACCAGTGCTCTGCAGATGTATGCATGTGCGGGAAAGAAAAGTAATTTGGATGGAAAGAGAATCAGACACAGAAGGAAACTCATATTGGATGAAACACCCTTGTGGTGCAGTTGCTCTCTTTGGGAGACCCCATACAGGATTAGTTGTGGTGCTATCTGCTTATAGGAGTGTACTTGTCCCCACTATGCTCTGCTTATACAGTTAATATTAGACTGTGAAGAAGAGAGCCTTTGCGGGTTCACACATACACACATACACATACACACATACACACACACACACACACACACTCATGTGTGAACCGGCTAAAGGCTGGGGGTGGGGTGTGCATAGTTCCTCTAGAAGGGATGGTGCCTGGAAGTATGGAGGAGCCTGGCTGAGGGCTTTCATATGCAGATGTAGTTCAGGCCCAGTAAGCCATGACTCATGAGCCTCCCTCATCCTGCCTGGCCAGGTGAAGTGCATTATGATTGGCTAAGAGGCAGCAGAGCTACAGGGAGGAGGGGAGGGGGGGGAAAGGTATATTTCCCAAAGTGTGGGTTTTGGTCTTTGTTCTACCCGGCTGTGGTAATGGCAGTAAGCCAAGGACCCCAGGCAGCTCCTGGTGAAATTAGCTGGATTGAGGGCTCTAGTAAAGGCAAGCCTTGTGGGAGTTTTACCCATCTCGGACCTTCGGGTAGGTGTGGTAATCTCCCTCGGGCAGCGAGGCTGTGCTGGATTTAACCCTTGAAGAGAACACCCTCAGGTAACAGGTGTGTGCCTGAGAGATATTAAGGAATCAGGTTTTATTGTTTTGCAGCTATTACTGTGTACTAAAGTGTCTCTCTCTTTATTTTGTGTGCTTCTCTCATTTCCCTAATCTTGTTGTGAAATGCTACCAGAATAAACCTTGTCTTGGTTTACCCCACATGGGTTTTGTAGTACTCTGTGAGTTCAGTATCTAAGTCCAGGTTACAGAATTAAAGGCGAGTCCCTGAACAGAGATCCAAGTAGGATTGCAGACAGCTGAGGCTGGCAATCTGGTATCTTGAGATCTCAGGGGGGTCTTGGTTCCTTTGGAGTAGGAAAGGGTGGGGGTGTGGCAGGCCAGCCAGCCCCCCCCTTCCTCCACATAGACAAATATTATAAAAGGACTCCATAAGTCTCTAGTGCTCTCTCACACACAAAGGAAGCTGGGTCCTGTAACGCTGCCCCTGGAACTTTTCACTGGCCAGAAGTAAGGAGCATGCAACATTGCTATTTAAAAGCTAGCTAAATTCTTCCTGACTGCAACACACATTCCTCTGTGTTTTAAAGCCTTGCTCATCTGTTGCTGAAAATATCTCCTTCAAAAGTCACTTCCTTGGAGAGAAAAGCTGCAATGGCTCCAATTTATTAGTCATTTCTCTAACATTTCAGATTTGGAGAAATATCTGACAACAACTGCCTGACACCAGCCATCTTGCAGATTAACAATAACCACTCTTCCTATATTGCAAGCATAGGGAAGCCCAGCAACCTTCCCTTTGGTCAAATTGGTTCATCTGGCTTCGGGCTGTATACTTGGTAAGTCAGCAACTAGGTAGAGAGTTTTATTCCTCTATCTCAGGGCTCTCCAAGCGTGGGTCCCCAGATGTCGCTGGCCTACAGCTCCCAGCATACCCAGCCAGCATGGCTAATGGCAAGGGATTCTGGGAGCTGTAGTCCAGCAACATCTGGGGACCCAAGGTTGGAGAGCCCTGCTCTATCTGATCTCCCCTTTGAAACATGCAGACTGAATACTGATTGTAAAAAAAAGAGTCTGATGTTGTGGGGTAGCCGGAATAGCACCATATTAATGCAAAACACAAGAAAAGGGTGGACCTCAAGCTGGCATGAGAGGGAAAGGTTTATTTCTCAATGGAAATCATTAAAGGTTCACCAAGTATCAAATAAATATCTTCTTTGGGGGTGACATATTCAGGCGATCTCCTGAGATACTTTCTCTAAAAGGAAGTTGGGAGAAAGGATTTATGAACAAGTCTTAAGAAGAATGGGAATCTAATAATCTGCATTCAGAAGACTCGTCTTGAACTGGCATGCTACAGCATCAACATCAACGTCAATAAGCTTGAAGAACAGATTCTTTGAGCAACTACCGAATATATGCTATTACTGCATCCCAAACCAAAAAGTAGTATGCATCATCATGGCAAACACTCTGCCTCTCTTCCTTCCTCCTGCTTAATTGTCTGATGCAGAGCTCGTAATGGGCATGATCACATCATTAAATTAAAAAGAACCATCATCCTGACTTGCTCTAGCCTGGGCATGTTGCCTATTGAAAAGCCATTTGAAGATAAGTAATCATTCTCTGTGGCTGACACTGGAGAGGTTAGGGCCAAACTAGACATTACTTGCCATTTGCATGTTCCTTTCCCTGTTCTTGCTTTTGTTTCTTTTCCAGCTTTGGTATGCTGCAAGTCTGAGCAGAAGAATGATGGGGATGAGGAGCTGTTTAACCCTTTCTCCTTTTCTTCCGGTGTTTTCCCACTCAAAATACTGAATATAGCAGAATCTTTAAGCTCATTGGTCCATATCCAGAATATTTTTGGTGAGGGGGCCTAAAGGTATACGATTATCAACATATTCTGCATTAAAATATGCAGGATGTAATGCATTTGGTTGGTCACTGTGGGATACAGAACGGTGGACTAGATGGGCCCTTGCTTTGATCCAGTACAGCTCTTCACATATTCTTATGCATTATAAAGACATTAAAGTAATGAACATTGCAATCCCATATATGTCTACTCAGAAGTAAGTCCCTTTACTCCAGGTAACCCCAAGGCTGCAATTCTATAACTCACTTATCTAAGAGAAAGTCCCACTGAACTCAACAGGACTTACTTTGGAGTAGACATGCATAAGGTTGTGCTGTAATGCTTGCAGCCCTCATTTGCTTTTAAAAATAATCAATCAATGAATGTTTTAGTTGATCAATATCAAATTTAATCAATGAAGACAAATTTTAATCAGCAGGGCTGCAAATTAAGTACTGCATATATTTTGAAGCCACTTTCATCCTGGTGTGTTATTTCAACAGGATACAAAAAGGAAAAATATGAAAGATGGCCTTTGCATCAAACAATCAGTGAGAGGCTTTTGTCCATTAAGTTGTACATGAATGTACAGAACTTAAAACTTTTTTTTCAAAAAAAAAGAAGAGAAAAGGACAGCTATATTGAGACTTTGGTAATATACAAATCTATTCCAATCCATCGGTTAAAAGGCAGATGATTAAATAAAGAGTCTCTAGATCAGTTGACAGCCCAATTAGAAAACAGTTTAAGAAAAAGTGTTCTGAGCTCAAAGACAAATGAAAACAAAGAGCTGATTATCAGTTGTCGCAAATATTCAAATCCAGAGGTTCATTGCAATGGGTGTTCAAGAGACAGAATATGCTGTTTATCTCAGAGGTTTTGCTGCTCAAAATGGATTTTTCTGGAAACCACCTGCTAGTTTCAATTTCTGTTCTGCAGGTGTCATCACCCACAATGAACGAGATGCCACATACACCTTTGCACCCTGAGGTCATCCAGCTGGAACTGGTCCATATCCAGAATATTTTTGGTGAGGGGGCCTAAAGGTATACGAGGCATGACAGGGGCAACAAATAAATGCAAAATATACAGCACTTAATGCAGGTGACCTACTCTGTCAAAAGCTTAATTTTATTAAATATTAATGAAATAAAATTTAGTTTCCCGAAATCTAAATATAGGTGCCTAAAACAAAACGGCATCAAAGACCTAATATCACACACAGAACTGTATTTTTTTATTTTATGACATCTATATGCTGCCACTGACAAAACTTCTCAGGATGGCTTACGGTAAAACTTCCAAATCACTTCAAATGCAATGCTTTTCAGCGGTGTTGGTATACATAGGGCGGGTTCACACAACACTTTTAGCCCAGGATGGCTATGTAGCTTAAAGTGAGCCTGGAGCCCCAGTTGTGCCCAACTAATGATCCTCCCCCTACTTCCCCCCTCATTTGTTGCCCTCAGTCCTTCCATCGGTATCCCAGGGGCCACTGCAGGAGCACTGAGGGGAGCAGAGGCTCGTCCCCCCCCCCTCCCCGGCCCTTGCTCGGTGTGGCTGCTGCTCAGCTGAGCGGCGGCTGCACAGAGCAAAGTCGCTTTCTCTCCAGCCTCCTCCGGGGGAGACCGAGGAGAAAGTGCCTCCCCCCCCCCGCAGCACGACCACACCTGCGATCATGCCGCCGGGTGTGTGTGTGGGGGGGTGAGTTCTCTTGTGCCTCCCCAGGAGGAGGCGCAAGAGAATGCACCTCCCCCCCCACTGCCCAGCGCCATGATCACACCTTCGGTCGCGCCACCAGGCGGGGGTGTGTGTCACTGTCTGGGCCTACTCCCAGATAGACCCAGGAGAATGCGCCTCCTCTTCCTACTGCCCATGGCGCTGATCACCCCATGAGGTGATCAGCACTGCGGGTGGGGTTCGCGCTCTACTGAGTCTACTTCCAGGTAGACCCAGGGAAGCACACACCAGACACTGGCGGCGGTGCTGCATGTCGCCTCCACAAGCCCAGAGTGGGGCTTGGGGAGGTGGCAGGCGCCGGCAGGGAAATTGATGACAGCTGCGCAAAGTGTCTCTTGGGCACCTTGGGCAGCTGTCATCAGCGATTGTCGGGAGCCTCTTGGCAAGAGTGGCACAGGAATTGTGGTACTCTTGCCAAGAAGCTCACTTGTTGTGGGGCTTGCCCCCTTGTGGGTTGTGTCGTCCAGGTTCAGATGACACAGCAAGCCATGGAGGGTTAAGCAAACCCTACAACAAACCATGGCTTGTCAGTGGCTTATGAGCCAAAATTAGGCCACCCTGACAACACCATCCCAGTTCGGACAACACGATAAGCTGCTTAGTGTGTCGTGCAAACCCAGTCATACTCATCTGTCAGTCATCGATTGTAGGGTAATTGTGATATACTGGCCTGTGTGAACTAGCCTCAAGTGCTCACTCATCTTCCAAGGAAACAAAACCTATCAAGTCTAGTCTGCTCAGGAACAAGGAAGCCAAACATTATAAGGTATTTGCCTCAGGGAGTGAGAATCAGGTATTGCTATGGAGACACAAATCACCAGACTGATCTCCATTAACTTTACAGGAGTCTTGAAAGAACCTTGGCTGGCCTGGCCTTCCTCAGGAAATACAGTAATACCTTGGATTGCAAGTAACTTGGTTTGAGAGTGTTTTGCAAGACAAGCAAATTTTTAAATATTTATTTTAAAAAAATTGACTTGATATACAAGCAACGTCTTGCAATACAAGTACTGTAGTATGGCTTAAATTAAAAATCTCTGTACAATATTTTTTTGGGGGGGGATTTCATTTTGATATAAGAGTGTTTTGGATTACAAGCACATTTCCGGAACGAATTATGCCCTCAATCCAAGGCATGACTGTATAAAAAGAGCAATATTAATGAGTTTCTACTTCATTTTAAAGAGACCTTTAATTTGCTGATAGGCTGTTGTGGAGAAAGCCAACCTAAGCCCCCTGCCTGACACACATACACTCACCAAGGAGGGGGGAAGGAGACCCGGGGGGGGGAGACAACCAGTCTCCACAGATGCCAAAGGGGACAAACAACATCTACATAGAATCACCCGAGGGGGGAAGGCAGGAAGCATCACCAGGTTTGTCAATGCTCTTGCATATCAGCCCCATCTACATAAGACTTGAATACCTCTCCAGGGCAGACGCTTCGGCACCCCTAAGAAATAGCCACTCAACACCATAGGATGGGACCATTAAGCAAGTGGCTTCAAAGGGACCCCATCCCACGGGGGGGGGGGGGGAAGGCGTCACCCCACCTGACCCAAAAGGCCGCCCCTCAGGGAGGGTGTCAACCCACCTGATCACGGAGGGAGGGGCTACCTGAAACACCAAGGTATAAAACACCCTGCACAAGGGAACTTTTCTCTGGACCTGATCAGCAATCTTGCCCATGCCTGGGGTAAGGGAACGAAGGATCAGCAACCCCGGGAAACCAAGCTGAAATCACTGGCCGCTTGGGTTGACCGGACCCCCGGGAAACCAAGCTGAAATCACTAGCCGCTTGGGTAGACCGGGCCCCGCCGGGAACCCAGCTAGCCGCTTGGGTAGACCGGGCCTCCGTCGGGAACCCAGCTAGCAGCGTGCGGTTGACCGGGCCTCTGCCGGGACCCGAGCTAAACTAACTAGCTGAGAGCACTGAAATCACGTTGTCCTTGAGGCTTTTGCTTGCTACTTTGTACCGTACTGATAAGCTGTATTGCTGGCGTGGGTCTGAGTTTGTGAAGGTAATTTTGTAAATAAACTTGTTTTCTAAAAGATACTTTTGTGGCTATAAGTTATCCCTTTGTTCTGGGCTAAGGCGAGGCGCTGGGGACCTCGGAGAAGGCCCGCCCCAGCACCCGCTACCCCCTTAGCATTGAACCCGCGCAGAAGACCAGGTTGTCGGTCTTCCACTGCTGTTTTATCTCAAAAAGCAAAAACTAGGGGTGGAAAGGCAAGCAGAAAGTCTCAAGAGGTGACCACAAGTTGTCTGAAATCATCTTTGTTTATCAGAGTTGCTAAGGAGTCAGCCACAGGCTGGGCCAGGCATTCATCCCCAAGGAGAGTAATACTCTCATCATATCTGAAGTGGACAGATCCCGTGCACTCTCATGAGCGAATGCATTGTTTATCTTTACAGTTCAGCTCTCAAAGCAGTTTAAAAAAAACACTATACATTCTCAGAGCAATCACGCCATAAACCAAGCAATATTTATTACAGTGCAATTACCTTTCTCATCTATAGTAATTTTGAGGAACTAGGGACAGAGTGTACTTTTAATCAAAACCTCCCACATAAACTATAAAGGCACTGCTTTAATATTCTGGTATAAAGGTGGCATGAGTTCAATGAAGTTAGCATAGCCATGCCAGGTTTGCAATAGCCCAGTGAACATCATGGCACTGTTTAACTTCCATGTTTGTAGGCTACCAAATAATTAAATATTAGCAAGGGCTGGTTCACACATTTGTCAAACCATGGTTTTGGCACTCTGTGAATGAACCTTGAAGGATTCTCGGGCTGGTGTGGCCCCTCCTCCCCTTACATACCTTGATTCTCCCTTTTTTAAATTTGAGGCAAATTATAGTGTGTCATTTTCTCTAAACTGACAAACTGTAGCTGCCATTGCAAACCAGGATTGGATCCTGGCTTCTGATGCTGGTTTGGAGGGCAAACACAAGCTACACATCACTGGTTCTGTCTAAACCAGGGTAACCAAGTTTGCCTCATACTGGGAGCTGTGTGACAAAACCTTATGTTCTGATGTAGCTCAACAATGCCCCCTACAGTGTCTGCTAAGTTGGCACCATGCTGGGAAGCCTGAATAGGCCAGATTTTATCTTTTGTTCTCCAATACATATCTGCAGGCTAAATTCTTTTTTTAAATAGTCCACCTTGTTCAAATTGGCATGTCCTTTGAGATCCAAGTTTAGGGTTGTTTTCTGATTTGCTGGCTAGACCTATAACATCAGAAATCAAGGACATCACACTATTGGACAAAACAACAGTCATAAGAGGCTGGCTTTCACTAATCTCAGATTCCCATAAATATGTGACTTTGCTCTCTGGGTCTTCCGAATCTGAAACCTAGGATCATACTAAAGTAGGTAACATATAACTAACTATGTTAGACTGGCTTTGTTGGTTTTTATTTTGAATTCTGTGTGTGAGATTGTTGCCTTCCCTTGTTCTTCTCCTTTCCCCTACAAAGTCCTTTTTATATTTAGATATTTGGTTGTGTTTTAAAAGGGAATTTCTCAGTAAAACCTTCTCCATATGCAGCCCTGCAGCCCTTTCATTCCAATAAATTTTCACAAGGTTTTTGTTAAATTAAGTGTGTTTCTGGGCCTTGGGGGGGAAAGAATCTGAAGCGTTTTTATTTTTATTTTTTCCTAAAGCTGGGCTGAAGGGCCTTGAACTCCCCAAGCAGCTGGGCAGTCTAGGGTGTGAAGGTTCAACCTGACTGGTTCGAGTCTATTAGTAATTCTTTTTTGGGGGACCCTTTATACAGAAGGAATCTACCACTAGGGAACCCCCTGCCAGATCTGTCACACTGGGAAAGAAATAAAAATGCAGAACGCAGTCCCAAGCATACGTCAAGGTTCATTCACATTGCATCAGACCACAGTTTGGCATTACATCTGAACCAAGCTTGGATCAACAGGATCTGCAGAGAGACCCATTAGCCTCTCACACATTAATTCAACATGTCAGAAGGTTCGTATGAAGACTGCAACACATGCACACGAACACACACACCTGGGCAACGCACCAGGGCAGATTCCAGCCTCCTGCACTGAAGGGGAGGGCATAATAAAATGGCCTCTGGGGAATTCTACACTAATTAGCACTGAAAGCGAAGCCTGAGTGAGAGTGGATCTGCCTTTGACCGGGCCAGCACCCCTTCTACACTTTCCTCCTAGCTGAGACGTGCTGAGGGCCTGGGATGCAACTGTAAGTTGCCAGGTGGCCATCCCTGATGTAACTCAAAAGCTCCCACCCTGCATGGTATGAATAAAGCTATTGTGAATTCCATGCAATCTGCCATAATCCTAAAGAAACAACCTGCCATTCACAAAAATCAAAGCCTGCCAGTGGAAAGTTTCAAACAATTAAGTGGTGAAGACTTCCGCCTCTTTTATACATTACCAACAATAGACTCTCCTCTGGCTTTCCAGACCCTGGATCCATGAACCAAGTAAGTTTCACTCCACAAAAACTAGCAGAGAATATTTGCTGATTAAGAGCAACGGTAGACTTTTTATCTACCGTAATTTACTTCTTCGGCTTCAGTACGGGTGGAGGGAAAGAGGATTATCAAGCAACCCAGAGAAGTAAACAACTCGAAGTCAACCTGAATAATGAGGGTGGGGAGTGGGAAGATTTTGCAGTAGGAAGAGCAATAAAAGCAAAGCAGCTGACACAGCTATCACTACACCTTTGCCCAGGCCAGATAGCACTTATCAGTCAGGAAAGCTCTCTAATGCATCGCTCTGCTTGCAACTTTCTTCAGCAGTATTGCTTCTTCAAGGGCCAAGTGAAGCAATCGCTTCAGGCAGCAGATTTGGGGCACAATTAAAGGGCAGCAAATAGTCAGTTATTGAATTTATTCTATCTAAGGACCTCAAGGTGGCACAAATGACGGTTCTTCCATTTTATCCTCACAACAACCCTACGGGGTGGGTTACGCTGAGAAAAAGTGACTTGCCCAAAGCCATCCAAGGAGTTTCATGGCTGAATAGGAATTTGCTGCACCTTTTGCTTTCTTTAACACTCACTGGTGAAACTGTGACTTGACACAGGGCAACTAGTAAGTTGGCACATACATTCTTCTAGTGGCCATATTTTGAACTGAGTAAGAACTGGAGGGCAACAACATTGGCATCTCTCAGTCACTCATTCCTCTTTAACCCCCGCTCTCCCAGCCTGAACAGGCATATCATCTACTCACTACTATCTGCCTGTGTCTTGGCTTATAAAATATTATAAGCAGTGAGCAGCTGAGGTCCATAAAAGGAGAATTCTCAGTTGCTATTCACACTGGGGGAGAAAGGCTTAAAGAGCCCCTTGGCCTCTGTCTCAGCTTAGGGGGAGATGACTGAATAGAAGGGTACAGTCCTTGCGATCAGGGCTATGCTAGGGAGTCCAGAGGGAAGCCTTTCAGGGTCGGATCTGGCCCCTGAGCCTCCACTTACCTATTTATTTAAATACATTTTTATACCGCCCAATAGCCGAAGCTCTCTGGGCGGTTTACTACAGTTAAAACCATAAAATACAATATAATATAACTATAAAATTTAAAACCATAGATTAAAACAAACAGCAAGGCTAGCCTATACCTAACTAAATTATACAAATAGCCAACAGAAGTCAGTACATCCTGGAACCCACTGCCTTTAGTGCCAGACTCTGCTCTCCAAAAGAAGGAAGAAAAGCAGCATAAGAAACGGATCTATCAAAGAGGCAGAAGTATTATCAGTACTGGTTGCTGGTTATCATCATTATAGCTTCATCAATGAAGGTGGTGCTTTGCAGAGTAAGATCAGCACAAAACAACAACAACAACAACAACACACACACACACACACACACACACACACACAAGACACATCCTTCCCCCAAGGAGTTTGCATCAAATGTTTCAACAGTGGGGGACGCTCACCTATAATGCAATGGATTGAGGACTTTACAATGCTTTCAACATTTGAATGGATGGTGTATAGACGCCACCTGCGAATGGATACTTATATGGATACTTGGTCTGCTTTTGTTGAAGTTTATGTACAGTTCTTAGAAACCTGTACTTTCATATACAGTAATACCTTGGATTGCAAGTAACTTGGTCTGAGAGCATTTTGCAAGACAAGCAAATTTTTAAAATAAATTTTGACTTGATAAACAAGTGACTTCTTGCAATACAAGTAGTCGTAGGGAAGTCGTAGGGAAGTCGCTCGCTTTGAGCGGGCCGAAATCGGCCCCACTCACACCCACCAGAGACTCGCTTTGATATAAGAGTGTTTTGGATTACAAGCACGGTTCCAGAACAAATTATGCTTGCAATCCAAGGTATTACTGTATAGATATAGATATACACACACACACTTCATATGTGTGTATTGAAATTGATATATTCAAATCTATGTAGCCACATTTTTCTTCCTTTTTAAAATTTTCTTTTATCAAAATTTTATAATAAAAAATAAGTTAATTTTGAAGCTAAGGATGTGGAGTTTATGCTGGATGCAGAAGGGAAAAGGATGCCAGTGAAGGAATTTGCAGCAGGTGTTAGTTAGCAGGTCAAAACAAAAAGAATAGTGAATTATTTTGGCAGCAGTGTTTTGGAAAGAGGTGAAAGGACAATGGGTGAACAAGGGAAGGCCATAGAGACGGGTTCAGTAATCAGGTGATAATTCTGTGTCCAGGCTGTATCACTTCAGACTACAGGTGGAGCTCACACAACTGGATCCTCCTCCATATATGTAGAACATTCCCCATACACAGAAAACTAGGGAGTCGAAGCTAGGCTTAGAGCCCTGCTCTGACAACCAATGTTCTACTGGGAAATAATTTTTATCATGGAGAAGAACTCAATCATGTGAGCCCCACCTGTAGACTGAAGTAGTCCAGCCTAGACACAGGCTTACCATCCCAAGGAGAACTAGGCCAAGGTAGCAGATAACCAAAGTATGACGTAGAATAGCCAAGAGGATGAAAACAAACCCCATCACTGCCTTTGAAAACAAGTATGTCCTTGAGCTACCTAAAAATCTGAGCTTAATGTTTTAGTTTTGTTAATATGACATACAAATAAAGCCAAATCTCAGAACGAGAGCGTCTGAATGTCTCCTACAAATTCTTCTCTGAATAAGCTCATCTTTCTTGCTTACCACACTCCTGCCTTCCAAACCAATATATAAAGGATCACTAGGACAAAAATAACTAAATAAAATCCAAATCCTCCTGTCTACTTACTCTAGAGACAATGCTTCATTTCACTTCATTCTCTGTTACTTGGGCACCAAGAAAATATTACTCCTTATCAGTTTTCTCCACATGTAATCGTGTACTTTTAGTTTCAGTGATAGGGCAAACTCCAGCTTATGAAGCTTTTACCTTTTGGCAGTCACTTTCTTAATTATTGGAGGAAGATAATATACCCACCATGGACAAAATATAGCAGGGTAACAGCAAAGTGATACTCTAAAGATAGACATGAGCTGGGTTCAACAGTAAAGATCTGTGATTTCTAGTCCACCAGCCATAAAATCTGAAAGCAACATTTTTTGGAAATATATCTGAGAGAGCTAGTGAACAGATTATATGCTAAATATCTCAACTGAATGGTGTTTCCCTAGCCATCTTCACAGGGATATCACCATTTGCAGAAAGAGTTTGTACTTTACGTCTTTTCCCCCCAGCCCTAAATTATCTTCAGGATACTTAGTATAACCAATCAGGGCTTTTGAGCAGGCCAATCCCATCTCTTCCCAAGCCCATCCAAGTTATATTTTTCTCCACCAATGGAGACTTCAATATTCCATAGGTCCTGGAAGCCCACAGGTCTTTGCAAGGGTGTTGGGGGGTCTTTTTATTTTAATTTACAAACATATATGCTTCTGTGTACTTAGCAAGTCTCCCAAGTATGGAGAAACCACTTCCTTATTCCTGGATGGCCCTGGCTGTTTCCCTTCCTTTCAACCACCTGATTTCATTATTAGAGGGATCGATTATTGCGGTGGAAGGCTGATGTGCATTTCCTTCTGCACAGCATACAAATATACAACTGTGTGACCTCTCATCTGGCAGAAACTTCAAAGTTCTATTGCAGCATTTCCCCAAATTTAGATAGTGGGGGTGGGGCGCTATTTTCCCTGCTGAATTATATTGGAGGCACACTTCACACTTACGGTATACTGAAAATATTTATTTTTAGAAGGTATAAAAGTAAGAATTGCTTGCCCTCAGAACCCCTTAGGGCGCAATCCTGTGCAAGTTTAGACAGAAAAAAAAGGCCTACAAATCTCAGCATGCCCCAGCCAGCATAGCTGGCTGGGGCATGCTGGGAGTTATAGGCCTTTTTTCTGTCTAAACTTGCACAGGATTGCGCCGTTACCTATATTTCTGCATGAATGACTGTTTTGAGCATGCAGAGATGTGACAGGAAGCTTCCCCTGCTGCATCTCTGGCTCTGGAGTGAATAGATGCTCCAAACACACCTGATGCAGAGATGAGGAAGGATTACCAGCTGATTGGAAAGAGACAGGGCCAGAATAATCAAGCAGGCAACCTCCTCTGTGAGTGGAGAATCTGTACCCTTTAAAGCAGACTTCCCCAACCTGGTGTCCTCCTGCTATTTTGGACTACAGGTCCCAGCATTCCTGATCATTGGTCATGATGGCAAGGGCTGACTGGATTTGAAGGCCAAAACATTTGAGGGCAAAATTTTGGGGAAGGCTGCTTTAGACTGTAATCCTGTACCTTACCTAGGAGTAAGCCCCACTGAACTCAATGGGACTTACTTCTGAGTGGGTATATACAGAATTGCACTGTTAATTACTTCATTTCTCTTTTGTGGCACATCAGCGGTTCTTTCATGAGGTCTGGCACATATTTGGAAATTGCTGCCAGTGGGTGAATGCCAATCGCTGCCAGTGGGTGAATACAGGTTACCACTTGGTAAATTGTAACTTCCCATGCTATGCATACAGCTGCTGGGTCAGCAAGTTATATTGGTATTGCTACAAACATGCTTCTAATTGTAAAGCTCAGCCCTTCACATTTATTAATAGAAATTTCTTCAAGGGGTGGGTGGGTAGAATCCAGCAGGAGCACCACCTGCACAAGCTCCGCTGAAATATAGGGGAGCTGCAATTAAATCTCTGTTCAGTGATATATTCACAGTTATGCCCTTGTTCCTCTCAGCAGCAGTTGCACAGACATTCTAGGGTGTTCTGCTCTAGGTGGCCAATGGAACATGGAGTATACATGTCTATCTCTGATGCCATATGGAATCATACATAACAGGGCTCTCCAACCTTGGGTCCCCAGATGTTGCTGGCCTACAGCTCCCAGCATACCCAGCCAGCATGGCTAATGGCAAGGGATTCTGGGAGCTGTAGTCCAGCAACATCTGGGGACCCAAGGTTGGAGAGCCCTGATACATAACATTTCTTACTAGCTTATTAGGAGGACACATACCTAAAGTGTGTTATCAGCTCCTTTCTCAGTCTATGCTCAGACAAATACATACAGGCCTGTGGCTTACGCTGGCTCAGCTTGTCTGAGTGTGGAAAGCTAAGCAGGGTCAAGCCTGGTTATTACTTGGATGGGAGACCCCTCCTCTAGTTTCCTGCATTGAGCAGGGGGTTGGACTCGATAGCCTTGTAGGCTCCTTCCAACTCTATGATTATGAAATCTATCTATGAAATTCAGGTGAGATACTGACTAAAAGAAGAAAGAGAGATGATGTAGGAAGAAAGAATCCTAGTAACAAAAAACAAGCCAGAAATGAAGCAGCGAGTGATCACGGCTGAATCACCTGTAGGTATTTTCTTGCGAAATGTGCAAGTTATATGTCATCCACAGTTCTAGTCATTCTCAGTGGAGAAGTAATGACTGGAGATGTTCTGTGGAAGAGACCTATGAGATTACCAAAGAAGGAGCATCACTGTGTGAGGTTATTCTTTATACCCAGTCCAATCTGTAGCCAAAATAGCTTAAATAAAATAGGGATGTTTGGTATAAGACCATAATCTACAGCAGTGTTTTCCAACCTTGGGTCCCCAGATGTTTTTGGCCTTCAACTCCCAGCATGCCCCAGCCAGCATAGCTGGGCATGCCCAGCCAGCATAGCTGGCTGGGGCATGCTGGGAGTTGTAGGCCAAAAACATCTGGGGACCCAAGGTTGGAGAACACTGATCTACAGGCTAGTAGAGCAGGGATGGGGAATGTGTGGCCCTCCAGATGTTGTTGGACTGCATCCCTCACCACTGGCTATGCTGACTAGGGCTGATGGGAGTTGCACACCACCAACATCTGGAGAGCCACACGTTCCACAGCCCTGGACAAGAGGGTGGGACAAATATCTATGCACTGTTCAGAAACTTTTAACCTTCACCAATTTTAGCTGTTTTACCTCTTGACATGTTTTTTTTAAAATTGTGGTTTAAATATATTAAAAAGATTAAAATCCACAACAGCTGTATTCTCTTCCCAGTAATAAAGGAAGCTATTATCAAGACAAGACTTTTAATCTGCTCACTGCCATTTATCCTGTATAAGCTGGCTGGCTGGCTTGATCCTAATCCATTAGGGGTGTCAGCATGAAGCAGCCCATCCCTGAGCAGGACTCTATGTGATCCTCAGACTCCTTCCAGCTCTCCGAACCTGTTTATTTAAAGCATTTTTACCTCACTCTTCAGTCAGGCTCCTAGAGTAGCTTACACACAATCAATTAAAACAAGACAGTCCTTGCCCACAGGCTTACAATATAAAAGACATGACACAAAAGGAAAAAGGAATGAGAAGGGAAGAAGAAAACAAGCAAACGCAGCATCAAACTAAACATTAAGTTAAAAACATATTCAACAGAGACATCATTTTTTCTTACTCAAAAGTAAGCACGGGGACCCAATCCGGATTGGTAGTGTAGGGTGAAAGGTTTTGTTTTTTTTAAACGCTTTACCCCCTGTTGCTTTCCCAATCCAGATTGTGGAGGCCCAAGCCTGCCATTTGTAGTGCCAAAAAACCCACACACATTAAAACTAATGGTGAGGGTATAGGATGCTAAGATGCCAGAGCATCCTAAGTTCTGATGTGAAAGACTGATACTACAACACTGGAAAGATAAAAGCTCACCTCCTGTAATGCAGTGGATTGAAGACTTTAACAACGCTTTCAATATTTGAGCGGATGACATACAGACGTCACCCTCGAATGGACATATGTACCGATATTTGGGCTGCCTTTGTTGACGCTTATGCATAATGGATACATTTGGATTTACGCTGTTATTTGGATATTTACATATCAGTAATTGTTAATTCCAGGGTCTTTCCCCCCATTTTTGTTTATTTTGTTCATCTGTTTATTTTATTTTGTTTGTTTTTTGGGGGTGAAATTCATAATAAAAAATACATTTAAAAAAGTTCTGATGTGATCCCTACGCTCAGATGCAGGGAAGAGAAGTGCAGGGGCGGAAGTGCTTTACCCCCTTCCTCCAGTGTGCTTCAGAAGGGAAGGGAGGGAGCATCTGCTTGTCATCTTCCCTTCTACTCTTAAGCCTGATGTGCAGGTGGAAGTCAAGGCACGTTTAGACAGAAAAAGGTCCTACAACTCTCAGCCAGCTGGGGAATGCTGAGAGTTGTAGGACTTTTTTCTATTTAAACATGCGTAGGATTGCACCCTACACTTGAACTGCACTATGAGTTGTATTAAATGGTAACTTGCATTTAATAGAGAACCCACTCAAGGCAGTGTACAAGATTTTTAAAAAAACATACTGTGAAGGACCGCCGCCGCCCGCCGGTCCTTTCCTGCAAAACTAAACACTGGAATTTAGCACTGAGTCAAAGCAAAACTACACTTACTCCACTCAGGGAAAAGCAAAAGGAAGTTTATTGAATAGTAAACAAATACAAATTGGAAAGGGAGATAAGGGGAGTGAAACTGACAGAATGAAATACCTTTGTTACACACAGTCAGAACTACAAAATAACAACCAAGATTCTACACTATTCTAAGGTAACAACAGAGAGTATACACTAGGCTAACCTAGCAACTAAGAACTTACACCAGCGTACCCAGGCGCTCCGCTTGGGGGTTGAACGTCCAGGCTGGCCTGAGCCGACGACCCACTCCGTGCTTCGAGGCACCTTGCTTCCAACAGCCAACAGAAGTCCTGGCTGCTTCTTTTACCCCTTCTCTTGCCCCCCCGATCCCCCGACCCCTCCCTTTGCTGACAGGACAAACCGGTCTGGCCAGGCAGGAGGGGGTGCAGTGTTTTTGGTTCCACCTTGACCCTGGCCCAGCAAAGGTGCTTGGAAGGGCGATTGAGGGTGCTTGGCAAACCACTGAGGGTACTTGGGGAAGGCTATCAGCATGTAAATGTGTCACGGACTGGGCCCTTCTGCCCCGGGTGGAGATTATGCAGGTGGGTTGTGGTGCAAAGTGGTGCAAAGTGTTCTGTCAGGCTCTCTCTCCACACATACAAAAGCATACAAATAGGCAAAAATAAATATACAATAAAATACTATAAAACACTATAAAAACAGATTACACAAGGAAAACCAGCAGCCCACTAATTAAGGGAAGGCCAATGAAAACAGGTGAGTCTTCAGAGCCTTTCTGAAGACCTGAAAAGAAGGGGCCTGACAAACCTCTGACAGAAAGCTGATTGCGGAGGTGCAGGCCCACTGCCGAAAAGGCCCTCTCCCTTGTACTCACCAGCCTAGCCTCCCTTGGTGGCAAGGAAGTGAGACGGGCCTCTGTTGATGACTTCAAAGCTTGGGCAGGCTGGTACGAGAGAAGGCAGTCCTACGAGTAACTTGGGCACAAACCATTTAAGGCTTTATAGGTTAAAACCAGCTCTTTAAATTGGAACCAGAAATGCACTGGCAACCAATGCGGCTCGTGCAGTATCGGTGTCATATGAGCAGACCGCCCACCCTGACATTGCCCTACACTGGGAGGATGCAACTGCTGGGAGCTGGAATCTAACAACATATGGATGGTCACGGGTTCCCTGTCCCTGCGCTAGTGGAAAGCAATTCCACTTGCGTAAGGCGAGGCACCTAATGTTTCCAATCCCCCTCCATGCCATATGCCATTCTGTCCCAGAGGGTACCCCAACCCTCAGGATCAGCTTTTGTGAGACACAGTTATTGGCAAAAAATTGGGTTCCCCAACAAGTGGAAGTGCTTTCTGTTAGTGCAGGGGTGGGGAACCTACTTTAGACCGAGGGCCAAATTCAATTTTGGAGAAGCTCTTGGGGGCTGCATTCCAGTGGTGGACGGGATCGAAGGCAAAGGGGACGGAGCTAAAGATACAAAACAAACAAACAAACCAAAAAAAACCTAGCAAATTACAGGGATGTTGAAGAGTCCTTGGTCTCGAGTCATGAGTCGAGTCACAAGTCTTTGGACCCGAGTCTCGAGTCCGAGTCCAAGTCCATGGTCCAAAATGGTGACTCCCGAGTCCCGAGTCCTGAGTCACTCCCAAAACTGACTCCACGAGTCCTTATTAAAATCAATGGGGTTTCCCCCCAACAAAATAAGGCTACTTCAGATGTGTGGCTTAAATAAATTCTAGGCACAAGTGTGCCTTTTTATTTCAAAACTCTGCAGCTGATTTTGGCAAGAACAGACCAGGCAGACAAACCCAAAATAACCAGGCAGGCAGAGGAGGCAGGGAACCCCAAAGCAGGCAGGCAGTGCCCTTTGTCTTGGACAATTCAAACTGTGGAACTGGTTAAGAAGAGACCAGGCAGGCAGAGGAGGCAGGGAACCCCAAACAGGCAGGCAGGCAGTGCCCTTTGTCTTGGACAATTCAACTGTTGAACTGGTCAAGAAGAGACCAGGCAGGCAGAGGAGGCTGGGAACCCCAAACAGGCAGGCAGAGGCAGCCAAACCCAAAATGTCTGACTCTAACCCTAACCCCCACAACAACACATCAATCAAAATAAATCTCAACACATCGTTGGGGCTGCGCTCCCGGTAGCTGTCCATAGTGGCCGAGCAGTGGCGCACCTTGCTTCCATGCGCTCTTCACCGGTGATCGTGCTCCTTCTGGCACAGCCAGAAGACTCGTCAACAGCCCAGCTCGAGTCCTTGGTCTCGAGTCCCGAGTCGAGTCTCGAGTCCCATTAAAAATATTGGGACTCGAGTCAGATTCGAGTCAGAGGGGGGACTCAGTCCGACTCACGAGTCGAGTCCTCGAGTCCGAGTCCCCATCCCTGGCAAATTATAGCTGAAAGCTCTTACTACTAATAACTAAGCCTTAGAAGAGGCATTGACCGGGTTCGCATGATCGAGGAAGGAAAAGAAGCCACGGTGGCTTATTTTTCCCACCACGCCTGTGCCAGTTGCATCATGCCACCTCATTTCCATAATTACCTGCGCCAGGTGAGGGTTGCCATGTCATCCAAACCCCATGAGGTTGGGCAGCAGGGGTGGCTTCCAAATAACCTCGAAACCCTAGAATGAGCCATGGGTTCGCCGCCCACTTTGCCGGGTTCGAACAACATGGCAACCTGCGCCTGCTGCAGATAATTATGGAAATGAGGTGGCATGCAACTGGCTTGCACAGGGTGGGGAAAATAAGCCATCGTGGCTTCTTTTCCTTCCCTGATCATGCGAACCAGACCATTATGACTGATGGGCAGCAAAGCAGGGGAAGGGCCATAGCTCAGTGATCAACGCAAAGAAAATGCTTTATGTCCTCTTTTCGATCCTTGTCTTCTCCAGCTATCTTAGCTAGGAAAGATCCCTGCCTGAGATCTGCCACCAGTCATAGTGATCAGCACTGAGCGGACTAGGTATAAAGCAGCTCATATTATATCCAGGGTAGACAGACTTCATTTGCCTTCACTTGAGCAAGCTGCTTTAGATAAGATGGCACAAACCACAGGACATGCTGTCAAATCAATGTGTAGCTATGGGATCAAGGCTGATTACTATAGGAGGGGGAATGTATTCCAAGCCAACAGAGCATCATCTATAAAACCCCAAAGAAACCTTTAATTATTTTTTTTTAACAGAGCAGCAGCCCAAAATAAAACCAGCCTTTTACAGTGTATATCTGATAGCAGTTGGAAGAGCCAGCTCTCTGCATAGCCAATGATACTAAACCAATGAGATGTCACACCAGCCAGTATCCAGTAAATCAGTATATAGGATTTCATTTCATAGATCATAGAGTTGGAAGGAGCCTACAAGGCTATCGAGTCCAACCCCCTGCTCAATGCAGGAAACTAGAGGAGGGGTCTCCCATCCAAGTAATAACCAGGCTTGACCCTGCTTAGCTTTCCACGCTCAGACAAGCTTTTTATAGAGTTGGAAGGAGCCTACATGGTATCTCTTTCATTCTCCTGTCTTAATCACAGCCACAAAATGAAAAGCTCCCAACCAGCCCTTGTCCACTGGCATAATGATCATTTTACACCCCGAAGCACGAAAATGAACTTACAGAGTATAATTTTACCTTTCATTAACTTCACATTACAGCTATTCATCAGGGGCTAGATCCTAAATTCAATGGGAGTTCTGTACTATGTGGAGTCCTTTCTGGACTAAAATAAAACAAACCTAACCACAGGTTTGGCTTGCTGACCCTCGTGACATGCTTAATGTTAGAAGATAATCATGCACTTCACAAAGCAGAGATTTGCATGGATCCTCATTTAACTTCAAGGCTGGATTGCAAAACTTGAACCAGGAACTTCATGGGCTGGGACCTAAGCTTTAGAACTACCTAGGACTGTGCTTCCCTACAATACCAACACACACATACACACACAGAGAGAGAGAGCCTTCTTCAAGCACAGACAGAAAAAGAGGCGAGCAATCATAGAATCATAGAAAAATAGAGTTGGAAGGGGCCTATAAGGCCATCGAGTCCAACCCCCTGCTCAATGCAGGAATCCAAGTCAAAGCATCCCTGACAGATGGATGTCCAGCTGCACCTTGAATGCCTCCAAAGTGGGAGAGCCCACCACCTCCCTAGGTAATTGGTTCCATTGGCGTATTGCTCTAACAGTCAGGAAATTTTTACTGATGTTTAGGCGGAATCTGGGTTCCTGTAACATGAGCCCATTATTCCGTGTCCTGCAAACTGGGATGATCGAGAAGAGATCCTGGCCCTCCTCTTTGTGACAACCTGTCAGTACTGGAAGAGTGCGATCATATCTCCCCTCAGTCTCCTCTTCTGAAGGCTAAACAAGCCCAGTTCTTTTAGTCTCTCCTTATAGGGCCTTGTTTCCAGTCCCTTTATTATCTTTGTTGCCCTCCTCTGAACCATTTCCAATTTGTCTACATCCTTCTTAAAGTGTGGTGCCCAGAACTAGACGCAGTACTCAAGATGAGGCCTAACCAGTGCTGAGTAAAGGGGAATTATCACTTCCCACGATTTGGAAGCTATACCTCTATTAATGCAGCCCAAAATAGCATTTGCCTTCTTTGCAGCCACATCACATTGCCGGCTCATATTCAGTTTGTTATCTACCACAATTCCAAGATCCTTCTCACTTGTAGTATTGTTGAGCCAAGTGTCCCCTGTTCTGTAACTCTGCATTTGGTTTCCTTTCCCTAGGTGCAGTACTTGGCATTTATCCCTATTAAATTTCATTCTGTTGTTTTCGGCCCAGAGCTCCAGCCTATCGAGATTGCTTTGAATTTTGTTTCTGTCTTCCAGAGTATTAGCTGTTCCACCCAACTT